>CM060941.1:604441372-605691372 GCA_030765085.1 Allium cepa
TACCAACCATGCATAACCGTTAGGACTTTTAAATGAGATTAGTAGTATTCTAATTTTATTTTTTTAAAAATGAATTCAAGTATCTTCTAACCACGCATAACCGTGAGGACTTTTAAATGGGATTAGAATCAACTTGTTTATTATTAAAAAAATCAATTTTGATATGCATTCCATACATGCATAACCGTGAGGACTTTTAAACGAGCATGGAAGCACATAACAAATTCCAAGTACTTCACCCATGCAGTGAGGACTTTTAAATGAGAGTGAATACTTTGGATTTTATTTTAATTTTATTATTGTTATTATTATTTTTTTATTAAAAAAACGAAAAACGAAAAACGAATTATTCTTGTTTAAAGTACCACATATTGACAAACTATATTGAATTTTGATGAGTGATGGTCGTTAGAAATATGATTGAAATAGAGATGGTCATGGAATTTTTACCAACAAAAAGTTTTATAACTCTTGTTTAAATTTCTAAAGAAATTTACTAATTATACCGTCTCGAGTCACAATATATGATAATTATCAACACTCATCACTTTTTCAATCACAATTTATCTTTTCGATAATTAGTAGGGAGTCAGATTAGTCAAAATAGTCATTTAAAATCAAATTCAAAAAATAATTATAAAATCAAATTTTCAAAATGACTGATCTGAAAACATGGTCAAAAATGATTTTCTAGAAGGGGTTGTATGAGAAAATTTCTTCTATTTGAAAATTATTTGAAAAAATATGTAGATATTTTCTTTGAAAAACGATGCAGTTACTAAATGTCTCAACAAAAATCACGTTCAACTAGTAATTTTTCTATCAACTAGATTACCAGTGTAATCTGCATCTGAATTTCTCTTTCACTCAAAATTCTCATTAATTGAATTTGATAGACCAGACCATGAAGAGTGCAACAAAAAAATTTTAAAATCAATTTTAATAGCTTTTTAAATGACATTTTCTTGAATTTGAATTGAAACCGTGTAAATAATCAAAAACCATGAATATAGAGTTAGCCGTAAAATAACCAAATGTATTATCATCTAATAAAACACTATTATTAATCCAAACTAATATATATGAAGTAATTCAAAGACTCTACAGATTTGTATAGTTTTCTTGGCATAAGAATATAATCGGCCAACAATTTTGAATAACTCAGAATCAAAATCATCATTATTTCATCATCACATTATTGGCTGATTTAACTCAGATTACGATGCAGATTATCACATTTAATATATCGTTTAAATAAATATATCATTACCTGTTTTACCTTTACGATATTTTTTGTTGTTGTCCATTGTGATTCTGTCACCTTTATACTAGGCTAAGGAACTTTGCTTTGTCACTCGTTGTGTCCTTGGAACAGCCAAAATCCAAGTAACACTACTGTTGTTCCTTAGCCTGCCACCACACCTACACGATGAAAGATTTTTGTGACCAATTTGTTTTTGTAGGTCCATGATCGTTAGTGGTGGAATATTTTGAAAAATAATTTTGTGAAGATCCATAACTATTTATATATGTTCCTTTTGGCACCCAAATATGTTTAACTTTGAGAGATTTTATATTTGTGCCTTTTGGAACACAAATTGGAATGGTTTTTACGTGTTTGGGACTATACCAACAACTATTTTGATTGTGCCCAAATTTTCTACAAATTGTGCACATTGAATTTACTTGATTAATCTCATTTATAACATTTTTAGATTGATTATACTGAAGTCCTTGTCTAACTGTATTAACTATTTGTTTTCCTAATAGCATATTCAACGATTTTTCACTTTTTGAAAATTTATCTAAAGTCGTTGACAATTGTTAGACTTGTGTTTTGAGAGATTCATTTTCGTTTAACAATTGTGTGCACTTTTTAATAGAATTTTCTCTCCTAGTATTTTCACTTTCTTTTAAAATCAGAATTTCATTTTCAAGTGATTTTATATTTATTCCTGATTTTTTAATTTCTTCTTCGAATGTTGGACACTTATCACACTTAGGGATCCTATTTTGATAGCTTTTAACTAATTGGTCAAGTTTTTCATTTAATTCTATCAAAGTATCTTTTTATGATTCAAGTTTGGCATACTTCTCCCTAAGTCGTTCAAAACAACCATTTACTTCGTAGAAATATATAAGTAATTCTGAGTGGGTGAGTTTTGATATCTCGCTTGGCACATCATCGTCGCTATCAGTTATATTCCTTGAAGGCACATATCTGCTTTCTCAATCTCACTGCTAGTACTTTGATTATCTTCATTACTTGTATTCCACGTGGCTGCAAAACTTCTCCTTTTTGATTTCTTTTCAAAGTCGCATTGATTTTGTGGACAATTGGGCTTGATGTGTCCGGGTTGGTTGCACTTGTGACAGATGATCTTCTCTTCTTCTGAATAGTCTAATGCTTTGGCTATTCTGCTTTTCAATTTTTGATTTCGAGCTGGATTTCCATATATGTAATTCCACCTTTTGAATTTCTTTATTATCAGCTCCAATTCTGCTGCTCCATCATCATCATCATCACTTTCTGCTGTTCCTTTAAGAGCTATTGATTTCTGTCGAGTGTCACCTCCTTCACACTCTTCCTCCTATTTCATTTCTAGCTCATAAGTGGTGAGATTTCCGATGAGTTATTCAACTTTCATCTGTTTCAAATCTTTTGGTTCTTAAATGGCAGTCACTTTGGCTTCAAAACTTCATGGAAGGACTCTGAGGATTTTTCAGACTATCTCCAACTCCGTGTATGATTTTTCGAGAGCTTTTGATTTGTATATGATATTGGAAAGTCGTCCATACATCTCTTTGACATTTTCTTCCTTCTCCATTGTGAAGTTCTCGTATTCGCTGCTTAGCATGGCAAGGTGAGATTTTTTGAATTGAGATGTTCCTTCGTGAGTCACTTCTAGTGTGTGCCATATTTCCTGCGTAGTTAGACAATGTGAGACATGATTAAATTCAAACTGATCCAATGAACAGATAATATAATCCATAGCTTTAGCATTAGCATTTTGTAATTTATTTTCCAGTTCTATCCATTGATCCTTTGGTTTCTCTATTTCTTGATTATCTACAATTATAGTTGGTGTGACGCCCCACCCCAAGACCCACATTAACAAAGAGAATTACTGTGTAATTCTGTCTGTTAATGCGGAGAATATGGCTGGTCAGGAGCGACCATCTATAATCTTGTCTTAAATATTACTGCATGCGTCGATAAATGCTCTATGTTTTTTTTTTCTATTTCAAGTGGATCGACATATCCAATAAATGTTTAATACAAAACTATAGGTGGCTAATGAATCTATCAGAACAAAGTACAATAACAGAATGCATATCACATCACAGAACAGTAATCATTATATATATAAATACATATACACAGATACATCACAGTATGATACAAACTAATATACAAAAGTGGTATAGAGACCACACTATATACATCTAATCAAATACATATCAGAGTCAAGCGGAAAGAAATATAAACTACACAAAAGTGCTAGGCTGATGTCTAAGCAGATGCATCAAAGCTAAGTTCTGTAACTGATTGCTAACCTAGAACAACACGGTCTGACCCGAGTATAAAATACGCGGGTCAGTCTAGCTAAAACAATCAGTTCATAAGGATAGAAGATAATATGAAGCATAAGATACAAGGTGATAATTCTTCTCAAATGAGAAGAGGCAATAGAAAACACACATACTCATGGCTTAAGTGAAACAATGTCATTTAAGTATACAAAGGCCTCAAAAGAGGTAAACTCTACAATACACTCAAATAACATAAACAATCGCCGATGATAATCTCCAAATAAAAACTTATGAAACATAATAATAGTTTATAATCCCCATATCGAAATCACCATAAAACAACACACACATATATATAAGCCTTTCTCTAATTCAAGGCTATAGGTAAACTCATCATTTCAAAATTGGTGAAATCAAAATAAAAAACTCATAAAAATTCCCCGGATTGGCCAAATCCCATTTGCATGCCGAAGCGATGCTGCACGTGCCATTCTCAAACGGCCGAAGCCTCTGACAAGGTTGCTAACACCTCCTAAAGTAGTTCGACCTCATGACAAGGTCGCTGACACCTCTTCAAGCCATTTTGTCAGCCCTAACAAGGTCGCTAATACCTCCCTAAGCAGTTTGTCATCATGACAAGGTCGCTGACACCTCTCCAAACTATTTTGTCAGCCCTAACAAGGTCGCTAACACCTCCCTAAGCAGTTCGTCCTCATGACAAGGTCGCTGACACCTCTCAAAGCAGTTCTGTTAGGTAAACATCATGATTGTGTCACAAACACACGGATAGGAATCCGAAAAGTGTTAACGTGTGTCCCATACCACTCGTTCGCACTTAGCGGTTTACTAGCCGCTAGTCGGTGCCACACTAGGAACATCATAAAACTCAGAAAATCATATCTCGCCTCATCTCATTGGCGAGTGGTAAAGAGACACCATACTCGTCTCATCTCATCGACAAGTATTAAATGGCATCGTAACTTGTCTCATTTCATCGACAAGTGAAAACATCGTAATGGTTCCTCATAAACCATAAATATCAAAATATGAAATCATATACTCAAGACTTGCCTTATATCATTGGCAAGTAAATAAAACATCGTGATGGTTCTCATCGACCATACTCCTGCTTAGGAGATCCCAAACCATAATACTCGCCAAATATTGGCCATCTTAAATAATTCCGGTAAATAGGAATTATAAAACTCAAAATATGCCATAAAATGGCAAACATCTCAAAATCAATAATCTCAAATAGCTTCGATCGTACAAGTCCGGAATTAACGGAAATAGTAAACTCACATGTCCCATACCACGTATTTTACTAATCGTTTAATTCTCTTTCTCATACGTTCGAATAGTGCAAAAGTGAGTGTTTTATATTTAAAACAGTTTACTAGAGAAAACAAGCTTTTAAAACTTTTCCCCGAAATGATTAATAAAACCAATATTTGATATTCCTTTATTATAGAAAATAAATAGATTTTATATTAGAAAAATAATTTTAAAATACTATATAATAATAATTTGAAATTTTCATTTATTTCAAAAATCACTTCAAAATGGTTTAGTGAAAACCGTGCTCGAAAACAATGAAAAACAAGAAAGATAACTCAAGACCGATAACTTGAATTAACCCAAAATCAATTCAAATTCTATCTAAATTTGAATTTCAAATTCTCCAAATATAGCTAGCTTATTGATTGGAATCATCGCTCTCAAAACATTTCAAAATCATCTCAAAATCGAACAAGAATGAGAGCAAAAATAAACCAGTACAATTCCCAAGTCAATGATTTATTGCTGTCGTTTTACTCTCGGGACAACAGCAAATAAATCTAGTTTTGACCAAGCTAACTTCAAAATTTCAGAAAACTCAAAACAAGAAAGTGTTATAAAATAATCCAAGTTTTCTGAAACATCAAGAATTATCTAAATCCGACATGAAATGAGAAAGATACGTCTATGTTACTAGCTGTATTTAGTTTAAATAATGTAATAATCAAAGTGACAGAGCTGAGAGTTTGTAACAGGATTTCAATCAACCTATGCTCAAAAGATGCAAATGTGTTCAACATAAAAGTTGTCTCACACAAAATATTCTTTCCATAACTTCCAAAATCATCCAAATCCGATAAGAGACAAGGAAGATATGTCTAATTTACTAACTTTGTTTAGTTTGGATAACGTAATTACTAAAGTGTCAGAGCTGAGAGTTTGCAACAGCATTTTGGTCAAACTATGCTAAAAATTTGCAAATATGTTCAATAAGAAAATTTTTACACATAAAATATGCTTTCCGGAACTTCAAAAATCATGCTAATCCGATAAGAAACAAGGAAGATATGCTCAATTTACTAACGATATTAAGCACAGTTTTACAATGACGGGACAGTGAGTTTGTATTTGGTTTTTCGACCCTCTATGATCAGAATTTTCGAAAGTATTTAACATAAAAGTTATCACACTTTCTTCATGTTTTCCAGAACATCAAACAAAATCAAATTCCGATTTAAAATGAAAAAGTTATGCCCAATTTACTGATAACGGTCTATAAATGAACATGCAACAAAAATTAAATTGAGATTTCTAACCTTGAAATCTCAAATTATGCTAGAAAATGTGAATTTTCAACTCACCTTACTATATCCAAACAACAACCTGGATTATTCGCTGAAAGGAAGAAGTTTGGCTTGAATTTAAGCTTCTACAACCTGTAAAACTAAGAAACATGGACATGCAAGAAAGAGCAAAACAATTAACAGACCATCATCACAAAATTTGGGATTTTGATGAAATATTAGGTCTTAGATTCGATTACCTGTAGATTTAGCTTCAATTTGATTTTAAAAACACAAGGTTTAAGTTTTAATTTAAGGATTTTGTCTAGGGTTTGAAGGGGGAATGGGTTTCTCTTCTTTGAAGCCTTCTGGAATATACAGCAAGAAAAAAATGAATATACGTACCTTAATTTTTTTTCTCTTCTCTTTGCTAGTTTACTAACAAGTTGGGCTAAGAACTAATGAATTTGGATCCAAATTGAATAATTAGCCTATGTTTATTTATTTAACACATAATACATATGAACACTAATGGAATGGATCCAACCAACCAATATTTTCAAGTTTTCACTCAAATAAAATATGTAGATTTATATACATACAAAATAGAATATTTTCTATCATATAAAAAGATTAATCTTTATTTTTAAGACATTATATTATCATAAACCTTAATTTACAAAAATACACCATTTTCACCAATAAATGCAAAAGTTCACATTTTTAACTTCTAAAATACAACAAAAGTTGTTTTCTTACTTGGAAAAATAATACAAACGGTGTCCAAACTTTATTTATAACCAACACTCATTTTTATACCAATTTCCATCTTTTTACTTAATTAAAAACCCTTCAAAAATCAAATACTTCATCATTTAAAAATTATTAGAAGAAGTAATTGACAATAATTTATAAAAATTATTTCATTTTCTCTAAACAAAGATCATTCTCCATCACTATTAGTCCAAATAAATAAAATGAAGTTCCAAACTTTATTTTTCTCATTTTATTTTCAAAATTCATTGTTTATTCCAAATAAACAATATAAAACTTCCAATTTTATTAAATTTACAATATTTAATTATAACTACCGTTATAATTTAATATTAACAGGTAATCTCCAAAAGCAGGGTTGTTACAGACTCTCCCCCTTATCAAATTGCGTCCTCGCAACTTCTAGAGAAGAGTTTGTATTCAACATAAGTATTTCATCAAACATAGAAGGATAAATAGGCACAAGATCACAATTCCTCACTTTCAACTCAAGATAAAAGAAGACCAAGATAAGATTGCTCGATTAATTCTGTGGTTTTTAAAGTGCAAATATGGAATTAGCGAACCGCTAAATTTTCCAATCAGCACATAAGATTTCGAAGGCGTCTCACCTTCGAATAAGAGAACAACAAAATGCAAGAAAAAGGATCAACCAAATGAGATTGATTTCTCATTAGCTCGTCAAGTAGAGTCGGGATTTAGCTCAACATCAACCCAAACTCTAATCAACAAGATGATTATCGATATGATCATTCCGTATGAAACTACGGA
Organism: Allium cepa; assembly: GCA_030765085.1. Classification (NCBI taxonomy): domain Eukaryota; kingdom Viridiplantae; phylum Streptophyta; class Magnoliopsida; order Asparagales; family Amaryllidaceae; genus Allium; species Allium cepa. The sequence goes on from CM060941.1 coordinate 604,449,013, forward strand.
AGGAACAACACCAATACAAGATAGACATAATAGAGGCAAGATAGTTCAACCAAAAGGTGGTTTCAAACTCGAATGACCGTATAAATGCACGTCATTAGAAAATAGCACAAGTGTAAGATACTCATAAGGAACTAAAATATATGTATATACTCTCAATAAAAAATTCTTAGAGTTCCAAAAGATCGATACTTTATAGTTATAACCACAATTTTCAAAACTTGAATTTTTTTTCAAAACTTCTTACTTAGATTTTAAATTTATTACTCTTCACTAGTGTAAATAAAGTTTAAGTTGTTATTCTCTAATTCTTCCACAGGTACACTCTAGTTTGCAACATATTATTTTTCAATTTGTTTCTCAAATTTTCTAAGTGTTTGAAATTTTCGAAAAAATTAACGGAGTCTCCTTTGAATGGAGGGCCATATACAATATTACAAAAATAAATTATATAATATACATCGACCATTAGGTCGGAAACACAATATATATCATTATTTAACACTTAAAATTAATCTGAAAACATACCTTTCCCTTTAAGCATTTTAAAGCGGTTTTGCACAAACTTACATCTATAATCTTTTTGATCAAAATATATTCCATCTATCATATTTTCACCTGTACTTAACTCAAATAGATGATATTAGTTCATGATCATAAATAAGAAATGCTACACTTAACTATTGAGGGAAAATAAATCAATTTCAGTTCAGACCTGCTGTAAAGAAGACCTATTTTTACCGAGAAAACAACAAAATTTGAAGAACTTTATAGAATTAAAGTTGTTCTAATTAGTCTGGGCTTTCCGAAAATATAAAGATCATAAAAATCGGATTTACGGTTTGAAAGTTATGTTAAATTTACTTTCAGCTTAATCTTAGAGAATTTTGTAATAGGGCAGAATTGCCTATCCCCATTCAAACCCATTTTAGACTCAGTAAATTACAAAATATTTAAAAGTGGTAAAAAGAAACTTTATAGCTTACTGAAAGATCTTTCATTTGCAAAAAGACTGATCTTATTTTGAGTTATAAATCTCTAGTTATCCCTGTTTTAGTACAACAATTTTCTAAATGAAATTTCAGCTTTCAAAATCAATTTTAAAATTTAAAATTCTCCCAATACATTTTAGTTTCAAACTACAATTTCAAACAAGCTTTTGGATAAATCATTTATTAAATGATCCTTTTTTTTTCTGGAAAGCTAAGACATATAAAATTATGATCAACTTTACGTAATCACCACAAAACATTTTATTAAGTGGAAATATGTTCATTACTTTCCAAAATCTGGCTTTAAAAACAATTAACTATGAAAACTCATTTTCTAAGAGATACTAATTTCTTGCATTATAAAGAGATGATTATTGATTATCCATCAAAATAAATTTTTATATTCATCATTAATAACTTGTACTAAAATATTCAATTAATAATTTAATTTTCAAACCAATGTATGCTTTTACCTTAAATACATCGTTTTATCAATCAAAACATCAAATGATATTTTCTTCTAATTAAGGCATCCCCTTAATTAAAATTATTCACTTTACTCACACAAATTACCATATTTAATTTCTCAAATTTCAAATAATATAAGGGTGTTGCCTCACCATTGATTTATAGTGAATGACCCCATCGATTGGCTGCATAGTTGATCAAACGATCAAAAATGCCTCGCCACTCCTCCAACACTCAACATGGTTCAATGGTTTTATTAAACAATTAAAAAAAAATATTAATACTCTACCCTATTAATTATTATCAAAATTTACTAATTAAAACTAAATTTACCGTGTCTGACTGTCTCATCACAGCGTTTAGGAAATCCCTATCGATAACGTTGGCCAAACGCATCGACCAGAATTCTTAAAGCACTAGACGGACAACCCAACACAAAAATTCATTTTCTTTAAAAAGAAATACCTCATATATAATACTTAAAATATTTTTTTGTTTTTCCCTAAAAATATAAACTAATTTCTCTTAGAAACATATCTTAAGTTGTTTTTTTTTAAAAAAAATTTGAAAACACCTTATTTCCCTAGTGGACATCCTCATGGAAGGACGACCGACAGGCCAAGAACCGAGAATGAAGTCAATACAATATTCGATTGCCCGATTGTGTGTCATACCCAAAACAGACACATAGAAATCAACAGAGTCACAATGACAGGAATTTGAGATAAATCATCAACATCTCGAAACTCAAGAGCGAATACAGACACTTCAAAATCATCAGTAACACTCCGAAGAGCAAGAAACAACAAATCAGTTAAAATTAGGATACCTAATTTTAGCTTCCTTCGGATTACAGAATGCAACTAGAAAATACCCAAGCTACCCCAACTCAAATCATTCCAAACTCTAAAGAGGAAAAAACATGCTAATTCACTTGAAAAGATAAGCTATAAGGAAAAAAAATCCAAAATCCTTAACATCATACCAAATATTGCAGATCCCCTCAATAGGATTCGCAATCCTCAAAGAAATCACAAAATAAGAACGTCAAAGATCATCAACAAACTCCTTCAATACGGATGGGTGTCAAGCACCCGTATTGAAGAGGACTTGAATAAAACAATCACGATTAGGATTACTCCTAAGATAAGATGTCATCAATTAAATTTGGGAATATTTCGGAATAAACCATATTCCTAGACATATCTCAAATTATCTACTCCAAAAGGCACGATAAGGTAAAGGACACGATGATTAAGGAATTTGTAACACTTGTATTACACTTAGATGTACCGTAATATGTTTTTCTATTCTGTGTTTATCATACTTTGTTCTGAATCTCGCTCTGATACCAAGCCGTGACGCCACACCCCATGACCCACATTAACAAAGAGAATTACTGGGTAATTCTGTCTGTTAATGCGGAGAATAGGGCTGGTCAGGAGCGACCATCTATAATCTTGTCTTAAATATCTACTGCATACGTCGATAAATGCTCTATATTGTGTTTTCTATTTCAAGTGGATCGACATATCCAATAAATGTTTAATACAAAACTATAGGTAGATTATGGATCTATCAGAACAAAGTACAATAACAAAATGCATATCACATCACAGAACAGTAATCATTATATATATAAATACATATATACAGATACATCCCAGTGTGATACAAACTAATATACAAAAGTGGTACAGAGACCACACTATATACATCTAATCAAATACATATCAGAGTCAAGCGGAAAGAAATATAAACTACACAAAAGTGCTAGGCTGATATCCAAGCAGATGCATCAAAGCTAAGTCCTGTAACTGATTGCTAACCTGAAACAACTCGGTCTGACCCGAGTATAAAATACGCGGGTCAGTCTAGCTAAAACAATCAGTTCATAAGGATAGAAGATAATATGAAGCATAAGATACAAGGTGATAATTCTTCTCAAATGAGAAGAGGCAATATAAAATACACATACTCATGACTTAAGTGAAACATTGTCATTTAAGTATACAAAGACCTCAAAAGAGGTAAACTCTACAATACACTCAAATAACATAAACAATCGCCGATGATAATCTCCAAATAAAAACTTATGAAACTCAATAAGAGTTTATAATCCCCATAACGAAATCACCATAAAACAACACACACACATATATATAATCCTTTCTCTAACTCAAGGCTATAGGTAAACTCATCATTTCAAAATTGGTGAAATCAAAAACTCATAAAAATTCCTCGGATTGGCCAAATCCCATTTGCATGCCGAAGCGATGCTGCACGTGCCATTCTCATACGGCCGAAGCCTCTGACAAGGTCGCTAACACCTCCCAAAGCAGTTCGTCCTCATGACAAGGTTGCTGACACCTCTTCAAGCCATTTTGTCAGCCTTAACAAGGCCGCTAACACCTCCCTAAGCAGTTTGTCCTCATGACAAGGTCGCTGACACCTCTCCAATCTATTTTGTCAGCCCTAACAAGGTCGCTGACACCTCCCTAAGCAGTTCGTCCTCATGACAAGGTCGCTAACACCTCTCAAAGCAATTCTGTTAGGTAAACATCGTGAATGTATCACAAACTCATGGATAGGAATCCGAAAAGTGTTAACGTGTGTCCCATACCACTCGTTCGCACTTAGCGGTTTACTAGCCGCTAGTCGGTGCCACACTAGGAACATCATAAAACTCAGAAAATCATATCTCGCCTCATCTCATTGGCGAGTGGTAAAGAGACACCATACTCGTCTCATCTCATCGACAAGTATTAAATGGCATCGTAACTTGTCTCATTTCATCGACAAGTGAAAACATCGTAATGGTTCCTCATAAACCATAAATATCAAAATATGAAATCATATACTCAAGACTTGCTTTATATCATTGGCAAGTAAATAAAACATCGTGATGGTTCTCATCGACCATACTCCTGCTTAGGAGATCCCAAACCATAATACTCGTCAAATATTGGCCATCTTAAATAATTCCGGTAAATAGGAATTATAAAACTCAAAATATGCCATAAAATGGCAAACATCTGAAAATCAATAATCTCAAATAGCTCGATCGTACAAGTCCGAAATTAACCGAAATAGTAAACTCACATGTCGCTTACCACGTGTTTTACTAAATCGTTTAATTCTCTTTCTCATACGTTTGAATAGTGCAAAAGTGAGTGTTTTATATTTAAAATAGTTTACTAGAGAAAACAAGCTTTTAAAACTTTTCCCCGAAATGATTAATATTTTATACTATATAATAATAATTTGAAATTTCCATTTATTTCAAAAATCACTTCAAAATGGTTTAGTGAAAACCGTGCTCGAAAATAATGAAAAACAAGAAAGATAACTCAAGACCGATAACTTGAATTAACCCAAAATCAATTCAAATTCTATCTAAATTTGAATTTCAAATTCTCCAAATATATCTAGCTTATTGATAGGAATCATCGCTCTCAAAACATTTCAAATTCACCTCAAAATCGAACAAGAATGAGAGCAAAAATAAACCAGTACAATTCTCAAGTCAATGATTTATTGCTGTCGTTTTACTCTCGGGGCAACAACAAATAAATCTAGTTTTGACCAAGCTAACTTCAAAATTTCAGAAAACTCAAAACAAGAAAGAGTTATAAAATAATCCAAGTTTTCTAAAACATCAAGAATTATCTAAATCCGACATGAAATGAGAAAGATACGTCTAAGTTACTAGCTGTATTTAGTTTAAATAATGTAATAATCAAAGTGACAGAGCTGAGAGTTTGTAACAGGATTTCGATCAACCTATGCTCAAAAGATGCAAATATGTTCAACATAAAAGTTGTCACACACAAAATATTCTTTCCAGAACTTCAAAAATCATCCAAATCCAATAAGAGACAAGGCAGGTATGTCTAATTTACTAACTATGTTTAGTTTGGATAACGTAATTACTAAAGTGACAGAGCTGAGAGATTGCAACAACATTTTGGTCAAACTATGCTCAAAATTTTCAAATGTGTTCAATAGGAAAATTTTCACACATAAAATAAGCTTTCCGGAACTTCAAAAATAATGCTAATCCGGTAAGAAACAAGGAAGATATGCTCAATTTACTAACGATATTAAGCATAGTTTTACAATGACGGGACAGTGAGTTTGTATTGGGTTTTTCAACCCTCTATGATCAGAATTTTCCAAAGTGTTTAACATGAAAGTTATCAAACTTTCTTCATGCTTTTAGAACATCAAACAAAATCAAATTCCGATTTAAAACGAAAAAGTTATGCCCAATTTACTGATAGCGGTCTACAAATGAACATGCAATAAAAATCTAATTGAGATTTCTAACCTTGAAATCTCAAATTATGCTAGAAAATGTGAGTTTTCAACTCACCTTACTATATCCAAACAACAACCCGGCTTATTCGCTGAAAGGAAGAAGTTTGGCTTGAATTTAAACTTCTACAACCTGTAAAACTAAGAAACAGGGACATGCAAGAAAGAGCAAAACAATTAATAGACAATCTCACAAAATTTGGAATTTTGATGAAATATTAGGTCTTAGATTCGATTATCTGTAGATTTAGCTTCAATTTGATTTTAAAAACACAAGGTTTAAGTTTTAATTTGAGGATTTTGTCTTAGGGTTTGAAGAGGGAATGGGTTTCTCTTCTCTGAAGCCTTCTGGAATATACAACAAGAAGAAAATGAATGTACGTACCTTAATTTTTTTTCTCTTCTCTTTGCTAGTTTACTAACAAGTTGGGCTAAGAACTAATGAATTTGGATCCAAATTGAATAATTAGCTTATGTTTATTTATTTAACACTTAATACATATGAACACTAATGGAATGGATCCAACCAACCAATATTTTCAAGTTTTCACTCAAATAAAATATGTAGATTTATATACATACAAAATAGAATATTTTCTATCATATAAAAAGATTAATCTTTATTTTTAAGACATTATATTATCATAAACCCTAATTTACAAAAATACACCATTTTCACCAATAAATGCAAAAGTTCACATTTTTAACTTCTAAAATACAACAAAAGTTGTTTTCTTACTTGGAAAAATAATACAAACGGTGTCCAAACTTTATTTATAACCAACACTCATTTTTATACCAATTTCCATCTTTTTACTTAATTAAACACCCTTCAGAAATCAAATACTTCATTTAAAAATTATTAAAAGAAGTAATTGACAATACTTTAAAAAAAATATTTCATTTTCTCTAAACAAAGATCATTCTCCATCACTATTAGTCCAAATAAATAAAATGAAGTTCCAAACTTTATTTTTCTCATTTTATTTTCAAAATTAATTGTTTATTCCAAATAAACAATATAAAACTTCCAATTTTATTAAATTTACAATATATAATTATAACTACCGTTATAATTTAATATTAACAGGTAATCTCCAAAAGCAGGGTTGTTACAGTTGGTGCTCTATAACCTGTCCCAACAATATTCCAAGCGTCGATGGTTTTCAAAAAAAATTCATTCTATTTTTCCAGTAGGCGTATTCACCATTGAACATTGGTGGTCTAACAATGGATTGACCCTCAGCAAAAGCAGTATTAAAAGAAGCCATTTAAAAATTCAAATTTTTAAAACAAAAATTCGTTTTTGAAAAACGAATTTTTTAAAAACAAAAGCTGACTTCTATTCCTAGCTCTGATACCACTTGTAGGATCGATTTCACCCTAGAGGGGGGTGAATAGGATGATGCTGTTAATTTTAAAAATTATTAAGGAAGCTTATAAAATTATTTCAACACATATATATCAAAATTATAGCAGCACAGATAATAGCAGAATAATAAATGCAGAAATAGAACGACACAGAATTTACCCAGCTTCGGCGAAACCCTGCCTACGTGCTACCCCCAAGGTTTCTACTAGAAATTTAGTAGTCATACGCTTACACACGTGAACTCGCAATACCCTCTACTGACTAACCTAACTCTACGCTCAAAACTCTGCCACAACTCAGCCACTGAGTTGCGAATTCTCAAACTACGCCACGTAGTTTGTCCCCTAGTCACACGACTAGTAATTACAATGGTTTAAAGGAGAAAATACCAAAATAACAGTAAAAAAAAACAATTAAAAACCAAAGCCCTAATTTTTCCTTCTTAATCCAATACTAAAGAAAGGGGCCGGCCCACTTTAATCTATCACCAAAAAACAAACGCGTCCTCCTTTATTTTTTTTATCAATGTCGGCCGTTCCTTTTTCCTTGAAAAAAAATGGTGCTCGTTCCTTTTTCCTTTGCTTGCAAATTAGGGCTTCTAATTAGAAGCTGCCGATAATGGTTGCTCGATCGAATGATGATTTAGGCCCTTGCTTTGTCGATCGACTATCTCTTTGAGTTGCTCACGGCTGCTTCTATTTGTGGAGTTCAAATCTGATTTCGGTATGTAATTTTTTCTTTTTGCTTTTCTAGTTTTGGCTTACTTGACCTCGATTGCATTTGTAGCCGATGATGATTGGGTTTTTTATATAGGGTTCTAACCCCTTGATTTTCGTTCGTATATATTTGTTTGAATTCGTCTATAATTCTCCTCGGCCATTCGATTTTGTTTTAATGTTGATGATTTCTCTGACTTTGTCAATTTCGTATAATTTGATGATGGCTTGTTCATCACGGCTTCGAATTTTCCTTGCTCGATTCTTGACTACCACGTCTCTGACTTGTTCATCATATTCTTTGATCACAACTTTGACTTGGTTTTAAGTTGACTTCGGTTTTGATTGAATTCATTGTTGTAGCATACTTGAGCTGTTTTGTTCTTGGTGCTAGTTAACTTCTGCTTCTCTATCTTGTTCGAAACTGATACTTGCATTTGACTTCGGTCACTTGACATTACTGACTTCGACTATGGCAAAAATTGTTCAGGTTGCATTTGATTCATGTACAATTTGCTTGGTGTCTTTTGCAGCATTGTTCACTTGATTACTGAACAGTTCTGCTTGGTCGTTGTTTTCTGGTTCTAATGTGTATATGCATTCATGTCACTGCTGTCTGGTTCAGTCTCGATTTCTTTGTAGTCTCTGGTATCACTCTTCGAGACAGTTTGCATTTCAATTGCATTGTTAGTCTTGTAAAATTTCTCTGTACACATTGCATTTTATTTGGCTACTTTTATATATGTTACAGCCTGTTTGATTGGTGCATCCCTTGTTGTTGCCTTTTACTTGTGTACCATCTGGGGCTTGTTATCTATATTCATTTGAACTTAGTTGATGATTTGGTTTTGTGATATGATTTGGTTTGTGTTTGAAATGCTGGTGCATATGCTTGCTTATTTCTTGCCAGTACATTCATGTGTTTGTTTCTTCATGTGGTCTGGATTTGCTTTGAGCACATTTCTGGTTTGATGTGCACTGTGCCTTGAGTGTGTTTGCATCTAAGTTGAATTCTTCTGTGACTCACTGTTGCACTTGAGCTTGTTCTGTCTAGATTCACAGTTGCATAACTGTTGTATCTTTTGGGGTTTGGTTTTGTAATCTCTGGTTCATTGTTGTAGTTGTTGCCAGTTGCCTCTAGTTGAGTTTTTCTTGTATACTTCATGTGTACTTTGGGGTTTTAGTTGAGATTTTTGGTCTAGGTTGCCTATCAAATTGATTGAATCGCTGTCTTGAATTGAACTCTTCTGGTTCATGTGTACACCTTGACTAGCTTGCTCCTGACCACTTTATTAAACTTGTATATTCGAGCTGCACCTATGTTGAATCCAGCTTGAAGCTCGGGTTTGACCTTGTGCTGATATTGTAACATTATTTTTACTGCACATGAGTTGAACCCGGCGTTTGGGGTTTGACATGTGCTTCCTGTCCCTGTAATTTTATCAAGTGTATATATCGGTGTACATATCCTTGTGGCATATACAGTGATAATGTGTATGTCACTAGCTGTTCGTGTATGATGAATTCAAAATTAGACGATGACGAACAACCTAAATAACTGAGACAAATATTATTTTCAGAATCCACAATTTATTTTATACTGCAAACATATTTTATTTTCAATTTTACCGTGTCAATGTATATTTCTGTAGATTTTTCAGATGCTGGATTCACATTGGAATGAAGTTGAAGATCGGTATGAGTTGAGTGAATGCGTGATATGTAGTGAGGTGCAATGTAAATGTGAAATTTGTGATGTAATCAAAATTGTATTGTAATTGTAGTTATATATATAGTGAGAGCTTGAAATTTGTACTATACAAAAATTGTAATAAATATTTGTTTGAATAAAATATCCGTTTGAATTCAAATTCTGTGTTATTTATTTTATTCAAAAAATATTTATTTAATCTATGAAAAATAAAATAGTACATTTAAAGATATATATATATATATATATATATATATATATATGTTTATTATCATCAAATAAAAATCATATAATCTCATATTCAACAATAAAATCATGATTTTCAGTGTTATATAATGCTTAGTTGAATAGTTTTGGGTATTTCGTTGATTGTCGGCGATCAAAGACGATTCGAAGCTCGGGATCTCTGTCGTGGGTAGCTTTAGGGTTGATGATCCCTAGAAAATATTGATAGGATTTATCAAAGGCCGTGGTGGTCTGAGAATGGCGATGTGGGGTTTTTCTGGCGATCTGGGTAGCCGATATTTTTGAGGAGATTGAGTCACCGTGGGAAGGCCGGACTCGATCGCGATTGGGGGGAAATGATGGTGGAAGTCATGACGAAATTTTGGCGATGTCGGCGAGGGATCTCGTGGTCGAGATCGACGGCGAGGGGTGGTTTCTGATTGAAGTTTAGGTTCCAGTTTTGATCGAATTTCTCGATTTCGATTCGAGATGGGATTGTTGGATCTGGAAGGTCGGAAGGCTTGCAGAGGTCATCGACAATGCGACGGGGCCGGCGTAGTTGGTCGGAGTCGTGAGAGTCGTCGTGCATATGCACAGTGCACTGTGTTGTGTCTAGATTTGTTTCGAGTTTGGGAAGAAGTTGTTCTCTCGGTTACATTCTCGAGTAGATGCTAGTGCGACTCGAAGTAGTGATGTTTAGCGAGGGTCACGAGGCTGGTTCAGGGTTTTAAGTGTTTTTGGCTCGAGAATTGTTTGTCAAGCTCGATTCTTGTTTTGATCGAGTAACAAGGTTTCTAAATTTTTAAAAGAGATCATTTTTAAGTTTAAAGAAAAACAAAATCTAGTTTTACAAGCTAGAATATTATTTAAAGTTTCGAGTTAAGTGCGTAAATAAGTTTTAAATGTTTTAAATTTTTTAAAATATTAGTTTTCTAAAGAAGATGTTTAGTTAAGATTTAAAATGTATTTAAGATTCAAAAGAAATTTTGAACCAAGTTTAAATATGTTTAAAACAAACTGAATAAGTAAAAAAAAAGAAATTGATAACTAAGTTTTCAAAGAATAGGTATTTATTAAACAAGTTTTAGATAAGTTTCAAGATTTTAAATGATAAATTAAATGTTTTAAATTGTTTCGTTTTTAGGTAAATTATATTTTTAATTATATAATGGATTTCTAATGTTTTCTAATAAAAATTAAATGATGTAATTAAATGCTTAATTAAGTTGATTAATTAGTAATATTGATTAAAAGTTAATCACTTTATTTGATTAATAAAGGTTAATTGATGTTAATAATCAAGGTATAATTATTTAGTACAAATAATTAGTGAATAGTTAATGATTGATTAATTTAAAGATCATTAACTAGTGATTATGAGATGATTAATTAAGATAATTAATTTAAGATAATTAATTAGATTAATTAATTAAGGATAATCATTTGTGTAATTGGTTAAGTATAATTACTTAATGTAGTTTATAAAGCATAATTACTTGGTGAAATAATTAATGGATAATTACTTAAAGTGATCAATTGGGGGCTAATTGTTGAATGAAATTAATTAAAGGGAAATCACTTATAGAAGTAATTAAAGAATAATTACTTAATGAAAGTAATTAAGAATAAATTGCCTAGTTACTTTTAATTAAAGGATTAATTAATATAATTAATAAAGGGTTAGTTAATTTATTAGAGGATAATTAATTACTGAATGTGATTAATTAAGATTAATTAATGAATGTGATTAATTAAAGATTACTTGTTAAAAGTAATTAAATAAAAAGAGTAACTAATTTATGGAAGTAATTAGAAGATCATTAATTAATGTAATTAATTAATTAATGAGAGTAATGAAAGGTTAATTAATGGTTAAGGCTAATTAATCTTTGTGATCAACTAAAGGTTAATTACTTAATGTAATTAGAGAATAATTAATCAAGGATGATTAATTAAGTTAGATAATGGATGGACAATTAATTAATTGGTTTGAAATTAGTTAATGTTAAGAAAGCCGGATTTAAGTAATCTAAGTGATTAAAAGTTAGTAATTAATTTAATTGGAGGTTAATCAAATTAATTAAGAATTGTTCAACTTAAATATCTTGCTTATGAATGATGAATGATATTGGATGTTTTGGACTATGTGATATCTCTGATATGTGATATATGCTGCTTGGTGATATGAGATTTTGGATGAATTGTGATGATATGGATTATCTATCTGTGATATTGTGAATCATCTATCTGTATAAAAATTAAATTGTTAAACCTTTAACAACTTGGACATTAAAATGGCGTTTTTGATTTCGGTGAGACCGAGATTGGATTTCCAGATTTGGATATCCGAAAACCACATCGATCCCAATTAAACGTTAGGTCGTGAAATCTCAACTCAAGTTGGAGACTCGAAGTGTGAGAACTATTTGTCGTTAAAACTCTGAGGGTGATTCCAATACGAGTATAACGGGGATAGTGCTTTCAGTTTCGAGATGAAGGTTCAGATTGCAAGGGCTATTATCATTATCTCTGAGGGTGATTCCAAAATGAGTGTAAAGAAACAGTGCCTTCGGTTTCGTTCGAACCCGGAATGAACTGTATGGATTGAATGCTTTCAGAACATCGTCAGGAGGACGATGTGCATTCTAAGATAGATGTGTCCTAAAAAGACAATCGCAGCCTCAAGCCTTATCAATCAGGAATGGATAAAACTGGGGTGGTGTAGCAAGGCTAAGTGGGTCGCACCCAATTATGACAAGATTTACCCCTGTCTAGAGGTCTCTTTTTATTCGGCTTAGTGGGCAGTTGTTAGCCACAACTGCGGGGTTGTCTTGTTCGGGACTATCCAGTAAGGGATGGTTCCGACCTTGTATTGCAGGGGATTTGGGGTGGATCCTCGATACTCTGATCTAGATCAGGTACTGTGACGGACGGTACCCCTGTAGCCCTGCCAGTGTATGGAATCCAATCTCCAATAATCTCCCTCGGACTTGATTGTAAACCTATGTATGCTGGAATTTAATAAATGTAACAATTTCGGCTATTTTCTAGTTTATCTGAACACCCTAGACCCTATTATAATATCACTGGATTTCCTGTCAAATGTTTTGGTTATCGTAAGATAAAAACTTTTCCATGTTTATGTGTGGGAAGTCTTACGAGATACCTTTTCGTTCGAATGATTTTCAAAGTTAAGCAACTTTAACCCGTTTACTCACATCAGAACCATGTCTGACCCAGAGTTTATTTTCTATTTTATTAAACTCTTGGATACTCAAATTTTACGAGTAGCCAAGGGATTCAGGTTAGCTTTAACGAATTCTGGAGGAGATTTGGAGCAGGAGGCTTCAGCGTATATAGATATTATGGTTCTGCTATGCTAGTGTTTGTGTGTGTATCTCTGTGTTGTATCTTGAGTTGTAATGATTAGACAGGTCTTTATAACTGTCTAACATGTTATGTGTAAGCTGTGTAACTCTAACAGATGTTGTATATTATGTAATAATTAAGTGACTAATATATTTTATTCGTTCCTCTGTGAGATTCTAATGTTTTCTTCTCTATCTTTTCTCTTTTCTATCCCTTTCTATTTTAATGATGATGCGTCTTTCTGTGGAATGAAAGGCGGGTCGTCACACATGAACTGCTTGTCATACTTGCTTTATCCTTTGTATATGTCCGGTGAAATTTGGTCCATGGTTTGCCTGGACTGACCTTGGTTAGTTTTGGTTTTTATTTGCATGCACTTGAGTAGAATCCAGTCTTGGCTTAGGTTTGACCTTGTGCTCACCTATCCCTGCAATTTTAACAAGCAAGTGTATATTGGCGTGCACGACCTTATGGCATGTACAGTGATACACTATGCATGTCATAAGTTGTTCGCATATTTTTTATTCTAGTTTGAAATAGAAAAATGATGATAAACAAACCCAATAACTAAGAAAAAAATATTTTCAAAGACACACACTTCCTTTAGCACTGCAAATTTTTTTTTTTATAATTTTACCGCGTTAGTCTTTAATTTGCAGATAGTTCAGATGTTGAATACATGCTGGAATAGAGTTAAAGATCAAATACGAGCGATGAGTGAATATGTAGTGTGGTAAAATATATATGTAAAATTGTACAGTGAAAATTGAGTTGTATTTGAAACTTGTATTTGGAATTGTGAAAATATAGTAAGAGCTTAAATTTGTACTATTCGAGTTTGTAATAAAATATTTGTTTGAATAACATATTTGTTTAAATAAGAATTCCGAGTTATTATTTTATTCAACAAATATTTATCTAATTATGTGAAAAAAATAAAATAGTAAAATAACAAATACATTTAAACGTATATACATATGATTATTATCATCAAACAAAAATCATACACTAGTATATTCTATAATCTCCCTCTTCTGATGACAACAAACATATATTAAGATTTTGACTCTATTAAACGTATTTGGTCTTGATGAATTTTATTAACTCCCCCTATTTGAATACTCCCCCTACAACAAAGCTCCCCCTTTACATATGCAAAAAAATATTCAAATAAAAAACAATAACAAATACCATGAACTGAGAATATGCAAATAAAAAATATGACTTATTTGCCAAAATCTTAACTTCTATCCCCCTTTTGTCATCAGCAAAGGAGTAATAGTGTTAGATAAGAGTGCTAAAGTGATAGACATTAATACAACATTAATACCTAATCGAGTATAAATATTAAATTTCAAAAAAATCAAGCAAAAAACCATAAATTCTCAATTAGGCGCATATTCCATTTTAGAGTGATAGGGGTGATGTCGACATAGAAAACCATATATTTGTGTTCGTTTATGGTATATTTATGGTAGGAATTTTTTAAATACTTACTGTCACGACCCAAACTCGATGTCCGATAACAACATTAAATTCGTATCGCGGGAGCTTGCAACACCCATTAGATGATAAATAACACAACGGAAATAAAAGATGATATCACTGATATAACATGAATACAATATCCAATACATCAATTCGATACAATGATAATCATCAATATCAGGATATACAACAGAATACAGCGGAACATGATACAATATGAAATAAGTCTTTACAGATACCCAATACTGCAATTCTGATCCAAAAGCTCCAACGACAAAGCTCCAAAACTCCTAGCTCGATCCACTATCAAGATTTCACCAGGATAAGCAAGTCTCATCCATATCCAAAAATTGAACTAGCTCCAGATAATCTACTGAACCTAACTATCGAAAAAACCCAACTCTAGACTGTCCGTGTGGAAAATTATGGGCACCCAGAGTTTTAAAAAGGAACAATAAACTCCGGGTCAGTCATGGGACTGGTGTGAGCAAACGAAAACAGTTTGTCTTTTAAAACAATCAAAGATTTAAATTTCAAAATCGCAATGCTTTTGGAAAATGAAACTACCATAAGGCCTCCCGCCACACACACAATGCAAACGCAGAATCGGAGGAGATTTCTCCTTATGATAGTCAAACATGCTTGATACGCAGGAAAATTTCTTTGATATTATTACTATAAGTGCAAAGTGCAGGAAAGCATTTCGAAAGTAGAATATAAATCTTAGCCAGCATAGACATTTCGAACTATGCCTACTATAGCTACCATCCAAACAGTGGGGCGCCACCATAAGTGAATGGCAGGTAATACAACTAAAACCGTACAAGGCTCGTATTGGATGAATGGATTTCCAACAAATGGTCAGGCTAAGGAACTTCCTATTGCCACATGGGAACACCTCTGGCGGGACGCTCCGAGAACCTAACCGGATCTCTGCCAAACAAGGCCGGCTACCCCCTTCCCGGGGAATATACAAAACCTCAGATATGCCACCCCCGGTCCTTTGGGACCTTATACGAGAGCTCTCTAACCAACAACATCACACAACAATAAATATAGTGTGTCCACATGAGTGAGTACCTGGGCTCCATACCATGATACTACCCTTTTCCAGAAGAAATGGTCATACCCTAGGGGAGCTACCCCTGAAACCTTGCCGCACAATTCCTGTTTCAACCATTACCGGGTTGTGAGGCTCGACGAAGTCTCGTCCACAAAGCTACGCTTTTTATAAAGTAATGCTTCGATCAACAAATGATCAGCAGCACTCAGCATGCCACATTACCAAATTAGGAATATATCGCTGATAACCTTCAACTACATAACCTCTAAGCTCGTACGTCTCAGAGAAGGGTGTTAAGCTAAGAGAATAAATTCTCCGCCACAAACAAAAATGTATTTGAAAGAAATCTGTTTTATATCTCAAAATGTAATGTCAGACATACAATCCATACAAGTCTGTTCCAGGTTCGAACAGAACCGAAGGCACTTCCAAAGAAGCCCTTGCAAATCCGGGTATTCGTGATCCCGATCGGACTTCCCATCACTTAAGAAATCTCTATCGTAGCTACTCAGTGTAGAGACAATCGATAGGTCATCCTATCGTTCACGCAAATACCCGGTCTTCACCACCGGTCTTCAAATGCTATCCATAACGTCGAATCACATATTCGGAATGGGTTATACTACATAAAGTTTCTCTCCCGGCTAAACCGAATAGTGAGCGCAACATTTTAAAACATATGGATATGGGATATCAATTAAATCACAACTTAATGATTCAAAACTTTCTTTTAAATGGTTTAAACCAATTACCATTTCAAATCTTTTAAACAGAAAGATTTACATCACACAGTTCACTCAGTTTCACAAAGATTCATTCCCGGATTTCAAAACAATTTCCATTTCAATTGGATTAATTCATTAAATCTTTAAATCAAAGATTTATCTCATAGCTTTCAAAACTTGTTTCCAAAGATTCGTCCATAACTTGGAAAATCATTTTTTTCAATTCAAACTTGAAATCCCTTTAATATAAATTGGAAGTTCATTACTCATATGAAAGCTTTTTATCAGTTAGAAACAATGGTTTTATTTCGGAAAAACCCGATTCCATTTATACAAGTTACAATCTTTACTTTAATTCAAATTTTCAAATCAACGCTTAAAAAACAATTTAAACCTGTATAACTTGTAAAGTCCTTTTTAATTCATAAGTATTGAATATAGAATTCAATTTCAGATACCGAATTCCAATTTAAATCGAATTATTCAATTTTCAAATCTTTATTAGTTATTCAAAATAATTTTTATTTTTAAAACACCTTTTCAAAAGCTTTTCATATTAAACTTAATTTATTTCCAAAACAATTTGAATTTAAAAATTCAAAATCAAAACTTATTTAAAAATCTGTGACTTAACCGATTTCCACGTGAAATCCATATTTGTGTGTGTATGAGTGTGGTCCAGGGGTTTTACACACAGTAGTGCACAACATCAATTATTACAGAGATATCAATATCGATAAGTGATATAATCCATAACGCTTATCTTTATTCACAGATTCATAGATAAATAAATTCATCAATTACAAAGGTTCATCATTATAATTCGATGTGGGTTTCAGATAACCAATTGGAATTCGAATTCCTGTCGCATCGAAATTCAAATGTCGTTTTACAGGCAAAGGGGTTTTCGCATCGATACAGAATAAAATCACTAATCATAATCTAGCACAGAGTAATTCACATCTCACAGCGTCACAATTTCAAACAGAAATATCGTTTTACAAAAATACACAATCTATAAGAAATCATCTCTAATTCTTATTGTAATTGATTCAAATTTAAAATTAATTACTTGAGAGTTAGTTCCTTAACCCTGATTAATTTATCAATAATTATCAATTGATTACTTATTTCATTTCAAATTAGTAAATTAACAAATCAATTCTTAATTAATTATTAAGTCTTAATTAATTATTTATTTTATTTCATGCTATTTAATTAAGTACTTAATTATTCATTTATTTAATTTTTAATAAATTACTTACTTAAATAATTATTAATCATTCATTAAATAACTTAGGTGGTTAATTACCCTTATTTTATCACTTAACCATTAAGAAATCCTTATTTACAATTATAATTTAATTAATCATTCAACTTGATTAACATTTAAAAGTCTTCCTTTAAAGTTGAAAATCAATTCATTATCAACTACTAAACTTAATTGTTAATTACTTTATACTAACTAAATTTATTACTTAATTAAAATGTTAAAAGGGTTTTAAAACACGGTTAAGCATCAACTAAAGTAGTTAAAACCTGTGTTAAAGTTTTAACCTTAATTGTTAAACACTTATTTGAATTCACAGTTTTTTTTTATCTGACTGAGAAACGAGTGCTTAACTTTATATGTTTTTCTTTAAAAACAAAACATACTTTTCAGTTGATAGGAAAACTACTCGAGACTTCCCATGCCTTGATTCGAGGTCAAACTCTGGTTACCCGCTGTCTTCCTCGTCTCCCTCTCGCGTTCTTGTTCTTCTCTTTTTTTCCAGTGAGTTAAACTTAAACTTAATTTTAAAATGAAAGCATCAGGTATCAACTCACGAACACGAGTAAACACATCAGTTCTTTTACAAATCTCCCGAGACCCCTCCCTGTATGTTTGTTCTTCTTCTTCCATCATCTTCTGGAAAAACAACTGATACACGTGATACCACGTACACGTGCACTCGAGCAACGGCGCCTTCTGACCAACTTGCCCATCATCCACAACTCACCGATGATCGACTCGAGCTCATCGACCCCACAGAACCCTAAATTTTCGACGAACTCAAAATCTAATCGTTTGACCCATACTGGAATAAGCTCAACCACTAAAAACCCACTCGCCATCCCACCTCAGGCCACCGGAGGCCAAGAAACTCAGGTCAGAGCTTCGTCGATCTCCCTTCTTCCTATTGCCAACGGTGCGATTGATTTCAGTGTGACAACGAAGCGATGGCAACATGTTATCTGAACGCAACTAAAACATAAGACAAACCCTAGATCGATCTTGTCCCCTTAATCCACACAATCGAAAAAAATTCTAGCATTTTTCCTGACTTCGTAACCCATTAAGCTAGTTTCAAGCAGAATTTCGTGAGCAAATATGCATTCGATCATCAGGAAGTGATCGAAAACCCAAACCCATACAACTCACGATTTCCCAATATTTAGCAAACTAAAAATTCTAAATCTTGCTTTAAAAATCGTACTAAAGTTTGCTAATCCCATTTATACACCTGAATTCATGAATTATGAAGTTCGAATTTCTTGCTCATATGCAGTTAGCTGTGTTGTCTTGCTTTCCAGAGAAAGTAAAACATTGTTTTAACTTATATAGATTTTTAATCTCAAGTTTATACCATAACAACCAGTTTCATTTTGATTCTAAGTCCACACTACAAGTAGATTGAGAGAAAAAGAATTTTGAATAAAAAATGTTTGTTTTATAAACTTATAACAGAGAAGCAACTTTGATCACCAGTCTGCACACAATATATACATAGTTATTTATTTTATTTTTATTTTTTATATAAGGGCATGCAAACACCATTCACCACCATCCAAACATGATTCACAGCCTATATCAAATATAGATCCAATCATAAATGGAAATAACAAGGTTAAGGGAATGTTTGCTCACATTGTTTTGCAGAAGAAGAACAGAGCTTCACAATCTTGAAACAGGTTTAAGAAACTGTTAGCTGATGACTGTATCTTGATCTCTTGTTTTATATTGATTGTAGTGTCGTTGAGATTGAAGATTTTGGTTTAAATATGAAATTGTATTATTTTAGATTTGCTCAGCTTTAAGGAACGAGCTGAAGTGGGGAGTTGATATATATGAGAATGAGTTTACACGTTAATATTTATAAACAAGCTGCAAGTGATATAATTAATACAAGTGATGTTATATATATTGTACAAATACAGGGTAATTATTTTCTTTGTACGAGTGAGGTTATATTTTTGTACAACATCAGCTTTTTTTCTTCTTCATTGTTGACCAGGCTGTTATATTTTTGTTTACTTGGTGCAGAAAAATCTATATGGTGGCTGATGAGAACACTTTGGGTGTTGCATTAATTACTTTGTCTTTTTTTTTCTTCTTGTACATAAATATTTACATTCCTTCTTTTGCAAGCTTCTAGATATAATTTTTCAAACTTGTACTTGTTTTCTCAGCCTACATATACTTGCATATTTTGTTATCTTTCCTTTTGCTTGTACATAGATATTTTTGTTTGTATGTAAATTTTATTCTAGTTTTGTTTGTTTTTATTTGCTTTGTTGTATTCATTTGCAAGCCTTAATATATTTTGTTTCTCAGCTGAAATGATTTTGTGGTGGCTGATAAAACATGTTATGGTGGCTGCATTAATTAAGTTGTTTGGTGTCATCATTTCACTTGTACAATAGTCAATGATTGTTTTCCTTTGTTCATTTGTTTTCTAGTTTTCAAGCTTATCAAATTTTTGTTTTGAATCTATATACAATTGTCTTCTTATACAAGCTATTCACATATATTATTTTTGTTGTCTGCTATATGTTGACTTGTTTTTCTTGTTTGCTTCAAACCTGCATATTATTTTTGTTCATATTTATCTTTATATAGTAAATGTAATATATGTTTCTTGTCTTCACTTTAATCCTATACTTAGTTAATACATTGTTTTTTTTTTCTTTTGTTATTATTCTATAGTTTTATTATTAACATAAATGCTTAAATTTGATTTCTATTTATGGTTTAACTATCAGGTATTAAATTTATACATATATTTTATTTTATACTTTCACTTATATTCAATATTGATAAGTAATTTTTTTTTATTACAAACATTTTATTTATAATTAAATTCAACTGAAAACATTTATTTTGAGCTTCAAACCCAAATTTTAAAATACATTTAGTATATCCATCTTATTAAATTTGAAAATTTCAAACAAATCCATAATTTAATCCAAAAATTTAATTTAATTACAAATTTAAATTCGTCTTTAAATCGGGATCGTTACAGATTCCCCTCCTTAAGAAATTTCGTCCTCGAAATTTGCCAAGGAGACAACAAAAATAGATGAAAAATAGAGACATATATTTTCAAATCAAACTGGATATCAATTCTGCATTTGGCTTACCAAATCATAATATCAACAATAGATATGAGAATAAACTCAATCAATTACGAAGCAATTGGGTTATCTGATCTATGAAGTATACAGTGTATTGGTTAGTTCGAAGGGATAACTAACCGTCCGTAAAATATATCAAAACCCAATGAAATAGACAGAAATAGATTCGATTACGATCTCAAATTCAAGATTCAATTCATTTACGAATTGTTGAGAAATACGACTAAGGATAGTTCTAGTGTCGAACAAAATTCGAACAATTTTAATCGTAAACGAGAAGGTTACCTTATAAAATTTCTTTTCTATTAGTTTTTGAGGTTGAAGAATGTCTCTGATTGCATACACTCTTCTTGTTTTTTTTAGAGTTGCTTATAAGCTGGACAGTTGTTGATCCTATGTCCTGGCTTGCGGCATTTATAACATCCCGTAGATTCCTGATCTGGCCTCATAAATGACTCTCTCATTCCTGGCTTCCAATCATTCTTGCATTTATCCGAGTAGTGGCCTTTCCCCAAACAATTGAGACAAGTAACGTCCTTCTTTTTCTTCTGTATACTCTTCTTTCTTTTATTTTTCCTCGATTTCTTACTGCCAAACTTCCTTTTTCTCCAATTTAATTTACTTGTACTTCCATTCTTCTCCGGATCTTCTTGCTTATCCAGAGTATCGTATCGATAGCCCATATTAATTAATTCAGAAAAAGATTCCTTGACGTGAGTAGTCATCCGTTCCTGAAACTCCTTGTTCATTCCCCGAATAAACTTTTCATCCTTCTTTAACGGTGTATTCACCAATTCTGGACCAAATCGAGATAATTCAATAAATTTGTTTAAGTATTCCTCGAATGATAAATTTTCTTGCTTTAAATCTATAAACTCCTGGTACACTCTAGAGATACCGGTAGACGGCATATATCGCTGCTCGAACACTTCCTTGAAACGACTCCAAGTAAATTCATCCACCGACTCATCCAATGTAACTGCTTCCCACCAAACTAAAGCTTCTTCCTGAAGTTACCAAGAAGCTATCAATCGCATCTGATCATCTTCTAACTTTAGTCCTTTGAAAATCTTTTCACACGATCGAATCCAGGCTTGTGCTTCGATAACGGTTTCATTGCCAGTGAACGGCTTTTCACCAAGTCTAGAAAAACTTCGATATAGATCAGCCAAATTTGATTGAGATTGAATGGGAATATCTGTCATTGCAGGGTTTTGGCCAGCTGAAGTGGTACTTTCCTGTCTCCTATTTCGTCCTCTTCTTCCACTCATTCTTACTAACTGTGAATAGTAAGAAATTCAATTTAGGCATTCAGACGAAATATCTTAGAGAATAACAACAGATAAAAAGAATAGATTAAGAAATTTGGATTTTGGTTCCACTGGTTGTACTCATTCTAGGGTATACTTCACCCTATCTCTAATGAGCCATCTAATGTGTTACACTCCGTAGCTAAAGTTCTTACTCAACCTTCAGCTCTGATACCAACTTGTCACGACCCGAACTCGATGTCCGATAACAACATCAAATTCGTATCGTGGGAGCTTGCAACACCCATTAGATGATAAATAACACAGCGGAAATAAAAGATGATATCATTGATATAACATGAATACAATATCCAATACATCAATTCATACAATGATAATCATCAATATCAGAATATACAACAGAATACAGCGGAACATGATACAATATGAAATAAGTCTTCACAGATACCCAATACTGCAATTCTGATCCAAAAACTCCAACGACAAAGCTCCAAAACTCCTAGCTCGATCCACTATCAAGATTACACCAGGATAAGCAAGTCTCATCCATATCCAAAAACTGAACTAGCTCCAGATAATCTACCGAACCTAACTATCTAAAAAACCCAACTCTAGACTGCCCGTGTGAAAAATTATGGGCACCCAGAGTTTTAAAAAGGAACAATAAACTCCGGGTCATTCATGGGACTGGTGTGAGCAAACGAAAACAGTTTGTCTTTTAAAACAATCAAAGATTTAAATTTCAAAATCGCAATGCTTTTGGAAAATGAAACTACCATAAGGCCTCCCGCCACACACACAATGCAAACGCAGAATCGGAGGAGATTTCTCCTTATGATAGTCAAACATGCTTGATACGCATGGAAAATGAAACTACCATGAGGCTCGACAAAGTCTCGTCCACAAAGCTACGCTTTTTACAAAGCCATGCTTCGATCAACAAATGATCAGCAGCACTCAGCATGCCACATTACCAAATTGGGAATATATCGCTGATAACCTTCAACTACATAACCTCTAAGCTCGTACGTCTCAGAGAAGGGTGTTAAGCTAAGAGAATAAATTCTCCGCCACCAACAGAAATGTATTTGAAAGAAATCTGTTTTATATCTCAAAATGTAATATCAGACATACAATCCATATAAGTCTGTTTCGGGTTCGAACAGAACCGAAGGCACTTCCAAAGAAGCCCTTGCAAATCCGGTTATTCGCAATCCCGATCGGACTTCCCATCACTTAAGAAATCTCTATACCGTAGCTACTCAGTGTAGAGACAATCGATAGGTCATCCTATCGTTCTCGCAAATACTCGGTCTTCACCACCGGTCTTCAAATGCTTTCCATAACGTCGAATCACATATTCGGAATGGGTTATATGACACAAAGGTCCTCTCCCGGCTAAACCGAATAGTGAGCGCAACATTTTAAAACATATGGATATGGGATATCAATTAAGTCACAACTTAATGATTCAAAACTTTCTCAACATATTTCTAATTTTCTCATGATTTTAGAATTAAAATACTCCGCTTTCCATGAATCACTCAGTCTTTAGGCATTATTCATCAAATAAGAAATCCACCCAAGTTCGAATCCTACTAACTACATTTATTCTAATGTATTTCAAAATCATTCAACCTTCTTTGATATTCTTTATCTAAAACAAAATGAAGTTTGGAACTCTGTTACCTCATTTTATCTTACACTATGCATCTTATTACTAGATTTAGCCCAATGTTTTTCCAATTTTCTCATAATTTAAGAATTAAAGTACTCGACTTTCCTTGATGCACTTAATTCTTAAATATCGTTCATTTGATGAAAACTCCACAAAAGTTCTACAAACCTTTTGTAACTATTCTAAATAAGTAAGCATGTCCATTTTTCTATCTTATTGGTTCTATTTTTCAAACCTAAAACTTTTTTGGTCAAAAATAAATATCAACAAACATGTGTAGTAAAAGTATTAAGAGTAAAAATAATCTAATAAATCATTTTGTAACATATATGATAATAAATATGAAAAAAATATAATAACCAGAAAACCTTCAAATCTATTCAATTTAAGAGATATACTTTTCATTTAACGATCTTTTTTCAAAGCATTGCTATGCATTATCATATATTTGCTTTTTTTGGCGTATTTGCGATTGTTTAGAATTTATATAATATAATCAAAATTTGTACTTAAAAAAATGGTAACTTCAATGGAAAATTAAATTATTGGTAATAATATTAATGGTAGTTTTTTGTATTAATAAATGATGTTGTTCATGTTTTTTTTTTACCTGTTTTTATTTTATTTTTACCAACCAATGAAAACAAAATCGATTTCCACCAAATAATAGTTTTCAATTTACTTATTTCTTAACCCTTAAGAAATTAGTCCATGTTTACTGAACAACAAACATAGAAACAATTTGGTTACTACTGCATGTCATATCTTATACTTTGTATCTTTTAGTGGAGCTCTCTCGATATTTTTCCAATTTTATCATAATTTTAGAATAAAAGTACTATAACTCTTTATCATTCACTAAGTTATTAAGCATCATTCATTTGATGGGAACTCTACTTAAGTTCTAATCCTGCTACCCACATTTTCCCTAATATATTTTAAAACATTTAGCCCTCTTCGATTCCATTTATCTAAAACAAGATGCAGTGTGGAACTCCATTATCCCTATTTTTTTGTAATAAATTTTAGAATAACAAAGTTCATTAATATACTTCTACTTTTTTTCCTTTAGGCATCTTCCTACATTATAAATTCTATCAAAATAACAATCCTATAACCGTTTGTAGTCATTTTAAATAAGCAAGCATGAATTATTTTGGTATATCATTGATTCCCTTTTTCAAAAATAAAACTTTTTTGGTGAAAAATGAATATCATTAAACATATAAAGTAAAATTATTAAAAAATTAAACTAATAAATCATTTATAACATAAATATTGAAAAAATACAAATAAAATATAATGATGAAAAAACCTTTATATTTATTCAGTTTAAGAGCTATAGTTTCCATTTTAATGATTTTTTTTTCAAAGCATTATTATAAATTATCGGATATTTGCTCAATAGGAAAATAGTGTCAAGAACAAAATTTCTCAACATTTTAGCCTCAAGGAGCGGCCTTTAGTATTTTAGCGTAAAGGATAACTTTTGAATTTCAAATTGGAGGCAAGACAAGAAATTAGCCACCAGAACATATATGCAAATGAGTCTGAAGCGGCGTCAAGCTTAGGCAGCATTGGCGATGGCGTTGGCGGTGAGGGTTATTGGTTCGATGGTGGATAGCAACAGCTAGGATTTTGAAGTAGCTCGATTTGAAATCAACTGATGATGGAAAATTGATGGCTCTAGTGGTAGGGATGCCATGGTGAAGTGGTGTTTTAGAAGAAACTACAATTCGAGGAAAAAGAAGAGCAAGTTGAGGAAGAAGAAGAGTAAGCCATGGATGAATTAGGGGAGAAGAAGTGGTAACAGCTATTAGGTATTAGTTTTCCAGTTTGTAGGTATCAGTTTCAAAATTATTTGTTATTTTTGAGTTTGTGATTTTTGTTCTATAACAAAATTATCATACTGCAATAAATTCAAATTTTGAAGTGAACATTTTTAATTGTTATTTTGTTTTTTTGCATTCATATTGGTCTGATTGATAATGTATTGCTACGTTGAGTTTAGTGAGGATCAATTTTTTGATATCGTTTTTGTTTTTTTAGTATCATTTTCTAAAATAATGCAGTGTGATTTTTTTTTTACTATTTTGTTTGTTTGATTATATAGAAAAATGAATTTTTTACATAGTAAATATGATGATCGTTGAGTTGAATTAGTATTTTGTTAGTATCAAATATTTATGAATTTTGTTTGAGTATCAGTTTTACTATTAATTTGAGGATTATTTTTTAGGTATTGGTTATAGTGACCTTTTTGTAAAAATTGTTTTATGTTTTACCTAGAGATGAAGCATTATTGTGCTCGCCATTGTGCATACTACCTTAGTTGAATGGAATCCATGCTTATGCTGGAGTAGAGCCACTCGATCTGTCTTGCATCGGAGAATAGAGATGCTTGAGTCAAAGCATCGTTATGAGATAACATGCGATTTCATGAGCTTGATAGATGTTTTTTTGAAATGATACTTAGATACAACATAACATTGGGATAACAAACAATTAATCATGTGTCGATAAATGTTCGAATCTTGTTACGCATATTTCGAACTTATGATCTCTCACACCAAAGTTGAATTACTTAACCATTGGGACAATAGTGCTTGTCGAGCTTGATAGATGTTGATTATGAGTGATCTATTTGTGCTTTAAATATGATGATGAACTAATTTTTTTACAAGGATGATTATTATAATTGAAATGCTTATTCAAGAATGTATTATAAACTTAGATAATGGTGATCGAATTTGATAAATTTGAGAACCTAGAAGATTATGGGTGGTTTATTTAAGTATTAGCTATTAGGTCTCGTTTTAGTTGTCGGTAGTAGTTTTTAGGTAGAAGTTTTTAGGTACTAGTTTTTATTTACTGGTAGCAGCTTTTAAGTATCAGTTTTTTAAGTTAGGAGTTACTGGTAGGATGTGATGGCAGTAGGTGGTATTGGGGGCGACGGAAAGGCTGGTGGTGCAGATGATGGCGGGTGGTGGTGGTGCGACGAGTGGTGGTTAATAATTTTGGCGGTTTGTCCTTATGAAAATTTTTGGGAGAATGTTTGTCCTTATCACTAATTTTAGGATAATTTTTTTCCTTATGGTTAAAATATTGAGGTGTTTCACCACCCTAGAATTTTTTTTTTGAAAAAACGCTAAAAACTTTCAGCAGCATTTCAGTAAACACTACGACACGACAAGCAACTGAGAGTCTAAAAGTATTAGTGCGTTGTAGTAAACGTTACCAAAAATAACATATTGTAGCATTTTTGAAACCCTAAAAAAAGTTTTTTGCAGTGTTTTCATAATGCACCAAAATACATTTTTCTAATGTAGCGTTTATTTTATGCTTTTATAATATTTTCACAGCGTTTTATCCGTCTTACTATATGTTTTTTGTTGCATTTTTTTCTCAACAACAATAATATTTTTTTAAATGCATTTTTTCCCATAGCACTTTTGAAAGGCTACTAGAACTTATTGATTGATGTACAATACATTTTAAACGCCGCTATTTACTGTTAATAGCTTGTATAATTTTTGACAATCACTTATACATAATAGCCATATTTAAACCAATAATCAATCGCATAAATATTATTTTCAAACCAACATCGATAACCATCATATTCAAATAATTGAAAAACACATTGATCACATAATCAAGTATAATATCCATAATTATTTCAATAATAGTATTTCGATAAAATAAGCGAATTTACATACCACAACCATTTACAAACAAGTCTACACAACTAATGTGAACAAAATATTACAATATATAATAATTAAAGTCTTGTTCATAGCTTAATTACCGATAATTCTTTGATGCAGCTATTCTACACTTCGGATGTGACGACCCGGATTTTTGGCGTCCGATAATTGGGTGATTAACTGAATTAAATTATTGAGATATTGAATAAGTCGAATAAATAAATTTCTAATAATTAAAATATCTGGACATATATAAATTGGGTTAAAAACTATATAAGATATTTAATTATAAAATCCCTAGATGTGATAGATTTTATAGGAAAATATATATAGATACTACATAGTTTAAATTAAAGGTAAAATACATATAAATAAAACTCCATCATTGAAATTCAAGGTAGAATATATTATATATGACTAGAAATACATACGAGCTTAGGATGTTTAATATATATAAGCATATAAGTGAATGTGTATATGTATATATGATGACAAATACAAAACAAATGTATACTATATTAAATAGTGAAATGTAAACATATATGTATATACAACTTTGGATAAGGAAAATACAAATATGTATAAATGCAAGTAAAATAGGATACAAATTCATAAGCATAACTATATATACATAAGTATATATAATAGTAAACGTAAAGAATATGAATACTTGTGTAGGTAAGTATAAACATAAATGTACATGGAAATTTTAAAATAAGAAATATATACATACATGTTCAAATCAAACAAGAAATTTGTAGATAAGCATGAAAATATAAATAAGTATAAACATATTGAGGACATATATATATATATATATATATATATATATATATATATATATATATATATAAGATAAAATAAGACAATACCATATTTGTATACATATGTATGCATATGAATGATATGTATGTAAACATACAAGGGGACATAGAGCAAGTATATAAAACATAACAACAAGCCCATATTATATCAAATCACTTTTTGTGTTCAATTCCACAAATTTCAAATCAAAATAAATAAAAGAAAAAGAATGAAATGAAAATAAGTTGTGAAAAGTGGCTGGACAGGTACACATCTCCTCTCCAGGCTTACACTGTACACTTTTATTTCTCCAGCTATATATATATATATATATATATATATATATATATATATATATATAGCTACGTTGTCCAGACTAGTACAAACATATAAACAAGAATGCTGTCATTTAAAATAAAGCGAAGGCCTGGAAACAAAGGAAGAAACAGAGCAGCGGTGAATTGAAATCAGGTCGAGATTTTAAAGTGAGGAATAGAAAAAAATAAATAAAGCTTGCTGTACATAGAAGAAAAACTACAGCCTATCTTCTCTATAAATGAACCTGCCTTGTTTCATTCTTTTTTCATTCGAACAAAGAAATATATACATATACATACATACATACATGTGTGTGTATAAACACTGCCATTCAAAATCTTAAAGTAATCAAACAACTCGAGTAAACAGAGAAGATCGAAATCAAATAATCTAGGCAAGCTAGCAGTTTTCAACAGCACATTGTTCCGCTCAAAGAAGATCCTATGTGAGTAAACTTCATCCTTGAAAATCAGATCTTTTTTTATAAATCCATGATTGCGTTTAAAGATAAAAATAGAAATAACAGATTGGAATGTGTTATTGCATAGAAATAAAGGTATATATGCATGTATATGGAAGTATGTAAAACCTGTACACATTTGTTGCCTCCGTTTGTTTTCACAGGTATGTTCAAGCTCTTCAAAAATCGATATCTTGTACTCTAGTTAGTTTTAGGCCAAAATGTCTGAAGGGTTTCTGTTTACATGTGAGTGTACTTTATTTTAAAAATGATTTCATATGATACCATCAAGTAATAACACTGTAAATAGGAATGGCAGTAAATAATCAAATTATTCAAGAAAATTCGACCATGTTGATTTGTGGTTTCACCTACACGAATGGGATCGGTATTTAAATAGTGAATTTTGGTAGTTTTTCTTGATTTTTAGTGGTGTAATGGTCAAGGTAGGGAGTGATGACTGAAGGCAAGACTTTGGGAAAATTCCGGTTACCATGCAGTTGTGGGAGCATGTCGTTTGAACTGATGGTTGCTGGAATGATGATGGAGTTGGGAAAAATTGTTCGACATTTTTTCGTTGTGTGATTTGGCGGGTCGTGATCGATTTAGGGTTAGAAATCATAGTGGGGTCAAGCTTGGTTTTGGTTCGATGGTTGGGTCGATAGTCAAACGGAGCCGTGCGCACGAAGGGGGACGGGTGGAGTGGGTCATGATGGAGTTATGGCCGAGGTCTAGTGGTAAATGACGGCCGTATGAAGCTGGGCGAGGCCATTTTCGGGCATGGTGTCGACCTGATTTTTGGGTGGAAGGTTCGATTTCTTCGAAATCGAAGTTTCGGTCTAGTTCAGGAGGTAGCTGTGATGGTAGGAGTATAGGCGATGTAAGGGATGAACGGCGACAAGTTTTTGATGACCGGAAGTCGCGTGCATGTTCACGTATTACTGCACAGCAGGATGTACTCGAAAATGAGTGGGGAAAAAGAAGCTGGGAAGAAAGGAAAAAGAGGAAAATGAAATAATGGGCCGAGGAAAGAATTAGGCCAGGAATTATAAGAGAAAGGAAAGAATGAGAGAAGGAAATAAGTAAAAGAAAAAAAAGGAAAAAAAAGAAAGAAAAAAAAGAAAAGAAAGAAAGTAAAAAAGAAGAGAAAGGAAGGAGAAAAGAAGAAAAAAAAGGGAAATGATAAAGATAAGAAGGAAGATAATGAAATTTATACATATACACACACACACACATTATATGATAAGTTATACTTTATTCTAAAACTAAAGGCTATTTCATTTTAAAATCCATAAATTGAAATTAAATGATATTTTATAATGGTGATTAATTTTATTTTCATTTGACTTAAAACTTATGGGTAATTAATGGTACTTAAAAATTTATTATTAATTAATTAATCATTAAATTTTGTAATTAATTTGGATAAAAACATAAATGAATACGGTCAATCAAAGTTAATTAAAAACTAATGTGTGAAGCGTTTTGATATTTGTTATTGACCACTAAATTGATTAACAATCTATATCTGGAAAAAAAATTATCAAATATTTATTTCAAAATAAAGCAATAAGACTGAAATGATGATATGTTCTACTGGAAATAAACGTCTGCAATAAACAATTTACCCTTTTAAAGTTGTTACTTAGATTCGAAGAGACCGGGATCGGATATCAACGATATCTGGAACCCCTTCGATTTAATAATCACTATAAATCTTTGCAGGTTTGATCTTAGAATCAAATATGCTAGATTTGAATAAAATGAGTGAACTGGTTTATTATAAATAAGTAGTTGTATCTAGACAGTATCAAAACATCGATGAATTTTCTATAAAATGTGTTTGGTTTTAGTCTGATAAGAACTCTTCGGATACTCGAGTCACCTAGGTTCAAAGGAAGTTTTAAATCTTAAGCATTTCATATCATACAGGTTTACTCACGCTGGTTTCCTGCCTGACTCGGGTGTTACTTTATTGTAATGCTCGGGTCAGATGAGTATTACAGATTTTCAGGTTAGGATGTTAGGAGCTCAGGAGACGAGCTAGATGGTAGAGACGTATTGAGTATATTCCGCTGTGTATTATAAACTGTGCAGGCAGTATTCAGGGACAAGTTGTACTCTGATATCTTGTATATATATTGACAGTCACAGCTTTTCATTGTATAAAGTGCTGTTATTTGTATATTATATTTGTTCCGCTGTAATTGTGAGATTCTATGATGTTGTTCTCTGTTTCTTCTTCTACCTCTTTTTCTTCTTAACTCTAACAGTCTAGGGTTTTCGACACTCGATTGCTTGGCACTCTATATAGTGAACGTATTAGTGTCGATTTTCGAGGTCGAAAATCTTCCGGGCCGTTACATTCGAAAATGCTAATTACTTGTAGACAAGTACAACGGTCAATAGTTAGAATTACATACATGTCAGAGGATATCAAAATAATGTATAGAATTACATACATGCCAACAATTAGAATTACATACATATACTTAATTTATTATTATTATTATAAACTTAGTTAATGTTTATAAAACTTAGTAACTTGGTTAATACGTTATAATTCATCATCACCATTGTCATTATTGTTATCATTAACTTTATTATAACTTAGTTAACTTGGTTATTATTTTATAATTTATAAGTATAATTATTATTAGTATTAGTATTATTCCAAACTTGTTTAATTGTTATGAAACTTAGTTGATTTTTATAAACTTTGTTTATTTATTGTTATTATGATTATTGTTTTTGTTGTCACTATTAGTATTAGTATATTATTATTTTTTGAAAATAGGTACTTTATTAACAAAAAAATCATATACTTTCATGATATTCCTCGTTAAACCTAGTAATCCCCCTAACCTAAATGGGTGTCTTACCCGAAAAAACAGAACATATCATATCCACATATGAAACAGTACAAAGGATACTGCAGACCATTACTTAAGTTGTTAAATAGGTGGAGTGGACAAACTATCAATTCACTCAAAACCACCCATACAAACAACTTAGAATAAGAAAACAAAGGAGAATGGCAGAAATAAACAAAGTGCAAATACACGTGTACGTAATGGAATACATAAAACATGAGACACATAGAAAGAAAAAACTTCACAGTACAGTGGCAGGAAGAGAATTCATCACTTAACCTTGTTAGGTCCAAATGTAAGAATAAGGAACTTAAGTCTTCAATGGAGATGAAGGCATGTCCCTCGAAGCACGATGAATTCCGAATGACTTATTATTTTTCAATTTTTTGTTCTTAACTTTCAGTTGACCAACCATATTTATCCATTCAGGGTTGTCTATGACATCAGTTGTAACAAGGTATCTCTACTGGTTTAGCTTTCCTGATGGATTTTGTTCTAGAAGCCCGTTGGACATCCGAGCTTTGTTCAATAGTTGCAGTACAAAGAGAAGATGTTGCATCAGGTAGAACGTCAAAGGGATTGGTGTCTACAGAATTATTATAAGCAGAGACTTGAATAGTTTGTACCAAAAATAGGCACAACACTCTTCGGAAGTATTTGAAGAGATAAAAGTGAAGAATAAAAATGTAAAATAAGGATTATCTAACAAAAACTCCAAAAACAAGTATGAAAACGCACAAGAACACAGCAATTTAGAGTGGTTCGGTGTATTGCCTACGTCCACTATGAAATTTGATGACTTTATGGATGTTCACTAGATGATTACAGCTGATCACAATGAATTACAGCGAATTACAGTTCTGAAATTCGAGTACTACTACAGCTATGGAGCGCAAAGTTGAATTTGGCAAAGTTTGGACGTTGGAGAGTAAAAAGATCATTCTTCTGTAGACCCTAGGGCTCTATTTAGAGGCGTATGAGGCTGATATCTCGCTCAGATCCCTAGAGACTTCTTCTGGCACGTGGGTGGGCCTACGCGATCGATCCCGTGAAGTTTCGTCTTGATCCATGATCGATACGAACGAATTTCGTATCGATCAGGATTTGACCCAATCAAGTCGAAACTTGGCATGAACATTCCTTAGGTGGTATGTAGGCTCCTGTAAAAATTTCATAGCATTTGAACTTGTAGATTGCGAGTTATGATCGATACAAATTGGCATTCTTCGGTTGACTGTTTGGTTCGAATTGATGACTTCGAATCGATTACTTCGAATCGATACTAGGCACATGCTCAGGAGATGAAGTGGCGCGCGATTTCTGGATCAATCCACTTTCGGTGCCGAGTTGACCGAGTCCTCCTAAGATTCTCGCCTTGTTCGTAACGATAACCGTTGATTAGTTCGCATCGATGGAAGACGACTCTATTCGTATCGATGAAACGAACTCTATTCGTATCGATGGAAAAATCGTGGGATATCTTGATTGTATGGCCTTGTTCGTATCCATTGGAGGCGACTCTAGTTGATCGATACGAAGTTGAAGTGGCTGGATGGATTTGAATACTGATAGCTCGGTCGATACGAATAGTTATGGCATGAAGGATACGAACGGGGGCTTCTCAATGGATACGAAGCAACTGGACTTGATGGATACGAACAAGGGTCTTCTTGGATGGATACGAACTAGACAACCAATGGATACAAATTATACAATAGATGGATACGGAGTAAGGGGTCCGGAAGGATACGAAGTAGACTCCATCTGGCTGGTGATCGATACGAAGCGTTCTCGTGTGCCGATGGATTCGAACAAAGTTCTTCACCTGATGGATACGAAATGGAGCTTGTTCACTGATGGATCATAGTAAGTCACATTATGAGAAGGTACTTCCATCTCGACTGGGATAACGGCTTCTGAACCATAGGATAGAGAGAATGGAGTGTGTCCGGTCGCGGACTTGTGGGTTGTCCATTAAGCCCATAAAGCCATAGGAGGTTCATCAACCCACTTGCCCCTAACCTTTTCCAGTTGTTTCTTCGGAATAGACTTCATAAACTTATTACAGCTTCAACCTGGTCATTCGCTTGAGGGTGTGCAAATGTAGAGAATTTCTTGTGGATATGGAATCATTGACAGAAATCCTTGAATTCAACACTGTCGAAATGAGCTCCGTTATCAGTGATGATGGTATGCGGGAGACCAAATCGGCAGATGATGTTGCGAACTACAAAGTTGATCACCTTCTTCGTCATGATTGTTGTAAGAGGTCCAGCTTCGGCCCACTTGGTAAAGTAATCAACTCCGACGATGGCATACTTCGCACCACCTTTGGCCAGAGGGAGAGAGCCAATGATATCAATGCCCCCACACTACAAACGACCATGGACTGACCATTTGGGTTATCCCAGTAGGTGGAGCTCTAGGAATTCAAGCATGCTTTTGACATCTATCACACTTCCTGGCGTAGTCTGCTGAATCACGGTTTACAGTTGGCCAACAATACCCATATCAGAGTACTTTCTTAGCGAGAGCTTGCCCCCTGTTATGATCGCCATATTCTCCTTCGTGTATCATGTAACATTCGTTTAATTTCATCGTGTGCGATACATCAGAGGAGAGGAACGGAATATCCTCTTCTATACATGACTCCATTCTGAATGGTGAACCGCGAAGCTTTCCAAAGAATCTGCCTCTTCTCACTTCTGCACTTAGGCAGCGTTCCATGCTCGATGTAATTTCGTTACGGAGTCATCCACGACTACTTACTGGGAGTGATTTCAAATACATTGCCTGTCTCCATCTGATCAATGCTCGGGGAAGGTAACGTTTCAACAGGAACGAGTCCCATTTGCTAGGCTTCGCATGTACTTGCTAACTTCGCTAACGAATCAGCCTTTTGATTACGCTCATGGGGTATGTAGAAGATGGCATAATAATCAAACTTATTAAGTATTTCTTGGACTCGAGCTAGATAAGCAGCCAGTGTTCGATCTTTGGCTTGATATTTCCCCCAAACTTGGCATACGACTAATTGCGAATCATAATAAATTTCCACAGCGATAATTCTCAAATCGCAGGCGAGTTTCAATCCAGCAAGAAAAGCTTCATATTCAGCTTCATTACTGGTAGCATGGAAATCAAATTTTAGGGTATGGCATATGGATCGGCCTTCATGGGTTTCAAATACTACTCCAGCACCCGAACATCGATCATTTGATGCACCATCAGTATGCAGCTTCCAAATGTATTCGGTATGATTTACTGGTCACGGGCAAGTCCTTTGGAATGGTAAATTCGGCTATGAAATCTGCTAGGACTTGTCCTTGAATAGCTCGCCTCGGAGTATAGGTGATATCAAACTGGCTCGGTTTGATGTTCCACTTGAGTAACCTACCAGACGTCTCAGGCCGCATAAGGACCTGTCGTAATGGCTGATCGATATAAACAGTGATGAGATGAGCCTAGAAATATGGACAAAGCTTCCTTGAGGCAATAACTAGGAATATGTCAATTTCTCTAGCTTCGGATAATTTTTCTCATCCCCGGCTAATCGTTTACTAACACAGTAGACCAGTTTCAGCACTCTGTCTTCCTCCCGAACTAAGGCAGCACTGATTGCGTTTTCTGATACCTCCAAGGAAAGGTATAATTGCTCATGATCGATAGGCTTTGACAAAATCGGCGGTGTGGAGAGATGTTGAATTAGTGCTCTGAATGCGTCTTCACATTACGTGGTCGATTCAAAGTTTCATTTTCCTTTTCGGATCAGATCGAAGAAGGGAATGCACTTGTAGGTGGACTTTGAAATGAACCTGCTCAATGCTGCTACCTTCCCGTTGAGGCGTGGGACTTGCTTTATGGTTCTCGAAGTTCGAAGACTTATGATTGCCTAGATTTTTTTCGAGATTTGCTTCTATTCCTCAAGCGTTGACGATGAACCCAAGGAACTTTCCGGATGCGACTCCAAAATGACAATTAGTGGATTGAGCTTCATTTTGTATTCTCGAAGGATGTTGAACATTGATTCCAATTCTCTTACATGATCACTGAAGAATCGTGACTTTACCAGCATGTCGTCCACGTATACTATCATGGTTTTTCCGATCTGGTTGGAAAACATTCGGTTGACTAGTCATTGATCCGTTGCCCTAGCGTTCATGAGTCCGAAGGGCATGACTCTGTAGCAGTAGAGTCCCAGATCGGTCATAAAGCTGGTATGCTCTTGGTCGAGTAAGTGCATGGGTATCTGGCAGTAACCGGAATAAGCATCCATAAAAGATAATAACTCGTGCCTAGCCATTGGATCTACAAGCTAATGAATCCGGGAAAGTGGAAAACTGGCTTTTGGGCAAGCTTTGTTCAAGTCAGAATAATCAACACACGTCCTCCATTTTCCATTCGGCTTTTGGACAAGTACCAGATTGGATACCCACTTCGGGTATAAGGCATCTGGGATAAACCCACTCGATTTCAACTTATCGACCTCTTCTTTAAGGGCAGCGGATCTCTCTGGATCCATACCACGCATTTTCTGCTTGACTGGGATACACCGCGGGTCAATATTCAGGGTATGCTCGCGATGTTCGACGAGATCCCAAACATGTCAGAGTGCATCCAAGCGAATACGTTGAGATTCGCCTTGAGAAATTCAACAAATTCCTATTGCGTCTGTTGGCTTAACTGAGATCCAATCTTTATCATATTTGAATCGTCATCATCATTGATCAAAACATCGATCATCAGTTCGGCCGGGGAAGCTTGACTATCTTTAGTTTCATCTTTACTTTCAGTGTCTTTCGGTCAAGATCCCTCTGTAATTGGTTGGGATACCCGGGCCTAGGCCCAGGCACCAATTGTCAATTATCAGCAAAACGGACACAGAGAGATTCCTCTATGCCCTTTCTTTTCTCCTTTCGCTGCGCCCTGTGCAGCTCAGCAACATAACAGGCTCGTCCAACAGCCTGATCTCCTTGAACGACTCCGACCACGTGATCGGTGGGGAATTTCAAAGTCAAGCACCATGGGGCAATAGCTCCCTTGAATTCAGCAAGGGCCGGTCGGCCCAAAAAAGCATTGTAAGGAGAGTCTATGTCCAAAACAACAAATTGCAGTATTCGGACTCTCCGATGTTCTCCAACTCCCAACTCCACTGGCAGTTCCACCACTCCAGTGGGTGTAGTAGCACTTCCATTGAAGCCGTGGATTCGAGATCGGAAAGGTTTCAAATCTTTGGTTTCCATCATCATCAAATCATAAGCTCGCTTAAAAAATATATTCACGGAGCTTTCACTGTGAACCAAGATCCTCTTCATCCAAGCAGGACCTACTTGAGCAGATATGACAAGTGGATCGGTAGTGCGGGCTTCGACCTTATCAATGTCTCTGTTTCGGAACACGATGTCGTCGGTCATCGTCTTCTGTTGCTTGGCTGGAGCCCTATTATCACAACTACTACAACACTCGAAGTCTGCATGTCTGATAGAGCTGGCATACGACTCCATTTCCCTCCAGCTTTAGTCTGCTGGATGAGGACCACCACTTATTGTATTTATTACCAACCTTCCACCGGCACGAGCGGGTACCTCCTGCCTCTCCTGGTTTGGTACACGATTCTGAGATGACGGGCCTGCACCTCCTGATTGCAGCGCCTACACAAACTGATCCAACTTCCATTCTCTAGTCAACTTCTCGATGACATCCTGCAAATGACGACACTCGTTTGTATTATGGTCGTAACTCTCATGAAACCTACAAAATTTTCCCGTTTGGATCTGCCTTTCTGATGATGGCTTCGGAGCAGGCTTCTTGTACCGTATAGTATTGCAGGTTTGCAGATATACATTCTCTAGTGACGTATTCAATGGAGTGCAATTATCGAACATTGGAGCCTTATGTCGCGGACCATGATTTTGATCTCGCTTCTTGTTTTAATTACCATTACTCCTCTGCTGAGTCTGCTTGTTCTGGATATTTAAATGAACTTTTCTGGAACTCTCCCCGGACTGCTTAACTGCAACATTACTTTGTATCCCTTCCGCACTGAGCCCTGCGTCATCCTACTTTCTAGACTGTTTCACGTCTTCCCTTCTCAAGAATTTGGCTGCCTTGGAGTAGAAACGGTCCAATGACACGGGAGGCTTCCCAGCAAACTAATTTCCGAACTCGGAATCTAGGTCAATCCTCTTAGTCAATGCCATCATGATAGAGTTGTCATTGGGACTGCTTATCTCTGCACACGCAGCATAAAATCTCTCTAAGTAGCGTCTAAGTGTCTCTCTAGGAGCTTGGGTGAAACATGATAGTGCGTTAACGTCCTTTGGCCTCTCAAGATGCATTCGCCATTATTCTACAAACTTGGTGGCCAATTGATCAAAGCAAGAAATGGATCAAGGTGGCAATCGTGCGAACCACACGATAGCAATGCCCTCCAAAGAAATGGAAAAGCTACATCATTTTACTGCATCATCAGCTCTCACAGCATTCATCAACCATTCGTATTTCAAGGTATGTTGATTCGGATCAGAACTTCCTTTATAAACTAGTAGAGCCGGCATTCTGAATCGCCGAGGGGGTTCAGCATAGAGTATTTCATCTATAAAGGGGTATGACTTCGGGAGATTTCCCAGTCGACATTTGTGAGGCCTTGGCTTTCTCGAATCGTCTGTCGAATCTTGGTGGGAATGTTTAACATTTGTACATTCTGCTTGCGTTGAGCCAAGGTGTGGTCGGGTTCCACAATGTGAGGCTGGACTGGACGCTATCGACGGTCCATGTCTCACCTCCTTGGCTCCAAGTCTTCAGTGACGTATGGTTTAGAAGTACGTCCATGCTGACGATGGTTTGGATCTGGCTGATTCTGGGCATCAACCCTTGGTTCAACAGCGGCGGTGGTAGCACGGTTGTATGTGGCGTAGTGAGGAACAGTACCTCCCCGGAAGGAGGGTCCAGTCTGGAAGGTGGTCGATGGGCCAACTCTCAGTTGTTCAGCGGTCATTGTAGGTTGATGTCCGGTGGCTTGTGTGTAACTCCTGTCTACCGGGGACATCTAGATCGATGATGATAGTCAGACGAGGCGGAAATCTCAGTGGATGAATAAGAGGCATGATCTCTTCTGGATCTTCTGCGCCTTTGGCGATTCAACTGGTTAGTCGGCTCAACGTTGGCGCGCAGCTGTTCAGTCAGTTTTTGCCGACTCTGGGTCAACTCATGAAGCAGCATATGGAACTCTTGTCTGGTAACCGGGCCTGATGGATCTGAAGGTCCGGCAGCATTCTGGTAGGATGGAGGCAATTGCGTGGGATTCTGTCTATCCCGTCCTTCTTGGTCTGCAGCAGTAGAGGTAGTCCTTGTGCTGACCATGGCGATTAGTGAAGTCCTTTCCTAGATTTTATGCAAATCTGAATAGGTAAGAAGGATTTCGAACTTGAGATCTGGATCTTCTTCTTGGATTTGTGTCCGGTATCGATAGCAGATCCAAAGAGCAGGAGAAAAGCTGTGTTTTCTCAGTGAAATCACTAAAGTGTTTGTACCAAAAATGGGCACAACACTCTTCGAAAGTATTTGAAGAGATAAAAGTGAAGGATAAAAATATAAAACGAGGATTATCTAACAAACACTCCAAAAACAAGTATGAAAACACACAGGAACATAATAATTTAGAGTGGTCCGGCGTATTGCCTATGTCCACTGTAAAGTTTGATGACTTTATTAATGTGCACTTGATGATTACAGCTGATTACAATGGATTACTGCGAATTACAGTTTTAAATTCGAGTATAACAGCAGCTATGGAGTCTAAAGTTCAATTCCGTAGAGTCTGGACGTTGGAGAGCAAAAAGATCCTTCTTCTGTGGGCCTGGGGCTCTATTGATTGGCGTAGGAGGTTGATATCTCACTCAGATCCTGGGAGACTTCTTCTGGCACATGGGTGGGCTCACGCAATCGATCCCGTGAAGTTTCGGCTCAATCCGTGACCGATACGAACGAATTTCATATCTATCAGGATTTGAACCAATCAAGTCGAAACTTGGGATGAACCTTCCTTAGGTCATACATAAGCTCTTGTAAACATTTCATAGCATTTGGACTTGTAGATTGCGAGTTATGATCGATATGAATTGGCGTTCTTCGGTTGAATGTTTGGTTTGAATCGATGACTTTGAATAAATGCTGGCCACGTGCTCAGGAGATGACATGGCGCGTGATTTATGGATCAATCCACTTTTGGTGCCGAGTTGACCGAGTCTTCCTAAGATTCTCGCCTTGTTCGTAACAATAACCGTTGGTCAGTTCGCATCGACAGAAGACGACTCTATTCGTATCGATGAAACGAACTCTGTTCGTATCGATGGAAAACACATGGGATATCTTGATTGTATGGCCTTGTACGTATCAATCAGAGGCGACTCCAATACGAAGTTGAAGTGGCTGGATGGATTTGAATACTGATAGTTCGGTCGATACGAATAGTTAGGCATGAAGGATATGAACAGAGGCTTCTCGATGGATACGAAGCAACCAGACTTGATGGATTCGAACAAAGGTCTTCTTGGATGGATACGAACTAGACAACCAATGGATACAAATTATACAATTGATGGATATGGAGCAGGGGGTCCGGATGGATACGAAGTAGACTCCACCTGGCTGTTGATCGATACGAAGCGTGCTCGTGTGCCGATGGATTCGAACAAAGTTCTTCACCTAATGGATACAAAATGGAGCTTGTTCACTGATGGATTCGAAATAGGATCGATTCGAGCTCAGGCTTAATGATGGATACGAAGTGAGGTTATTTCCTTTAATTGCATCGATCATAACTTGAGCATACGAATTCAAATTGAGTTGAAACTTGGAACGTTGGCTTTCACATCTTTGTTTGTCATGTGTTGTCAATTATAGCCTGATCCGGACTCGGACAAAATTTATCAATATCCATAGTGAACCTGTGCTCATCCGACACTCTGGATGAGCAATCCCTGTTTTCAGTTGATTCCTTGATGTCTCGGCCTTGCCAAAAGGCGGGATAACATTTTCCCCCCAAAGTACATCTCTTGACAACACTACGTGCTTTGAACAGTCGCATCTTACATCCTAAATAGTTTTGTCCGAATCATTAAACTATTTTTGCCTTCTCGTTGGAAGTTGTGATCCTTGACTAGTCTTTCAGTAATACGAATTGTTGACTTCCAACTATTGTATTGTGTACTATTGTAATCGATTGTTGTATGGTAGCGACCAACTATTTGTTGTTGTAATTGTCACAAAGCGAGTATCCAATTCCTGTGAACTTTGAAAATTGAAATTAGTCTGACATACATATACATGTTAACCTGACCCTTGTTAGCATTTGCGCGTTTACAAGTCGTTATCGGTTTTCTCGCATCGAATTTCGTATCGATCCTCTCCTGAACCGATGTGAAATTCGAGTTGTAATAATGTTTGACGGTTGTCTTGGAATATCCCTTTTTATCGATCCTCTTTTGGATCAATGGAAAAAGTTGAAAAACTATTTTCGCATCGACGTCGATCGACACGAATTCACTTATTGTTTTAACGTAGTTCGAGTCGATAGATATAAACTCAGACGGTCTTCAAAACGATGGATGCGAAATTGTCATTTCGTATCAATAAATTTTTGATGGATCTGTGTAATCAAATGAATTCCTGCGTATCGTTCATATCGATAGGTCGCTGATGGATATGGACAGTGACATTCTGGATCGATGGCGAGTAGAGGCGAGCAGTTGCGTTTGGGTCTAATATGCATAGACGGATACAAACAGAGCTCTCGTAACGATAGCATCGTTAGCCAATTTAGCTGGTCGTCTTAACTGGGAGACGTAACCTTTTTCTTCTTCGAGTTCGAGCCCAAATAAAGCATTTTGGACTTAGCCAAATTTCCATTCATTCTTTGTTTTCACCCCTACCTTCGTATCGATAGAGAACCTGAAACAAAAAAGATGTCTTCGTCCCCAAGTTAGAATAACTCACCAACCTTTCAAGCCGATCGTTCAAACTAGGTAACCGACCAATCAAATTAACTCTAAAACCATGAGACTTAGGCTTTAATGCCAGTTCATCCAAAATCGAGGCCGATTTCGACGTGGTTGATGCCGGATTTTGGCTAGAGTGAGGTTAATAATATGGCAATGGCGTTTTAGGATGTTTGGAGGAAGAAGAGGCATGGGAGGACACACGGCTTTAACTATGTATCGATGAAAGAGAAGAAAGGGCTTGGCCTCATATCGATCCTGAACTTGAGATTCCTGTTGGTGAACAATCGATCGATGAAATTAACGAGCTTCGTGTCGATCTGGAGTGATAGTAGTTCATATCTATCGGAGTCAATTGACATGAAATCGAATGGCCTCCAATGGAAACAAAACCCGCAACAAGTGATCGATACGAATTTCATGGTTTTAGATCGGTATGAATTTTGTGGTTTGAGATCGATACGAAACCAGCAAATATTTGATTGATACAAAGTGAAAATTTTGAACCGATAAGAACTTCGTTGTAATTCGATCGATGTAAAGCCAATGCGGTTTGATCGATACGAAACCAAAAGCATACTGATCGATACGAAGTTAAGGCTTTGATCGATATGAACCAAGTGGTCTGAGACCGGTATGAACTCAAGGCTTTTGCAATGAATGATTGAACTTTTGGCATCGATGGATACGAACTTCGTGCAAATTTGAACACTTGATTCTGACAAGCTTCAGCCCTGTGTAATTGGATTTAATTATCGAACTTTATATTTGACTGCCCATCAAAGCTCGTCGATAGAAATGAAACTTGACAAAACTTTAACGAACTCTAACCCGGATCGGTCTTTAAAGTTTGGATGGCGTGGTTGTGACAGTCGGCGATGACGATCACTCCAGTTAAATTTCAAAGACTCGTCGTTTGCATGTTTTCTCATGTTTTGTAGAATTTTTCAAGTTATCCGTAGCAGTGCATCGCATAACACATCCAAACACTTCACATTGGGGGATATACGGGTTTATTAATGATAATTTCTCATAAGTTAGTTAGTTATGCAACCTTCAAGCTCACGACGGCAGGAAGTTCAGAGTTCGTTCCCCCAAACAATCAAGATACCGGCCATCGCGGCCGAAGTTATAGATCCGGCTTCGGATGAGCTACCGGGTGCTGTTTTCATCTGCAAACCACCAGATTCTATACCGTCCAATGTTTCTGAAGACATGCTGTGACGGATCTTCTAAGGCATGGTTTGTCGTTGGACGATGTGTTACTGTTGGGACCAAACGATAGACCGCATTTTCCATCGGAAGGGTTCACTGCTTTTAACCGTCATGCATGCGCAGCTGGAACACTTCCTCCCTTTAACCAATACATTAGATAAGTGTTGTCTTTCCTAGGAATCGCTCCATCTCAACTACACCCCAACGGATATGCTCT
This sequence comes from Allium cepa, assembly GCA_030765085.1. Classification (NCBI taxonomy): domain Eukaryota; kingdom Viridiplantae; phylum Streptophyta; class Magnoliopsida; order Asparagales; family Amaryllidaceae; genus Allium; species Allium cepa. The sequence continues at coordinate 604,492,392 of CM060941.1, forward strand.
GTTGAATAGCTTATTCATCGTATTCATGGAACATCTCTTTTGACCACTGATCTCGATCGAGATTAGATACCTGTTTAACGTCAAGAGCCGGGGTCTTTCACGTTTTTGGAAGCAGTCGGGAACTATCAGGTGGTAACGGGCTCTTGGACCAAGTTGAGTTACTTCAAAACGGAATGGTTCTACGTCCGGTGTCCCCCGGGATTTGCCAGCCGATGGTTAGCCAAATGTAAGTGCTGCGACCTTCTCTAGTAATTAACAAGAAAATTATAATCGATATCAAACCAATACTTCTTTTTCCTTTACAGCGGCAATTCCACGACCTGAAGGTGTGCATCTCAACGAAATGGTACGGGTTCTCCAAGAAGTTCCGGGTGAAGAAAGGGATATTGACTCGGTTCTGACAGATAGAAACTTGAGAATTGTTGGATTGATCGAGCGTAGCCAAAGCATAAGGCTTGAGGGAACACTAAAGGCTGTCTCGAAGAAACGAGCCAAGTGAAAGATGTCGGGAGTTGTTATAACCGAGGAGGTTGATCCAGAAAGAACGCCCACTGATTATGAGCTTGTGGCTGGGCCTTCTGATGCCTTTCAGGGTTCTAAGGGAAAGAGAAAAGGCAAGGCAGCTGCTTTCAAACGCTTTAAGTCCGAGAAATGGAAATCTGTGGTTGTGTCTTTGCCTGTTCCAGGGATCAATATTTCGGAGACTCCTTCCCCTGTAGGTGGAAAACCTCTTCGAAGGGCTCACCGATATTCCAATCCCGGACTATGTGTCACTCCAAGATGACGTCGGGTTGGATGAGCTTTAGCATGCTTTAGACTTAAGCGAGTCTCTTCCCACTAACGTGGCCGACACTCCGATTGGTCGGAGGGTTGCACATACATATACACTTCATGGCACTGCACAATTCTTGACCGTAAGTTGCTTACTTCAAAAGATCATTAACTTCGTTCTTTTTTTACTTTGCAGATACAATGTCTGGTCGAGGCTCAATGTTAGGGAGTCTTCAAAAAGCTCACCAATCTTCTACATATTATGAGTCACGCAGGAGAGAGGCAGATAGGGTCTACGACCGTGGATACTCTAGTCAGGAGCGACATGACAGGGATAGGGAGTACAGACACCGATCCCTATCTCATTCTCCCCCTCCTAGAAACCCTACTCACCCTCCTGTTTATGTCTCACATCCTCCGAAAACTTCACGGCACAAGCCGTCTTCTCATGTTTCAAGGCCTGAAACTTATCACTATAGAACAGAAATAACGGATTCCATAATTGTAGAGCAGGTCCTTACCGAGCCTTCGGGGGAAAGAGAAATTAAACTTGCTCAACTGAAGAAAGATTTTCCAGACATCTGCTTTGACGGTTATATTTTCCCCCCACACTTGAAGATAATTCCAACAGAGGCTGAGAACACGATGCATGATTACATTCATGACATTTACTTTCAATACAAGAAGTGGAGGAAGGCCGCAAAAAAAGCATCGAAGGTGGCCTTTGAGCAGGCAGCTGTAATTGGGAAGTTGGAGAAGGAGCTTGCTCAAAAAGATCGGATCATCCATGTGCTCAAATACTGAAGTTGAGTCCTCACGAAAATCAGAAATGGAGGCCCTTAAAAAGGCCGACGAGGCCAACTCGACCATAGAGAGGATAAGGCAATCGCATTATGCCCTAGTGGAGGAAATGGGCTATAGGAATACTACCGTCACTGCCGAACGGGATGCGGCCCTCAAATAGCTTAGTGAGCTTAAGTCCAAACTTTCTGAAATCATTAAAGAGAGGGATGCCGCCAACACCACAGCACAGTAGGCATGTGATCAAGCCGCTGTGCTTCAAAGCAAACAGGATGCGGCTGTGAATAAAGTCCGCACGATGGAGGCTGAGGTTAAGGAGAAATTTCGGATGGCGGAATCCAGGCTGGAGACTGATATAGAAGACCTTCTCGTCACCTATAATGTTAATGTGCTGAAACATAGAAATTTGGCCTAGCTCGAGAACTATTCTACACATCTTTACAACGCCTGGAGCCAGTTGGTCGAGGAGGGGAAGGTGGTGCACCTGGATGGATCATTCGACGAGTTCATACTCGAGAATCGCGTGCTGACTGAGGATGAAAGGAAGATTCTCCATGAGTCAATGATCTCACATGAAAGGAAGAAGCTCAGCACCCAACACCAGAAGATTGTGGAAGGCTCAGGTGTCGAGAATCACACTACGAGCCCTGAGATTACTGTTCCACCTCCATCTGAGCCTATACCGGTAGTTGAGCCCCAGTCTGCCCCTGCTTATAACCCAAAACAGCCGCAACTATCTCCTATTAAAGAGTACACCTCCGAAGCCGCTCAGCCGTCCGTAAGCCAAACTGAGAAAGGTACTCTGAACAAATCTCATGTGTGTTCAAAATAATAAATTTGTCTTGAAGCATTTTCTAATAGTTTCTCTTCTTCTTTGTCCAGTGACTGAAGTTACACTGGTAGCGCCTCCTACAACCCAAGAATCACACCGAGTGCAGGAGGTCATTATTACTGAAGCGACTACCACGATAATGACTGTGCCGATCGATGGAACGTAGGGGAGCTCACTTTCTTTCGACGGGCAGATGATAAATGAGCTCCTTGGTCAACACAGTGACCCCTTTGCGGACCTACCATTTGTCATAAGTGGACTCGCACCTACCTCCGGCTCTTCAATGCAGACCACTGCTGCCCCCAGCGAAGCTCAATCGATTCGCGAAGAGGAAATACTGGCCGAAATCAATGCTGAAATGGAGGCAGTGACACATGGTGGTAGTTCTTGAGGTGGAATGGCGATGCCTGACCCAGCTCCGCTGAGAATGATTTCACCTGGTGGTACAATTGTTGATACCAGTGTGCCTATTCCGTTGAGAATGATTTCACCTGTAGAAAGTATTCCCGAACATTCGAGTTCGGAGGAGGACATTGAGGTCATGCTCCCGCTTGGAGACCGTCTGCCAAAAGGCAAGATTTCAAAGTGGAAAATCATTAGTGGCTCCAGCGGATCTATGCCGAAGAAGAAGCCGAGGAAGAAGAAAGAGTAGATAGGCCTCTTTGGTGCATTTTTTGGTAGATAGGAATTTATTTCTGCTTTCCTTTCGTAGGTCGTGTATAAATACAGATTAAGCCCCTGCGAGTAGGAATTTTGGAAAACCTGTACATGAACTTCATTTATAGTTAGTTGAAATGAAATTTTGTTTTCGGCTTTGACTCTATTACTGTCTTTTATGCTCAAGTGTACCAGTGTTTGAATTTTAGTCCAGTGCACTTGTAAAGTTTCAACCTTTGAGTCAAATTTGTTTTTATTTGCTAAGTCCATAAGTCACAGACATGAGTCATAACTAGAGATTATGTTGAATTTTGGTATTGCACTGCTTCAGATGATGGTTGACACTTAAGCTCTGCCCCTAGTTTCGGGGATAAGTTGTAAAAATCGGCTAGCGACAGATGGTCGGTCACATCTGTTTGGGCTTTTAGAACTTCGTTTGTACTCTGGGAACGATATATTTATCAGGAACGTAGATGGTCGATTCACATCCACCTCAAGTTAACAAGTGAGGTCATTGATGGACAGATCCATCCTCCTCGAACTTGGTTAGGATACGGTCGAAGTCGTTAGGTGGACGGGTCCACCCTCTTCAGAACCGCATTTGTGAGTTTATACTCTGACTCGCACTTTGAGATTTTGGAGTTAGTTAAAGGATTGTCGTGTATCAATCCTTCTTTTGACTTTAGTGTAGTGACTTGGCCCCGATTTTTGGTTTCACTTAGCGAGTACTCGGTCGTATCACAGTCACTCCCTATTTGAATAAATCCTACCGTATGATGGAATTTAACTCTCCGTGCATCGTGATGTTGTACGTCACATTCAATAAATCACAGCTCTGACTCGAAGAGATGGCATTTTATTGCGGAAATGAGAAAATACGGCAGAGTCAGTTGCCTTATTACAAATTCACATTTCGAAATGCAGAAACAAATTGCAAATGAAAAATAGACTAAATAAATAAAGCCTGTCATGTGTAGTAGCGACGGAGACTCTCGCTGTTCCAAGCTCTCGGTAAAGTAAGACCGCCAACGGTCGATAACTTAAACGTTCCATCTTCGAGTTTTGGTGCAATCACATATGGTCCTTCCCAAGTTGGTTTCATGTGCGAAGGAACCGGATAAATTCTCTTGAGGATTGATCGCTGAGTTTGAAGGTTCGTGGTCGAAACTTGGCATTGTATAATCGAGCGACTCGGCTTCGATATGCGACTGCCCTCAAATCAGCCTCTTTACGCTTCTCATCTAACAAATCCAAGGATTCAGCATGTAATATGGCATTTGTCTTTGGATCATAGTAAGTCACACGATGAGAATGTACTTCCATCTCGACTAGGATAACGGCTTCTGAACCATAGGATAGAGAGAATGGAGTGTGTCCGGTCGTGGACTTGTGGGTTGTCCGGTAAGCCCATAAAGCCATAGGAGGTTCGTCAACACACTTTCCCCCAACCTTTTCCAATTGCTTCTTCAGAATAGACTTGATAACCTTGTTAACAGCTTCAACCTGGCCATTCGCTTGAGGGTGTGCAACTATAGAGAATTTCTTGTGGATACGGAATCATTGACAGAAATCATTGAATTCAACACTGTCAAACTGGGCTCCATTATCAGTGATGATGGTATGCGGGGGACCAAATCGGAGATGATGTTGTGAACTACAAAGATGATCACCTTCTTTGTCGTGATTGTTGTAAGAGGTTCAGCTTCGGCCCACTTGGTAAAGTAATCAACTGCGATGATGGCGTACTTCGCATCACCTTTGGACAGAGGGAGAGAGCCAATGATATCAATGCCCCACACTGCAAACGACCATGGACTGACCATTTGGGTTATCCCAGTAGGTGGAGCTCCAAGAATTCGAGCGTGCTTTTGACATCTAGCACACTTCCTGGAGTAGTCTGCTGCATGACGGTTTATAGTTGGCCAACAATACCCGTATCAGAGTACTTTCTTAGCAAGAGCTTGCCCCTCATTGTGATCGCCACATTCTCCTTCGTGTACATCATGTAACACTCGTTTAATTTCATCGTGTGCGATATATCGGAGGAGAGGAATGGAATATCCTCTTCTATACATGACTCCATTCTGAATGGTGAACCACGAAGCTTTCCAAAGAATCTGTCTATTATCACTTCTGCGCTCATGCAGCGTTCCATGCTCGATGAAATTTCGGTACGGAGTCATCCATGACTCCTTAGTGGGAGTGATTTCAAATACATAGTCTGTCTCCATCTGATCAATGCTCGGGGAGGATAACATTTCAACAGGAACGAGTCCCATTTGCTAGGCTTCGCCTGTCTTGCTAACTGCGCTAAAGAATCAGCCTTTTGATTACGCTCACGGGTATGTAGAAGATGGCATAATAATCAAACTGATTAAGTATTTCTTAGACTCGAGTTAGATAGGCAGCCAGTCTTCGATCTTTGGCTTGATATTCCCCCCGAACTTGGCATACGACTAATTGCGAATCACAATAAATCAAATCGCAGGCGAGTTTCAATCCAGCAAGGAAAGCTTCATATTCAGCTTCATTATTGGTAGCACGGAAATCAAATTTTAGGGCATGGCATATGGATCGGCCTTCAGGGGTTTAAAGTACTACTCTAGCACCCGAGCACCGATCATTTGATGCACCATCAGTATGCAGCTTCCAGATGTATTCGATAGATTTGTCGGTCTTGGGAAAGTCCTTTGGAACAGTGAATTCGACTATGAAATCTGGTAGGACTTGTCCTTGAATAGCTCGCATCGGAGTATAGGTGATATCAAATTGGCTCGGTTCGATGTTCCACTTGAGTAACCAACCAGACGTCTAAGGACGCATAAGGACCTATCGTAATGGCTGATCGGTATAAACAATGATGGGATGAGCCTGAAAATATGGACGGAGCTTCCTTGAGGCAATAACTAGGCAATAAGCCAATTTCTCTAGATTCGGATAATTTCTCTCATCCCCGGTTAACCGTTTACTAACACAATAAACCAGTTTCTGCACTCTGTCTTCCTCCCAAACTAAGGCAGCACTGATTGCATTTTTCGATACCTCCAAGTAAAGGTATAATTGCTCGTGATCGATAGGCTTTGATAAAATCGACGATGTGGAGAGATGTTGAATTAGTGCTCTGAATGCGTCTTCACATTTCGTGGTCCATTCAAAGTTTCATTTCCCTTTTCGGATTAGATCGAAGAAGGGAATGCACTTGTCGGTGGACTTTGAAATGAACCTGCTCAATGCCGCTACCTTCCTGTTGAGGTGTTGGACTTGCTTTATGGTTCTCGAAGTTTGAAGATTTCTGATTGCCCAAATGTTTACGGGATTTGCTTCTATTCCACAAGCGTTGACGATGAACCCAAGGAACTTTCCGGATGCGACTCCAAAATGGCAATTCAGTGGATTGAGCTTCATTTTGTATTCTCGAAGGATGTTGAATATTGATTCCAGTTCTCTTACATGATCAGTGGAGAATCGTGACTTTACCAGCATGTCGTCCATGTATACTACCATGGTTTTTTCGATCTGGTTGGCAAACATTCGGTTGACTAGTCATTGGTACGTTGCCCCAACGTTCTTGAATCCGAAGGGCAAGACTCTGTAGCAATAGAGTCCCAGATCGGTCATAAAGCTGGTATGCTCATGGTTGGGTAAGTGCATGGGTCTCTGGCTGCAACCGGAATAAGCATCCATAAAAGATAATAACTCGTGCCTAGCTGTTGTATCTACGAGCTCATCAATCCAGGAAAGTGGAAAACTGGCTTTTGGGCAAGCTTTGTTCAAGTCAGAATAATCAACACACGTCCTCCATTTCCCATTCGGCTTTCGGACAAGTACGAGATTGGATACCCACTTCAAGTATAAGGCATCTCGGATAAACCCATTCGATTTCAACTTGTCGACCTCTTCTTTAAGGGCGGAGGATCTCTCTGGATCCATACCACGCCTTTTCTGCTTGACCAGGATACACCGCGGTTCAATATTCAGGGCATGGCTCACGATGTCCGACAAGATCCCACACATGTTGGAGTGCATCCAAGGTGAATACGTCGAGATTCGCCTAGAGAAATTCAACCAATTCCTATTACGTCTGTTGGCTTAACTGAGATCCAATCTTTATCATCTTTGAATCGTCATCATCATCGATCGAAACATCGATCGTCGGTTCGGCCGGGGAAGCTTGACTGTCTTTAGTTTCATCTTTACTTTCAGTGTCTCTCGGGTCAATATCCCTCTGGAATTGGTTGGGGTGTCCGGGCCTAGGCTCAGACACCAATTGTCAATTATCAGCAAAACGGACAGAGAGAGATTCCTCTATGCCCTTTCCTTTTTCCTTTCGCTGTGCCCTGTGCAGCTCAGCAACATAACATGCTCGTCCAACAGCCTAATCTCTTTGAACGACTCCGACCCCATGATCGGTGGGGAATTTCAAAGTCAAGCACCATAGGGCAATAGCTGCCCTGAATTCAACAAGGGCCAGTTGGCCCAAAAAAGCATTGTAAGGAGAGTCTATGTCCAAAACAATAAATTGCAGCATTCAAACTCTCCGATGTTCTCCAACTCCCAACTCCACTGGCAGTTCCACCACTCCAGTGGGTGTAGTAGCACTTCCATTGAAGCCGTGGATTCGAGATTGGTAGGGTTTCAAATCTTTGGCTTCCATCATCATCAAATCATAAGCTCGCTTAAAAAATATATTCACGGAGCTTGCAATGTTAACCAAGATCCTCTTCATCCAAGCAGGACCTACTTGAGCAGATATGACAAGTGGATCGATAGTGGGGGCTTCGACCTTATCAGCTTCTCTGTTTCGGAACACGATGTCGTCGGTCATCGTCTTCTGTTGCTTGGCCGGAGCCCCATCATCACAACTACTGCAACACTCGAAGTCTGCATGCCTGATAGAGCTGGCATACGACTCCATTTCCCTCCAGCTTCAGTCTGCTAGATAAGGACCACCACTTATTGTATTTATTACCAACCTTCCGCCGGTACGAGCGGGTTCCTCCTGTCTTTCCTGGATTGGTACACGATTCTGAGATGACGGGCCTGCACCTCCTGATTGCAGCGCCCACACAAACTGATTCAACTTCCGTTCTCCAATCAACTTCTTGATGAGATCCTGCAAATGATGTCACTCATTTGTATTATGGCCGTAACTCTCATGAAACCTATAAAATTTTTCCGTTTGGATCTGCCTTTTTGATGATGGCTTCGGAGCAGGCTTCTTGTATCGCATAATATTGCAGATTTGCAGATATACATTCTCTAGCGACGTATTCAATAAAGCAATTATCGAACATTGGATCCCTATGTCGCGGACCACGATTTTGATCTTGCTTCTTGTTTTGATTAACCTTACTCCTTTACTGAGTCTGCTTGTTCTGGATATTTAACCGAACTTTTTCGGAACTCTCCTCGGACTGCTTAACTGCAACATTACTTTGTATCCCTTCCACACTGGGCGCTATGTCATCCTACTTTCTAGACTGTTTCGCTGTCAAGAATTGGGCTGCCTTGGAGTAGAAACGGTCCAATGACATGGGAGGCTTCCCAGCCAACTGATTTCCGAACTTGGAATCAGGGTCAATCCCCTTAGTCAATGCCATCAAGATAGAGTTGTCATTGGGATTGCTTATCTCTGCACACGCAGCATGAAATCTATCTAAATAGCGTCTGAGTGTCTCTCTAGGAGCTTGGGTGACACTAGATAGAGTGTTAACGTCCTTTGGTCTCGCAACATGCATTCGAAATTTTCTATAAACTTGGTGGCCAATTGGTCGAAGCAAGAAATGGATCGAGGTGGCAATCGTGTGAACCACATGGTAGCAATGCCCTCCAAAGAAATGGGAAAACTATGACATTTTACTGCATCATCAGCTCTCGCAGCATTCATCAGCCATTCGTATTTCAAGGTATGTTGATTCGAATCAGAACTTCCTTCATAGACTTGTAGAGCTAGCATTCTGAGTCGCCGAGGGGGTTCAGCATAGAGTATTTCATCTGTGAAAGGGGTATGACTTCGGGAGATTACCCAATCGACATTTGTGAGGCCTTGGCTTTCTCGAATCATCTGTCGAACCATGGTGGGAGTGTCTGGCATTTGTACATTCTGCGCGCGTTGAGCCAAGATGTGGTTGGGTTCCACAATGCGAGGCTGGACTGGACGCTGTCGACGGTCCATGTCTCGCCTCCTTGGCTCCAAGTCTTCAGGGATGTATGGTTTAGAAGTACGTCCATGTTGATGATGGTTTGGATCTGGCTGATTTCGAGCATCAACCCTTGGTTCAACAGCGGCGGTGGTAGCGTGGTTGTCTATGGTGTAGTGAGGAACAATACCTCCCCAGGAGGAGGGTCCAGTCTGGAAACTGGTCGATGGGCCAACTCTCAGTTGTTCAACGGTCATTATAGGTTGATGTCCGGTGGCTTGTGTGTAACTCCTTTCTAGCCGAGGACGTGTAGATCGATGATTATAGTCATACGGGGCTGAACTCTCAGTGGATGAGCAAGAGGCATGATCTCTTCTGGATCTTCTATGCCTTTGGCGATTCAACTGGTTGGTTAGCTCAACGTTGGCACGCAGCTGTTCAGTCAGTTTTTGCTGACTCTGGGTCAACTCTTGAAGCAGCATCTGGAACTCTTGTCTGGTAACCGGGCCTGATAGATCTGAAGGTCCGACAGTATTCTGGTAGGATGGAGGCAGTTGCGCGGGATTCTGTCTATCTCGTCCTTCTTGGTCTGCAGTAGTAGAGGCAGTCCTTGTGCTAACCATGGCGATTAGTGAAGTCTTTTCCTAGATTATATGCAAATCTGAATAGGTTAGAAGGATTTCAAACTTGAGATCTGGATCTTCTTCTTGGATTTGTGCAATCCGATATCGATAGCAGATCCAAAGAGCAGGAGAAAAGCTGTGTTTTCTCAATGAAAGCACCAAAATGTTTGTACCAAAAATGGGCACAACACTCTTCGAAAGTATTTGAAGAGATAAAAGTGAAGAATAAAAATGTAAAACGAGGATTATCTAACAAACACTCCAAAAACAAGTATGAAAACACACAGGAACACCACAATTTAGAGTGGTTCGGCGTATTGCCTACGTCCATTATAAAGTTTGATGACTTTATTGATGTTCACTTAATGATTACAACTGATTACAATGGATTACAGTTTTGAAATTCGAGTACAACGGCAGCTATGGAGTGCAAAGTTGGTTTCGGCAGAGTCTGAACGTTGGAGAACAAAAGGATCCATCTTTTATAGGTATGAGGCTCTTTTGATAGGTGTAGGAGGTTGATATCTCGCTCAGATCTCCGGAGACTTCTTCTGGCACGTGGGTGGGCTCACGCGATCGATCCTGTGAAGTTTCGGCTCGATCCGTGATCGATACGAACGAATTTCGTATCTATCAGGATTTGACCCAATCAAGTTGATACTTGGCATGAACCTTCCTTAAGTCATACGTAAGCTCTTGTAAAAATTTCATAGCGTTTGGACATGTAAATTGTGAGTTATGATCGATACGAATTGGCATAATTCGGTTGGCTGTTTGGTTCGAATCGATGACTTCAAATCAATTACTTCGATTTGAGTAGAAAATAATTAAAATTTGATAAAATCCTTTTTCCTTAGAGAAAACAGAAAATTCTTCTTCGGGATTCCATACTCTAGTGATATAATCTCTAAAATATGGATAATACGGTTTAGGACCAACAACATAAATTATGATTGCATTATCCCAATGTTTCCTAGCAACATGAACTACTTCAATGGGCATTTTGGCACATTTTAATGAATTAAATTCAGGAGGCAGGTAAAATTTGAGCGGGATGGAGAATGGAACATTATTTCTGTTAATGAATTCATTCCACGTTCTATTAGAAGAGGTGAAGGAAATCCTTTTGTTTATAGCACTATTGTTCTCCGATTGTATTAGTGGATTAGCATCATTGGGAACCGATTCATTATGCTGATGGATAGGTTTACAATTGATATTCTCAGATGCAATTGAAGCAGATTTGTGTTTATTTGATTGAACGAAAAATGGAGGCGGCTGCTTCTCGAACGTACGATAGTGAAACCATCATCCATGACAGGCGAAGTGACCGAATTTTCCAACGGCATGAATCCCGGTGGTGGGTCAGGGAGTCAAGCTGGATGATCTCTAGGAAGACTCGAGCGAAGTTCGGAGGTCATGAGAAGCGCTATCGAAGAACAGAGGGCGAGTGATTATGGTGAGAGGAAGAGGGGCACAAATCTTGAAGAAATGACGAAGTAAAAAATAAGGTGATGCGAGGATTAGAAGAAGAAATTGGCGGCCGCCGTTAGGGTTTGGTGAACAAAAGAGAATACCATATTTGTTCATTTAGTATTAATAATAATAATAATAATAATAATAATAATAATATAAACTTGGTTGATTTTCACAAATATTGGTTAAATTATCATTATCAACTTAGTTAATTTTTATACTTTTTAATTTTTATAAAACTTAAATTAACGAAGTTAATTTTCATAATCTTAGTTAATTTATTTTGATTACTAATATTATTATTATACAAATTTATTTAATTTTTATAAATTTTAGTTAACTTAGTTAATATTTTATAAGTTATCGTTATTATTAGTAATACTATTATTAGAAATTTAGTTATCTTTTTAAATCTTATAGTTAATTTATTATATATATATATATATATATATATGAACATAGTTAATTTTTATAAAACCGAATATACTTGGTTGATATTTTATAATTTATTATTAGTATTATAATTATATAAACTTAATTAATATTCATAAACTTAATTTAACACAATAGTAATACTACACTTGTAATTGTACAAAATATTGTAAAATGTACATAATTTAAGTTGGTGAATCATCAGTTCATTTTCCTTTACCTCTTAAAATGTCAGTAAATCCACCTCTTATTATTCTTTGATCATGTTACTTTAGAAACCAATGAGGATGCTACTAAAAATAAAAGATGGACCTGGCATACAAGAAACACTTTTAACTAATAAAGTTGAAGTTGTGTAGGACAAGTTTTCTAAGTATTTTTGGTTTAGACAAGGGTTGAAGCATAATATCTCCAATGACATGATCTCACCCTTTATTGAATAACCGAGTAGTTTAGTTTTGATATTTTCTACCACCACCAACTATACATGATCTATCTATCATCAATGGCTCTAAATATCTAACATTTAGATCAGGAAAACATTGACAAACAGCTTAGGAGCTTTCAAAAAGTAATTTTAAATTTACACTTTAGACGGTTCCATTGGTTTTTGAATTTGAGAGCTGAATAAACACAAACAATTAGCATAATCGCTCTTAAACTTACCATAAAGAAAACATGGTAACCATGTGGGATATATAAAGTTGAATGCATGCAAGTACATTTACTCGTAATACCATAGTTCAAATGAAAGAAATAGAACTTAGCTAGCATAATAAACTAAAGGCTAACTCAATATTTGAATCAGCCTCAGTGCACGAACATTCTCAGTTTATTACTAATAGTCTAATGCAGACATTGACTACTATCGGAAATACAAACAACCCTCTTACTCTACATCATACTTTCACATTAAAGTTGTGATTGTATTTCAAGAACAAAATAAATAGGAAAATAAGATTGCAGTGGTTTGTATTACAAGGCTAACTTATAGCATCAGGAGCATGCAGTGCCTCATAAAAGACATCTGTTTTCTCACAGTGATGAGTAATATTTGATGAGTAATATTTGTTCCTTGCCCTAGCAAAGTAGCAAAGCATTAAGTGAGGATATCTTTGGCTGAAGCTCTAGACTTGAATTAGAAGTTTTGAGCTCTTAGTATAGATAACTTCTAGTTTATTTTGAAATTTAAAGATTATTTTTAAATTTAATCTATAAAAATAAGCTATGGTGTTATGTGAAGAATTATGTTCAGCTCGTGGTGAATCTCTACCATTTTGAAACCAAAGGCTCTGTTCCCATGAGATTACATGCTGGGATTTGTAGTGCCTAAATTCCCATTTCCAGTAGCTTTTTTTTTCATGCATATCCATAGGGTACATAAAGGAGAGGTAGATGGAGGAGAGAGATGAGTTGATGTGACATCGGGAGTGATAAGTCTTATGCGCACATTGTAGGTGTACACATGTCTTGAATAACAAAATCATCTGCCACATTAACTACAATATACAATCAAATCAAATATCTCTTTAACTCAAAACAACGAGTAATTATCAAGCCTCACACTATGAAACGCATGTACGATAATTGCTACTTGAATTCATAAGATATGAAAAATATGATTAGAATAGAATTTACCAAAGCACGTCTCTCACTAATTATCAAGTCAATAGTTATTTCTTCAATCTTGACAATACTCACGATCAATCTTCGACCTGCCTACAATAAGAGCTCATTAACAGAAACTAAAATAAGCAGCCCATTAACAGAAACTATAGGAAAAGTACAACTGAATTGGACCAACGACAACATTACCTCTCCTTTATATGCTTTACACTAGCAACAGCGTTACCTCTCCTCTGTATGCTTTACACTGTTGTGTAATGACGGTCGGAACAAGCTCCCCATCTCCAGCACGTGGCATACGCACATGGGTTGGCACACACTTTGCTGTAACAAAAGGAATCCCCAATGTTACGTGCCTACCAACCCATATTTATACACCACTTCTCCATGTTATTTAGCGATGTGGGACTTTTTTTTTCCAATCCAAATCGTCGTTCCTCCATTAAACATGCGAGACAACCCTAACAGTCTCCCCCTTGACTCACATCCATTTGCGGTAACCTTTGAGAGTACTGTCGTGTCTGCATGGCCCAGTCCGTAACCATCGGCTCTGATATCACTGTTGTGTAACGACGGTCGGAACAAGCTCCCCATCTCCAGCACGTGGCGTACGCACATGGGTTGGCACACACTTTGTTGTAACAAAAGGAATCCCCAATGTTACGTGCCTACCAACCCATATTTATACACCACTTCTCCATGCTATTTAGCGATGTGGGACTTTTTTTTCCAATCCAAACCGTCGTTCCTCCATTAAACATGCGAGACAACCCTGACATACACTAGCAGTATCATTACCTCCCCTCTGTCAAGCACTGCAAAAACTTGACAACAGCAGCAATACCATCCATGTCACACATCTGTTGTACTTTAGTCTGTCACTACAAAGACTGCCAAATCAGGCTTGCCAATCCAAAATTTTCAAAGCAACTTTACAAGTATCGATTTGAAATGTACGTTTAACTTACCCGTTGTTATATGGTTTGAATGTAAGACATTTAAAACCAAATGATTTCAAAGCCTAGGCTGATTCACTCCATGTGGGTAAAGAACTATTACATCTCTTGAAATATCAAAAAAATCCATGCATAAGATGTAGGAGAATTTCAGAATGAAAGAAAATGTATTTCAAAAAAGGCAGACAAAAATATTGATACCTTTTCCATGGAGATCACTCCTAACTAATCTTTGAATAAATAATTGAACTTAATTTAAAAGTACAACGCTTGGTGAATGGATGTTGCTTAGCATACGAATATTAATGCTCAACCAGCACATTTATTCAAATAAATAGCTGAATCGGTGTAGATAAACATATCCATTTGTTGAAAGAAATAGATGCTTATATTTTCATATACATTTTCCATGTAATGCATGCTTCAAATTCTTATTTTTATAGAGTTTTTATGCATCTTATGTATCAGTAAGATTGTGATAATTTTATTTTGATTGAATCAGAACTCAAATAAAACAAAAATTAAACCATCATAACCTGAGTAAGTTTGTTGATTAATCCATTGCGACTGAAGAGGAAAATATTCTTTCAAAAGACAGTGATATATTTTTCTTGAAATACAGTGATAATGCGTTAAAACCACAAACAATGATCAAATCTCAAAAATAACAAAAAAAATAGTCACTCCTAATTCGATAAAAACTGCATTTATAATCAATCAAGCTATTCATACTGTGTGGTAATAGAAAAAACCATTTATCTATATATGCTCGACATGCCAAAGCATCGTGCCTAAAAAATTAGTGTAGTTCTAGCCCATAATCATTAACATTATCGAATAAATTTATTGTTAATCTTTTTATTTGAAATACGTTAAATGATTTCAATGGATTACTTTTCTAAGTTAAAAAAAAGAACAAAGAAAAAGAATGAGCCTAAATAGTAAAGATGGTGTTATTGTGATGAAATAAAAGCTAAATGAAGGTTTTTTTTGAATAATTGCAATAATTTGAAGATTGATGCATGGAGCTTGATACTTGATGCAAATGTAAAAGCTTCTAAATTTATTTAACTTTTACTAGAATTCATATTTATTCATTGGAGTCATTTCAAGCCTCTTTTAATGCTAAAATGAGCATGCAATTATTTTTTCATAGAATACTCTAGATCTCATGCCTTAACAATGATAAGAAGTGTAAGTTTGCTTCACTTCAATAAAGAATACAGCAATAAAAAAAGCATCGTGATATTTAAAACATTGAACAATCAAGAATTACCAACACAATGAATAGCATATGACTACCAAAGAATAGCAGCTACGCCTAAATCACCAATATTAACTTTGCCGTAGTTGCCACTAATCAAAACATTGTCATATTTGAGGTCTTTGTGTATTAGAGAGGGTCATGGCTATGAAGATAAGCAAGACCATCCAAAATTTGCCCACACCAATTTTTCACCGCTCTGATATAAACCTTTCTATTCTTTTGTCTAAATCTAAGAGGGAAAAAAACAAAATAATAAAATGGTTTAATCAAAAACATTTATTTTCCAAAACCCCAAAACTAAAATTGAAAATTCATATAAACTTACTGTCTATGAGTTCAAGAAGTAAACATCTTGGTGACAAAATTGATGTTCCTCTTTGAAATATCCACCTATGGCTAATAAAATTTCATAACATTATTGTGTTTCAAAGTTTTCAAAAAATGGAACTCTCAATATAATCTATCTAAGTCATATAAGCATTGAAGAAAATCATGAAGCTTCACTTGATTCCAACAACTTCAATTCCTTCATACTCATCGAAATCTCTATAGCTAAAAATTCATGAAAACATCGGTAAAAAAGCCATTAATTAGAAATTAATATTCTCTTCCATGCATAAAAATATCGAAATGAAGATCAATCCTAAACAATCTTTCAATAAGTAATTGAACTTAATTCAAATTCCAACCTTATAGCAGGAAAAGTTGGATCGAACCTTATAACAAGTAAAAATAAATCAAGAAGCTCAAATCGAGATTATGAATTCAAATCTCATTCAAATTTGAACGAATTTGATAAATAAAAGAATCTATTAAAAGCTCACCGGTGTGGCATGGAAGGCTGGGAAATGAAGCGATTTTTTGGAGGCATTCGGTTGGCTAGATACTCAAGTGGTGATGGGTGAGGTTCTTGTAGGATCGATTTCACCCTAGAGGGGGGGTGAATAGGGTGATAGTGTTAATTATAAAAATTAATTGCAGAAGCTTATAAACTAATATTAACACAGATCACAGAATACTACCAGCACAGAAATAAATAGCAGAATAATAAAATGCAGAACAGAACAACACAGAATTTACCCAGCTTCGGCAAAAACCTGCCTACGTGCTGCCCCCAAGGTTTCTACTAGAAATTAGATAGTCCCTCGCTTACACACGTAAACTCGCTATACCTGCTATTGACTAATCTAACTCTACGCTCAAAACCCTGACCACAACTCAACTACCGAGTTGCAAATTCCCAAACTACACACCGTAGTTTGCACCCTAGTCACACGACTAGAAAATTAAAACGGTTTAAAAAGAAAATACAATTAAAAACGATTATAAAACAAAATAACCCTAATTAAAAACCCTTATATAAAAAAAACAAAGAATTCTCCCTTTTAAAACAATAGGCCGGCCTCTTTTATATTCTAGCCCGTCTCTTTTCTTTATGTTAATGGCGGCTTTTCTTTCTCTCGTTCCTCCTGATTAAAAACTAGGGCTTCTGTGAATTTTGGGGCTTTTGCTCCTTGATCCAATTTAGGGTTATTCTAAAAGCCGACGTTATGTTGATTGATTCAGTGAGTATTTGCGTTTAGCCTTGATCGACCGTACCCCTTGTTGCTCACTTCAGCTGCTTCGTTGATCAAGTTCGTCCCTTCTTCGGTATGTAATTTTATGCTTTTGTTTTTGCTGGTTTTATGCTTGGTTGAACTCGATAAATAAAATTGCCGATGATGATTTCTTTATATAGGGTTTGTAACCCTAGATTTGCGTTCGTTCGAATATATATGAATTTGTCAAATTGTTTGCTCTGGCCATTCGATTACACTTGGATGCTCGTGATTTTTCCTTGACTAAATCATTTGTGTAAATACTCGATTGCTTGATTGACACGGCTTTAAAAATTGTGATGAGCACGGCTTTAATTTGACTTTGTCATATTCGTATATTTCATGTTGATTTCTTGGTATTTTTACTTTGACTTGTTCAACATTGACATGGCGATTTCTGTTGGTTCTTCTCAAAAATTGCCGTGCCACTTTTCATGATTTCGACTTCTCTGTGAACTTTTGCTTGTTGCCTGTTGAACTTGTTTTGTATCACTGCAAAATTTATTGAGTTGTCATTTAGGTTTGTAAGTTGTATCATAGTGATGCCTGGTGCTATGTTGCATTGAACTCGACATATGCATCATGTGTTCCAGTGCATTGTTGTACATGGTGTTGCTTTCGACTTCGAATCTGCACTCATCTTTACTTATATCACTGGTCCTCTCGGCCCATCACCATTGCTTTGATATTGTTGCTCTGACTTGTATCACTGCATCCATGTAGAGACTTTGCTTGCATATAGTCTTGTTGCCTCTGTTTCATATTGTATGGTCTGATTCATCATGCATCATTTTGTACATGCTCGGTGTCAAGCATTGTCTTTGTTGATGCCTCTGATTGACTTTACTGCATAGCATATTTGTGTAGTTGGTTCAGTTGCATTTGTCCATTTCCTTACTGTTGCTGTGCACTTCTGTTTTCACTGTCCATATATGTACATTTGTTGTAGCCGTGGTCTTTGCATTGCATATAAACTTGGTTAGCTTGTATAACTGAGCTGCTATTGATCTGGTTCACTTTGATCTTCTTATCTTGATGCTGCAGCTTGGTCTTTGTAGCATTCATGTTGCTCCCCTGACCTTGTATCACTTGATGTCTTGAGCTTGCATGCTTCATTCATTTGTATAGTTCTTGACCATTATCACTGTTGACTGCTGACTTCATTTGGTTGTTGCATTTATGAATTTCATTTTATAATCTGTAGCATGGCACTGTGACTCGAGTTTTCACTGTCATGTTGTTTGCAGCTGTGCTTCATTTGGCACTGTTTACTTGATGCTGCATCACTCATAGCTTTGATCATGTTTCTGTCATGTTTGAACATAGTTGCATTATGTTGGCCGAGCTTTGATTCTTTGTTGGCACTTGAGTTGAACCTGATTTTTCATTTGGATTTGACCTGTGCTCACCTGTCCCTGTAAAACAATCAAGTGTATATATCGGCGTGCACGGCCTTGTGGCATATACAGTAATACACTGTGTATGTCACAAGTTGTTCGTGTATGATGAATTCAAATTTAAATGATGACGAACAACCCAAATAACTGAGGCAAATATTATTTTCAAAAATCATATCTTATTTTATTTTGCAAAAATATTTCTTTTTCAATTTTACTGCGTTAGTGAATATTTTTGCAGATTTCTCAGATGCTGGATTCAAACTGGAATGAAGTTGAAGATAAATACGAGTGTGAGTGATATGTAGTGAGGTGAATTGTAAATGTGAAATGTGATGTAATTGTAATCAAAGTTGTATAGTTATAGTGAGAGCTTGAAATTGTACTATTCAAAGATGTAATAAATATTTGTTTGAATAAAATATTCATTTGAATTCAAATTTCGTGTTATTTATTTTATTCTGCAAATATTTATTTAATCTGTGAAAAAATAAAATAGTATATTATCAAATACATGTAAACAAATGTATATATGTTTATTATCATCAAACAAAAATCATATAAGCGCATATTCAACAATCTCCCCCTTTTGATGATAACAAACATATATTTAAGATTTTGAATATGTTAAATGTATTTGATCATTGATATATCCTAATTGCTCCCCCTATTTAAATGCTTCCTCTCTACACAAAGCTCCCCCTACATATATGCATACAAATAGAAATATATAAATGAGCCTATATGCAAATGGAAAATTATTTGACCTTTGCTTGATTCTATTTGACAAAATCTTAACTTTTCTCTCCCCCTTTTGTTATCAGCAAAAGAATAATAGTGTTAGAGAAAATAGAGATAAAGTAATCGATATCAATCCAACATTAAAACTCAATTGAATATAAATATCAAATTTCAATAAAAAAATCAAACAAAAATCATAAAAATTTTGTTAGGCGCATATTCCACTTTTAGAATGATGGAGATGATGTCATCATATAAAACCATACAATTGTGTCTGTTTGTGGTATTTTTATATCAGGAATTTGAATATCTACTAATCATGCATAACCGTTAGGACTTTTAAATGAGATTAGTAGTATTCCAAATTTATT
Organism: Allium cepa; assembly: GCA_030765085.1. NCBI lineage: Eukaryota > Viridiplantae > Streptophyta > Magnoliopsida > Asparagales > Amaryllidaceae > Allium > Allium cepa. Next base: position 604,512,080 of record CM060941.1, read on the forward strand.
TTAGAAAAATGAATTCAAGTATCTTCTAACCACGCATAACCGTGAGGACTTTTAAATGGGATTAGAATCAACTTGTTTATTTATTTTTTATTTTTTTAAAAATCAACTTTTGATATGTGTTCCATACATGCATAACCGTGAGGACTTTTAAATGAGCATGGAAGCACATAACAAATTCCAAGTAATTCACCCATGCATAACCGTGAGGACTTTTAAATGAGAGTGAATATTTGGTATTTATTTATTTATTTAATTTTTTTATTTTAAAAAAATGTAAAAATGAAAAACGAACGATTCCTGTTTAAAGTACCACATATTGACAAACTATATAGAATTTTGATGAGTGATGGTTGATAGAAAACATGATAGACATAGAGATGGTCATGGAATTTTTTACCAACAAAAATTTTATAACTCTTGTTTAAATTTCTAAAGAAATTTACTAATTATACCGTCTCGAGTCATAATATATAATAAATATCAACACTCATCACTTTTTCAATTACTATTCATCTTTTCGATAATCATTTGGGAGTCAGATTAGTCAAAATAGTCATTTAAAATCAAATTCAAAAATAATTATGAAATTAATTTCTCAAAAAATGAATAATCTGAAATATGGTCAAAAAAAATGATTTTCTTCAGGGGTTTTTAAAAGAAAATTTTCTGCTATTTGAAAATTATTTGAAATAAAAAGCATGCAGACATTTTCTATGAAAAACGATGCAGCAAATGAATGTGTCAAAAATTAATCACGTTCCACTTAGTAATTTTTCTATCAACTATATTACCAGTGTAATCTGCATCTGAATTACAATTTCACTCAAAATTCACTCGTTGAATGTCAAAGACCAGATTATGAAATTTCAACAAATTTTCTCATGATTATTATCAACAAATTTTGAATGAAATTTTCTTGGATTTGAATTTAAACCGTGTTGACAATCAAACAGATATAAAAGTGTCAATCTTAGAGATCATAGAATGAACAACTATCAATAGTCATTGAAAAAACAATTTCTTGAAGTTTCAATAATTTCATAAAGTTTCAACAATTTCAAAAATTTCTTAAAATCCTTTTTACAATTTTTTTTAAAAGGAATTCATTAGGATTTTAAGTTGAGGCCGTGTCAAACCATGAATTTGGATTTAGCCAAAAATATTATAACAAAAAGTATTATCCAATCAAAACACTATTTTTATCCCAAACTTATATATCAAGTTATTCTAGAGAATTTTATAGTGTTTTTGGCATAAGAATATAATTGGCTAACTATTTTGAATAAAAAGTCAGAATCAAAAATCATCATCTTTTATCAATCTCAATATTGGCTGAATTAATTCAAAATACGGTGCAGATTATCACATTTAATATATCGTTTAAAACATACCATACCTGTTTTACCTTTACGATATTTTTCGTTGTTGTCCGTTGTGATTCTGTCACCTTTATACTAGGCTAAGGAACTTAGCTTTGTCGCCCGTTGTGTTTCTGGAACAGCCAAAATCCAGAGAACACTATTGTTGTTCCTTAGCCTGCCACCACACCTACACGGAAAAAGATTTATGTGACCTATTTGTTTTTATAGGTCCATGGTTGTTAGTGGCAGAAAATTTTGAAAAATAATTTTGTGTAGACCCAAAACTATTTATAATTGTTCCCTTTGGCACCCAAATTTGTTTAACTTTGAGAGATTTTATATTTGTGCCTTTTGGTACCCAAATCGGTATAGTTTTCACATGTTTGGGTCTATACCAACAATTATTGTGACTGTGTCCAAATTTTTTACAAATTGTGCACATAGAATTAACTTGATTAATCTTGTTTTCAACAATTTTCGAATTATTATATCCAAGTCCTTGTCTAACCGTATTAACAGTTTGCTTTCCTAATAGCATATTCAACGATTTTTCACTTTTTGAAAATTTATCTAAAGTCGTTGACAATTGTTGGACTTGTGATTTGAGAGATTCATTTTCGTTTAACAACTGTGTGCACTTTTTAATAGAATTCTCTCTCCTAGTATTTTCATTCTCCTTTAAAATCAGAATTTCATTTTCAAGCGATTTTATTTTAATTTCTGATTTTTGAATTTCTTCATCAAATGTTGGACACTTATCACACTTAGGGATCCTACTTTGATAGGTTTTAACTAATTGATCAAGTTGTTTATTACATTCTATCAAAGTATCTTTTTGAGATTCAAGTTTGGCGTATTTTTCCCTAAGTCGTTCAAAACAACCGTTTACTTCATGAAAATATATAAGCAACTCAGAATGGGTAAGTTTTGATACCTCACTTGGCTCGTCATCGTCACTGTCAGTTGTATCACCTCGAAGACACAATTCTGCCTTTTCGCTTTCACTGCCAGTGCTTTGATCATTCTCGTCTATTTCATTCCAAGTGGCTGCAAAACTTTTCTTTTTCTGTTTCTTTCCGTGGCTGGATTTAATTTGTGGACAATTGGGCTTGATATGGCCGGGTTTGTTGCAATTATAACAAATAAACTTTTGTTCTTCTGAGTAGTCTAGTGATTTGGCTATTCTGCTTTTTGCTTTTTGATTTCGAGCTGAATTTCCATGTTTTTGATTCCATTTTTTGAATTTCCTTATTAACAGCTCCAATTCTGCTGCTCCATCATCTTCATCGTTATCATCATCACTTTCGGTTGTTCCTTTGAGAGCTATTGATTTCTTTTGAGTGTCACCTCCTTCACGCTCTTCTTTGAATTTCATTTCAAGCTCATAAGTGGTGAGATTTCCGATGAGTTCCTCAACTTTAAGTTGTTTTAAATCTTTCGATTCTTGTATGGCAGTTACTTTTGCTTCAAAGCTTCGTGGAAGGACTCTAAGGATTTTTCGGACTATTTCTAATTCGGTGTATGTTTTTCCGAGAGCTTTTGATTTGTATACGATATTGGAGAGTCGTCCGTACATCTCTTTAACATTTTCTTCCTTCGCCATTTTGAAGTTCTCGTATTCGCTGCTTAGCATTGCAAGGCGAGATTCTTTGACTTGAGATGTTCCTTCGTGAGTCACTTCTAGTATGTGCCATATTTCCTGCGCAGTTAGACAATGGGAGACACGATTAAATTCAAATTGATCCAATGAACAGATAATAGAATTCATAGCTTTGGCATTAGTGTTCTGTAATTTATTTTCTAGTTCTGTCCATTGTTCCTTGGGTTTCTCTATTTCCTGATTATCTACAGTTATAGTTGGTATACTATAACCTGTCTCAACAATATTCCAAGCGTCAATGGTTTTCAGAAAAATTTGCATTCTATTTTTCCAGTAAGCATATTCACCATTGAACATTGGTGGTCTAACTATGGATTGCCCTTCTGCAAAAGCATTATTAAAAGAAGCCATTTTAAAAATTCAAATTTTTAAAACAAAAACCGATTTTTGAAACACGAATTTTTAAAACAAAAATTGATTTTTGAAACACGAATTTTTAAAAATTGGTTTTTGTAAAATCAAAATTTTAAAACAAAAATAGCTTTTGTTCCTAGCTCTGATACCACTTGTAGGATCGATTTCACCCTAGAGGGGGGGTGAATATGGTGATAGTGTTAATTATAAAAATTAATTGCGGAAGCTTATAAACTAATATTAACACAGATCACAGAATACTACCAGCACAGAAATAAATAGCAGAATAATAAAATGCAGAACAGAACAACACAGAATTTACCCAGCTTCGGCAAAAACCTGCCTACGTGCTGCCCCCAAGGTTTCTACTAGAAATTAGATAGTCCCTCGCTTACACACGTAAACTCGCTATACCCGCTATTGACTAATCTAACTCTACGCTCAAAACCCTGACCACAACTCAACTACCGAGTTGCAAATTCCCAAACTACACACCGTAGTTTGCACCCTAGTCACACGACTAGAAAATTAAAACGGTTTAAAAAGAAAATACAATTAAAAACGATTATAAAACAAAATAACCCTAATTAAAAACCCTTATATAAAAAAAACAAAGAATTCTCCCTTTTAAAACAATAGACCGGCCTCTTCTATATTCTAGCCCGTCTCTTTTCTTTATGTTAATGGCGGCTTTTCTTTCTCTCGTTCCTCCTGATTAAAAACTAGGGCTTCTGTGAATTTTGGGGCTTTTGCTCCTTGATCCAATTTAGGGTTATTCTAAAAGCCGACGTTATGTTGATCGATTCAGTGAGTATTTGCGTTTAGCCTTGGTCGATCGTACCCCTTGTTGCTCACTTCGGCTACTTCGTTGATCAAGTTCGTCCCTTCTTCGGTATGTAATTTTATGCTTTTGTTTTTGCTGGTTTTATGCTTGGTTGAACTCGATAAATAAAATTGCCGATGATGATTTCTTTATATAGGGTTTGTAACCCTAGATTTGCGTTCGTTCGAATATATATGAATTTGTCAAATTGTTTGCTCTGGCCATTCGATTACACTTGGATGCTCGTGATTTTTCCTTGACTAAATCATTTGTGTAAATACTCGATTGCTTGATTGACACGGCTTTAAAAATTGTGATGAGCACGGCTTTAATTTGACTTTGTCATATTCGTATATTTCATGTTGATTTCTTGGTATTTTTACTTTGACTTGTTCAACATTGACATGGCGATTTCTGTTGGTTCTTCTCAAAAATTGCCGTGCCACTTTTCATGATTTTGACTTCTCTGTGAACTTTTGCTTCTTGCCTGTTGAACTTGTTTTGTATCACTGCAAAATTTATTGAGTTGTCATTTGGGTTTGTAAGTTGTATCATAGTGATGCCTGGTGCTATGTTGCATTGAACTCGACATATGCATCATGTGTTCCAGTGCATTGTTGTACATGGTGTTGCTTTCGACTTCGAATCTGCACTCATCTTTACTTATATCACTGGTCCTCTCGGCCCATCACCATTGCTTTGATATTGTTGCTCTGACTTGTATCACTGCATCCATGTAGAGACTTTGCTTGCATATAGTCTTGTTGCCTCTGTTTCATATTGTATGGTCTGATTCATCATGCATCATTTTGTACATGCTCGGTGTCAAGCATTGTCTTTGTTGATGCCTCTGATTGACTTTACTGCATAGCATATTTGTGTAGTTGGTTCAGTTGCATTTGTCCATTTCCTTACTGTTGCTGTGCACTTCTGTTTTCACTGTCCATATATGTACATTTGTTGTAGCCGTGGTCTTTGCATTGCATATAAACTTGGTTAGCTTGTATAACTGAGCTGCTATTGATCTGGTTCACTTTGATCTTCTTATCTTGATGCTGCAGCTTGGTCTTTGTTGCATTCATGTTGCTCCCCTGACCTTGTATCATTTGATGTCTTGAGCTTGCATGCTTCATTCATTTGTATAGTTCTTGACCATTATCACTGTTGACTGCTGACTTCATTTGGTTGTTGCATTTATGAATTTCATTTTATAATCTGTAGCATGGCACTGTGACTCGAGTTTTCACTGTCATGTTGTTTGCAGTTGTGCTTCATTTGGCACTGTTTACTTGATGCTGCATCACTCATAGCTTTGATCATGTTTCTGTCATGTTTGAACATAGTTGCATTATGTTGGCCGAGCATTGATTCTTTGTTGGCACTTGAGTTGAACCTGATTTTTCATTTGGGTTTGACCTGTGCTCACCTGTCCCTGTAAAACAATCAAGTGTATATATCGGCGTGCACGGCCTTGTGGCATATACAGTAATACACTGTGTATGTCACAAGTTGTTCGTGTATGATGAATTCAAATTTAAATGATGACGAACTACCCAAATAACTGAGGCAAATATTATTTTCAAAAATCATATCTTATTTTATTTTGCAAAAATATTTCTTTTTCAATTTTACTGCGTTAGTGAATATTTTTGCAGATTTCTCAGATGCTGGATTCAAACTGGAATGAAGTTGAAGATAAATACGAGTGTGAGTGATATGTAGTGAGGTGAATTGTAAATGTGAAATGTGATGTAATTGTAATCAAAGTTGTATAGTTATAGTGAGAGCTTGAAATTGTACTATTCAAAGATGTAATAAATATTTGTTTGAATAAAATATTCATTTGAATTCAAATTTCGTGTTATTTATTTTATTCTGCAAATATTTATTTAATCTGTGAAAAAATAAAATAGTATATTATCAAATACATGTAAACAAATGTATATATGTTTATTATCATCAAACAAAAATCATATAAGCGCATATTCAACAATCTCCCCCTTTTGATGATAACAAACATATATTTAAGATTTTGAATATGTTAAATGTATTTGATCATTGATATATCCTAATTGCTCCCCCTATTTAAATGCTTCCTCTCTACACAAAGCTCCCCCTACATATATGCATACAAATAGAAATATATAAATGAGCCTATATGCAAATGGAAAATTATTTGACCTTTGCTTGATTCTATTTGACAAAATCTTAACTTTTCTCTCCCCCTTTTGTTATCAGCAAAAGAATAATAGTGTTAGAGAAAATAGAGATAAAGTAATCGCTATCAATCCAACATTAAAACTCAATTGAATATAAATATCAAATTTCAATAAAAAAATCAAACAAAAATCATAAAAATTTTGTTAGGCGCATATTCCACTTTTAGAATGATGGAGATGATGTCATCATATAAAACCATACAATTGTGTCTGTTTGTGGTATTTTTATATCAGGAATTTGAATATCTACTAATCATGCATAACCGTTAGGACTTTTAAATGAGATTAGTAGTATTCCAAATTTATTTTAGAAAAATGAATTCAAGTATCTTCTAACCACGCATAACCGTGAGGACTTTTAAATGGGATTAAAATCAACTTGTTTATTTATTTTTTATTTTTTTAAAAATCAACTTTTGATATGTGTTCCATACATGCATAACCGTGAGGACTTTTAAATGAGCATGGAAGCACATAACAAATTCCAAGTAATTCACCCATGCATAACCGTGAGGACTTTTAAATGAGAGTGAATACTTTGGTATTTATTTATTTATTTAATTTTTTTATTTTAAAAAAATGTAAAAATGAAAAACGAACGATTCCTGTTTAAAGTACCACATATTGACAAACTATATAGAATTTTGATGAGTGATGGTTGATAGAAAACATGATAGACATAGAGATGGTCATGGAATTTTTTACCAACAAAAATTTTATAACTCTTGTTTAAATTTCTAAAGAAATTTACTAATTATACCGTCTCGAGTCATAATATATAATAAATATCAACACTCATCACTTTTTCAATTACTATTCATCTTTTCGATAATCATTTGGGAGTCAGATTAGTCAAAATAGTCATTTAAAATCAAATTCAAAAATAATTATGAAATTAATTTCTCAAAAAATGAATAATCTGAAATATGGTCAAAAAAAATGATTTTCTTTAGGGATTTTTAAAAGAAAATTTTCTGCTATTTGAAAATTATTTGAAAAAAAAAGCATGCAGACATTTTCTATGAAAAACGATGCAGCAAATGAATGTGTCAAAAATTAATCACGTTCCACTTAGTAATTTTTCTATCAACTATATTACCAGTGTAATCTGCATCTGAATTACAATTTCACTCAAAATTCACTCGTTGAATGTCAAAGACCAGATTATGAAATTTCAACAAATTTTCTCATGATTATTATCAACAAATTTTGAATGAAATTTTCTTGGATTTGAATTTAAACCGTGTTGACAATCAAACAGATATAAAAGTGTCAATCTTAGAGATCATAGAATGAACAACTATCAATAGTCATTGAAAAAACAATTTCTTGAAGTTTCAATAATTTCATAAAGTTTCAACAATTTCAAAAATTTCTTAAAATCCTTTTTACAATTTTTTTTTAAAAGGAATTCATTAGGATTTTAAGTTGAGGCCGTGTCAAACCATGAATTTGGATTTAGCCAAAAATATTATAACAAAAAGTATTATCCAATCAAAACACTATTTTTATCCCAAACTTATATATCAAGTTATTCTAGAGAATTTTATAGTGTTTTTGGCATAAGAATATAATTGGCTAACTATTTTGAATAAAAAGTCAGAATCAAAAATCATCATCTTTTATCAATCTCAATATTGGCTGAATTAATTCAAAATACGGTGCAGATTATCACATTTAATATATCGTTTAAAACATACCATACCTATTTTACCTTTACGATATTTTTCGTTGTTGTCCGTTGTGATTCTGTCACCTTTATACTAGGCTAAGGAACTTAGCTTTGTCGCCCGTTGTGTTTCTGGAACAGCCAAAATCCAGAGAACACTATTGTTGTTCCTTAGCCTGCCACCACACCTACACGGAAAAAGATTTATGTGACCTATTTGTTTTTATAGGTCCATGGTTGTTAGTGGCAGAAAATTTTGAAAAATAATTTTGTGTAGACCCAAAACTATTTATAATTGTTCCCTTTGGCACCCAAATTTGTTTAACTTTGAGAGATTTTATATTTGTGCCTTTTGGTACCCAAATCGGTATAGTTTTCACATGTTTGGGTCTATACCAACAATTATTGTGACTGTGTCCAAATTTTTTACAAATTGTGCACATAGAATTAACTTGATTAATCTTGTTTTCAACAATTTTCGAATTATTATATCCAAGTCCTTGTCTAACCGTATTAACAGTTTGCTTTCCTAATAGCATATTCAACGATTTTTCACTTTTTGAAAATTTATCTAAAGTCGTTGACAATTGTTGGACTTGTGATTTGAGAGATTCATTTTCGTTTAACAACTGTGTGCACTTTTTAATAGAATTCTCTCTCCTAGTATTTTCATTCTCCTTTAAAATCAGAATTTCATTTTCAAGCGATTTTATTTTAATTTCTGATTTTTTAATTTCTTCATCAAATGTTGGACACTTATCACACTTAGGGATCCTACTTTGATAGGTTTTAACTAATTGATCAAGTTGTTTATTACATTCTATCAAAGTATCTTTTTGAGATTCAAGTTTGGCGTATTTTTCCCTAAGTCGTTCAAAACAACCGTTTACTTCATGAAAATATATAAGCAACTCAGAATGGGTAAATTTTGATACCTCACTTGGCTCGTCATCGTCACTGTCAGTTGTATCACCTCGAAGACACAATTCTGCCTTTTCGCTTTCACTGCCAGTGCTTTGATCATTCTCGTCTATTTCATTCCAAGTGGCTGCAAAACTTTTCTTTTTCTGTTTCTTTCCGTGGCTGGATTTAATTTGTGGACAATTGGGCTTGATATGGCCGGGTTTGTTGCAATTATAACAAATAAACTTTTGTTCTTCTGAGTAGTCTAGTGATTTGGCTATTCTGCTTTTTGCTTTTTGATTTCGAGCTGAATTTCCATGTTTTTGATTCCATTTTTTGAATTTCCTTATTAACAGCTCCAATTCTGCTGCTCCATCATCTTCATCGTTATCATCATCACTTTCGGTTGTTCCTTTGAGAGCTATTGATTTCTTTTGAGTGTCACCTCCTTCACGCTCTTCTTTGAATTTCATTTCAAGTTCATAAGTGGTGAGATTTCCGATGAGTTCCTCAACTTTAAGTTGTTTTAAATCTTTCGATTCTTGTATAGCAGTTACTTTTGCTTCAAAGCTTCGTGGAAGGACTCTAAGGATTTTTTGGACTATTTCTAATTCGGTGTATGTTTTTCCGAGAGCTTTTGATTTATATACGATATTGGAGAGTCGTCCGTACATCTCTTTAACATTTTCTTCCTTCGCCATTTTGAAGTTCTCGTATTCGCTGCTTAGCATTGCAAGGCGAGATTCTTTGACTTGAGATGTTCCTTCGTGAGTCACTTCTAGTATGTGCCATATTTCCTGCGCAGTTAGACAATGGGAGACACGATTAAATTCAAATTGATCCAATGAACAGATAATAGAATTCATAGCTTTGGCATTAGTGTTCTGTAATTTATTTTCTAGTTCTGTCCATTGTTCCTTGGGTTTCTCTATTTCCTGATTATCTACAGTTATAGTTGGTATACTATAACCTGTCTCAACAATATTCCAAGCGTCAATGGTTTTCAGAAAAATTTGCATTCTATTTTTCCAGTAAGCATATTCACCATTGAACATTGGTGGTCTAACTATGGATTGCCCTTCTGCAAAAGCATTATTAAAAGAAGCCATTTTAAAAATTCAAATTTTTAAAACAAAAACCGATTTTTGAAACACGAATTTTTAAAACAAAAATTGATTTTTGAAACACGAATTTTTAAAAATTGGTTTTTGTAAAATCAAAATTTTAAAACAAAAATAGCTTTTGTTCCTAGCTCTGATACCACTTGTAGGATCGATTTCACCCTAGAGGGGGGGTGAATATGGTGATAGTGTTAATTATAAAAATTAATTGCGGAAGCTTACAAACTAATATTAACACAGATCACAGAATACTACCAGCATAGAAATAAATAGCAGAATAATAAAATGCAGAACAGAACAACACAGAATTTACCCAGCTTCGGCAAAAACCTGCCTACGTGCTGCCCCCAAGGTTTCTACTAGAAATTAGATAGTCCCTCGCTTACACACGTAAACTCGCTATACCCGCTATTGACTAATCTAACTCTACGCTCAAAACCCTGACCACAACTCAACTACCGAGTTGCAAATTCCCAAACTACACACCGTAGTTTGCACCCTAGTCACACGACTAGAAAATTAAAACGGTTTAAAAAGAAAATACAATTAAAAACGATTATAAAACAAAATAACCCTAATTAAAAACCCTTATATAAAAAAAAAAGAATTCTCCCTTTTAAAACAATAGACCGGCCTCTTTTATATTCTAGCCCGTCTCTTTTCTTTATGTTAATGGCGGCTTTTCTTTCTCTCGTTCCTCCTGATTAAAAACTAGGGCTTCTGTGAATTTTGGGGCTTTTGCTCCTTGATCCAATTTAGGGTTATTCTAAAAGCCGACGTTATGTTGATCGATTCAGTGAGTATTTGCGTTTAGCCTTGATCGATCGTACCCCTTGTTGCTCACTTCGGCTACTTCGTTGATCAAGTTCGTCCCTTCTTCGGTATGTAATTTTATGCTTTTGTTTTTGCTGGTTTTATGCTTGGTTGAACTCGATAAATAAAATTGCCGATGATGATTTCTTTATATAGGGTTTGTAACCCTAGATTTGCGTTCGTTCGAATATATATGAATTTGTCAAATTGTTTGCTCTGGCCATTCGATTACACTTGGATGCTCGTGATTTTTCCTTGACTAAATCATTTGTGTAAATACTCGATTGCTTGATTGACACGGCTTTAAAAATTGTGATGAGCACGGCTTTAATTTGACTTTGTCATATTCGTATATTTCATGTTGATTTCTTGGTATTTTTACTTTGACTTGTTCAACATTGACATGGCGATTTCTGTTGGTTCTTCTCAAAAATTGTCGTGCCACTTTTCATGATTTTGACTTCTCTGAACTTTTGCTTCTTGCCTGTTGAACTTGTTTTGTATCACTGCAAAATTTATTGAGTTGTCATTTGGGTTTGTAAGTTGTATCATAGTGATGCCTGGTGCTATGTTGCATTGAACTCGACATATGCATCATGTGTTCCAGTGCATTGTTGTACATGGTGTTGCTTTCGACTTCGAATCTGCACTCATCTTTACTTATATCACTGGTCCTCTCGGCCCATCACCATTGCTTTGATATTGTTGCTCTGACTTGTATCACTGCATCCATGTAGAGACTTTGCTTGCATATAGTCTTGTTGCCTCTGTTTCATATTGTATGGTCTGATTCATCATGCATCATTTTGTACATGCTCGGTGTCAAGCATTGTCTTTGTTGATGCCTCTGATTGACTTTACTGCATAGCATATTTGTGTAGTTGGTTCAGTTGCATTTGTCCATTTCCTTACTGTTGCTGTGCACTTCTGTTTTCACTGTCCATATATGTACATTTGTTGTAGCCGTGGTCTTTGCATTGCATATAAACTTGGTTAGCTTGTATAACTAAGCTGCTATTGATCTGGTTCACTTTGATCTTCTTATCTTGATGCTACAGCTTGGTCTTTGTTGCATTCATGTTGCTCCCCTGACCTTGTATCACTTGATGTCTTGAGCTTGCATGCTTCATTCATTTGTATAGTTCTTGACCATTATCACTGTTGACTGCTGACTTCATTTGGTTGTTGCATTTATGAATTTCATTTTATAATCTGTAGCATGGCACTGTGACTCGAGTTTTCACTGTCATGTTGTTTGCAGCTGTGCTTCATTTGGCACTGTTTACTTGATGCTGCATCACTCATAGCTTTGATCATGTTTCTGTCATGTTTGAACATAGTTGCATTATGTTGGCCGAGCTTTGATTCTTTGTTGGCACTTGAGTTGAACCTGATTTTTCATTTGGGTTTGACCTGTGCTCACCTGTCCCTGTAAAACAATCAAGTGTATATATCGGCGTGCACGGCCTTGTGGCATATACAGTAATACACTGTGTATGTCACAAGTTGTTCGTGTATGATGAATTCAAATTTAAATGATGACGAACAACCCAAATAACTGAGGCAAATATTATTTTCAAAAATCATATCTTATTTTATTTTGCAAAAATATTTCTTTTTCAATTTTACTGCGTTAGTGAATATTTTTGCAGATTTCTCAGATGCTGGATTCAAACTGGAATGAAGTTGAAGATAAATACGAGTGTGAGTGATATGTAGTGAGGTGAATTGTAAATGTGAAATGTGATGTAATTGTAATCAAAGTTGTATAGTTATAGTGAGAGCTTGAAATTGTACTATTCAAAGATGTAATAAATATTTGTTTGAATAAAATATTCGTTTGAATTCAAATTTCGTGTTATTTATTTTATTCTGCAAATATTTATTTAATCTGTGAAAAAATAAAATAGTATATTATCAAATACATGTAAACAAATGAATATATGTTTATTATCATCAAACAAAAATCATATAAGCGCATATTCAACAGTTCTAAGTTAAAACAAAAGAGGTGTGCCTTTTATGAATCAAAGAAATTGTTTGGTTTCATACTCGGAAGAAGTTTATTTTACGGTTTTGGGTGGGGAATAGAAATAATTAAGAAAGGAAAGCGGGAAGGAAAAAAGATTCACCGTTTCTAGAGTGGGATCAGCTTAGCGCCGTTGATTTCTTTAATTTTATTTTTAATCTTTGTCAATGGTTGCAGTTAGTCCTTAAAACACTACTATTTTTGCTACTAATAAATGATTTTCGTAAAATGTGTCATTGAGGCTAAAAAAATATAAACATTTGTCCTTTATATAAAAAACTCCTTTACTCAAAGTATTTTTGTTAAATGTGTGATTATATAGAAATTTTTTATACACTCATCATTGGTACTTAAAAACCGTTAGCTTTAGTGTTAAATTTATAATTGATTGGGAATAATATTTATGGTAGTTTATGTTCTTTTCAGATATTAATAATTATTGCTATTTACATTACATTTATTTTTAACAACTAATGAAAATAAAATTTGACTTCTACCAAATAATAGTTTTCAATTCATTTATTTCTTAACTTTTAACAAATTGGTTCCTGTTTACTGAACAATAAATATGTAACCATGATTGGTTGCTATATCACACCATACTTGAAAAAACTATGTGTAACATCCCGGAATTTTTAACACGGGATTTGTGAACATTTAATTCATTTTAAATGTTTACTATGGGTTTAAGATTTATTTTGAACGATAAGAATTGGTTTAAATTATATTAACAAGTTAAAATTTCTAAGGTGTGGATTTAATTTGAAAATTGAACAATAATAATATAATATTCAGAATTGAAATAAAAGAAATTCTGGATGTAAATAGTGATAAAATGGTTTTAAAAATTTATCTTGGGCTATCTGAGTGTAAATAGCATGGTGGAAATTTTAGATGAATTTTGAGGTCAATAAATTAATATTTGAAATTTTATATTAATTTAAAATGAATTTAATATTATTAAATGTTGCAATTAATTCGATTTAAGTCCAGAATGAGCCGAAATGATTTTTAATGTGCTTATAAATTTTATATGAATTATTGTTAATTTAATAAAATTTGAAAAGCAGAAATTTTGAGTGATTTCGGTAATTTCGAGAATCGCTTGATTTAATAGACGAGTTAAAATAGCTTTCCGGGGCACAGTCTCGGAATTCGACGAAACCAGTTTCATTGGATCCGTAATAGTTAGTTATTATCGGATTTCAATTTTCGTAGCAATCGGAGTTGTCGTTTGACCCCGGCAGCTCGAAACGCATCGAAATCGTTTTGAATCGGTTTAATTTTAAATTGATCGTTTAATTCCGTATCTCGCGCATACGATAAAATTGGCTTACGAAACTTGTTCCATTGTGTCCGGAACGCGGGAAAACCCTAGAATCGCCTGTCGGAATGCGAGAATTGGAGGTCGTTTGCATAAACGATTAAATTGAGGGTTTTATTAATAAAATAATATTAAATTATATTAAATATACACCTATATCTCTCTAAACCCTAGCATTAACATCAGGCCGCAGTTACTTATATTTTCAATGGCCGGTAAGCTTCCATCTTCTTCTTTAAATTCCTCCTTATCCACGCAACGATTCGTGAAATTTTCTACATGGAAATCGAAGAGCGTGACACCAACTTCATATCCTTACGGTGAATCTTGTTGTAGTCGTCGTATGGGGCTACAACATTGTCGCGTGCGCCATGAGTTCGGCCACGTTTCACGAAGTCCACGGTGGACCGAGCTCCTCCTGGGTTGGGCCGAAGGTGGTGTTGTCGAAGAGCTTCGACGTGAAGTAGCTGGATCGTCGTTGAACGCAAGGGAGAGGGCGCGATTTCAAACCCTAATTGGCAAGCTATGGGTTCTTTTTTTTGCGTGTGTTCCTGTATGTTGCGTTCGAGAGGGAGAAGGAGCGGGTCTTGGGCCGTGTCTTGTTTTGGGTAAAATAAAATAAGATAAAGGAAATTGTTTTAAATTCAAATTCAAACCTTTAAATTTGAATAACTAATTCATACGTTGCCAGATTTCGACAAATTTGGTATCGTTGGAATCGCAGCGACGGGAAGCACGTTGTGATGCAGTTCCGGAGTCATTCCGAGCAAGTAGAAATTTGGGTTAAATCGGACACCGTCCGGTTTAATTTAAATTTCGAACGCTCGCCGAAACTCAAGGTGAGTTATTCTCACTCACATCTGGATACTAGTAAAGTTAGACAGTTAATATTGATTGTTGTTTGGATATTTAGCTGTTTATGTTGATTATTATCAAATTGAATTGATATATATATATAGTTGTGCTAATATTTGTGGATGCAGGGAAAACAGGTTGGAGGGATCCAACTGGATTCCTCACGATGTAGTGTTATATTTTTAATCGATGATGATGCCTGTATATATATATATTGTGGATGTTATTTTAGAATTCTCTGGTATTGTGATATTGTGGTATAAATTATCAATCCAGAATATTAATTATAAAGAAATTTGGGGTTTTAATTATAAGAAATTAAATTGGGTTCCAAAAGAAATTAAGAAATTAATAAAGAAGTAATTTATAGAGAATACAAACATTGGAATCAGTTGGATGGAAAACTGAAATTAAATTTGTATTGGGATGTTGCTGAATAAATTATAAATCCAAAATCTAATTTAAATGGATAATTGAATTTTAGAAAAATAAGTGATATTATTGAATAATGAATTAAAAAGAATTAAAATTTGAAATCTATTTAGAATGGAAATTGAAAATTTGTGAAATCTGAAATGGTAATCAAAGATAAATGTTATTAATTGAAAATTTGGGAAAATAAATTTATGTTATTTAAAATATAAAACTAAATTGAAATAATTGGACAGGAATCGAGAGAAGGATTTCTGTGATGTTTAAGTGGAAATGAAATTCCTGGGAAAACCCAAGTTCGAGTTTAAACTGATTTTATAAAAAGAAAGTTTTGAAGTTTAAACTTGTTTAAAAGAGTGTTTGGAAATTATTATTTTTTAAAATAACTATTTATTAATTAGTAATAGTAAAGTAATTATTCTTTTACAAATGGATTTGTTTAAAAAGCTAGTTTTGACCTAAGTATATGGCAATAAGTCTTAATCTTTTTACAACTCTATTTTTAAATATAGTTTAGCTAAAACCTTAGTTTAAATCAAGTTATATCCTATAAAATAGTTTTGTTTTAAATATTTAAATTTATATTTTTAGTAAATAATTAGTAGTAAATTTACCTATTTTAAAGTATATTTTAGAATAAATGTTTTAATTATTTTAAATCTAAACTATTTTGAACTTGGATATTTCCAATGGGAATATATGGTAAATGTTTTACCTTGTAAAGGAGAAATTTTGGGAAATGCTTTCAAATGAGATTTGAAAATTGGATAACATATCTTTTAAAGATATTTGAGGCAAATAAATAAATTGGAATTATTTATTTGATGGATGCATATGGATGCTTATGAATATTAATTGATAGTTAAATCACCGACTATCAATATTGGACAATGCGTGATCGTTTCGAAGAGACCGGGATCGAGATTTATTTCTCGAAAACCACTTCGATCCGATTTGTACGTTTCGTGCGAAAAACGTGTTCGGAGTCGAGGATGGAGCAACGAAGCGCAAGGGCTAGTCGCTACTAATCCTGAGGATATTGCCAAAATGGATGTAGTAGGAGTAGTGCCTTCGGTTCCGTTCGAACCCGGGACGGACTTGTATGGACGAATGCTTGCGAAACATCGTCAGGTGGACGATGGGCATTCAAAGTGAAAACGTTCAAAAAGGTAACGCTTAGCCTCAAGCCTCATCAAATGGGAATGACTGAAAATCAGGGGATATGCAGCAAGGTTAGGTGGGTCATGCCCAAGCAGGACAAGATAATTCCCCTGTCTAGATGTCCCTTATTATATTTCGGCTTAGTGGGTGGTTGGTCGCGCCAACCACGGGGTTTATCTTGTTCGGGACTGTTCAGTAAGGAATGGTTCCGGCCTTGTGTTGCAGGGGATGAAGGGAGTAGTCCTCGGTACGGTGATCTAGGCCCCGTACTGTGACAGGTGGTACCCTAGTGCCTAGTCATTGTTGGAAATCCATTCTCCCTACGAGCCTTGTACGAGTTTTGTTTGTATTACCCACTTCGGTGGCTAGTAGCTGGAATTTAATCATGTAACAATTTCGGCTATTTTATAAGTATTTGTTAATAGACCCTATTTTAATATCAGAGGATTTCTATAAAAGTGTTTTAGCTATCGTAAGGTAAAAACCCGACATGTTTATTTGTGGCGTGGTCTTACGAGATGCTTTTGTTTTCAAAGGATTTTTGAAACTTTAATAATCAAGTTGGATGCATATTTAGTATCAGCTGGTATTCCAGACTGACTCGGGTGTTATTTCGTTATAATGCTCGGGTCAGACCGAGTGTTATTTGTACAGGACAGGATGCTTTGGAGCAGGAGAGGAGCCGGAGCCCGAGACATATTATCTATATATATATATGTATATTCCGCTGCTGTGATTGTATGGTATGTCTGTTAGATAATTTGATATATGAGATACTCTGATTGTGATGATGTGATATATGTAAAACAGTGATAGTTTTCATTTTGTGTAAAGCTCTATATTCATTATTATATTTTATTCCGTTGCGATTGTGAGATTCTGTTATTGTTAGTTTCTTCTTCTTCTATCTCTTCTTCTTTAACCCTAATGGTTCGTAATTCTGTGCCACTTGAGTTAATAGAGGTAGAATAGTGTTGATTCAAGGGGTTCGGATTTGCGGGCTGTCACACTTGGTATCAGAGCTTAGGTTGGCGACAACCTAGGCTTTGGTGGGGTAATTACTCATTAAACAGAGTCAATAGTACTCTATAATGAGTTGAGAGTAATAATAGATATGAGAGCGTACTTGTTAGTGGATATAAAATTATTTTTATACTGTGTTGACTTATCGGTTGAGTGTTTATGAATTCTGGTCGGTACGGGAAGTACAACCGTATCGATAGGGGTTTCTAAACTCTTAAACAAGATAAACCGACATAGTATTGTTTTTAAAGAGGGTAAATGAAATAATTTTACCCAACTTATATTTTGATATAAGAGAAATAATTTTCTGAATTATATATATTTGGATGTTTGGTTGCTAATATTAAGAATCGAATAGGAATCTGAAATTTAATCTAAATTTAAACTGGTTATAACTAAATAAAGTTCTATGAGTATAACATTTTCAAAAGAAGAATAATTAAATTTGAATTAAACCAGAATTTTGACCCTGGAAATTTTGAAAAGTGTTTATAATGGATTGAAATAAAGGTTTGGAAATTTAAAATCTGGAGAATGTTTGGAATGTTTTCCAAAATGTTTAGAAGGCAACAATGGAGTATGGATTTGAGTAATATGTTTTGAATGGGAAACTGTTTTGAAATGAATTTGGGAAGGTAAGAAGCATTGAACTCACTTCAGTCGCTGGAAAATAATCCTGATGATGCTGGCCACATCATTAGAATTCATTTTCGAGTTTCTAAGGTGATGGATTGCTTCCCTAGTATTTGGTTATGGTATTGTTTGGACTTTGGGTATGCTAGTTGTTTGGGAAATCTCAAAGAAGAAATTTGTTTTAGTATAAACAAATTGTTTTGGAAATTTGGTAATTTGATTGATATACCAAATAGGTATATATTTGATTTTTATTTCAAAATGATTTTGAAATAAAACCGGGTAATTGAATTCTGGAAAATTCTATTTAAATAGAGAGTAAAGTTAAAATGCATTGATTAATGAACTTATTTTAGTGAAGCTGATGTTAATAAGAAAGAAATGAAAATTTTAAATCCTGAAATTAAAATTTAATTTGAGTAATTGAAAGTGAATAAAATATATTGAAGTAAATAAAATATACTGAAGTAAATAGAAAATTTGAATTTAACTTGGATAAGTTAAATAAATTGGACTTAAAATAAAAATGATTTGAATCAAATTAAAATGTAAGATGACCTTGGAAGTGTGGGTCATTGGGAAATGAATTGAACTCCTGGGCTATCAGGTGTTGTGCTTATAGTTTGAAACTATGGATTTGGAATTAGCAAAGGATTAAGGTGTAAGAAGGTTGGTAACCTTAAGAATTCAGATGTATATACATATGCATATGGAATTTGAAATTGTGATTATAGGATGTAAATGGATTAAAATGAGCTATGTAAGCTTTTAAAATAAATAAGTTGGTGAACATATATAATGAAGTGAATGAATTTCACTAGGTAAACAAGTTTTGAACTTGTATTTAGAGAATTAAAATTGTGAAATTGAGATGGAAGTGAATCTAAATGAAATGGAAAATTTAAAATTGAGAATTTGAAATTAAATTAAATCTAAATGAATTGGAATTAAAGTAAATGGATATAAAAGGTGAAATGTAAATTGTTTATAATTGCATAAAGGAATTCACATACTTAAGTTATTAAGTGTTATAATTTAAATTGTGAATGTAAAATGGAAGTGAACCTAAATAAGAAATCTAAACTCTTGAATGAAAGTGAAATTGTAAGTTATTAAAGAAAAGAGTGAATGGTGTAGCAAATTCAAAATTTGTACATAAATGTAATGTAAAGTGGGAACATTAATGTGGATGTTCTTAAGTTAGTAAATAAGTCTTGGACTTATGTATAGGGAAAATGAAAAATTGTTTGGTAATGAAGTTGAAATTGAATTTCAATTGTGTAATAAACAATATTGAAAGAAATTTAAATTCTATTTGAAGAAGTATAAGGAAAGGTAGGAATTTAAATTGTTAAATAGAATAATGGGAAAATGGTGAATTAAAAACCTAATATGGATTAGCTTATTTACTAAATTGAATTACAATTAATTGGAATTTGTATTGTAATGGAGAATTTTGATAGTTTAGTCAAGTTTGGAAAGTAAATAAAGATCCAGTTGGATTGGAATTTAATTTTGGTAATAAATATTGGAGGTGTGAATGATTGATGGAATTTGAATATATTAATAATGATTTGAATTGTGAATAAAATTCAAATGAGTGAAAGAAAAAAATGGTCTCTTTGTTAATAAAATAAACTTAACATGGATTGAATTAATAAACAAAGAGCATTCAAATTTATAAATAGATTGAAATTGGTTGAATGAGAATCAAATGGAAATAAAAACTGATATAAGAAGATAATAAAGGCATTGTGAAAGAACTTAAGTATCTTGAAGGTAAAATAAAATGATTGTGAATAGTTTTAGTAAGTACTATTGAATGAAATTTGTTAGAAAATAAAAATTTGAATTGCAAGTGAAATAGTATTAATTAATTTCTGTGATAAATTAAAAATGTATGAGTTCCAGAATGGAATGATATTCATATACATCTATTGGATAATGAATTGGTAATATAAGATTTGAGATATAATTCAATAATTGTGATAAAAAAAAAATTTGGACAGTAAATAAAATAGAATAGAATGCTATTAATTTGAACTTAAATGATGATCTTGAAGTGTGAATAAGAAATTGATTTAATAAATTGAAATGGAATAAGCATGTTTGGATTATGAACCATGAAGAATTGAATAAAATTAATATAAATCTAAGTAGAATTAATTCTAATGGTTAAGAGCTTAAGTGGTGATTATTTTGGCTTGAATGACATGAGAATTACATGTACTCAAAATTTAGTTGTTTTAATGGCAACTGAATTGGTTGTTTGTTGTATTTGAGATTAAATTGGTTCCGAGTAGCAAATGAAATTGATATTTGAATAATTTAATATGGATTGGAATCTAATTCCATGAGTTTGTATATAAATGCAAGCGAATTGACTTAAAGAAGATGGTTTTAAATTAATTAGATAATCGCAATCCAATTAAGTTTTGGTGGATGAATGAAAATGGATTATAAAGGAAATGCAAATGTTTCATTTTTAAAATAAAATTTGATTGTAAATCAAATTGGAAATATAGGTTAGAATAAAGAAATATAAGCAAGGCATATCTAATCATATTAAAATAGAAATGAATTGGTTAAAATAAATATGGATTGTATATAGTGGATTGAGTATAAAACATTCAAGTGAAATAAAATGAAGTTTGATTTGAATAAGAAATTTGAAAAGGTGATTGACATCTTTAAATTGTAAATAAAGTTTGGTAACATCGTTAAACTAAGAAAATTGGGTTTGTAGTGAGAATTTAAACAATGTTGAAATTGTGAAATTGTTTATAAAGGTGGTTAGCATGCATAATTATGGAAGTTGCTTGGTTTTGGTTATGAAATGATATGAATTGGAAAAGCAGAATCTGTATGTAAATCATTTGTGTTAACTTGGGGTTAGCATTGGAAAATAAACTTTGTGCATGTTATAAAATACCGTTTACTTATGAAATTATGCAAAGTGTTGTTTGGAATCTGAATAGACATATTTGGCTTGCACTTACATTGGAAATGTGATTAAAATGCTTATATCTTGAAACTGATGAGTTTGTTTGAGTTTAGCACAGGTGCGGGAGGCGTTCGAGAGAGTTGGAGCGCGTATATGCGATATATTAGCCGCTGGCTTTTAAAAATTTGCTAAAAAGGTACGCCTACGCAAATATAATTGGGAAAATGATATATATATTGTGTTATATTTTGGTTTCCGGCCGTGTGGGCCGATGTATATATATTTGTGTATCCTGCGATGTCGCAGAAGCTCCTCCGTACAGGGGAGACTCTGCCGAAATTTTCCGTAAATTTAGGGAGTTAGAAAATTTTTGGGGTTTTGGGAAAAGTTAAATAACTTAGGAAGTTATAAGTAAAAATTTAAGCTTTAGAGTTAATAAAGCAAATAGGTTTGGGAATCGAGCAAAAAGGATTTTGTGAAGTGTATATAAGCTTTTAACTAAGCAAATAGGGTAAGTAAATGGGTTTGAAAGTATGTTCTACCTTATACAAATTTCGGGGACGAAATTTTTATAAGGGGGGAGGAATGTAACATCCCGGAATTTTTAACACGGGATTTGTGAACATTTAATTCATTTTAAATGTTTACTATGGGTTTAAGATTTATTTTGAACGATAAGAATTGGTTTAAATTATATTAACAAGTTAAAATTTCTAAGGTGTGGATTTAATTTGAAAATTGAACAATAATAATATAATATTCAGAATTGAAATAAAAGAAATTCTGGATGTAAATAGTGATAAAATGGTTTTAAAAATTTATCTTGGGCTATCTGAGTGTAAATAGCATGGTGGAAATTTTAGATGAATTTTGAGGTCCATAAATTAATATTTGAAATTTTATATTAATTTAAAATGAATTTAATATTATTAAATGTTGCAATTAATTCGATTTAAGTCCAGAATGAGCCGAAATGATTTTTAATGTGCTTATAAATTTTATATGAATTATTGTTAATTTAATAAAATTTGAAAAGCAGAAATTTTGAGTGATTTCGGTAATTTCGAGAATCGCTTGATTTAATAGACGAGTTAAAATAGCTTTCCGGGGCACAGTCTCGGAATTCGACGAAACTAGTTTCATTGGATCCGTAATAGTTAGTTATTATCGGATTTCAATTTTCGTAGCAATCGGAGTTGTCGTTTGACCCCGGCAGCTCGAAACGCATCGAAATCGTTTTGAATCGGTTTAATTTTAAATTGATCGTTTAATTCCGTATCTCGCGCATACGATAAAATTGGCTTACGAAACTTGTTCCATTGTGTCCGGAACGCGGGAAAACCCTAGAATCGCCTGTCGGAATGCGAGAATTGGAGGTCGTTTGCATAAACGATTAAATTGAGGGTTTTATTAATAAAATAATATTAAATTATATTAAATATACACCTATATCTCTCTAAACCCTAGCATTAACATCAGGCCGCCGTTACTTATATTTTCAATGGCCGGTAAGCTTCCATCTTCTTCTTTAAATTCCTCCTTATCCACGCAACGATTCGTGAAATTTTCTACATGGAAATCGAAGAGCGTGACACCAACTTCATATCCTTACGGTGAATCTTGTTGTAGTCGTCGTATGGGGCTACAACGTTGTCGCGCGCGCCATGAGTTCGGCCACGTTTCACGAAGTCCACGGTGGACCGAGCTCCTCCTGGGTTGGGCCGAAGGTGGTGTTGTCGAAGAGCTTCGACGTGAAGTAGCTGGATCGTCGTTGAACGCAAGGGAGAGGGCGCGATTTCAAACCCTAATTGGCAAGCTATGGGTTCTTTTTTTTGCGTGTGTTCCTGTATGTTGCGTTCGAGAGGGAGAAGGAGCGGGTCTTGGGCCGTGTCTTGTTTTGGGTAAAATAAAATAAGATAAAGGAAATTGTTTTAAATTCAAATTCAAACCTTTAAATTTGAATAACTAATTCATACGTTGCCAGATTTCGACAAATTTGGTATCGTTGGAATCGCAGCGACGGGAAGCACGTTGTGATGCAGTTCCGGAGTCATTCCGAGCAAGTAGAAATTTGGGTTAAATCGGACACCGTCCGGTTTAATTTAAATTTCGAACGCTCGCCGAAACTCAAGGTGAGTTATTCTCACTCACATCTGGATACTAGTAAAGTTAGACAGTTAATATTGATTGTTGTTTGGATATTTAGCTGTTTATGTTGATTATTATCAAATTGAATTGATATATATATATAGTTGTGCTAATATTTGTGGATGCAGGGAAAACAGGTTGGAGGGATCCAACTGGATTCCTCACGATGTAGTGTTATATTTTTAATCGATGATGATGCCCGTATATATATATATTGTGGATGTTATTTTAGAATTCTCTGGTATTGTGATATTGTGGTATAAATTATCAATCCAGAATATTAATTATAAAGAAATTTGGGGTTTTAATTATAAGAAATTAAATTGGGTTCCAAAAGAAATTAAGAAATTAATGCAGAAGTAATTTATAGAGAATACAAACATTGGAATCAGTTGGATGGAAAACTGAAATTAAATTTGTATTGGGATGTTGCTGAATAAATTATAAATCCAAAATCTAATTTAAATGGATAATTGAATTTTAGAAAAATAAGTGATATTATTGAATAATGAATTAAAAAGAATTAAAATTTGAAATCTATTTAGAATGGAAATTGAAAATTTGTGAAATCTGAAATGGTAATCAAAGATAAATGTTATTAATTGAAAATTTGGGAAAATAAATTTATGTTATTTAAAATATAAAACTAAATTGAAATAATTGGACAGGAATCGAGAGAAGAATTTCTGTGATGTTTAAGTGGAAATGAAATTCCTGGGAAAACCCAAGTTCGAGTTTAAACTGATTTTATAAAAAGAAAGTTTTGAAGTTTAAACTTGTTTAAAAGAGTGTTTGGAAATTATTATTTTTTAAAATAACTATTTATTAATTAGTAATAGTAAAGTAATTATTCTTTTACAAATGGATTTGTTTAAAAAGCTAGTTTTGACCTAAGTATATGGCAATAAGTCTTAATCTTTTTACAACTCTATTTTTAAATATAGTTTAACTAAAACCTTAGTTTAAATCAAGTTATATCCTATAAAATAGTTTTGTTTTAAATATTTAAATTTATATTTTTAGTAAATAATTAGTAGTAAATTTACCTATTTTAAAGTATATTTTAGAATAAATGTTTTAATTATTTTAAATCTAAACTATTTTGAACTTGGATATTTCCAATGGGAATATATGGTAAATGTTTTACCTTGTAAAGGAGAAATTTTGGGAAATGCTTTCAAATGAGATTTGAAAATTGGATAACATATCTTTTAAAGATATTTGAGGCAAATAAATAAATTGGAATTATTTATTTGATGGATGCATATGGATGCTTATGAATATTAATTGATAGTTAAATCACCGACTATCAATATTGGACAATGCGTGATCGTTTCGAAGAGACCGGGATCGAGATTTATTTCTCGAAAACCACTTCGATCCGATTTGTACGTTTCGTGCGAAAAACGTGTTCGGAGTCGAGGATGGAGCAACGAAGTGCAAGGGCTAGTCGCTACTAACCCTGAGGATATTGCCAAAATGGATGTAGTAGGAGTAGTGCCTTCGGTTCCGTTCGAACCCGGGACGGACTTGTATGGACGAATGCTTGCGAAACATCGTCAGGTGGACGATGGGCATTCAAAGTGAAAACGTTCAAAAAGGTAACGCTTAGCCTCAAGCCTCATCAAATGGGAATGACTGAAAATCAGGGGATATGCAGCAAGCACTACACCACAAAAGGCTTTTAACAGCGTTTGATAAACGCTGTAATATGATACAACAGCGTTATTAGAAACGCTGTATAACGACATGCTGTCGTATATACATAACTTACAACAGCGTTTATATAAACGCTGTTGAAACATCTCTGTGACAGCGTTTATTAGGAGCTGTCAATAATATTTTTTACAGCGTTTCAGACGTGCTGTATTATGTTTCAACAGCGTTTATAATTTAGTTGTCGAAGATGTTCAAATTCTACTTTGACTGTTTACAACAGCTTTTTCTAAACGTTGTTATTGAATCATCAACAATTTCGACAGCATGTTAAAAACGCTGTTATTGAATCATCAACTATTTCGACAGCATGTAAAAAACGCTGTTATTGACAATTTCAAGATAATTACAGCACAAAATAAACGCTGTTGTTTCTTCATTGACAGCATTAACCAACCGCTGTCTTCCCTTTTATTTTTTTTCCCTTTTTCCCATTTTCATCTACAGTCAATTCTTGAATATACGGAGAATTAATATAAGTTTATCAAATTAGCATGAAAACATGAACAATTAATTAAGATATACAGCAAAAGCAAAATGACAATTAATCATGCTATATTTTGGATTGAATGTTTCAAGACTCGTCTTCCCAGATAATAATCATAACCACCACTAACAGAAATTTCATTCTAAATACAACGTGCTTTCTATTCTGCATAATTAACATAACAACAAATATATTTGCAGATATGCTCCTCCTCTAGATATTCATATTTATATGTGAGAGAATAGATTGGATAAAGAAGAACAAACATTCCAAAACTGGCAAAGAGAATCTCCTGCTCATGTCTCTACCCTGCACAGTAGCAATAAAAGGAAAAGTTAGAGTTAATAGGAATAATAAGCATACAAACAAAGCTACAAGGCAATAAAGATGTAAACGTATGGTGAAAACTACACAAATTTAAGCAATATATACTAAAAAAAAAGTAGAAATGCAACTTATTTATTAATATGAACTCCAACAACAACCTTTAAATCAACAACCAACCAACTTAAAATAAACAAATGACAGAGTTTGTTAATATGAACTCTGCCATTGTCACTATTACATTCCTTAACACAACAAGACTATCACTGACCATCATAGTTACCACATCCAGTTCTCTATCTTGACACTTCACCTTCATTCACTTCAGCCATAAGGTACTTCCCACTTCTCTGCCATTTACAAGATGACATTAACACTACACAACATCAACAGCTATTCATACAATCTTCAACAACCCACTACACTGATACATTTTCCCTTAACCTGCACATCACTTTGCACTTCTCACCAGCCTTCTCTGACCATCATTGCATCTACCTCCTCTGTCAAAACAAACGCCTTCTGCTATTATTCCATCAACACTCCACCTCGACCTTCCACAAACAATACAACAGCCTACGACTTCACTGAACTAGATCAAACCGAACATACTATATCATCTTCATACCAAACCTCTAATACCCACAACCACTGCAATTGAAACAAGATTTCATTGCTTAATAAACAAGATTAAAAAAAGAAAGAAGAAGAATGGTTTGGGTTTGCTAAACTAATTGTTGGGCCGGGTTTGGGTTTGCCTCATTGCTTCATTTCCCTTACTCACCTCTGTTAACATACCCAAACAACACAACTTCATCACCTACACTGCAACTGCTTCATCATTCACCACCGCATATCCCCTGCACATACCTCAACTGTTCAACTTCAACCACTATTACATCAACAACTACCTGAACTCCAACAACCAACCAACTACAGCAACATTGCAGTTCTTCCCTTGCCCCTCTGTCATCAAACAAACAACCTGTTCTAAATCCCTATGCATAAAACTGTTACTGTTGCAAGCAACTTCAACCCAGTTCAATCACACAAACTTTGAACAACCTACCAATACATCCCCTTTACCATTTACACCTGACCACCTTCCACTGCACCATCACGTCATCTACTACCTGAGAACTTACAGCACTCATATTACAAAAACCTTCACAAACATACAAATATTTCCGTACAAAAAACCAACACTTCACATACAATAAACATCCATCAACCTGTTACAACATCCAGTTTCTATGCACACTCCTTCTCCACCAGTAACACCAACAGTCATCAAATATAGTTATCTCCACCATTCACAACATCACCCCTGAACAACATCAACCTTGAACAACAACCACTCATCTACCACCATCCTTCCTTCATCCATCTACAACTATAAAGCTGCCACTAACGTCATCATACAACAGTTCCTTCACCAACAGTCACCAAACTGCTCTGAAGTCAATAGATTTGAAGAAACCGTTGATTTAAGAAACAAGGGACTCAAACAGTCATCAACAGTCACCAAACAGTCACCAAACTCTTATAAACAAGATGTGAAACTTACATGTTAAACTTAAAGGATATGAAACTATAGTAGTTTTTTATCTTGTCTATTGCATATAAACAAGATGTGAAACTTACATGGAAGTTGAGCCAATTCTAACATTCGCGACAGGCCATGCTACAGTCGAGCCAATAGCATCTGATAAGCATTCCATGAAGGATGTAGGCCGCCATATGGGTGCATTTGGGACTTTTACAACATCCACCCAAACTCTTATCGCATTTGGTCCCAGTGGAACAGAATGTACCAAAGCAGTTGGATCTGTTGAAGACACGGTTCCTTCTGCTACTATTTTTCCCGTACCCTCTAAATCAATCAACTTGCATTTGGTATTTGCAGAAAAATTTGCACTCTATCACATAACAAAAAAAATGATAATACGATATCAACAATTCTTTGAGAGGAATATTAGCAATATGAACATGTTACCGTAAGAGATGTTGGAGCATTGATCATAGGAACAGGACATGTGCTAGCGTTAACCGTTTCAACAACCACTGTTGATTCTGGCCATGCTATTTTCTTACCAATAGCTTCTCCAATACATGTCATGCCAACTATAGGCCTCCACAAAAATGCATCTTCTTTTTTCGGATTGTCCACCCAAACTATCTTGGCATCTGGTCCGAGAGGAATACCATTAATTATCTGATTTGGATCACTCGAGTACACTCGTCCTTCAGCAACCAGTTCTTTGCTCCCACCCCAATCATACAGCTTGCAATTGGTTTCCATGCTATTAGTTTTACTCTATTAAAAAAATACATTTGTTTAAGTTGAACATAGAAATATACAAAAACATTGCACAAATTTCAGTAACACATCTTTAAAGCGTTGTAGCAATAGAAATATACAAAAAAATGCTAAACCATACTACCATACTACCATAAAATGCTAAATTTATGGATAGAGATTATTATCTACGATGGCCCTACATATTAAAAAAAATGCTAATTAGTGTTAAACTTACATTGTTTTGTTTTCTGGAGTCCTCATTTTTGTGTATAACAACTTTATCGGCTGGCCATGCTACTATCTCATCCTTGGCATCTCTTAAATATACCAAACCAGGAGAAGGCCTCCATAAGAAAACATCTAATTTTCTTGGATGGACAATCAAAATTTTTTTGGCATTTGGACCTAAAGGGACTTCATTGCACAGTTCTTTCGGATCGCTTGACACAATTTTTCCTTCGGCGACAACCTCGTCATCATCTCCATGCCAAGGCAGTAAACTACAATTATCACCTATTTGACTGTACTTACTCTGCAATTAACCAAAACTATATTATATTGATTATTGATTTAGATATCAAATTATGTATGATGTTGCAACCGTTGGATTTTTACCACTACGGATGTGTTCTCTTCTCCCCAACTTCCTTTA
This sequence comes from Allium cepa, assembly GCA_030765085.1. Classification (NCBI taxonomy): domain Eukaryota; kingdom Viridiplantae; phylum Streptophyta; class Magnoliopsida; order Asparagales; family Amaryllidaceae; genus Allium; species Allium cepa. The sequence continues at coordinate 604,541,033 of CM060941.1, forward strand.
TCCTGCCAAATCAATAATATTGCAAATTAATGGTAAAAATAAATAGACGTTCATTTAACCAAAGAATAAATTGTCGAAATAATCACAGAAAAATAATCACAGAAACTTATAATAAAGCTTTTAATCTTTGACAGTATAAAATCTTTTCAGAAAAGAACAAAGAAAAAAATACTGAACATCCAGTGAGTTATAACTATACTTTCGCAGCTTTGGTATGCCTGATGCAGTGTTCTTCACTTTGGAATGACCTAATTTATCAGTAACTCTATCGGAATCCTACATACAAAAACTTGCAAAACCAATATAAAGGAGTGCAAAACTGAACGAACTGGAACAAGCAAAATCAATCCAAAACCTCCAGCAGAATAAGTTCATATAGTAACCTAGGGTGATAAGATAAAGCAACAAAAAATTTCCATTCAAGTCCTGCAGAGACTTTGACGGGTATTAAATCAATCCAACTTATCAAGCAGGAAGGTAATACTTAAGATTCAACTGAATATAACTAGAGCAGCTATTACCTTTTTTTACTGAACGATTTAATCGTACATTAGTTAATAGTAATTTCTCTGATATTACTTGTAAAAAATAATATCAGAGAAAGCCAGTAAGGAAACGGACAAGCCATTCAAACTTCATAAACTTAAAAAAGCTTTCCCAGCAATCAATGGCAGACCAGGACGTGATGGTTTCAATGCAAAAAAAAATTAAAATTCACTGGGATTTGATAAAAAAATAAAGTCACTTGAAACCACGAACGGAATTCTTAGTACCGAGAAAATAATTAAGGAAATAAATCATACATTTATTTGCCTACTCACTAAGAAGCAAAACCCACAATCAATAACGCATTATAGACCAATATCATTGTGCAATGTCCTTAACAAAATATTGGTCAATTTATCATATGGTAGAATGAAAGACCCGTTGAATGATCTCATTTCACCAAACCAGAATGCATTCATACCTAGAAACATAAATGAAAATTCCTTTTTTGCACATGAATTGGTTAGCGGTTTTAACAAGAAAACTTCAAATAATTTATGTGTTAAGATCGATTTTCACATAACAAAATCGGTAGAGAATTCATCCTCCATATGATGAAGTCAATGGGATTCTCAAGTAAATTCTCATATTTAATTTATGTTTGTATTTTCACGCCATCTTTTTCTATCATCATCAATGAATTTCGACAAGGCTATTTCACAAGCAATAGAGGACTAAAACAAGGAGATCCTCTATCTCCGTATCTATTCCCCATGATTATGGAATATATATCAGTACTATTTGAGCTAGAACTCATCAAGGGCAATATAACTCTAATTTATAATATAGAACCTATGTTAACACATTTATTATGTATTGATGATACTTGTTCTAACCAAAGCAACCATTCAAAGTGCCAAAACAATTTGTGCAATCATGGAAAAAATAAATCAAGCTACTGGGTTACAAATGAACAAACATAAATCCATGTTTTCTTCGAGGAAGGGATAAGAAATAAAGACCAATTAACCAACACCCTGAAGATGCAGGTGGGAAGTTTTCCTATTAGGGGATGTATTTGAAGGTGAGAATGTTGACAGCAGTTAGATTGTGGAATCAGTGAAGAGAGAAGTGGATGTGGTCGGGAAGAATGTGCTGCGCTGTTATGCGAGAGTTTGACAGTGGAGTATGCAGGGGGTTTGTAAATGTAACAGGCAGAGAGTAGTTTTGTAACACTGAGTGAAATGTAAAACAATAAAACAGTGTAAAAAAATCATTCTCGAAATTTCTGAACACCAAAAACATTTAAATTATAAATTAAAAGTCGTACCAGACGCTTCATTAACATGTAAACCACTTGCTTTAGTTCTGAGACACTACGTTGACATTGAGCTACTTGAGTATCTTTGATTTGTGAGAGAACCGCCTTGGTCGCAGTCATGCCTCTTCCCATTCCACGTAGTCGTCCCGGTCTATCTTGTCCCAACACTTGTGAGAGAGCATCATCTTTGAAACTACATGTTAAGCTAGGTTGTGATTCATTTTCCACCTTTTTTATTTTCTCCTACAAAAAATATATTTTAAATATGAGTTCTAATTTATATTATTTTCAAAATAATTACTTTAAAAAAGGTCAAAAGCACTTACAACAATTTCGGCAACATGTGCATTCACGGGTTCGCCATTCTTATGAGTGTGAGATTTAACCCAAACATCAACTCTAGAAATGGAAGAAGGCTGTACACTTTCCTCTTTCTGCATTAAAAATGACATAACATTAGATAAAACAACTAATCATAGTAAATTAATCAAATATTTTTTCTCACCATATCTTCAGTTAATCGTGCCATTCCTCGACGACTACAAGTATGTGGCATTTGTTTACCCCTCATGGATTTGAATTTTTCGCTTCGTAACTATGTATAAAGATTTATCACATTTATTAGTTAATTTGCATTCTTTGTGCACTTATATTTTATATATAGAAATGATTAAAACAATTACTATATAATTACCTTAAACTCATTACTAGTTCTAGACTCAACAAACCTTTTCCATTCCTTCATAGTTTTGACATTATCTGGTTTTAGTCGAAGCCGTTCCTCCGTGTTTTTTGCCTTTAATAACTTGTCAACTAGTTTGCTTTTTGAACACCTCCAAATACATCCCATTTGCCGAAGAATGGGAACCTTTTGCCATTCTTCATCTAGTTTAAATCTAGCCTGTAACAAAGAAAAATATCAAAATTTGTTCACATGTAACAATTACTATAAAATTTATTCCAATAATCCCAAACATGAACAGTAATTGAAAATGTTATACTCATTAATGTATTGCAGCATAGAGTAAGCATTATGTCCAGTAATCTAATATATGTATAGGAGTTAGCATTATATATAAACCAAGTTGACCAAATGTACATGTAACAATTACTTCTGGTGATCAGTGAGGCAGCAAGTTGTCGAGTGGAGTTGTCAGATGAAGTTCGACTGAAGGGTTACGATTGGTGATTGTTGAAGTTCTGATGATGGCTGGTTGTGTATGTGACAGGGGTTGTTAGTGGAAGGGTGGGTATTGGTTTGTGGCTATGTATGTGATTGAGCCAAGGCAGGTGGTGTTGTGTGATGTTGCTCGAGGAAGAAGTGGGTCTGTGGCAGAAATTGGTGATGCTTGACAGTAAGCACTGTGATGTGATGTGGCAGAGGTTTGGTTAGGGGTGGTCGAAGGCAGGGATCGTAAAAGGAGGAGCAAAGGCAGTTGTGTATTGATTTGTGGGTGGTGATGAATATGTGTTGACAGTTTGGTTCTATGGATGGCACAGTGGATGGGGCATTATTGTAATGGTTGTGTATTTGAACTGAAGGGAATGTGCAATGATTGTAAAGGTATGAGGCAGTAGTTTGTGGATACATGTTGTCTATGGAGGAGCAGGTTTGTGAAGTGTTTTGAGGAGAAGATTGTGAGATGGTGGTTGTGAGGTGGAACAGTTTGTATTGTTGGTGATTGGTAAGTTTGTATGCACAGAGCTGGTAGGGAATGTAAAGCAGTTGTCAGGGGGTGGATTGTACATAGAATGCAGGTAGAGAGCAGTTTTGTAACTCGATGAAATGTAAAAAAAAAATGTAAACAATGCCTTTTTTAAATGGGAAATTGTAAATGGACTGTAATTTGTAAATTGAAAAGGGAAAATGTACTTGAAAATGAAATGGAATGAAACCTTTTTTTTCAAATGCAATTGTGTAAAAAAAAAATTCAAATTCAAATGCAAAAACATCTAGCAAACAACACACAGTATGTATTTGGAAATATGAATTGATCGAATTATAGATAGGATTTAGCCAGATCGGTGTCTTATCCTAACTTAGAGATGTTGACATATTTTACCACTTGATACTAATTTGGTACTTAATGGTCACTGGGTTGCTGATGTATAAAAAGTAAAGAAATAAACAGATTTAATAGCAGTAATCAGTATACAGTAACTAAGAACATTGCAAGATAAGCAAACCTGAACGGATTCCCATAGAACTGATTTCAATTCTTCACCAAGTTGCCTCCAGTCGTCAAGTGTAAATGGAACATGCTCGCGCACAAGTGGCCCCAGATAAGAAGATAGCTTCACCGACCCATTTCCTATCGGTTCGCCCGATGAGTTAAACTCGACTTCGATTCGGCTTGCAACATCTGAAGGAAGTCTTTTCACTTTGGTTGGGCCTCTAGTCTTCTTTTTCGAAATCTGATTTGCATCAATGTCTTCAATTGGTCTCTCGATTTCCATTGTTGTTTCAAGATTTCCATCGACTTGCATAGCAATGTCTGCGATTGAGTTGTTTGCATTCCCAACATCATTGTTTTCCAAAGGTGGCTCAATATGCTCTCCTATTGCATTAGACCCATCGACTGCATATGTGGATTGTTCGAGTCTTTTTTGATTGCGCGTAATCCTCTTATCCACTGTCTTTTTCGTACTTCTAACCATTTTCTGCAAGTATAACATAGCAACATATGAATTTCAATTTATAAGAGCATATTCTAGGTAAAACTTTTAAGGTACAAATAAAAAAGACTTTGTCAGAGCATGCAGTATGCGCATAATTACCAGGAGTGTTTTTTTTAAATTAATCATCCAATATATTTTCATAGCCAAAAATCAGTTTGCCTTAAAAAAATTGTAACATATAGAAAGTACAAATTGGCCTGCGTCTTACCAAAATCAGAACTCAGGTCCAATTTCGATCATGCGAGGAGCAGTTAAGTCTTTGAGCAGTAGGCCTTGTAAAAAATGCAATATATAAAAGATGCAAATAGGATGAGGATTGATGCTATTTTCTGTACAGATGGTTTATTTGAGCTTTACATACCAAAAAATTGAAGTGTTATTTGTTTGCATCTAAAATTTTCTGTAATTCAATGAGATAAGCTTATGAAGATGTGACAAAATGGAATATTAGAAATAAAATTTGTGTAAGAGATATACAAGTTGTCTGCATATATTATTTTGTCATCTGTTGCACTATGTCTATCAAACATATTAAGAGAAACTTTATGGAAATCAGTGTGTTAAATGTTTTTATAATTATACTTGTTGGAATATTATGACAACAATTAACTTTTTTTATTGCAGACATCAAAGTGATCCAGAGGTATACCTTAGTGTATCTAATGAATGCTTGCCATATATTGTTGGGAAGGGATAAGTAATCAAAAATCATATGCTGTATTTCACTTAGTATTTAATAAATAGAAGAATTAATCACCCTTTTATTTTTAGAAACCTTGTTATGTTCAAATGACCTAGTAAATATATGATTCATTCATTTGAAATGTATCTTATAGTTACTGAAGATTTATTCTTCTAATTATATTAATATAATGCACTGGTCAATTTTTTTGGAATCAGTATGAATGGTGCAGTGGTTATTTTACATTGTCAAAAGATTTTAATTAAAGAAGATGAATATTATCATTGAGAGTGTATATGTAAAGTTCAAGATTTGATTAGCATCACTCAATATCTGGTACATCAACTCAAACAAACAATATTTGCAAGAATATACAACTGTACAGATTGTGTTATTTTCTGTACAGATTGTCATCAAACAAACAATATTTGCAAGAATATACAACTGCAATTAGTATACACTATACATTTGTGTAGCCATCTTAGGAAAAAAAATCACAGGCTTTGTGTTGATTATAGCAATTAGCAAGAAAACCATATGAAACATATATACTACTATAATTTTAATATATTGATGGGTCATCTGCATCCATATCGTTTCCAAAGTTGCTACTGACATCACCATATACATACATCAAAGTTCAAAACAAAATTTCAAATTTCAACATTTAATAAGACTTCATTATCTAACTTAAACTTCTCATAAGAAAACAAGACATCAAAACTACTCAAGTATGCCTTCGCAATCCTCCCTGACATAACTAACATTCTCAACTAAATCATCTGCATCCATATCGTTTTCTTCAGGGCCGCTCGCAACATAGTTAGCTTCTTCAACAAAATCATCTATCTCTAATTCATGAAAACCTCTTGGCGGTGCTTTCATTACAACATACCAATTAGAAGAATCATTTTCTCTTGAATAAAAGACTTGTTTCGCTTGAGATGCGAGGATATAAGGATCTTTTGAAAATGAAACCTGACTTTGATGTAAATTAACAAGAGTGAATCCATCTTCAACTTTTATCCCGTTTCCTATGTTCGCCCAATGACACTTAAAAACAGGAATATAAAAAACATTATAATCTAGTAAAATTATTTCAGTCAGTATCCCATAGTACGTAACCACATCAACCACTTGAGAAATGTCTTTTGCACTTGCTCTACACATGGTGGTCGCGTCATAAGTTACTCCGCTATTCTGGGTTTCTCTATCAACATCTTTTGTATGAAATCGTTGTCCATTAATAATATATCCTTTGCAGGAGAATGCCGTCTTTTTAGGACCGTATGCAATCCATTTTAATATTTTATCATGATCCTTTGAGTCAACAGGTATCTAAAAAAATATTCAAACATATTAAACAAGTAATTTCATTAATTCATATATGAAAATATTGAAATTCTTTAACAAACCTTCCTTTTAATCCAATCAGCGAAGCTATCTCTATGTGTTTTCCACAGTAAGGTCGCATTTTTTTCTAAGCGCCTGTTTGAATTTTGCAACTCCTCCAAATGCAAACTAGTACAGTAAAAGTGATGTTAAATTACAGTTGCCAATACAAGCACATCAAATCAATGAAAGTGGGACATAACATATACTCACTCTAAAAATGGTTCCACCATAGCCATATTCATTAACACAGCTAAATGAGCAATTTCTTTCTCATTGGAAGACAATGTAATTGATTTGGACATTGAAATTGGACGCCCTTCAAGTATTGCGTTATCTTCATAATCTTCATTTCGATCTTTTTTTTCAATATCTACCGACTTACTCAAAAATTCACTAAAAAATTTCATGCATTCTTCGGCAAGATATGATTCTGCAATGCACCCCTCAGGTCGTGCATAATTTCTTACGTAGTCTTTCAGTGTTTTCATATACCTTTCAAAAGGATACATCCAACGAAAATGAACTGGTCCGCACAATCGTGCTTCTCTTCCAAGATGAATTGTCAAGTGTATCATAATATCGAAAAATGAGGGTGGAAAATATCTTTCAAGTTCACACAATATTTTAACGATATCATCATCAAGTTGTTGCAACTTCTCCCTATCAAGAACACGTTGACATATTTTATTGAAAAATGAACATAGACGAATTATTGCATTTCGGGGTCTGGTTGGCAATAAACCTCTTACTGCAACCGATAATAATTGTTGCATTAAAACATGATAATCATGAGACTTCAAACCACTAATTTTACAATCCACCAACGACACGCATTTTTTGAAATTTGAACAATAACCATCGGGACCTTTGAAATCATACAACCTTTTGCAAAATATTTTTTTCTCCACTTTTGATAATGTATACGGAGCTGGTGGAAGATATGTTTTAGTTCCACGGGGTTGTGCATACAGACCATGTCGAATACCCCAATCCTCTAAATCATGTCTACAATTAATCCCATCTTTTGATTTGTTATCATGCAACATTGTACTTAGTGTGCTTTCACAAACATTTTTCTCAACATGCATTACGTCCAAATTATGACGCAATGGAAGTTCCTATGAAAAAAATTAACATTTAAATTTTCTATATATTCTTTTTTTAGATTAATAAATAAAAAAGAGATTTGAATACTAACCTCCCAATATGGCAAGTCAAAAAAAATTGATCTTTTTTTCCACCTTGATAGCTCCTTTTTTACAGAATTATCATCTTCATTATCTTCATCCTCACTACTATCATCGATCTTCCTTTTCTTACTTTTTCCCTTAATCTGCTCTTTTCCAAAATCATTTGGAAAGTCCTTCAAAATAAGAAAGATGTTTTTACCTGTTAGAATTCTAGGCATCTTTCCATCCTCTATAGTGTTATCAAACCAAGCTTTTTTTTTCCTCAACGGATGTGAAATAGACAAAAATCTTCTATGACCCATATAAACATTCTTTCGACTATATTTCAACCATCGACGATGAGTATTGACACCACATAATGGACAAGCCTTTTTACCCTTTACACAACATCCAGCAAGATTACCATAAGCTGGAAAATCATTTATCGTCCATAATAAAATAGCTCTCATATTAAAAAGTGTCTTACTAAATGCATCGTACGTCTCAACTCCACTACTCCACAAGTAATGCAAATCCTCTACTAATGGCGCCATATATACATCAATATCATTCCCCGGTTGCTTTGGACCTGGAATTAGAAGTGTTAGCATAATATTTTCCTTCTTCATGCACAACATAGGCGACAAATTATATGTCACAAGCATTACTGGCCAACAACTATATTTGGAACTCAACATGGAAAATGGATTAAACCCATCTGTAGCAAGACCAAGTCTGAGACTACGTGGATCGGCTGAAAATGATTCCCAATTTTCATCAATTGTGCTCCATGTTACAGAATCTACGGGATGTCGCATCTTTCCATCACTGCTTTTATTATTGAAATGCCACCTTAATGCTTCTGCCATCTTTTCAGATCTGAACATTCTTCTGAATCTTGGAATTATTGGAAAATATCTCAACACCTTAACCGGGATACCCTGCATAATCTCATTTGTATCCTGATTCATTTTCCATCTTGAGGAACCACATTTCGGACAGTCATTCAAATTTTTATACTCTTTACGAAAAAGACAACAATCGTTCTCACATGCATGAATCTTTTCAAACCCCATATCAAATAGTTTGAGGAATTTCTTTACTTCATATAAAGTCTTAGGAAGTACATTATTCTTTGGCAAAAACAGTTGTTGCACATTAAGAAGCTTATCAAAACCAGAATCGGATAATCCAGTTTCGCATTTAAGGTTATACAAAATAGTGATGGCAGATAACTTTGTATGATCTATGCAACCAGGATATAATGGGGTTTCTGCATCTTCCAAGTTCTTAAGTAAATCATCGTGTCGTCTCTGTGCATCATCCATATCTTTATCATCATCAAAAAAATTATGATTAAAGTAGTCTTCATCTTCATAGTGAATTGCTTTGAGTAAGTCGTACGCCTCACTCTTTTTATTATTATTTTCAACATCTACTTGCTCGCCATGATTATACCACCTACCATCTTTGTACTTAGGATCCATTCCCTTTATAATTAAATGCTCAATGACGGTTTCACCATAATGATGACTAAGATTTCGACAATCTAAACAAGGACACAAAATTTTCTCTACATCCCCTAACTTTTTCTTCGCAACACGTACAAAATTTTGAGCTCCTTTTCCATACTCTTTACTGGTTCTATGTTTAAAATTGAAAGCAACAAGAATGTTAGCTTTCATTTTCAAAACATGTTAAGTCTAAAGTTATGTGTAAATTTACTTGTATATGATTACCTGTGTAGACGCAACCAGTCTTTCTCCATCATATATAATATGGAAGCAATCAAGTATCTAAAATTCAAAATAGTAATTGGAAATTAGACTATTTAAACAAGTAATGAATGCTAGAAGAGTTTCTGGGCCTTTATACTCATTACTCAATGCATGGAATATTTATAATAAACATTATTGAAGCAATTACCTTGATCTGTTTCTTATGATTGAACAACTTTAAACAATGAAGCTTTTGTTGAGGATATCGATATGAGTACTACAACCTTGAAATAATTCCACATCACTGTTAGTCGATAATGCATTCAAATCAAATTATGCGTGATAGCTGCACGTTTGATGCACAGAAAAATACAATAAGTATTTAAAATATAATTATAGTTAAGAAAAAGTCACCTTTATTATTGGATTGTGTTTTTTTGTTTAGCCTCTTTACATAATGATGCATTTATGAAGGATATTGACTCCTGTTCGATAATAGGTTCCTCCATTATTTTACATGGAATATAAATATCTTTAAAAGAGCAAAATAATTGAAAGAATATTAAATGGATACAAATTCAAACTATTTAATCATTATTTGTAGCATTTATGATCTGGTTATTATGTTAATATATTTTTATTAAAACATATATAAGCATTAAAAAATAAAATGAGAACATTAAAAATATAATGCACGCCTTTTAGAACATAATAACAACGAAAAAGAAGACAAAATTAAGGCAGAGACATCTCAATTGATCAATTGCCACATACTTCACTAAATTGACGAGCTTAAACAAAACAGCAACATTGAAAATGCTTTTTTATAATTATCTAAAGTAGCATTAAGAACCTGTGTTAACATAACCAGTAAACATACATACATCTGCAACTAAGCAAATACTAAATTAACTATTGACTAAAAATAAATCAATCAGATCTAAATTAATTGTTGACTAAAAATAAACTAATTAGAGAAATTTGGCATTATGGCTTATATGTGACTGCTAGTTAATTATGCTATAATACACCATGCATTCCATGTTTCTCAGGTTAAGAAAAGGAACGAGACACGTGTTGTGCTTAGGTAGCACCTTCACATGACGAATAAATCAATAATGAATCAAACGGACTAGTGGACATCAGAACTGCCAAAATTTGAAACATTAATCCAACTCAAGCCCTTGGCCAAATCAAAACAAAAAATAGGAAGAGACAACATGCAAATAATTAATGGAAATTGGTAGTTAGAATTCCAACATTTAACTTGTGACTTTATACTCATTACGAGTTTCTTCTTGAGACCTACATTAATCAACTAATCTATTCATCTAACATCAGGTCATCAATTTGGCATACTTGCAAACTGAAGGTTTAATATGAGTAAGAATTAGGTTCCCTGACAAGCAATGCTACAAAGAGGGCTGTATTATGCGCGTTCATAATATGAACACTTTGCCTTCTCGTAACACAAAGAAATTGAAAAATAAATAAAAAACAAACCATTGTATATTAGGGTTGGTTTGGTTTAGATGTATGCTTTGATTATAAGTGTCTGCTTCCATGATGGTGTTATTCGTATTTTTAAGTAACGCACCATATTTATCTTGATGGGCATTATTTTGACCAAGTACATTAAAAATACGGGAACCAGTAGCAAATTCATCAGTTGATGGTTCGATACAAAATGTTTAGCAGTCGGAGGAGCAAACAAAAAATTTCCACTTCATACATAGTAAACAGTAAACTAAAATGAAAACAATTCAATAATTAACGTAACTTATAACTTTTTAATAAAAAGGGAACCATATTCACTGGTATTGGAACATATATTGCTACTGTTTTCAAGTGAATTTAGTTACCTGTAGAATCTAGGAAGTTTTATTTCAAAGATTTGCAATCATACCGATCCATTGGTCCATTAATACTGCTATTAATTCTGTAAGCCAAACTGTTTCCAAAAAATTTGCCATTACGACGGCGCTATTTTGTAGCACCGGAGTAATGTCTATGCATTACCCCTCTCCTGATACTTGGCTTGCGCCATTAACAATAAATTTGGTTCCTGATACTTGATGTCAGTAAAGAGTCCGATCATTTGCTTCCATTTACATCAGGCAATTCACTTGCTTGGAATGTTTGCCCTTGCACCTTCAGCCATCCTCTCATAGTCTAATGGCTTACATTTACAATTTCTATCTTGGTTTTACAAATTTCTTTTTGTTACAAAAAAACATAAACTGTGCACATTTCTGTTCACATCCTTACTCTTGCCCCTGCACACCAATGCACCATCACAGCGCACTATCTCTGCTGGCTCATATAGCAGCTACCCTCTGCCACCTCCCAATATAAATTCCTTACTGCCTGTCATTACCTCTTTAAACTCCAAACATTCCACTGTTATCACCTAACAACAGTCATAACTTCATCACCCTGTCATACCACACAACTGCTACCCTCATTCATCTAAATCACAACAAACTTGCATTGCCAACATACATTCTGTGCACTTCTGTGCATCAAAACAGTGCACACAATGACTCAAACTCACCTCACTAACCATACCCTACTTCCTCTCCAACATCACCCATTTACCACTTTAACCATCCAACACATCACAGTACAAACATCATCCTCATACAAGACTGTCACCATAACCAAATCTCTCCATCATCATAACAGTTACATCACCATTCTCACAACACCAGTTCCCTACCATATCAACTGCCTCTGCCTGCAAGCAATTTTCCCACATCCATCTCTTTCTCCTCTACTCCACTGACTTGCCATTACCACATCTGTTACTCCCTCAACCTGATCAACAACCCACCTACATCATTCAACAACCCCTTGACATCCTCACTTGCTACATATCATTCTGCATCAAACCACCTCTTATAACATGCAATGTATTCCACGTGAATGACTGGGACAACATGTTATTACAGGGACAGCTAAAAAATATCGCATGTCTTTTATAGAAGTTGTATGTAGTAAAACAATGTTTCCAGGGACAGTATGTTATTATTAAAGACTGTAAAAAGAGTATGATCAAATGTGGTCTACCAGAAACTCGTAGAAAAGAATCGGTAAACTTTTGAAAACTTAATTAATCATAGTCTGTTGTATTTTATAGTATAACACGGCAGAGTGAAGAAGCAAGTAGTTTGTAAATTAATATATACCAATATTATTCATAATATCACCTCTTTAAACTAAAATTAGGAAGGTAGACTAAGTAGTGCAGCCAAAACTAATATTGATTGTAAATACAAAATCATATATCACAGCTGTATGTCTGGAACTATTTGCGAATTAGTAATACATACTCACAGAGATAGATATAAATATATAAAAATGTATATCTGTAGTCACGTATAAATAACTGTTTATGAAAATAGCCTGTAACAAATACAACAGGAGTATAAACTGGAAGGCTTCTTGTTTTATGGTTTTTTATATGTAGCATATATGTATGGGATATGGAATTTTATTGAGTTAGCATCCTATGCATATGCAGTGTGTGCGTAAGTTTGTATCATATAAACAACTCCTCACAAAAAAGTGCCTATATTAACAACAGATAATAAAAATATAGACTAAATCTTCTTTGCCAGATTTGTGTAGACAGTGCAAAACAAATATCTTCTTTGCCAGATTTGTGTCCAGCAACCTATTTAACTTTAGCCATACCACGAATAATACCAGTGGCTAGTAGTAGGAGTTATCACATGAGTTTTATCTTAAGCTATCATCTTTGTATTCCTATATAATTATTGGGATGGAGATATGAAGATATATGCTATTCAAAACTACCAAAACATCATAAATAATGAAAACAATGAAAAAATATCGGTTTAATACTACATTACAAACCCAAAACATGGGTATCATCGATTCCTATGCAACAAAAAAATAGAAACATTTTACCCGTGGCTACCAGAGATCTGATAATTAATAAGCAATCATTTGAAATCGAACTAAAAAATAGGGTAAAAAAATTCTCACCAAATTTTCTATTTTCCACCGCTGTTGGGCAACCGCAGGTAGGGAAATCACTGCCAAGTTCAGTGTAACAGCTGGTAAGGAAATCGAAGAGGAAAGGGAAACCACTGAGTATAGCTAGCGATAGGGAAATCGACGTTGGGGAATGATGGATTGAAATCAAAATGACTTTGGGGGAAATTGAAATTGAGAAAGAGGGAAAGGCATACCGTGCGAATATATTGGAAAAGAGGGAAATGAAGAGCGCGTTAAGGCGGAAAACCAAAATTTTTTTGTCAGCGTTAAACCCTAAAAAAAATACTACGAAGACATTTCTACAGCTTTCAACATTTAAACGCTGAGAACGAATGCTGTCTAAACTAACTTTTGTTGTAGTGAAGGTTAGGTGGGTCATGCCCAAGCAGGACAAGATAATTCCCCTGTCTAGATGTCCCTTATTATATTTCGGCTTAGTGGGTGGTTGGTCGCGCCAACCACGGGGTTTATCTTGTTCGGGACTGTTCAGTAAGGAATGGTTCCGGCCTTGTGTTGCAGGGGATGAAGGGAGTAGTCCTCGGTACGGTGATCTAGGCCCCGTACTGTGACAGGTGGTACCCCAGTGCCTAGTCATTGTTGGAAATCCATTCTCCCTACGAGCCTTGTACGAGTTTTGTTTGTATTACCCACTTCGGTGGCTAGTAGCTGGAATTTAATCATGTAACAATTTCGGCTATTTTATAAGTATTTGTGAATAGACCCTATTTTAATATCAGAGGATTTCTGTAAAAGTGTTTTAGCTATCGTAAGGTAAAAACCCGACATGTTTATTTGTGGCGTGGTCTTACGAGATGCTTTTGTTTTCAAAGGATTTTTGAAACTTTAATAATCAAGTTGGATGCATATTTAGTATCAGCTGGTATTCCAGACTGACTCGGGTGTTATTTCGTTATAATGATCGGGTCAGACCGAGTGTTATTTGTACAGGACAGGATGCTTTGGAGCAGGAGAGGAGCTGGAGCCCGAGACGTATTATCTATATATATATATGTATATTCCGCTGCTGTGATTGTATGGTATGTCTGTTAGATAATTTGATGTATGAGATACTCTGATTGTGATGATGTGATATATGTAAAACAGTGATAGTTTTCATTTTGTGTAAAGCTCTATATTCATTATTATATTTTATTCCGTTGCGATTGTGAGATTCTGTTATTGTTAGTTTCTTCTTCTTCTATCTCTTCTTCTTTAACCCTAATGGTTCGTAATTCTGTGCCACTTGAGTTAATAGAGGTAGAATAGTGTTGATTCAAGGGGTTCGGATTTGCGGGCTGTCACACTATGCATTTAAAATTCTATGATGGAAAATTATTAGCTTTGATTTAAAGGGTCTTACCATCAGTCGAATTTACCAAAATTTGAATAAATAAGGTGCTTCCACCATCTTCCTTGCATGATAGAACACCGAGAACTTATTTCGTATTTGGATTCTTTATGAAACTTGATTCAATTAACAAAAGTCCTTGATATAATATTATTTTTTCTCTATTTTTATTTATTTTAGAAATTCCATAATTTTATTGAATGAAAATTTATCATAATCATGCGAATTATATATATTGATGCATATTGTTGTATACGTTAGGTTTATTTTCATCGATTGTTGCTAGAAATGAAGATTTACCTTTGATATGCTAACCAAAAAATGAGATCAACGTTTCAATTATCTTACACTATCAGTTCCATGTTATTCATACTATAAGTATCGGAAAATATGTTCTTCTTCTTAAAAGAATAATATAATTTCAGTAAAGAAAACTAAAAACTTTCAAATATTTACAATTATGGAATTAATGTTTGCTATTATTTATTTTAGTTTCGAATATTACTACTTATTATTCTCTATAGGTTTCAAAATCACTATTTTATGGTATTCAAAATTTATTATAAATTATGTTTTATAACCCTTAGTTATTATAAGTTTTTAACAATTTTTTTTCCTACAAATTATATCAATGCATGTAGTGTAATGGTCTGTTTTTCCGTACTCTTTGAGTTGACAATAAACCACACATGTCTAACTCGAATTGAACAAAAAGGCGGATCATTAAGGATAAGAAAGAAAATAAAGATAGAACTGAATCTCATACGAATGGAATAACATATATTATTTCGACATAAACTTTACAGTGGAAATTTAAATATATTTACCAGAGTTAAACATGGATAGTTATTAATTTTTGTCATTACAAATGCGAAATGCGAAATACTATAGCACAGGAGTGTGGTGGAAACAATCTTCAGAAAATATTCTAAATTTATGCTTCAAGCTCCATAAATATTTCTTCTAACTAAACCTAACTACTAGGCTGCCTGGGAAAATTATGGTACCCAGGTTTAAGGGAAAGGAAAATAAACCCCGAGTCAGTCATGAGACTGGTGTGATAACTCAAAATAGGAATTTTGGAAACAAAAAGATACCTCATAAGACCATGCCGCACATATGCACGGAATGTGTGTTTACGTTATAATAACCGAGCATTTGCTACGCAAAAATAAACATTTGATTTTATTTTTAATGACTTCCCTTTCAAAACATTTGCAAATAAATTTATTAATCGTAGCCGAAATTGTTACATTATTAAATTCCAGTATACTAGCCACAAATGAAGGTTCTACAAAGAAAATAGCAGGCACTTATTGGAGAATGGATTTTCACACAAATGACCATATGAAGAGACTACCTTCCAGTAGTACATCTTTAGAGGAATGCACCAAGGCCCAAATGATGGTCCTCTAACAATACAAGACCGACCTACCTCAAACTAGATGGTACCGAATATGCCATCACCTCGGTCGTTACTGACCTATCCGAGAGCTCTCTTCACATCCACCACATTAATTTAATACCCGATGTCATAGTGGGAATAAATATATCTAAAAGGGGATGATCATACCCTAATGGTTGCAAACTATATAGTCTTGCTGCATCTACCTTGTTTCGTCCATTTTCGGGTGTGAGGCCTGAGATAACGATTACCTTTCACATAGCATATCACATTTCCTCTTTTAATGCCACATTTCTATTCCATAATCTCATAATTAATTTCTACAAACATATAACTCATAAGCTCGTACGTCTCAAGAAAGGTGTTAAGCTAAGAGAAGTTTCCATCTCCGCCACCAAATAGATAATACGTTCATAGAGATCAATTTATGTAACTGGAAATGCAATGTTACAAATTCGTCCATACAAGTTATCCAGGAGAAGGGGAAAACCGTGGGCACTTTCCTACCACATCATCTCGGGAGTAACTCCAAGGATTAACAGCGATTAGTCCTTGCATTGGATATTTCATAATGAAGAGACTACTACTAATATATGTATATTAGGAATTTATACCAAAATGATCAACAAGTAGTCCTTCATTAAGAAAATCCCAAATATCATATCCATGTCTTCACTTTGAATATGTAAATTGGGTCGGAGTGGTCATCGGATAGGAATTACCTAAATCCGATCCTGGATTTCCAATCCAATCATCTATAAAAGAGGTCAAATAGATAAGTGAATAATATTTGAGTATTTCATTCCTTTTATCAAAAATATCTTTCAGAGATATATAACTTTAAAAGACTTCTTTTTTGTATATACGGAATCATTAAACATCTCTTATCAAATCCTTTTATCTCTTAAATCCTTTCTTATACATGGAATAATCCGAAATCATTTATTTTTAATCTTAGCGAAGATTTCTTAATTCAAAACTCAGACTATTTTTTACTTAAAACCATGTTATCTAGGATGTTAATCCAAAACCAGTAAATATTAAACGAGCAGAATCTGTAGAAATCATCTAATTCTACTCAAAATCAATTCCCGTATTAAACAAATACTATGGGTGAAATAATAGCATAATCACCTTTTAAATTTCATGATTAGCATTAGTTCCCTCTTTGGACTTTAATACTAAGTATAAGAAGATCATCTCTATACAATAAAAGTTGTATTAAATTTAAATCTTTTTTATACTTAACTCGTTTTTGAAATTTCGACCTTATCTATCCCTTACCGAGGGAAGAGGCCAAGTGAGTCAGGGTACTGGTTACTCCCGAACATCTCCTTAGTTTAAGCACCTCACATCCAGATCTCATGAATAGAAAAATCCGGTCTACTCGTTGGCTTTTGGATCCAAGATTAAATCACTTATTTTGTAATAGCTTTTCTTTAAATCGTTTATTTAAACTCTTTTAAATAAGTTATAAAAACCCACAAATCATTATAAAACCCTTAATTAGTCATTCGAAAATATTTATAAAATATTTGGAAAAGAATAGTTAAGTTTAAAACTATATTTCAAAGGTTATAGAAAAGTGTCGCGGTAAGTGCTGCAAAAAGTGTCTTTTAAGCTATATTGATCAAAACGATTTTTCTATCATTGGAAATTCATTTTCATAACTCAAATCACTTTTAAAATATTTTAAAAGATTATTAGAATTTATTTCACATTTTAAAAATTTTAAATTATCATTTTTAGAGAAATCTAGTTTTGGATTCCGAATTGAAAAAACACGATTTTTCCAAAAACTTGTTTTACTCGTATTTCAAAATCTACTCATCGAAATCTCGATTTTCTTTCTTTGTTGGAAAACTATGGATATAATAATTTGAAAATTCTTATTCGAAGAACTCCGTGCTAAATTCTGTTTTATTTACTCGTTTAACTTTTACAACGTGAAATCACGTGCTACTATTACGCGACGCGCTTATTTTTGACTAAATTTTCAATTACTTTTAAAACTTCACCAAAACACTTTAAAATGTTTTATAAAATATTTTAAAATCATTTTAAACCTTTTTAAAGAGGTTTAACTTTCCATATGCATCAATTCATTAAAATAGAGAAAAATTATTTCCTTTGTGCTTATCGACGTGTATATTTGTAACGGCCCGCAAATCCGTACCCTATTGAGTCGACAGTGTTCCACATCAATTCAACTCAAAGTGGACAGAAATACGAGTCTTCAGGGTAAAAGAAGAAATATGTAGAAGAAGAAATAGAAAACAACATTAGAATCTCACAATCAAAGCGGAATAATATATAATAGATAACAAATGATCTTTATACAAAAAACTATTATTGTTTTGTACATTACATCATCAGAGTACAACACCAAACGACAACACGATACTGGACAGTTATAATAACTTGTCCTCACAAGGCTGAATATACAACATACCATACACAACGGAATAATACACCAAGTACGTGTGATACGTCTCGATATCTAGCTCGTCTCCTGAACTCCATAGCATTCTATTCTGTATCCATAATACTCGGTCTGACCCGAGCATTATAATAAAGTAACACCAGAGTTAGTCTGGAAAACCATCATGAGACACTCAATTGGATTATTAAAGTTTTCAAAATGCTTTGAAATCAAAGGTATCTCGTATGACCACGCCGCAAATAAACATGTCGGGTTTTTACCTTACGATAACCAAAACATTTTTATAAAATTCATCCGATATTATAGTAGTGTCTATAGAAAGTAAAATAGAATCTAGCTGAAATGCTTGCATATCACGTTCCAGCAATAACTGGGCACAACCAAAACCATACGGGCGCTTATTGGAGAATGGATTCCATACAATGACAGGGCTACTAGGGTACCGCCCGTCATAGTACTTGGCCTAGATCAGACTACCGAGGACCACCCCCGATCCTCTACAACACAAGACCGGAGCTACCCCTTACTGGATAGTCCGAATAAGATCCGCGGTTGGGATCAGCAACCGCCCACACAATCGAGATCAAAGGGACTCTAGATAGGGATGACCTTACCCTAATTGGGTGCTACCCACTTAGACTTGCTGCACCCTCCTGTTTTAGCCATTCCCGGTTGATGAGGCCTGAGGCTAAGCGATACCTTTTCAAGAACACGTTTAACTTAGAATGCTCATCGTCCTCCAATGACGATGGTCTGATAGCATTCGTCCATACAAGTTGCCCTGGGTCTGGAAAAACCAAATCACCATCTTTATCATCTTCACGGTATTCATTCGCTATGTTCAAACCGGATCGAAGTGATTTTCGGATAATTAAACCCGATCTCCGTCTCTTCGAAACGATCAGCGCACCGGCCAATATTGATAGTTTGTTATTTACTTATCGAATTAAACAATCATTCAGCCCTTTATTTTATTTCCACTGAAAAAAACACCATGTCTTATTAGAATTTAGATTTTGAATAAATTAAATCACTTTATTCAAAAATATGCACTTAAAACATTTAAAATAAAACTGTTATATAAGGTATAAATATTTAATAGTTATCCTTAAAATCATAATACTAATTTGACCTTTAAAAATAATTAACTACTGAAATTTACATAATTACTATTTACTTTAATACTTATAAAACAATTAAATAATAAATTTTCCTAAAAACATTCTTTTAAAAACACCTTTAAAACATCTAATTTATACTTCAAAATCTTTCTTTGAAAACCTACCTAGCTTTTCAAGAAAATACACTTTCCACTCAAATCAGCACGTCTAATCATTTATAAATCCTTCTCAATTTATCTCCATTTTAATTTGCGTCCCAATCTCATAAATTTCCTTTCCCACATTAAAAATAAAACCACCATTTAATTTTAAAACGAATTACCCTTTCCTTATAGATTTCCACCGTGAATTTAAAATCTCAAATATCCATTGATATTTATTCACTTTATTTATAAACCCATTTTATAAATTCCATAATCTCATTTCCCCTTATAATCACTGTTTCAAAACACTTAATCGATTTTCAAATCGATTTTCTAAATTAATTCCATTTTAAGGTTTATTTCTTGATTTACCCAAATTTATTCCAAAATCTATTAATTCCACTTTTACTCCCCTATTACGATTTAAAACCTTATTTAAATCCGAAACATTAATTTCACAATTTACTCCAAACTACTCCTTTAATTTTCCCAACCCATTTAAAACTTAAATTTGAAAATAAATTATTTGTACTTAAAATCAATATTGCTTAAGTCCTTACTTTTTTAAATCCTTTAATTCACATTTATCCAATGACTCTATTCTTTTTCTATGTTCCGGAATTTATTAAATAGGATTTTAAAATCAATTATTTACTTTTTTCCAAATTCACCCTTTTAAATTTATCCACCTTTACTACAAATTTCCTTCTTTAAATTTTCCCTTTTTATTTCCCTTTTTTAAAATTCAATATTTATATTTTAAAATGCAACAATATATCCAGCAATATATTAACATCAAATAAATTAATTTTTCTAACATAATATATCAGAGATTATTCAACATTTCATATAACTGAATATGAAAATAAATTCAACATTTTTTAGGAATCCAGTTGGATCCCTCCAACCCGTTTCCCTGCATCCACCGATGTTAGTACAATATAAAAATACTAATCCCACTTCGAGAGGAATATCGCAGTATATGAGGTCATCCGCTATTATACGAGGCGCATAGGGTCTCATCCGCTATATAATGCGGGAATATCAATCACTCCAAATATGTATACTATTATATATATAGTATCACATCCAGACTGATAATAATTATCCATTCCAATCAACCATCCAATTAACTAATTTTACTACTTAAAATTAATTGCAGAAATTCCAAGTTGAGCTAGATTAACTCACCTTTGACTTTTAATTTGCAATCCGATCCAAACTGGCCTGTCTCTCCACGATTTTAGGCCTTATATAAACATTATATGGTTTACAAACATTTGAAATAATCTAACAACCCATTATCATTTTAATAAATTTAATTTAATTAATGGTTTAATTTAAACTAAAATTTTCCTTTAATAATTTCTTAGTAAATAAAATAATTAAATAGGTTAATTAAACAAGTTAATCACATAATCCATTATCTAAAATAAACTGGCAAGTGAAACTATGTATGTATATTTTTATATAGATATATTTATATTTATATTATTTTTCTCTTCTTTGGAACCCATATATTTCTAAGAATTAATTTATATAGCTTAAAAAACTAATATTTACATAAACTCTTCAGTATTTTAAATTTTCAATTTTCAAAATCTTATCCATATATAATTTCTTTTTCTATTTTTCCTATATATATTAAAATTAAAATATGCATGTGTATTTATATATTTTTTAAATTTGTATAAAATTTCCTTTCCTGTGCATATATATATAACACTTTTAAATAACTAAAAAATTTATTTTATATACCTTACCGGTCGAAACCCTCCTCGTTTACGAACAACAACCCTACCCAGAGCCGCTACCCTCCACCGTGCTCCACCATCTCACGTGCCTCCAGTTTCCCTCCCCTTCGCGCTCGACATTGTTATGGCCTTCATCCTCTTTCGCCTTCACTCGATTTGGATCCCATCTTCGAACTGCCCCCATTCCAGTCGCAGTTGCGACAACTGCCTACCCCTTCCTCGAGTCCTCAAATGTCACCGCCGAAGTCGAAGCTGCAGGAAACCCAAAGTCGACCCCGACCCATACCGCAGTGCCTTCATGCATCGCCCTGCTTCGTGATTTGAATTCGAATGGAGACAAGCTCCGATTGTTGCTTATGAACGAGGGAGAACGAAGCCCTTTTTCAAATTCGAATTCGATTCGAATTTTTCTGTTCCGCTATCTATATTTTCTTCGAACTTGTTTTGCTTGTTGAGATAAAATGTTCAGTCATTTTTTTCCTTTCTTGTTTTTGAAATGGCTGCTTGTAGTTTTTAAAAAGAAAATGAAGAAGGTAACACGATTTCATGTAAGCGTGTTTGAACAAACTAGCTACAGTGACCCTAAGACGGAAAAAAATGGTCTTATGTGAAAAGTATTTCAGCTGGTTGACCAGAATATAAATATATATATATTTTTAATTAAATTTGAATTGTCTCGATAGATGCAACTTAAAATTTTGATCTCCTATCAAGGCATATCGCTAGGCGTTCAAAATGTTATAACCCTATTCTGAATGCAATGGAAAAGATTTCGAGTCCTAATTCAATCGTATGGAGAAGATAATTTCTTGGACCCAGTTATTGTATTGAATTTCGATATAAATTTAGATCGTTTATATCTCATACGATTACACGACAATTCCAAACACTATGAAATTTGAAATCTGATAATAATACACTATTACGGATCCAATGAAACTGGTTTTGTCAAAATCTGGGACTGTGCCTCGGAAGGTTATTTTTAAATGTCAATTTAAACAATATATTTTTAAAACTGAACAAATCACCTTTAAATTCAATTTTAAAAGTTCCATTACCTTCAGTGTTGTTAATATAAATTTTATAAGCCTTTAAACTATTTTTAACAAGCTTAACACCCAAGATTCCATATTTTACCCAATTTCCAATTATTAAATTCAACAATTTAATTGTCCAATAAATAGTGATATTTGAAATTCAAGTTAAAAATTAACTTTTAAATATTTAAAATCAATTAAATATCAATTTCAAATGTCCAAAATCTTGGATCGTTACAATTTCCGTGACTTGCATATATATTCAACAACAAAATTAAACAACCAAACTTGATGATCAAAGTATATTAAACATCAATTGCAAAGATCATATCATCATCCAAGAATATAATATGAGTAAGAGTTTCTCATCTTGGGTTACACGATTCACCCAAAATGGCTACAGATTCACTAAATCGTATTTTTAGCTCACAATCACTTGGGCTCTTGTCTTTGGAGGGATCGACCTTGGCTAAGGGATCACGACCTTGGTTGTAAGGGAAGGAAGGCTCGACTAAGGTAGTGTGTGGTGGTGGTCGTGGGTAAAGAGAGTGAAGAGTAGTGGTTCTAGCTTGATTTTAAGACGTATGGATATGTACTTCATATGTTTATAATATTTTTACTATTTCAGCATAATTTTCTTACTATTTATTTATATGAAGGGAAGCCATTAGAGAGGTCATTAGAGCTTGAAAAGAAGAGGAAGAAGAAGTAGAAATTGTCTTAAGAGTTCAGGAAAGGGGTAGTGTATTTATATGCAAAGAAGAGAGCAAAAATATCTATGCATACATCATCTTTTGCATCACCATCACATGGCACCATCATCATCACTTCCTCCCCCTTAATGCATGGCCATAACCCTCTCTCCCATGTGCCCATCACTTCCATCACTTTAGGTTATGCATATGTTGACTTTTATATGCTTAAGAAGTAAGGAAACTTAAAATATCTTATATATTTTTATATTATATTTATACACCTAAATATATCTATATATGTATGTTTATGTGCATGTTAGGAAATGTATGTGTATGTTGTATATGTGCAAATTGTTTGCGCCAAAATTGGTCACAAATCCCAAATACCGTGAAAGCACTAGTGTATGAACACAAATAAGTGATATTCAAACACAAATATCAGATCTCAACAAATATCAAACAACAATTCAGAAATAATGGACAAAGACACGAGATTTATAGTGGTTCGGCTATCTCCGGCCTACGTCCACTCCAAAGTTTTATCCTTTTATTTATTATCCTTGCTGGTTACAGATGATTACAGCAGTAATAATGAAGAATTTCGAGTACAATAGTTGTATTGAAGTATAGAAATAAATCCGGCAGAGTCTGGACGTCCAATAGCCAAAAAGATCCTTTTTCTATAGGCTCTGGGGCTCTATTTATAGGCGTAGGAGGCTCAGATCTCGCTCAAACTTCGGGAGACTTCTTCTGGCACGTGAGTGGGCCCACACGACCGACCCCACCAAGTTTCGTCTCGATCTGTGATCGATACAAAGTGATTTTGCATCCAACAAAAAATGATCCAATCGAGCTGAAACTTGGGAGGAACATCCTTCACCGTGTATGCAAGCTGTTGTGAAAATTTCATTGCATTTGGATTAGTGGATCTTGAGTTATGATCGATTCGAATTTGGGTTGTCCGTTGGCTGTCGTGTTTGAATCCATTGCTTCGAGTCCATCTTGTTCGAATCCATCCAAAGCGCGTGCGCATCGATGACGTGGTGCTATTTCCCTGGGTTGATCCACCTTTGTCGCCGTGTTGAATGCTTCTTTTCCTGAAGACGCGCTCGTATCCATGTTCCACGTTTTGTCCATATCCATAACTTCACAACGGTCATGCTTGCATCCATCAGCCCATGCCCCTCTTTGCATCGATTCCAAGAGCTCGTCCCGTATCGATTCTATGTGCCGATGAACATAGGGGGCATCGATACGAAGTGGTCGTGAAGGATGGATACGAACCTCATCCACAGGATGGATACGAACGAGACCTCACCTAATGGATACGAACGAGGCTCTTACCTGATGGATATGAAGGAGACTCTTACCTGATGGATGCGAAGGAGACCTATGTTGCCATCGAGTCGAAGTCCACCTAACCTTTTCTTCCGATCGATACGAAATAACCGAGCCTTGTCCATGTCGATCGATAGGAACGATATCGATACGAAGTCCTCACTTCCTGATCGATACGAAGTGTATCGATTCGAATCATCCTTGCGCCATGCCTTCGATCGATACGAACCTGATGGAGTCGAACTGAACAAAACCTGATGGGTACGAATCTGATGGATTTGAAATGAGCATCACCTC
The DNA here is from genome assembly GCA_030765085.1 of Allium cepa. Lineage (NCBI taxonomy): Eukaryota > Viridiplantae > Streptophyta > Magnoliopsida > Asparagales > Amaryllidaceae > Allium > Allium cepa. The sequence goes on from CM060941.1 coordinate 604,566,087, forward strand.
GACCCCTTGATGGATTCGAACAGTATACCCTTCCTACCTTGTATCGATCATATCTCCTCCATTTGAACTCCGATTGACCTGAAACTTGAAACGTAGCCTCTCCTAATCCATATCATCATCTCCAATCGATTCCGCCCCGATCGGAGCTCAACCGTATTTTAACGTCATCGATTGTGGCCTTGTTTCCAATCGATCTCTAATTCCGATATCCATCAATCCTTGCCAATTTGTTGATATTCCAGTTTTGGCCAAAAAGTGGGATAACACTTTGCCCCCCAAAACATGCCTTGTGATAAGAAGGCGTGTTTTGAATAGCTTCGATTCCAATATCCAAAGTCCATAGCCATATCGCTAGAGTATGTCATCCTTGACTGCTCCGAGTCGATGCCCAATTTCAAATCCAATATCCAAAGCTTTAGCCAATTCCATATCCATCCGTACTCGTCAACCGAGTCCTAATCCATCCTTGTCCAATAGCCAATAACCGAAACCAGGACCTCTCCGGATCGATATCCGAATCCATAACCTCTCCGGGCTCTTGCCAAGCGTAATTCACACTTGATGACCTTGGTCCAGTGTCCCTGGACATTGAGCTAACCTCTCCGGGTTCTTGCCAAGCGCAATCCACATCTGATGGTCGTGGTCCAGTGCCCTGGACGTTGTACAAAGCCATGGCTTAAGTCCTAAGCCGAATCCTGGTCTCTCCGGATCCTTGTTGAGCGTAGTCTATACTCAACGACCTGAAACAATAATCGATAATATGGGGCCTAAGTCCCAGGCCGAATCCTGGTCACTCCGGACCCTTGCCGAGCATAGTTTATACTCGACGTCCTGAATGAGTCAATTTACCACGTTCGGGCAAAGTGACTCACCCCTTGCCAGGCATAATCCATACCCGACGACCGTTTATCAAAAAACCAGATAAAAATCCAATCAAAAACCAATCCAAATCCAAATCAAAACCAGAAAACCAGAAATCCAAACCAGCATCCAAAACCGAAAACAATTATCCAAAGGAAAATCTAAATCAAAAAGCAAGCAAAACCAGGAGCTCAATCCAAACTCCAAAACCAAAATCCAAAAAGAAAAGCAGTGTCCAATCCAAAAGCAAAAGATAAATTTCACAAACCATAGCATCGCAGTTTATCATCATTCGGAGCATGCCTAGGGGCTATCTCCGTCCCCATACATGTGTAAATGACCTGGTTGCTTGCCAGTAGTTCGCTACTTATTTCACATTATCCTGGTCAATGGATGATCAACCGATCATCATTCCTGGGCCTCCCACGGTCGTGGCTTGAGGTAGGCGGCGGTTGCTCCTGCTCCGCAGTTGCATTCCGAGTTCCGACATATTGTGGCAACTCTCCATTCCTTACATGCTCCTCGATTATATCCTTTAAGTCCCTGGCCTGCAGCTGTTGGTGTCATGTCCATCTAAATCATGGAAGATACAGTGCCTTCCTGATGTCCTCTCCCGTTCTGATCGTTCTCTCCTAGCCGGCCTTCGGTAGGGAAGGCGATTTCGAGTATCAAGGTATATCCGCTCCAAGGTCTCGTTCAATCCTGTGTATGTGGAAAACTTTGGATCCTTCCATCGCTTCCTAGCGTTTCTAGAATCATCTCCAACTTCCTTTTTCCTTTGTCTTTATCCGAACCTTTGCTGGATGGTCCGCCACCCTCGGTTGCATTAACCTCTTTCAACTTTAAATCCGTACTCGCATCTTCCTGCCGAAGGAACCTCTCTGCCTCGTGAAAGAATTCGTCGAGATCCTGTGGGGGATCTCGTATCAGAGATACCTTGAAATACGAATCCTCCTTGACTCCTGATACTGCTGCCATTAAAACCATCGATGGATCAGGCCGATCCACCGAAGCAACTGCCGCACTGAATCGAGTTAGAAAAGCTTTAAGCGATTCGTCCATCCTTTGCTTTACCGATGTCAATGTCATCACGTTCTTCGGCCTCTTGACATGAACCCGAAACTGTCCCAAAAACTTTTCCACCAATTCCCCCAAGTCCTGATAGATCCTTCTCCCAGCTGCCTAAACCACATTGCAGCTAAGTCCGTCAAGTACAAAGGAAAGCGTCGTGCCATTACTTCCTGCGATGCCCCCAGCACCTCCATGTGCCTGGTGTACCTCATCAAGTGATCAGTTGGGTCTGCCTTACCATCATACACATCCACGCTAGGTAGCTTGAACTTAGATGGATATTGAACCATCCTTATTTCCCGAGCGAACGGACTCCTGTTCACTCCTTCCAAGTCTCTGTTGGTCAAACCAACTCGCACAGTTTTTCTAATGATCTCCACTAATCCAGTATTGTCTGTCAGGGGTTGCCCCTATGCCCCCGAGGGAACTCCGGCACATACTCTTCATGTGGCTCACTAGCAGCAATGTTAGCCCTGGCCTGTTGAACTCCTATAAAGGTCTTCCTGTGTTGGACCTGTGGGCCTGCCCCCAAGCCCTTGTGGATTGCCTTCTGGCTCCGTATCCCGTCCTTCATTGGGTTCCACAACCCTAGTCCCTTGTCCTGCATCCACAACCGCTGTAGCTGTTCCTAAGTTCTGCGTCACTACAGCTCTCATCTGCTCAAAGAAAGTCTGCATCATTTCCTGTTGACTTTTCAACAATCTCTCCTACAATGAATTTGCCATAGCTTCCATCTCATCCCAGGTTTTGTAGATCGAAACCTGTCCTTCCCCAGCTCCGGAGGATGCTTGTTGACTTCCTTCCTGTTGGATTCTCTCAGCCCTTTGCCTTCTACTATTTTGCCTAGTCATTGTCCTCAAATCCAAACTACTCAAACTTCTTTAGATCTGAACTTCAAATCCGATATAGCTGGTGCTAGACGTTCTAAGTGAAAGCACCAAAGTGTTTGCGCCAAAATTAGTCACAAACCCCAAATACCGTGAAAGCACCGGTGTATGAATACAAATCAGTGATATTCAAACACAAATATCAGATCTCAGCAAATATCAAACATCAATTCAGAAATAATGGACAAAGACACGAGATTTATAGTGGTTCGGCTATCTCTGGCCTACGTCCACTCCAAAGTTTTATCCTTTTATTGATTATCCTTGCTGGTTACAGATGATTATAGCAGTAATAATGAAGAATTTAGAGTACAATAGTTGTATTGAAGTATAGAAATAAATCCGGCAGAGTCTGGACATCCAATAGCCAAAAAGATCCTTTTTCTGTAGGCTCTGGGCTCTATTTATAGGCGTAGGAGGCTCAGCTCTCGCTCAAACTTCTGGAGACTTCTTCTGGCACGTGAGTGGGCCCACGCGACCGACCCCACCAAGTTTCGACTCGATCTGTGATCGATACGAAGTGATTTCGTATCCATCAAAAAAATGATCCAATCGAGCTGAAACTTGGGAGGAACATCCTTCACCTTGTATGCAAGCTGCTGTGAAAATTTCGTTGCATTTGAATTAGTGGATCTTGAGTTATGATCGATTCGAATTTGGGTTGTCCGTTGGCTGTCGTGTTCGAATCCATTGCTTCGAGTCCATCTTGTTCGAATCCATCCAAAGCGCGTGCGCATCGATGACGTGGTGCTATTTCCCCGGGTTGATCCACCTTTGTCGCCATGTTGAATGCTTCTTTTCCTAAAGACGCGCTCGTATCCATGTTCCACGTTTCGTCCATATCCATAACTTCACAACGGTCATGCTTGCATCCATCAGCCCGTGCCCCTCTTCGCATCGATTCCAGGACCTCGTCCCGTATCGATTCTATGTGCCGATCGATACGAAAGGAACATGGGGGGCATCGATACGAAGTGGTCGTGAAGGATGGATACGAACCTCATCCACAGGATGGATACGAACGAGACCTCACCTAATGGATATGAATGAGGCTCTTACCTGATGGATACGAAGGAGACTCTTACCTGATGGATGCGAAGGAGACCTATGTTGCCATCAAGTCGAAGTCCACCTAACCTTCTCTTCCGATCGATACGAAATAACCGAGCCTTGTCCATGCCGATCGATAGGAACGTTATCGATACGAAGTCCTCACTTCCTGATCGATACGAAGTGTATCGATTCGAATCATCCTTGCGCCATGCCTTCGATCGATGCGAACCTGATGGAGTCGAACTGAACAAAACCTGATGGGTATGAATCTGATGGATTCGAAATGAGCATCACCTCGACCCCTTGATGGATTCGAACAGTATGCCCTTCCTACCTTGTATTGATCATATCTCCTCAATTCGAACTCCGATTGACCTGAAACTTGAAACGTAGCCTCTCCTAATCCTTATCATCATCTCCAATCGATTCCGTCTCGATCGGAGCTCAACCATATTTTGACGTCATCGATTGTGGCCTTGTTTCCAATCGATCTCTAATCCCGATATCCATCATTCCTTGCTAATTTGTTGATATTCCAGTTTTGGCCAAAAAGTGGGATAACACAAATGACATAAAAACAAGGTTGCAACGATTTAAAACAACTTTCGTTTATCAAACCGTTGAAAATCCGGAAAATGATTACCGGTCACATTTTCACTTATATTTTAAATTACATATAAATATAAAAAATTTGAAAATAATTTTCTTATCAATTTTAACTAATTAAAATGATAACATTTCATTTATAAAACCATATATTTTAACAATTATTAACAGTAATTGTTATTATATCGATAAAGCGATATAGATTTTTTTCTTATATTTTCAAATCGAATACATATCTTTATAAAACTATTATAAATGATTTATTATCAATTTATAACTATTCAAAATGAATTATCATCATTGAAAATTATTATTTGAATAATTAGAATAATTATTAAATCGTTAAATCTCAATTTAAATTCATAAATCTATATTTAAATATGTTGCCATTATTGGTGATGGCATAAATACATTTAATTTTCAAAAATAAAATAATTAATTTTATTTCATATACTTGTTAGGTAATAAAAATAAGTGCATGTACTCCAGCTCCATGCAATAAATTTTTCGATTATATAATCGGTTATTGATAAACCGATTTCAGGCCATTTTATCGATTTAAATTTCCGAGGGAAATATTTTTATGAATATTTATTCAAAAAAAGATTGCTATTATTTATTATCACACAAATCAATATTATTTTTTATTATCAACCTTTTATTTAAAAATAAATATAATTTATTAAATCGATAAATTTACGGGTCATTACAGACTTCCCCTTTAAAAGAATTTCGTCCCCGCAATTACTCAAAACAAAAACCCAAAGGTTTTGCCCAAAATATTTATTCTTAAACTTACACCTAAACGATGTACATTGACTATCCATGTACAATATCCGATTCGATCTTCTATTCGAATTTACAACTTTGCTTACGAACTAGCATTGATCCCCCAATCCTTTAGTGTGGGCTTTGACCAGGCTTTCTGATCAAAATTTTACTTTTTTTCTTGAATAGCTCTCAACTATGATAGAACAATTAAGTATCCGACCACAAACCCTCATCAATTTTTGTCGTCAAGAATCGAATGGTAAATCCTTTTTCGGATAAGTGTCAAACACGTTAAAGTTTTGCACTCGAATCTTAGGTTAAATCGTACGAAGAAATAATCCACATAATTCATATGAATTTAATAATCTTTCAAAAATTTTAACGAAAACATTCCATAAAACTTTCATTCTTTATTCAAACTTTTATAAAGATACTTCTTTATACATAACCAATTTACATTTTTATTTCCAAATATTTCTACTTAAACACATTTCTTTTCTAAAGATAAATAACTTTTTATTATAATACATTTCTAAACATAATATAATGGTTTATAAAAAACTCTTTGAAATAAATTGTTAAATTTGAGAAATTACTATAAAATTCCTTTAACTAATTTCAAATTCGAAAACTTTCTTTATTAGTTAAAACTTTCTTTATCAATTAACACTCTTTTATTAATTAAAACTTCCTTTATACATATTTACTCCTTTACTTTTACAGTTTCAATATATAGAAGCATACATATATTTATTTAACTATTTAAAGTATATTCATAATTTACTTAATAAGTTTTACTTAGTTTAAGATATAATCAAAGAGATTAAAAACAAAACATTGTCATAGCGAACTCCTTTTCTTCTATTAAATAAACATTTAACATTTACCATCTTTTTCTCAAAAGATTACAGTACTTGTATCTTTAAAATCCCATTATTAAAGATCTAAATATACCGATAAGATTTTTTCCAAAGTGTCTTTCAAGGGTTTAAAAATAAATGTTGCTAAAACATCGTTTTCTACAAACCCAAAACCATTTCATTAATAACTTTAAATATTGATTATAAAGATCAAAGCATAACCTCTTATCAATTAGGATAAAATACTTTGACAGAAATTGTCAATCATCAATTAATTTATCAATTAATGATTCACATTATGCTTTTTAACTTTAGAAAATTATATTGATCCAGTAACTCAAAAATGATACCATGGAACTGGGTATTACCAATAGTATCGCATATTTCCTTAACAAGAAGGGGAATACTTAAGAGAATCCTTTATCGTCTGAACACATCTCCTGTCCATTTTTAGTTACTTTCGAGCCTCTCGAATCAATTAATCATAAGATAGTTTATCAATTTCAAATCTCATTCCAGAAATAATACTATTATTATTCCTTTAGAAAAATAATTTGAATTTCCTTTATAAAAACAGCGGATTTAAATTCTAAAAAGTTCCTTTATAAAGCACATTTTATAAATCCATTTTATAAAATCACTTATATAAAACATTTTAATAAGATTTATTTATCTTTGATATATACCTTTAATCTTAAACCAACATTATTATGTATCGGATGGAAGCACGAACGCACTGGATTGAAGAAAAATCAAAATATGACGTGTACGAATGAAGCATCGTTCAAGAGTTAAGCGGGTCGACCAAACTCCTATGGGGGTCGACCTATGGCCTTTGGGGGTCGACCTGGCCTAGGTTTCGGTCGACCTAACCCCTTTTTTTTATTATTTTTCCATTTTATTTTTGATTTCTTATTTCTCTCATATCTTCTCCATATTGACTCGGATTTCGACTAGTTATATATAGGAACTGATCAGAAAATCGCCACGGACACAGTAGTGCAACTCCCCTAGCTCAATTCTGACAATTTCACAAACTTATTTTATTAATTCATTAATTAATTATTATAGCTTAAATTTTGGGTTGTTACAAAGTAGAAGGGGCCATTCTCTTCATCCCAACTATGCCTTAAGTTACATCAACTCTCATACATTCGCTTTCCTTTCCATATGGTCGAACCATTCAAAAGGAAACCCTTACTACAATATCATAAAGTACTCCTTACAAAATTACATTTGGTTATTCTTAACATTTATGGATGTCAAATATATTACACTTATGCAAACTAACATTTCACCGATCGAATTCTTATACCTATCTCTTAGCTTTTGGTCTAGTGTTACATTTAACATAACAAGATCATTATTGTAATAAGTCATATTGAATACTCAATCTCACACTATGGTCGATTGCATATTTCAAATGAACTAATTCCATTGAGGTTCCATACATTATGAGTGGTGATTGTTCACCACATAATATTTATATGTGATGGGGAATGAATCAGATATTCATTTTCTTGTGTTGCTTTTATTGTTCGAAACTCATTAATGACAATACAGGGTCCTGGATAAGTAAACACATAAGTGACCGGGTTACGAATGTAATAGTGGTTGTATAATTAGGCACCTGCATTGATCAACATGCATAAATTTATTGGTAAGTGTATTTCATATTTTTATTTGTCAATATCAACTTAGTTCATTTGTATATTTTAGTTGATAAACATTTTATTTATTATATTTAATGCACAAATTTATCAATGCAGATTAATTTAATGTATACATAGCAAATGTTCTACTTTACTAGCAGGTGTTAGGACTAGTATGTCTTAGGATTTTGACCCTTAGTTTGCTCAATAAGGTATAGCTCCACAATCGATGGATAACTCTTTATTGGTTGTGCCATATAAAACTCCTAACCCATAGTTCCTTTCCCTAGTCTCATTTCAACCTTGAGTTTGCTCAATAATCAAAAGAGAATATTCACTCGTATCTACCCTTTTGCGATGGCTTAAGTATATAGTATATGTACCATGAGTTTGCGCAATACATACATATAATTATCTTAACTCACCTATCTTATGTATTAATAAATATATATATAACATCTCTAGCTTGAGTTTTCTCAACAACTAGTGAGTATGCACGTAATTTATTAGTATACAAATGGTAAAGGATAACTCTTGTATTAAAGATTCATAATGTTTAATATATTTAATTGAGTGATATCAAATTATGGAATAATGTACATCTTATGAAATACCCTCATTATTCAAGTGTCAGACACATAAAAAATCATGGTATGCGTACTATACGTATATACTTATTCCTTAAGGCTACTTTGGGTTTCTCACTATTCCAGCTTTTATTATATATTTATGTGATATAGGTTTAATTCATTTTACAATTTAATTAACTTATATGATAATCTTATATATACTATAACACGTATAGTTATACACATATATCTTTATATATATGTATATGTATGTATTTTATTAATTACTTGACTTTTAATTAATTTATTTAATTAAAACTATTTTAACTAATTATTATGAATTTCAAAAATTATATATATTACCTTAACATCTTAAGATAATTTATGTATATCAATAAATACGTTATTTAATTTAATTAATCAACTATTAATTAATAAATTATTAAATTTATTAATCCAATTAATACATAATAATTTTTGAGAATAATCATTTTATTTTTAAATAATTTTACAACATTTATTAAATCATTAGTTATTTTAAATTTGACCTTTTAAATTTAAAAAATTATTTTTATTTATTTTCAATTTATCCTTTTAAATTTAAAATTTTATTTTAATTTCAAAACAGTTTTGAAAATTATCCCAAGGCACAAATCAGTTTAGGCCTTTATATTAGGGATAAATTTTCGGCTTACGTCATCTTTTCGAGCTAAGCCAATAGCCGAGTAAGGCAGAGTACTTAATTAGCCAAAATCAACTATCGAAACAACTTTTTTAGACATCCTACTATATGGATATGCATTAATAAGTTAGCCCTAATACTGCTAATTTAGACCGTATATGCAATTTAGCTCTAATGCCATTATTGGAACTGGACCAATACATAACATAATAAAAGAGTAAATTTCGAAGAAAATCTTCCATTTGGATCTTAGTGGGCCTATAAAATCCAAATTAATTAATATCTTATCTAAATTATTTTAAATTAAATCAATATTTTACTCAATTTATAAATAATATTTTAATTATTATCATGTTTACATATTATATAGTATAACATGTGTATCATATACATATATATGTGTACGTATGCGTGCTACATAAATCATGTACATGGTTAACATGCCCTTGTATGTGTGTGTTGTGTATATATAATCAAAATTATAATATAAGTTAATTGTAAATGTAGTTACAAATGACATGGATATAAAATCAAAATTAAAATTAAAATTTTGAGTTTTAGATCTAGATCTATATAATAAAATATCTAGGTATTTCAAATTCAAATTAGTATATTAATGTTAAATGAATATATGAATATGTGTGTGTATTATGTATGATTAGAAATAGTAATAATCATTATTATTTTAATTCATATTATATATATATATATATATTAAATTGTATTTTTAAAAATACATATATGTAAATAAGTTTTAGTATTAATATATAATTAATAAACATGTGTGTGTATTAATTTATATACACAACTTAAAATTAAAAAAATTTATAAATGTTTTCCTGTTTTAAAAATTATTTTTTATTAGGATATCTATATGAAAATCTTTGATAAAAAGTGATTTTTTTTAAAACTATTTAATACATTTGTATAATTTGTTTAAATACTTATATTTAAATATATTTTATAATGTATATATGTATTTACAATATAAAAAATTAAGTACTATAACTAAATGAATTATATATATAATATCTATATACAGATGTAATATATTTATATATATATAACTATTTTTTATTTTGAAAATTATAATGTACATATATTAATAAATAAGTATACATATATCTTATATAATTTTGTATGCATTTTAAAATCAATCTTTGTCTAAAATTATCAATTTTTTAAATATTATTTAAGTATATTTTTTATATTAGTGGTCATGAACTATATGTTATTACATACATATATAAAAAAAAAATAATATATATATGTGTGTCACTGTGTGTGTGTGCGCGCGCGCGCGTGTGTGTGTGTGTGTGTATGTATGTATGTATATGATCATTACATGTTGACAATACAGACATAAGTGGATCCGTGATATTCATATTCTACCTAAGCATATAATGACATATGAACAATTATATGCGCATAAATATATGTTTAATAAAGGTTTTGCCTTTTCTAAAGCTTAGATTTTACATGTAATGACATGGTATTTCGAACCATTAGAATCCACACATGTCGGACTTGAATTGCTCAAAATATCATATTGTTAATTTATATTTTGCAAAACACAGCATATATAGCTAATAAATCAATCACAGAATCATAGACACAGAGTAATATAACAATGAGCAGCGGAAAAGATAAATAGTAGTTCATGAAGCTACTATATAAACAACAGAATTTGAAATAAAATACAACAGAATATCTCAAATACAATATAGTCTCGAATACAAACAGTGACAAGTCTGAACAAACAACTGGATAGCTGAAAGATGAATAGATATGATGGATCTCCAAGTGAACTCCAACATCAAAGGTGAGTTTCAAATGCTGTGACACTTAGTCTAATCCAAGCATAAAGCAAAACATAAAACACTCGAGTCGGGATTAACATTTTTATATTAATAAATTCAACTCAAGTGAAATGTCAACTGAAATGCAAATAACTTAAAGGATGTTTGGGATTTCCATCCTCCAAGGATCTGTGGAACTATCTACTATGTAGTAATATACGATGTTATAATATGTCTATAGTAAAGTAAAAGTATTAAAATAGCGTTAAGGCGTTACCCATATCCCCCTTAACATATTTCATATATTCCCATAGTCTATACAATGCTGTACGCTCCTCCGTAAACTGGAGGTTTACCTAGAGGGCATCACATAGGTACAGTACAAAACAAACTCGTAGAAAACGCGATAGGGCATGCGACAAGGCACTCGAGGAAATGCCAGAGTAGATATACCATTTGCGGATCTGGACTGGTGGTAACGCATAGTAGCTACTACCGCCCACCTCGTGTAACACTCCCAAATCAAAGGTGTACCCAATGAAATCACAAAAGTAATAGAATGGTATCGAAGGAATGTGCCCGATTGGAGGAATGACCTCACTTGGTCCAGCGTGCCTCCTGTTTTAGCCGCATAAAGCTGACTCATGAGAGTCAGGGCTACATAAATACCATATAGAATCACCGCCAAACCATTCTACATCGATCTGGAATATCCACCACGTACACAGTTGTTAAAGTGGTTTTTGGTATGGGTAGAGAGTATAACAATATCTGATCCCGGACTCTTTAACAACCAAATGCTTATTTCACACCATCATCATTTCATTTCAAATAGTTTATACTTCATATCAAAATATCACATTCATTTCAAAACCATATCAATTCGATAAGGTTATTCACTTTAAAAATATTCATTTCCAGAAACGTAACACTTTCAAATTTATAACACTTTTGAAATCATAACACTTTTGAAATCATAATATTTTTTGAAAACATAACACTTTTTACTTAACAGTTTTGAAATCATAACACTTTTGAAAACATAACACTTTTGAAATCATAAAACTTTTTGAAAACATAACACTTTTGACATCATAGCACTTTCTACTTAACAGTTTAAATATTGAAATAGTATATATATTAAAATAGTTATAAATTAAAATAGTTTATATATTAAAATAATTTATATAATAAAATTATTCCCTCCAATTTCACAAATCGATTTAAATCAGCTTAAATTCTAAAATTCAATTTAAATCAATCCTTGTTCAACACTTTCAATTTAAATGGTTAAAGATTCAATTCAAAATCTTAATACACCATTTCAATTTTTCAATTTCAAATCCAGGTTTGAACTACCTATTCAATTCCAATAAGGTCTCAAGTTAAAATATTCAACATTTATAATATAAATTTCACTTATATTTCAACATTTAACTTTAATTTCATTCAAATTGGAAAGTATCCACTTAATCATTTTAATAACAATTTATTAAAATCCCAATTTATAAATTTAAATCAATATTAAATATTCAATCTCAAATTTATTCAAATTTGAAATTTGAGAATATTTATTTTACCACCTTTTAGCGAATAGAGTTATAAATCAAGTTATAATCATATCTTTCAAAATCTCAAAATTAATAAGTTCAATTCAATTCTTATTTAAATTAGATTATTAACCCGTTTAAACTCCAAGTCAATATTTATTTATCTTCCAAACCTATATTGTTAAAGTTATTAAAAATCAATTTAAAATATTAATATAAATTTTAAATAGATATTTTAAAACATATTATAAACCAATTAAATTTAATTTTTATTAAATTACATTTTATTATTAAAAGTATTTTGTATTAAATCTTATTTTATATACTTTTAAATTAATAGAATTATAAGAAAATCTTAAAACTTTTATTTTCCAAAACTACTTATAAACTAAAATTTCCAAAACATATTATTTTAAAATCTAAATGTTTATACATACATAAAAATAGCATATATATTATATAAAATAATATTTATTAAAACCCATATATTTCCTTTCAAACTCTAGAAACCATTTTCAAAATATAGACCAACGGTGTCCGTATAAAACTTTCTATTTTATGGTCAAGTGATACAAATATTTATAATTTCAATCCGCAATTTAATTATTTACGGGTATATATCATTTCAACTCAACCCACAATCCTAAAATTTCAAAATAAATGGAAATCGCTTGGGTTTATCATTTCAACATATAACGATGTTCCCCTATTCTAGAATATCGTTCGAGTATGTACCATTTCAACCTATAAGGATTTCTAAATTAACTAGGAACTTGTAGAGTGAGAAGAAATATGATAGTAATAATACTGTCAACAATAGGCATATATCATTAGTAACAAACTAAATATATACAATAGGTTATGGTGTCATACATCACAGCTGAATAATTGCAGATAATGGCATATCATATTGAAAATTTAAATAACTAGCAATTCAACTTTTAACATCATTATTTTAATTATCATTTCAAGTGAAATCAAATTTACTAACTATAAGAATGTTAATCGTGAGTGATTGCTCACCTTTCGAGGCCAGAGAGATTCGACAATGAAATGAGTTACGAATCCAAGCACGAATTCCAAAGCATAGCAAGATTGGCACGAATTTAATGAACAAAGCTGATGAATAGGAATCGGTGAGAACAAATCAAATTAGCTTGATATAAGCCGAACAAAATAAACATTATAATTTCTCTCAAAAACCCAATTTTTTTAAAATATATTTAAAATAATATATAAAATTTAAAATTAATATTCAATTCAGACACATAAGAAATAAAATCTCCATATATGTTGGTATATTGAAAACCAACTCATCTATACTTATATAAACAAATATGTATATGTAGACTAATATATAAACATATATATTAACTTACACACTTATTATATTTTAAAATCAGTAATTATTATAAAACTAATATAAACTTACATTATTAAAATATATATAAACTCAAACCGATTTAATATAAACTTACATAAACTATACATATAACAACCAAGTTATACATAATTTATATAAACCGACATAATATAAACTGTCATATTGTACTTACATACTAACATATTTTAAGATTTATATAAACTTACATTTACACTAACATATAATATAATATACTATACTGTAACAACATATAATATTGCCATTATATTATAACTAACAGATAAACTATAAGCAATGTATATACAAATTACATATATAATAATATATAAACTAAACCCATATATAAACTTATATTTTAGATACAAACACCTATGCATAAACTGGCATGTTATAACTAACATATTGTATATTTTATATAAACTAGCACATACACTAACGTATTATAAGACTATAAGCATATATATAATAGTGGAAATTAGGGAGGCATCCCTATCGTACTTTCATATTGTGAAGCGGGTCCCTGTCAAAGTTTCATTGTAAAGCGGGTCCCTGTTTTATGGAAACGAAGAAAAATTATTGCTGAAATGTCAGCAACTTTTATAAATAAGTGCTGATATTTCAGCAACTTCCCCTATCAAAGTTTCAATGTAAAAACAAAGAAAAATTATTGCTGAAATGTCGGCAACTTTTATAAATAAGTGCTGATATTTCAACAACTTTCTCTGACAAAGTTTCATTGTAAAAACAAAGAAAAATTATTGCTGAAATGTCAACAACTTTTATAAATAAGTGCTGATATTTCAACAACTTTCATAAACTGTGTTCACAGTGTGCATAAATGTTGCTGAAATGTCAGCAACTTTTATAAATAAGTGTTGATATTTAAGCAACTTTCTTACACTATGTTCACAGTGTACAGAAAAGTTGCGGAGATGTCAACAACTTTTATGAAATGTTGCATCATGCTTTGCAATAATCTTGAATAAAAACTAGGAATCTAATTTACACTGAAATTTAGTGAAGGACTTTTCGTGAATTTTGAAACTTAATAAGGACCTGTGCCAAAAGTACCCTATATAATATATATACTTTATGCCAAAGGTGCTGCCATGATGTTTGCATGACAGGGGCTGCTATACGGCAGTTGAGGTAATGGCGTGGGGCAACTGCCGAGGTTGTGATGTGATGCTCGGCACTGCCATGGGTTTGCGCTGTGAGGATGATGCGGTGGCGGGCTGTCGTGTTAGCGTCTGGGTAGATTAGTGGTTGCGGGATGATGGGGCTGGGTGCACACGTGCGAAGCAAGCTTGGGGTGTAGGCTGGCTAAGTGGAAGAGGGGATAGTGGCTAACAGCAATTGTATGGTGTTTGGAGGCGGTGGAACTGAGTTTGGCCAAGGCTATGTATACGGTGATGCATATGGTGTTGGAGGATTGAGGAACCGAAAGAGATCTAGATTTGGGGAAGCTCATGCGGCGATGGATAGGTGGAGGTGTGGAAGGCCATAGAAAAGATGCTAGGTGGGAAGAGAGGCTAGAGCTATGCGGAGGAGGCTGAGCACGGGTTAAACGGGTGGGTCAGTCAAGCTGTGGTCGAGAGAGCGAAAGGTGACAGGAATAGAGTGCAAGTGAGCTTCGGCAATAGGTTGATCAACAAGTAAATGATAATTTACAGACAAATATAACTATACTATATATTATTCTTATTATTATTATTTTTCTCTTTCGGAAAGAAACAGCGAACAACATAGTGAGAGGGGAGGAAAAGAAGAGAGTGAGTAGGGGTTTCAAACGAAGAGGAAGACAGCTGTTAGCCATATGTAAATATGAACTCGTATTACTTTATACGTTACTCAAGTGAACGTGAAGAGCTAAAACTGAAAGGCCGAGAAGTGTATGTTAAAGGACAAGTCATAAAATAAAATATTGAATCCAGAGAATATTAAAAGACAGAGGCTGAAATTATTAAATGTTGATGGCTCTTTGTTTTGCACATTGGATAACGAAAGGACAGATAACAGGGAAGGTTCAAAAATATGGGTACCGATACGGTTAGCCATTTCATCGGTTTCGCCGCGTACCGGGCACCGAAACACATATACTACGGGGATCGACACGACAAGGCAATTAGAACAGTATATAGATATCAGCAATACGATCAAGTTATAAAACTCAAGTTTCGCTGTTGAAAATGCTACAAATTCGTTGAAAATGAGATAAAAGAAGATAGAAGTCCAAATTTGATGAAACGAAATATGACGTCTCACTCAGAAAATGATAAATATTTTTATTATGTAAAAATATTTAGATTTCAATAATATTTTATGTTCATCTAATTAACTGATTTTAAATTTAAATTGAAAATTACATAACAGAACTCACATTCACATTTTCCAATGAAAATTGCCCCATTTGCTATGTTTAAATAGACACATTCCAAATATCAATATTTCATTTCAAAATTTTACTATTTAATTTCAAGCCAAATTCCAATTAATTATGTTATAAAAACCTTGAAAATTTACGGGTCGTTACACTCTCCCCCACTCTAAACTTTTTGTCCCCGAAAAGGAACGAGGTAGGAGAATATGAACAACCAGAAAGAAAAGATAGATTAAACTGAAAAAACACAACAATTTATTCAAAACCATATAAAATTCAATTTAAATAAATTAATATTCAACAATTTGGCTTAATCCATTTTATTAAATCAATACATAGTCATTCAATTCAAAACTTTGATTTGCTTTCAATTTATCAACATTTCTTTCAAACTAATTCATTTTTAAATTAACTCATTTATTTTATCCGTTTATCTTCTGCTAAGTTGATTCCACTAAAAATTCATGTTCACTATTCTTATGTTCATATTTATTTGCTTAAATAGTCTTCTCTTTTATTGATTTAATTTATTTCACCTAATATATTTTGCAACATATATTAACTGTATAAACATTTTATAACCGTATATGATTCACCAAATTAATTCTCTTTTTATTATTCAGTTTATTATTCAATTTATTATCTGTAAATTCCCTCAACAAAATATCATTTTGATATCCTATTACTTATATCATAATGTGTACCATCCAATTATATTTCTAATTACATTTAAACCCTTCTAGGTAAGTTATATGAAACGTTTCTAAGTGTAATTAAACACTATACAAATTTACCTTTTATTTACACCCTTTCCATTAATCAAAAATATAGTTTGAACATTTTATTACTTAAATTTCCTCTTGTAAAATCTTTAATTACACATTCACATTCGTTTTAGCTTTTTAATAATTTAGGTAAGCTATATATGTTTAAAATGCAATTGAGTGTTATACAAATTAGTTTTCATTCTAGTTCAACTATTTCAAATTGTTTCAATTTCATTTTCCATTTTAAATACTTCAAATATTTCACAAATTTTGATTTATTTCTATAATAGAAAACCCTAACTTAGCATAGAATTTAAGGATTAAATTTTCAGTTTACTTCAAACTATTTGAAATAAATATATATACATATATATGCATTTTACGTATCAGATCAAACTCAAGAAATTTAAATCAAATCCATTTCCCAAAAAAAAGTGTAGCAAAGCTACTAAGTGGTCTCTCCACTTTCGGACTCGAGAATGAATGTCGATGATGTTCTAGTCATCTTCGAAATTATTTTTAGCGAAAAAAGAGAAGAGTACCAACTTATTTTATTTTGAAATTCTTTGAAGACAATTTATATTTTAAAATACTTTCAAATAATATTTTATCCAAAACCTTTGAAACCAAATTTTTGAAAATGCCGAAAATTGAATTCTCAAATTCTTAATTTATATTCATTTCAATTCCAAATCAATTCATCAACCATGTTTTATAAGTTCATTTATTTATCTCATGTTGCAATAGTCAATGGTTACAAAACAATAAATGCTAATCAAATACTATTACTTTTAACAACCAATTCATTTAATAATTTAATTTCATAAAATTATACTTTCATATAAAATATAATCATACAAAATTTATAAATTTTGGAAACAATATTGTGTCAAATTTGCTCTGTTCAAGTGTTTTGGAACTCCTATCGATAGCGTTAGCCAAACGAATCGATCGAAATCCAAAATTCAAACTTAACAACTCAAATAACATAATATAAAACATTTCTATGTTAATTAGAAATACACTCCCTCACACGATGACTCAAGAAGGGATTTTAGATCAAGGATAGAGATTCAGAAGAACCTGATCAAAGAGAATTCTAACTAAGATAGAGAGGCTCAAAAGTGAGATAAAATAGATAGATTACAAAAGAGAAAAGATGGATAAAATTATATAAATTGCGGGTGACCTTAACCGGTCAACCGAGATTTTAGGAATAAAAACCGATGTGGAAATTCAGTTTCCCACTTAAAGGGAAGAGAAATGACTTCATGCAATATCAGGATAATCCTTGATTATTGGAGTGAAGTCAAGATTACAAGGGAATTACCCTGATCATCTACTAGAGACGGTTCAGGCTTTGCAAGAAATAATAGCATCTAAACCGAGGACGTAGAAATCTCCGGTAAATCGACGCTTGTTGTAAAGGAGTTTTACCCCTTTACAATCATATTTGGTTGTCGGAACAGAAAAGGAGTTATGGGATGCTCCAGTATCAAGAAGAACATGAATAGGGTGAGACAAGAATGGATTTCAGAACAATGGGGAGAGTTCCAAAAATCCAAAAGAAATCCTAAGCAAATGAGAATCCTACCGAAGAAGTTCAAGCTCGAATGAATATGATTCTATGATTAAATTTTACGCTATGCTAAGTTTTTCCTAAACCAGAGCTCTAATATCACTTTTGACGACCTGGTATTTCGAACCATTCACATCCACACATGTCGGATCTGAGTTTCTCAAAATATCTGATTGTTAATTAATATTTGACAAAACTCAGCATATACAGCAAATAAATCAATCACAGAATCACACACATAGAGTAATATAGCAATAAGTAGCGAAAAGGATAAATAGTAGTTGATGAAGCTACTATATAAACAATAGAATTTGAAATAAAATACAATAGAATATCTCAAATACAATGTAGTCTCAAATACAAACAGTTGACAAGTCTGAACAAACAACCGGATAGCTGAAAGCTGAATAGATGTAGATGGATCTTCAAGTGAATTCCAACTCCAAAGGTGAGTCTCAAATGTTGTGACACTCAGTCTGACCCAAGCGTAAATCAAAACAAAAAATACTCGATTCAGGATTAACATTCTTGTATTAATAAATTCAACTCAAGTGAAGTGTCAACTGAAATGCGAGTAACTTAAAGGATGTTTGGGATTTCCATCCTCTAAGGATCCATGGAACTATCTACTATATAGTGGTATATACGCTATTATAATATATCTATAGTAAAGTAAAAGTATTAAAATAGCGTTAAGGCGTTATCCATATCCTCCTTAACACATTTTATATATTCTCGTAGTCTATACAATGTCGTACGCTCCTCCGTTAACTGGAGATTTACTCAGAGGACATCACATTGGTACGGTACAAAACAAACTCATAGAAGGCGGATAGGGCATGCGACAAGGCACTCAAGGTAATACTAGGGTAGATATACCGTTTGCGGATCCGGACTTGTGGTAACGCATAGCACCTACTACGTCCACCTCGTGACACACTACCAAATCAAAGGTGCACCCAATCAAATCACAAAAGCAAAAGAATGGTATCGAAGGAATGTGCCCAATCGAAGGAATGACCTCACTTGGCCCGACGCGGCTCCTGCTTTAGCCACATCAAGCAGACTCGCGGGAGTTAGGGCTATGTAAATACCATATAGAATCATCGCCAAACCATCCTATTTCGTTCTGGAATCTCCACCACTTACAAATTTATTAAAGTGATTTTTGGTATTGACAGAGAGTATAACAATATCTGATCTCGTTCTCTTTAACAACCAAACGTTTATTTCACACTGCGGTCATTTCATTTCAAACAGTTTCTACTTCATATCGAAATATCATATTCATTTCAAAACCATATCAATTGGATATCGTTATTCACTTTGAAAATATTCATTTCCAGAAACGTAACACTTTCAAATTTATAGCACTTTTGAAATTATAACACTTTCGAAATCATAGCACTTTTTGAAATATAACACTTTCTACTTAACAGTTTTTGAAATCATAACACTTTTGAAAACATAATAGTTTTGAAATCATAACACTTTTAGAAAACATAACACTTTTGAAATCATAGCACTTTCTGTTTAATAGTTTAAATACTGAAATAGTATATATATTAAAATAGTTATAAATTAAAATAGTTTATATATTAAAATAATTTATATAATAAAATAGTTTCCTCCAATTCCACAAATCGATTCAAATCATCTTAAATTCCAAAATTCAATTAAATCAATCCTTGTTCAACACTTTCAATTTAAAGGGTTAAAGATTCAATTTAAAATCTTAATAAACCATTTCAATTTTTTAATTTCAAATTTAGGTTTGAATTATCTACTCAATTCCAATAAGGTTTCAAGTTAAAACATTCAACATTTATAATATAAATTTCACTTATATTTCAACATTTAAATTTAATTTGATTCAAATTGGAAAGCATTCACTTAATCATTTTAATAACAATTTATTAAAATCCCAATTTATAAATTTAAATCAATATTAAATATTTAATCTCAAATTTATTCAAATTTAAGAATATTCATTTTAGCACTTTTTAGCAAATCGAGTTATGAATCAAGTTAAATCGTATCTTTAAAAATCTCAAAACTAATAAGTTCAATTCAATTCTTATCTAAATTAAATTATTAACCCATTTAAACTCCAAGTCAACATTTATTTATCTTCCAAACCTCTATTATTAAAGTTATTAAAAATCTATTTAAAATATTAATATAAATTTTAAATAGATATTTTAAAACATATTATAAACCAATTAAATATAATTTTTATTAAATTACATCTTATTAAAAGTATTTTGTATTAAATATTATTTTATATACTTTTAAATTAATGAAATTATAATAAAATATTAAAATTTATATTTTCCAAAACTACTTACAAATTAAAATCTCCAAAACATATTATTTTGAAATCCAAATTTTTATACATATATAAAAATGGCATTTATATTATATAAAATAATATTTATTAAAACCCATATATTTTCTTTCAAACTTTGGAAAACATTTTCAAAATATAGAGAACGATGTCCATATAAAATTTTCTATCCTATAGTTAAGTGATACAGATATTTATAATTTCAATCCACAATTTAATTATTTACGGGTATATGTCATTTCAACTCGAAATCCTAAAATTTCAAAATAAATGAAATTCTCTTGGGTTTATCATTTCAACCCATAACGATGTTCCCCTATTCTAGAATATCGTTCGGGTATGTATCATTTCAACCCATAAGGATTTCTAAATTAACCGGGGACTTGCACAGTGAGAACAATATGATAATAATAATACTATCAACAAAAGGCATATATCATTAGTAACAAATTAAATATATACAACAGGTTATGCTGTCATACATCACTGGTTAACAATTGCAGAAAATGGCATATCATATTTGAAATTTAAATAACTAGCAATTCAACTTTTAACAGCATTATTTCAATTTTCGTTTCGTGTGAAATCAAATTTACTAACTATAAGAATGTTGATCGTGAGTGATTGCTCACGTTTCGAGGCTAGAGAGATTCGACAATGAAATGAGTTACGAATCCAAGCACGAATTCCAAAGCAAAGCAAGATTGGCACGAATTTGACGAACAAAGCTGATAAATAGTAATTGATGAGAATAAATCAAATTAGCTTGATATATGCTAAATAAAATATACGCTATAATTTCTCTCAGAAACCCAATTTTTTAAAACATATATTTAAAATAATATATAAAATTTCAAATCAATATTTAATTCAGACACATAGGAAATAAAATCTCCATGTATATTGGTATATCGAAAACCAGCTCATCTATACTTATATAAACAAATATGTATGTGTAGAATGACATATAAACATATATATTAACTTACACACTTATTATATTTTAAAATCAGTAATTATTATAAAACCAATATAAACTTACGTTATTAAATATATATAAACTCAAACCGATTTAATATAAACTAGCATAAACTATACATACAACAACCAAGTTATACATAATTTATATAAACTGACATAATATGAAATGTCATATCGTACTTATATACTAACATATTTTAAGATTTATATAAACTAACATTTACACTAACATATAATATAATATACTATACTGTAACAACATATAATACTGCCTTTATATTATAACTAACAGATCAACTATAAGCAATGTATATACAAACTATATATATAATAATATATAAACTAAACCCATATATAAACTTGTACTTTAAATAAACAAACACCTATACATAAACTGGCATGTTATAACTAACATATTGTATATTTTATATAAACTAACACATACACTAACGTATTATTAAACTATAAGCATATGTACAATATATATACTTTATACCAAAGGTGCTGCCATGATGTTCGCATGACAACGGCTGCTATACGGCAATTGAGGTGACGGCGGGGGGCAACTGTCGAGTTTGTGATGTGGTGCTCGGCACTACCATGGGTTTGTGCTGCGAGGATGAGGCGGTGGCTAGCTATTGTGTTGGCGTCTGGGTGGATTAGTGGCCGCGGGGTGATGGGGCTTGGTGCACACGTGTGAAGCAGGCTTGGGGAGTAGGCTGGCTAAGTGGAAGAGGGGATAGAGGCTAACAGCTATTGTATGGTGTTTGTAGGCGGAGGAACTGAGTTTGGCCGAGGCTGTGTATATGGAATGTATACGGTCTAAAGGATTGAGGAGCCGAAGGGGATCTGGGTTTGGGGAAGTTCATGCGGCGGTGGATAGGAGGAGGCATGGAAGGCCATAGAAAAGATGCTAGGTGGGAAGAGAGGCTGGAGCTATGCGGAGGATGTGTAGCACGGGTTGAAGGGGTGGGTCGGTCAGGCTGTGGTCAAGAGAGAGCGAAAGGTGACAGGAACCGAGAGCAGGTGAGCTTCCGCAATAGATTGATCAACAAGAAAATGATAATTTGGAGACAAATATAACTATACTATATATTATTCTTAGTTTTTTTCTTTCTAAAAGAAACAACGAAGAGCAAAGAGAGAGGGGAGGAAAAGAAGAGAGTGAGCAGGGGATTCAAACGAAGAGGAAGATAGGTGTTAGCCATATGTAAATATAAACTTGTATTACATTATACGTTACTCAAGTGAACGTGAAGAGCCAAAACTGAAAGGCCGAAAAGTGTATGTGAAAGGACAAGTCATAAAAAAATTAAATCCATAGAATATTAAAAGACAGAGGCTAAAATTATTAATTGTTGATGGCTCTTCGTATTGCACGTTGGATAACGAAAGGACACAGAACATGGAAGGTTCGAAAATATGGGTACCGCTACGGTTAGCCCTTTCATCGGTTTCGTCGCGTACCGAGCACCGAAACACAGAAATGAATATACTATGGAGATCAGCACGACGAAGCGATTAGAATGTTACATAGATATCAGCAATATGATCAAGTTATAAAACTTGATTTTCACTGCTGAAAATGCTGCAAATTTGTTGAAAATACGATGAACGAAGATAGAGAAGTCCAAATTTGATGAAACGAAATATGACATCTCACTCAGAAAATGATAAACATTCTTATTTTGTAAAAATATTCAGCTTTCAATAATATTTTATTTCATCTAATTAACCGATTTTAAATTGGAATTGAAAATTACACAACAGAACTCACATTTACATTTTCCAATGAAAATTCTCCATTTGCTATGATTAAATAGATGCATTCCAAATAACAAATTTTCATTTCAAAAATTTACTATTTAATTTCAAGCCAAATTCTAGTTAGCTACGTTATAAAACCTTTAAAATTTATGGGTCATTACACTACACCTTGAAACGTTGAGTCGAAGTACTCCTCGAATTAGTATCTAGAATCCAGAAAGAGCTACAAATATGAAAGCAGCAACCACCGATCTTCAAATCATATCTAATTAGTGTTTTAATGACTTGAAAATTTGAAGGAGGTGGGGTAGAACGTGGATCATCCTTTCAAGTCTAGGAGGAGCAAAAAAATTAAGATCTAAGTACATAAAGAGATGATTAAATAGCCAACGTCCTAAAGAGTGAAAAGGGGATCGGAATTTACTTAATCTCTTACCAAATCACCTCTTTTGAACTAAAATTCCAACCATAACTCCTTGATATGGCTAGCCACTACATCCTCCTTTCTAGCCTCAAAATCATTTCAAGCCCTGCTACCTGGAGGTTTGACCAGGAACTAGAGACACGACATTTGTGCACCGTTCGGCACCCAACGCCATTCGACATAGCATTCTCGTTTGGCACAACTAGATCGACCGGCATTCAAGCCTCGACCGGTATCCATCCTCGCATGGCATTCAGGCCTCGACCGGCATCCATCCTCGCCCGGCATTCAAGCTTCGCTCAGCATTCAAGCCTCGACCGGCATCCGGCCTCGCTCGGCATTCAAGCCTCGACCGGCATCCAGCCACGTTCGGCATTCATGCCTCGTTCGGCATTCCATCCTTATTTGGCATTCCAGCCACGTTCGGCACATGGCCTCACTCGGCATGAGCATGTCGTTTGGCATCTCCCCTTGATCGATATCGGATCTCGTTCGGCCTACATATCTCACTCAACATACTGCCTCGTTCGGCCTAGAGACATGGTTCGGCATTTGCCGCTCAGCATTTGTGGCTCGACACATAGAAGTCATTCATTTTGGGCCGAGGTATTTTTCTACTAGGCCCATCAGGGAAGTCCAACCCATCTTTGTCTATAAATAGAGAGGCAGGGGCACAGTGAAAGGGACCTTTTTTCGAGAACACCGGGGAGACTCTGCCGCATTCAAGACTCATTCAAGACTTATCTTCTTTGCTTAACAATTGTAATCAATTAGTTGGTGTATGGATTGTATCCGTAATCGATTGTTGAGAAAAGCAATAAAGATTAACCTCGAAGTGGACGTAGGTAGTTATGCCGAACCACTATAAATCTGGTGTTCTTGTTTTCTACGTTTAATTTAGCATATTATTCTCTATTTAAATTTACTTTCTTCATTAATCTCTCTACAAAATCTCTCTTAAGGATGTTCGTGACCAATTCTAGTGCTAACATTTTGGTGCTTTCACTGAGAAATCGAATTCTCAGGCCGATAGGATCTACTTTGTAGCTACTGGATTGAAAAATCCCCCGAAGAAGATCTGACTTATTCGTAGGACGCCCGTGGAATCTATTCATAGTTTCGACGGACAACTCTACTATAGGAAGACCACGTACCCGATCAGCCTCTCATAATGCGGACGTCCATGAGACTTCCATCGCGCAACAAGTTGGGCCTAGCAATCAACAAGAAAATTTAGGTACAGGAACTACCGCCCAAGCTCAAACAGAAGTCGTCACCGGGATGGAGTTTAATGATTTGATGAGGGAACTTCGGGAAAGTAGAAGGCAACTCGTTGAGTAGATTGAGGCTAACGCTAATCTCATGACTTAGTTGACTCAGCAGCAGCATCAGAGTGCTGGAGGTAGCCCTGCTCCTTATTCTTCGTCTGATAGCTCGACCTCAGTCGATGAACCTTCTAGGCGTAGAAGCCGTAAGACTGAAGCTGCATAGGCAGGTGCCACTGATCGATACACCAGGGATGAGGCACATGAGGAGATCGAACGCCTGGCTCACCAAGACCCTAATGAAGTTGGCCTTCAGGATGCATGTTTGGTCGATCGCCAGCAGGCGGGACATCAACCCGCACGGTCCCGTGGAATAGAACCCAAACTTCCATCCTCCATACAAACTCAAGACTTATCAGCCATGGTCAGGCAGTTAATGAGAGAGAACCAAGCTTTGACCAATGAAGATAGGGGAGTGTCCAGGAGTCATGCTCACTTCATAGATACTATTCTGCAGGCTGAGTATCCCAAGAAGTTTAGTATGCCGACTATCCCAGCCTATGAAGGGAAGACTGACCCTAGGCAACATGTGATGAGGTATGAATGGATGATGGATTCTGCAAGGGCGAATGATGCGACCAAGTGTAGGTGCTTCCCAATCACTTTTTTGGGAATCGCCACCATGTGGTTTACTCGACTCCCTCCATGGTCTATATCTAGCTTCAACGAGTTGGCAATGAAATTTTTGAACAATTCAGGATACATGCTACTCGTCCAAAGGATGTGATGTCCTTATCAAGCGTAATCCAGGCTCTAAGAGAGTCTTTGAAAGCGTACTTGCAGAGGTTTCATGTTGCTGCCATTGAAATTAGCAACCCTAATGACCACGCAATTTTGATGGCAGTAATGCGAGGTGTAGATCCAGACTCGGAGTTTGGGGATTGGTTGGTGGGAAAGCCCCCAACTACGTTGGAGCGTTTCTATTCGAAAGCTCATCAATTCATAAGAAGGGAAGATGCTCAATGGACAAGACGAGATAAGGCACCAGGTCCTGTTCAGGAGAATGTGAAAAGTAACACCGCCATGAAGCAATCCAGCGACAACTCGGGAAAAGTTCAAGTCAACGTCTAGAACAAGCCTGGGCAATCTAAAGGATTCGGAGGTGGAAATCTCGAAAGGAAAAGAGAGACAGGGAAATCGAAGTCGAGGATTTCAACCTACAACGAATACACCCCCTGAATACATCTCTTGAAAACATTTACCTATCTACCTATAACATCTTTTAATACAGAAAGCCGCGCCCGAAAGAGCCCACGGAGGAACAGAAGCAGACGTGGAAGTACTGTCGTTTCCATGAGACCCATGGGCATAATACCGAGGAGTGTAGACACCTCCATGAAGCCATAGAAAAGTTGATCAGGCAGAAAAAACTGCAGGAGTTTGTTAAGAACCCACCATAGGGTAGGCAAGGAACGTCAGACCCTGGACGCGGGCCGGCTCCACACCATCCAGAGGAACCTGCCCGAACCGTGGGTAGGTTGATCATCAACATTGTAGTCGGAGGACCTCATCCTGTAGACAAGAATTGGCAAGAGATGGAACGATATGCTACCTTCTTGAGGCATGCAGATTATGAATGTTGTTCGAATGTGGAAGATGTAACCCCTGCCAAACAACAACGCATGATGACAGACGATATAGTGTTTAGGAGTCGAGATGCAGGCAAGATGAAGGCTCCTACTATCGACCCGATGGTCATATCTGCGACGATCGGACCAGCTTACGTCAAAAGGATTTTTATTGATTATGGAAGATCTATCAACATCATCTTTAAGAAGTATTATAACCAAATGAAGATGGAGATAAAAGATTTAAAATCATGCAAAGCCCATATCCATGGATTTGATGGTGCTGCGACTGATGCAATGGGGTATATCGAGTTACCAGTTGAACTGAGAGAAGGTGAGCGCAGGAGAGTGTGGATCCTACCATTCATAATGATGGATGTTGACTCTCCATACAATGTATTTCTGGGTCATCCAGCCCTGGCAGACTTTAGGGCATCTTTGACCCTATGGTGTTTGACATTAAAATTTCTGACAGACAAAGGAGTCGGCGTAGTGCATGGCGATCAGGAGATCAATCACGCATGTTATGTGGCGGAGCTGAGAGAGGCTCAGTGGAGAGAAAAAGGGAAGTTTGCAGACAGCTCCATCCGCATCCAAAACACTGACAATTGACAAGTAGTGCCCGAGCCATGGCTCGGGTAATATTCTCGGATCTACAGAGACATGGATCCGAGAGATGATGATGGGGGACCTAGAGAAGTTAATGCAGTACCGGCTGAGCTGACGATTGACATTCCAGTCAGCCGGAATGACCCATCACGAGTTCTTAAGATTGAATCGCAACTCGACCCGCCATTGGCCGAGGATCTTGCTAATTTCCTTCGAGCAAACCTAGATGTTTTTGCTTGGACACATTCTGGTATGTGCGGGACTTCTCCCGCCATTGCAAGTTATATGTTGAACATAGACCCAAAGTACGTCCCAGTAAAATAGAAATGGAGAAGCATGGACCCGGAGAGGTCCGCTACTCTCACAGAGGAGGTGGACAAACTCAAAGCCAATTGGTTCGTCCGCGACGCCTTCTACCCCGAATGGGCATCTAACCCTGTGCTGGTAAGAAAAGCAAATGGAAAGTGGAGAACTTGCGTTGATTATTCTGATTTAAACAAAGCATGCCTGAAGGATAGTTTCTCTTTACCTAGGATCGACCAGCTGGTTGATTCAACGGCCAGACACGGGCTACTGTCATTTATGGATGCGTACTCGGGATACAACCAAATCCCGATGCACATTCCAGACCAAGAACACACCAGTTTCGTCACAGACGTTGGGTTGTATTGCTATGCAGTGATGCCCTTCAGATTGAAAAAATGCTGGAGCGACTTATCATCATTATGGGATGAAGATCAATCCTTTGAAGTGTTCTTTTGTCATTACATCAGGGAAGTTCTTGGGTTTCATTGTGAATGCATGTGGAATTGAAGCTAACCCGGAAAAGATTCAGGCTATTCGGGACATACAAGTGCCCAGAACTATAAAGCAAGTACAAAGCTTGAACGGAAAGGTGGCCGCGCTGAGTCGATTCATATCTAGAGCCGCGGATAAGTGCATTCCTTTCTTTGATGTGATAAAGAAAGGAAAGAGGAATTTCTAGTGGATGTTTGACTGCAAGGAAGCACTCCGAGCTCTGGTTGACATCTAGAAAGTCCCCCGGTGCTATCAAAATCAATTGACCATAAATTACTATATGTCTACGTGGCTGTATCTCAGCGTGCTATCAGTACGGCTTTGGTTTGCGAGGAGGACCGAGTTCAAAAGCCAGTGTATTATGTTAGTAAACGTTTGACGGGCGTAGAAAGAAATTATCCCAGGATTGAGAAACTAGCTTACTACTTGGTGATTGCATCACGCAAGCTTCGCTCATACTTCTAGGCACACTCGATCAGTGTTTACACCGATCAACCTTTGCGACAGGTACTCCAATGACCGAAAACTTCTGGAAGGATGTTAAAGTGGAATACCGAGCTGAGTCAGTTTGATATTACCTACCTGCCACGAAGGGCCATAGAGGGGAAAGCGCTAGCAGATTTCATTGCTGAATTCACCATGACAGACGAATCAAACGGCCACAATGTCATACCTTCCGTTCGATGGAAGATGTACACCAATGGGGCATCTAACGACCGTTGTTCAAGGGCTGGCATAGTTCTTGTGACTCCTGAAAACTGATCAGTATGCTACGCTTTGAAGCTCTAATTCACAGCAACGAATAATGAAGCCGACTATGAAGCATTGATTGCTGGCTTGAGACTTATCAAAGAATTGGGGGTGAGATCGGTTGAAATCTTTTGTGACTCACAAGTGGTGGTGTACCAAGTCTGGAGGAACTATTAAGCAAAGAGGTAGAGGCTTGCCCTATGCCTGGCCCGGTTTCAAGAGTTGCTAGCGAATCTCGAGTATTATGATATTTCACATGTCCCGCATGAGCAAAACAGAGCAGCCGATTCATTGGCAAAATTTGCAAGCACTAGCAATGCGCAGCAGATGGGATTGTTTCCCGTTGAAACCTTACATTCTCCGAGCATAAATATGATGGAGGTAGATTTCATGTTAGAAATAGAAATCGAGAAGGAATCATGGATAACCCCATTCAAGAAGTACTTGTTACACGGAGTCGTGCCTGAAAGAAGGAGCGAAAGACGACAAGTCATTCGTAAGGCTTCGCGTTATGTAATGCAAGATGAGGTAATGTATTGAAGGAGATTCTCGACCCTCTTACTCCGGTGCATTGCCCATGATGAGATAAAACAAGTCTTGAAGGAAGTCCATGAAGGGGGATGTGGTGACCATACTAGGGGACAGACGTTAGCGAAGAAAATCCTCTGCTATGGATACTATTGGCCGACTGTAAATCGGGATGCCGCAGACTATGTGAGAAGACGCGACAAATGTCAAAAATATGCGAAAATCCCGAGAGCTCCACCAACGGAACACACACAAATTGTTAATCCCTGGTCGTTTGCAGTGTGGGGGATCGACACAGTCAGTTCTTTACCCATATCCAAAGGTGGTGTGAAATACGCGATAGTTGTGGTCGATTACTTTACCAAGTGGGCAGAAGCAGAGCCTTTGGCCACTGTCACCACCAAAAAGGTCATTAATTTCATTGTATGAAATATTATATGTCGTTTAGGCCTTCCACGAACCATCATTATAGACAACGGAATTCAATTCGAAAGCAAAGAGTTCAAAGAATTTTGCCAAAAATATGGTATTAAGAAAAGTTTGCAGCAGTTGCTCATCCGAAAGCCAATGGACAAGTGGAAGCCGTGAACAAAATAATCAAATCCATATTGAAAAAGCATTTGGAAAAGGCTAGAGGCGAGTGGGTGGATGAGCTTCCAACAACGCTTTGGGCTTATAGAACCACCCACAAGTCCGCGACTGGCCACACTCCATTCGCATTGGCATATAGCATGGAAGCTGTTATACCCTTAGAACTTAAAGTTCCATCCATCGGGTAACTTATTATGACTTTGAGTCAAATCAAGATCTTTTGCTGGAATCATTGGACTTCATTAATGAAAAGCACGAAGAAGCTAATTTAAGAGCGGCCGCATACAAACACCGAGTCGCTTGATATTATAATGAAAAAGTTCGACCGAGAATCTTTGGTGTGGGTGATCTCGTTTTGAAACGAATTTTCCCAGTTTTATTACATATGAGCCCCGCATAGGAAGGTCCATATGTCATTGAACGGAAGCTTGGAGAAGAAACTTTCAAGCTAGCGACCGTTACTGGTGCGACACTCCCCCGAGCCTGGAATAGCGAATATTTACGACATTGTTATACTTAGTTCATTTCTTTCATATTTTAGTTGCAATTATTTCCAGCAAGTTTTTATTTCTAGTTTACGGCATGTAATAAGACAATTTAGCTTGTTGGCATTAATAAGGGTTGAAGCCATTTTTACCATGAATTGTCGATGTTTCTGCGTATGATAACTCTGTGATGAATAATAAGAGATACATTATTCTGTCTGATGTACGAACGCGCACGATCACTAAAAATCTCCAAGTCCCTAGAGTGTGAACTGGAGTACTCTGAGTCCCCAGAGTGCGGACTAGAATATAAACGACTAAAAATCTCCATGTTCCCAGAGTGTGGATGGAGTACTCTGAGTCCCCAGAGTGCGGACCGGAGTATAAACGACACAAAATCTCCAAGTCCCTTGAGTGCGGACTGGAGTACTCTGAGTCCCCAGAGTGCGGACTAGAGTATAAATGACTCAAATCTCCAAGTCCCCTGAGTGCGGACTGGAGTACTCTGAGTCCCCAGAGTTTGGAATAGAGTATGAACGACTAAAAAACTCCAAGTCCCCACAGTGCAGACTGAAGTGCTCTGAGCCCCCAGAGTGCGGACCGAAGTATAAACGATAAAAAATCTCCGTGCCTTCAAAGTGCGGACTGGAGTACTCTGAGTCCCCAGAGTGCGAACCGAAGTATAAACGACACAATATCTCCAAGTCCCCTGAGTGCGGACTGGAGTACTCTAAGTCTCCAAAGTGCGGACTAGAGTATAAACGACTCAAAATCTCCAAGTCCCCTGAGTGCGGACTGTAGTACTCTGAGTCCCCATAGTGTGGACTAGAGTATAAACGACTCAAAATCTTCAAGTCCCTGAGTGCGGATTGGAGTACTCTGAGTCCCCATAGTGCGGACTAGAGTATAAACGACTCAAAATCTCCAAGTCCCCTGAGTGCGGACTGAAGTACTCTGACTCCCCAGAGTGCGGACTAGAGTATAAACGAATAAAAAACTCCAAGTCCCCTGAGTGCGGACTGGAGTACTCTAAGTCCCTAGAGTGCGGACTAGAGTATAAACGACTAAAAAACTCCAAGTCCCCAGAGTGCGGACCGGAGTGCTATGTGTCCCCCGAGTGCGGACCGGAGTATAAACGACTAAAAATCTCTAAGTTCCCTGAGTGCGGACTGGAGTACTCTGAGTCCCCGTAGTGCAGACCAGAGTATAAACGGCCTAAAAATCTCTAAGTCCCCGGAGTGCGGGCCAGGACACGAATGACTTGAAGTCATCAAGTCCCCGGCGTACGGACTAAAAAATACTCTAAGTATTTTAAGTATGGAACACAGGATGAGCAACTCCAAATAATTTCGGAGTTATATAAAGATGAATTAAGAAGTTCATGTAACTCACAGTAGCTTGGGTTTCGACCACAATCACACAGAAAGCTGAATGATAAAAGTCTTTTGAAAGACAAAAGAACTAGGCTTTATTTGTTCAAAAATGAGTTTCTACTACAACTCCTCCAAAATTCGGAGTCAAAAGTCTACTTACATGAACTACGAAAATAAATAAAAATAATTACATAATCCGAATAACTCTCGTTGAGCGAGAGTAATGATTACTTGTTCGACTTCTTCCCAGACGATTCCTCTCCCGTGTGTTTGCCCTTGGTAATTTTCTTTGATGGGGTCGTAAAGACTGAAGAAGTATGGGGAACTTCCATTAGCTTGGACCCGCTAGGGAGGATGACCTTCAACGGCTTATTCAGAGGACCGTCTAGGTCCACAACTTGAGGCTCGACTTTGATTTCGACTGTCTTCTTCTTCTCCTTCTTAAGCTGCTCCTTCATGCTCAGTTTAGACGCATGTTCAAAGGCACTTGTAATCTCGATTTCGTAACTCCCATCGATGGGAGAGAAAGTCTCAGACTTATCCTCATCAAGAGCTCCGATCACCTGAGCATCTGGATCGGGAGCCTCCCCTGCGTGAGTAGCCTCATTTGTTTTTTCCTTCACCTCCTTGGTGACTTCGCTCCTCGGAGTAGGCTCGGGATCAGAACGGATTGCACAAAATCATGCAAAACAAGCATTAGAATACAATAGCCCCTCGTGAAAAACGATGACTTTTGGAATGTTAAAGTGAAGGGTTATCTACCAGGTTCCGGCTGGCTCTCATCCATCCAAGGAATCTCACCCTCTGGAATGGGAGACAGAATGTGAACACCGAGGCCGGGGTCCTCCGGGTCATAACCGATATGCTGCTCGAACGGATCAAGTATCGGCTGATCGACCGATTGAGTAGGCGCATGAGCTGGAGACTTGATCCTGGATGGACCAGTAATAACATCTTTCCCTTTCGATGAGGGGGAGCCTTTGCAGTAAAGAGCTTTCGCCGTAGACAGGTCTGAAGGCTCGTTCCCTTTAAGAAATTCCTTTATCAAAGCTTCCTCATCGACCTCCACGGTGCCAGATTCAACCTTCCTGATTTTTACTAAAGTCACCCATGCCTCAGCTGGGAATTTGAGGTAGCCCTCTCCCAGAAAAGTCAAGTCTCAATGCATGAGGATGGGGGTGTTGAATTTTGCTATCAATGGGTCGAACATGCATTTGACCTCCTCCCTACCGGCCTCTTTAGCCGCCTCCAGGCGAGAGTCAATCTCCGCAGATGTTATCTTCTTGCCCTCTTCACGGGCTTCGTCTTTTAGCATCCTGACTTTAGAAAGTTCATCATCAAGCTTCGCTTTTAGGAGTCGTGTAGCAACGTTTTTGTCAAAATATCGTTACAATTCTTCTTGGGCAGCGATCTTCTCCTCTCTTTCTTTGCGAAGTTGCAGCTCTAGTTCTTTGATTCGGAGGCCAAATGCATCCCTCTCTTTCTACACCGAGTCCTTCTCTAAACCTAGGGCCCCACAGCGTTGGACCGCCTCGTCGATTTCTTTTTTATGGGTTGACTCCAGACGAGTAACGGTCTCGGCAGTGTCTTTAGCGCTCTGCTGGGCGGCTTCGTGCTGAGACTTATAAGAAGCAATCTCTTTTTCCTGATCTTTAATAATGTCTCTATCGTGGATAGCCTCAAGCTTCAGGCGATCTATCTCATGCTGTCGCTTTATCGAAACTTCTGAAACTTTCTCGGTTAAGTGCACGAACGCATCGTGCTGGACATAGACGTCATTGGTGCAAGCAATGACACTTTGCTTGACATGCCTTGGAATCTAATGAATCGCCGGAAGAAACTTTAAGCCGTCAAAGCATATCTTCGGAAATAAGGCTTTAAGGTCAGCGAGTCGCTCAGCGATCGATGGATCAGTTATAGGAGCAAGAGGAGTCTGCCTGGAGACCGCAGGCGTTCTATGGGGAACTCGAGATTGCCTGGTACTTGATGAACCGGAGTGTTGGTATCGATGTGCCTCAGGCTGAGACCCCTTATGTGTAGATTTCTCTTTTCTATACTCCGGTTGGGAAGGAGGATCATGAGGGTAGGAGGATTGACTATAAGATTTTCCCCGGTAGGACGATTTCCGACGGTGGTAGTCTCGATCACCGGAGTCGTCTCTATCTCGACGCTTGCCGGTGCATGAATCCCGACTAGATTGGTAAAAAAATCGATGAACCGTGAAGGCGGTCAAGTCCGTGCGTGTGCCCCATATCACCTACACAGAATTTAAATAACGTCAAGTTAGCAAAGAGCGACGACAGAAAGTTAAGTGCGGGGTGAAGTGTATGTGTTAGTGTGTGTCCTAGTATTTCCCTCCGAAGGACTAGTTTCTTTATTAATAGGAGTTTTTCTTCCTGGTTTTGGGCTTGAGCACTTGTATCGCCTCTCGCAGACGAATGAAGCCTCAGGGCCTCTGGATCATCGAAACTGTAATTGAGCAGATCTTCAGGTATTAAGAGGTTCGACAAGCCTTTCAGAGAACTTTTCAAATATTGCGAGGAAGCTTCTTTCTCCGTTGGAATGAGAGTAACTTTAGAAGTTCGGCCGACTGTTTTCTTCCTCAGCCTGTGTGTCAGTTTCTTCTTCCCCTTTGAAGGGGAGTGCGCCGTTTCAATGTCGTGAACTTCAACTACTGGGTCTCGGGATAGACTAACATTTTCGTCCTGTACTTCGGGCGTTTCGGTTTCTTTAATCTCCCCCTCCTCTGGCTTCTCAGGGGCGTTATGTGCTAAGGACTCGCCTTCTTCTTTCCTTTGCCCGAAGGAGGCTTAGGTATGGAGACACCTTCTAGGAGGCTTATACAGCGACCTTCCGCCAGCAACCCGAATGTTGAAAGCGACTCATTCGAAATGAGTGATCTATTGTCCCAGTCTTCCGTGGGGATGGCTCGAATAGCTTCGATAGCCTCAGAGTACCCGGAGCATTCGGGACGTGGGTTGATACCTGAAAAAATGAATAAAGAGTCAGAAAAGATGTAAATCTTGGCAAATTCAAGTATCGATCAGGAAAAAGAACTTACTTCCTTCTACCCATCTTCTGGCGAAACCAGGAGGACAATGCACATAGAACCACTCTTGTTTGTACTGGGCAAACTTGCTCCATGCCCCAGTTAGGACTTGACATTTGCTGCGCAACCTAAGAAACATGAAAGATGGGCTATCCGTCCATCTCTTGATGCGATAGATGTATCGGATAACGTCCGGAGTCGGAAGCCTAAAGAGTACACTCATGAAGAGGATGGAAGTGCCGTATATGAATGCGTGGTTGTTTAGATGCATTTGCGAGGGGCAATCTCGATATACTGCAGCACATATCGGAGAAAAGAGTTGAATGGAGGCACGCTGCCAACCCAGTACATAAATTTGTTACAAGCTGTATATCCGACTGGGGGCAAGTGTGGACGATCGTGCCTCAATGGAACTAACACATCGTCGAAGGGGATTCCATGGACAGAGCATATCCGATGAAGTGTTCTTTCATTAATCTTTGAGGCATGTGAATCGATTGGGTCATCTAGGAAAATTGCTGCCTCCAAAGCGTCGGGAGCCAAGTCGACAGATGCAGTCGCAGGGCTCGGTAGTCTTGAGCAGGGATAATTGATGGATTTGAAGACCCTATAACTTCTTGTCGAGAGGATGGCCCAGGTTTGTCCGAGATCATAGCGGAGCTAGATTTCCTAGACATGCCTAATGACGATTGAACCTGACAAGGCACCTGTTTGAACTATACTTGAAAAACAATCGACATTAGACTTAGCAACATAAATATTCCCCCATGTGATGTGTGAACTAGTCCGATCATTCAAACATAAGTGCCAAGCAGTGAAAAGACACTGGATTGATTAAATAAGTATAAGCTTTGAAGTGTCGTCTTTGAAGACCGTCATCGCTGACTGTCTACGAAAGCTGGTCGTAAGACGGTTTACATTTTGAACTCAACATCGTCACTACATTTGAAAGGTTATTAACTATTAAACAAGTTAAAGTCCAAATTGTCAATTGTTCAAACACGGGATTTATCAGTCCGGATTGTCTGATATGCTTTTCTATTTGAATCTGTCCTTGTTCATTATCCTATGTTCAGGCTTAAAGTATGTGTTTAGTTAATTATGCATTAGGTTCGACTGGTGTTGCTGTTGTACATAATCCTCCTACCTAACCACTTCATCGTTCGGAATTCAACTAGTTATGCTGAACCACAATCATGCCGAGCACCTCGCTTGGCATTCTGCCCTCAACAACAAACACTCACCTACTATTCATTATTACCGTTTGGCATGCGGCAAGACATGCCGAACCGCAAGCCTGCTGAGCCACACCATTCGGCATGCCACTCTTCCACTTCACCATTCGGCACGTGACAAATCACGCCGAACCATGCTCGTGCTGAGCAGCATCGCTCGGCATTCTGTCCTTAATGGCACTTTTACTCCTTCCCTCCATCCCTACTGACCGGCATGGCCGAGTCCTTTGGCAAGTCATACCGAGCCTTGTTGCTCGGCATTCTACCAGATTACTACTTCTTTTCTACTTTTCCCTCCAATCTCGGTCGGCATAAAGAAATTATACTAAGCCATGGCTGTGTTGAGCCGTATCGCTCGACGCATTTAACCATAACTCCATTTCTACTCCCGTACTTTCCCTCCATCGCTCGGCATAAGGAGGTCATGCCAAGCCACAACGTTACTTCTTCCACCAACTCTCTCCTTCAAGCACTTCCAACGTCCACTTCTCTCCTCTACAACGCCTCTCCCTTAACTCCTATTCCACACGATTCCTAATGACCACGGTTTTACAGAGATTCAACGAGCTCGAATCTCGTGCTAGGTTTTCTTTTCAGGGTTTAATGTTTAGAAGAAAGGTCGTTACCTACAGAATGAGTTGAAACTTGGGGAGATTCTAGAGTAGGGAACACGGTTTTAATTGGATCCACTGACTTGAAAAGGAGGCGAGGCAACGTACAGAGTTTGGGGGAGGAAGGTAGGTAGTTTGCTGAAGTCTGTTGGGAGTTGAGTTCGTAGTCTCTGAAAAGTAAAGGTAAAAAAGAAAAAGAAGGAGTAGCGGCTTAAATAGAGAGAGGAGAGAGGAGTAGCCCCTCGTTCGGCATTATGTCGTTCAACATTAGCATGTCGCTCTGCATACAATGCCTCGATCGGCATTCAGGGAAAAATACTATTGAGGAGACTAAGCCAAGGCACAAAGAAAAACACGGAGGACTCATGGTTCAAAGCGCATCATGTTCGACCACACGATGCACTTTGGAGGGCAAGTGTTACCTGGAGGTTTGATCGGGTAACTAGAGACACGGCATTTGTGCACCGTTCGACATCCAGCGCTATTCCGCACAGCATTCTCGTTCGGCACAACTGGGTCGACCGGCATTCAAGTCTCGACTGGCATCTTGCCTCGTCCGGCATTCAAGCCTCGACCGACATCCAGCCTCGCCCGGCATTAAGGCCTCGACTGGCATCCAGCCTCGATCGGCATCCAGGCTTGCTCGGCATTCAAGCATCGGTCGGCATCCAACCTCGCTCGGCATCCAGCCTCGCTCAGCATTCAAGCCTCGACTAGCATCCAGCCTCGCTCGGTATTCAGGCCCCGACCGGCATTCAGCCTCGCTCGGCATTCAGGCCTTGACCGGCATTCAGCCTCGCTCGGCATTCATGCCTCGTTTGGCATTCAAGCCTCGTTCGGCATTCATGCCTTGTTCGGCATTCCAGCCTTGTTCGGCATTCCAGCCTCATTCGGCATATGGCCTTGCTCGACATGTGCATGTCGTTCGGCATCTCCCCTTGATCGGCATCGGATCTCGTTCGGCCTACACATCTCATTCAACATACTGTCTCGTTCGGCCTTGAGACATGGTTCGGAATTTGCCGCTCGACATTTGTGGCTCAGCACACAGAAGTCATTCATTTTGAGCCGAGGTATTTTGCTACTAGGCTCATTAGGGAAGTCCAGCCCATCTTCGTTTATAAATAGAGAGGCAGAGGCACAGTGAAAGGGACCTTTTTTCGAGAACACCAGGGAGACTCTACCGCATTCAAGACTCATTCAAGACTTACCTTCTTTGCTTGACAATTGTAATCAAGTAGTTGGTGTATGGATTGTACCTGTAATCGATTGTTGAGAAAAGCAATAAAGATTAACCTCAAAGTGGACGTAGGCAGTTACGCCGAACCACTATAAATCTGGTGTTCTTGTTTTCTGCATTTAATTTAGCATATTGTTCTCTGTTTAAATTTACTTTCTTCATTAATCTCTCTACACAATCTCTCTTAAGGGCATTAGTGACCAATGTTGTGCTAACAAGCCCAATCAATAAAAGTTGCACCTAAATCTAAGTTAAATGCACATCGATATCGTATATCGATACTTGTGTTTATAACTATTATATATACACTATCAACATAAACAAAAAACTTATAATTAATATTTCATAAATATTAATCGATCTAATTAATTTATAAAAATTATAATTAATCAAATCAGGTGGTAATAGGAGTATTCAACGTTTTGGTTGTGTGACTCTTAGGTGTAAATTCGATCAGCGATTAATATCAAATAATTCAAATATTAATATTCACATGTAACTTTGCAGGTAGTGTGAAATTATAGCCAAATTTATCGCTTACATAGCTTTGGTAAAATCTAATTTAACTATTTAAGTGCTACGCAGTAG
Organism: Allium cepa; assembly: GCA_030765085.1. Taxonomy (NCBI): domain Eukaryota; kingdom Viridiplantae; phylum Streptophyta; class Magnoliopsida; order Asparagales; family Amaryllidaceae; genus Allium; species Allium cepa. The sequence continues at coordinate 604,604,827 of CM060941.1, forward strand.
TGACACTTACTTACGTCAATTCTCTTTGCAAATCTATACCACATTTGGACTTATGAAATTTGGTAATGGTCAAAATTCAATATCGTTCACATTTAACTTCATAGTCCTAACATAAAGTCCTTTATTCAATAATAATTATTATTATTATTAACTAATAATATTATTATTATTAACTATACTACTTTTGCCAAAGGTTTTGAGTTGACTTCAGCTGAGAGTGATACCAACCTTATAAAACCGAGGAGACAAATCCACTCTTGAATAGTGTTTCACTTTTAGTGCTTTCACTCGACTCAACTATAGTTGTTCGATGGATGTCCTAACTTGATTTAACTATAATCAAGGTGGGGTTTTCACACTGAATCTCGATGATATTCTCAAATCAATGGAATTAAGTAATATTGTCACATCAATAATTTCTATTTGACCTTAGCTATGTTAACCAACAGACACTATCGAATGAGTCATTCCATAATTATTCAGTAACTTTCTGTTGTAGCCCCTTAGTCCCTCCAATAGTATAAGTAATATGCTCCCCAATATTTGAAGAGCATTATGTATTCTACACTCGGTGAATGTATCGATATCCAGTCTTGATACATCTTGATAAAGAATATTTAAAATGGGATGTTTATTTTATTATAATATACCACTCATGATTACAATACATTGTAACTATCACAAAACATACCATTTATGGATTTTCAATTAAATATATTTTTAATTAATATAACAAATTATACCAAGTGTGTAATAGAAATAAAACACCTTTTATTTTGAACAAGATTGGTTATCGAAGTAGAAATATGTAAAAAATTACATAATTGCCTAGAGGGCATAACTAAAATATTATCATTTTAGGTGCTAAAAGTAAGGACGACATTAATGTTCGGACCTAAAAATTATTATGTTATTTGTCAAAAACCTTATTAAATAAATATATTAAACAAATTATTAAAATTCAAAATTTAAACATGTTCAACTAATTAGATGTTTTGTTTAATTTTGACCTATTTAAAAAATATTTTTATTTAAAAACGCTAATAGTAAATAAAATATATTTTTTAAATCAATACTTAACTTATTATGTGTGCCTGTGCATATATAAAATCTTATATATACACACGCATGTTATACAATTTTTTTGTTATAAAATTGTGAATATAAAATTTGAATTTGTTAATCAAAATTCATATTCATTTCAAAATTTATAATCCATGCATAAATATGTGTGTCTTAATTTTTTAAAATAATTTTGGCTGAATATATTATGGGGATAGGAAGCATATGAACAAATATATATATATATATATATATATATATATATATATATATATATTTATGAATTGATTTAAAAGGTAAGTGTTGCCCTTTCTAATCCCATCGATTGTCAAACACCATGGTTGTTAGTTATTTCCTTCTTGAAACTCCTTGTTTTATCTCCTTAATTACAAGATGCAACACCATTTACAAGGCATTACCAATATTTAATAATGGAGGTCACAGTTAGGGTTTGTTTCAGTGTTATGAGAGAATGAATGAGGCGGCTATTTATAACCAACTAGGTCATAAATATTTAACCCTCTTCTCTCCAAATCTAAAGACTAAGTCTTCGTCCTTATCTCCTATGCTATGGCTGGCCCCATGTTTAGGCTTCCTAACATCGGGCCTAACTGATTTAGTAGTTAAATTTATTTATTTCTCTAAGTTCGTTCTTTAATTAAATCAATATATAACTTTTATGCATCATTTTAGTTTATTTTAGGCTATAAATAAATGATTAAAATGTCACAAAAATTTAATACAACGTTTGTATTGATTTTATTGTTAATTTATAATATTTATAAATCAATTTTAAAATGGTCGAACTCAAGAATTAACTAACAACATAGTTGTTTTGATCTTTGGTGTAAACTCGGTCTTCGACTAATATTTAAACAATTTAAATGTTGATGTTGTGTGGACTTCGTTGAAGTTTAGTACCATGCTCAAGTTCAATCGCTTATAGATTATTTAGGCAAAATTCAATTTCTAGTATTTATTAAGTTGCACCTGGTAATGGTATTTTATGCATGTTTTTTTTCATCAACATTATAACATTAAGATATCTTGAGTTTGTTCTAAGGTCAATATTGTAGTTAATTGCATAAACTACATTAAAGTCCTTCACTCGATTTGATAACATTTATCAATTAAACTCATCGAATTGAATCGATCTACTCTGGCAAGATATTTTAAATTAAGTAGACTACCAAATATGGTGACACTAACATTCTACAATGAATGAGACAAATCCTCTCATGAGTGGTGTTTCGCTTTAAGCAGTTCGACATATACCAAACTATGGTCGCAACATGGTCGTTGTGTTATGTTCTTGACCATAATGAAAGTAAAACCTAGCTACTTAAGGTCGACTGTACCCTCAAGTATGAAGACTACTACAAATTGTTATCGTAAGATCTTCTATTTTGACTTAGTTGTATTAACATATAGAAGACTCTTGTGGAGTCTTTATATGATCGTTCGAAACAACTATAAGTATGTAACTTCCTGGTGTCTGCAACGGTCATGAGTAATTCATTATCCGTCGTCTAAAGAGCATTACACACACTAGTCTTGATGCGTGTATCAATTCAATACTCATGGTTACAAACTCACTCATAACTGCAATCAATAAAATACTTTCTCCTAAGGGTTTTCTACTAAATTACTTAATTTATTATTATCATTATTTATAGCTAAATATAATAACATATATAATAAAAAATAAAGCTAAAAGTATACTTCATTTTGAACCATATTCTTTTATAAGATTTAAATTACATAATAAATTACATAATATTCCAAAGACGTAAGCTTAACTCTATCAATAATTTGGCATTAGAGCTTATGTTAAGGGGACACCTAAGATAATAAACAGAGCTTAGAATAAGTCTAGATAGAGGAACACCTTAGGGAAGGGTATACGTTGTGTAACTTACCTATTATTTTGATATAGGTATAAAGGTTGATACATTTATCCCTCAACTTCTACACTCTCTTTCTATTATTTCCCTTAAATTTTTTACTTATGGATAATGAAAGAACGAAAACACGATGTGGATTATGATAGAATTAGGGATTCGCCATTGGGTCAATTATGTAATTTGTTGCATTTATCTTACTCAATAATCAATCTTGTTCGAAACCAAAGGTATTTTCTTTCTATTATATAATTAATATAGTGTGATTACATTAATTACCTAATTTATCTAAAGTATATTTAATAGAAATCCATAATGGTATGTTTTGTGATAATACTTGCAAAGTGTTGTAACCGTAAGTAATTTATCACAATGAAAAAAAACACCATTTTGAATATTCCTAGTCAAGATGCATTGAGACAGGAATATAGATGTATCATTTGAGACTATAGTACGTAACGCTCTCCACATGTTGGGCAGTGATGAATAATGGTTGTTAGGGGCACAAGGAGTTTGTACTTGATTGTTTTCTGTTGGTTAATATAACTAAGGTCAAATAAAAAATATCAATGTGACTGATTTACATAGTTCTCTTGACTTGAGAATACCCTGGAACTTTAATATGAAAGCTCCACTTTGATTATAGTGAAATCATGGCATGGCATTCCTTCGACTGGCTATAATTGGGCCGAGCGGAAGTATTGGAAAAATCACTATTCAAGAGAGAATTCTTCTCCTTAGTTATATGGAGTTAGTCTCATGGTCAACTCAAAGTCAAAATCTCTAGTCAGAGCATTTCGGTTGATAATAAATTTTATTATTGAACTAAGGATTTTATGTTTGGGCTATAAAGTAAGTATGGATGATATTGGAATTTTGACCATTACCAAAATCTATAAGTCCAAAGTGATATGGTTTTGATGAAGAGAACTGGTGTAAATAAATGTCACAACTGGGTGATACTTAATAAAGTAAAATTGGATTTTATTGAAATAAAGTAAGCGATAAATTTAGCCAAAATGTCATACCATCAGTCGTGTGATGTATTAACATCAACATTTGAATAGTTCGATGTTAATCACTGACCTAATTTACATCCACGAGTCACACAACCGAATGATGAACTCTCTTTAGACTAAACGATTTAATTAGTTTATACTTATTAATTAAAATTAATGAAATAATAATTATAATATTTGTATTTGATTTGAGCAAAAATATTGTTGAATATATATTTATAATTTTTATAAATATATCAATTGATATGAGTTATCGATAAGGAATTAAATTGGATTTAATTAAATATATTTACATGGGCTTAAATGGGATATCAGCCCATGAAGTTGGAGGCAAAATTTCACCAGCAAACATTAGATATAGGGTGCGGCCAAAATAGTGTAAAAGGGTTTGTGATGGATGGTAAAGATTTAGTGAGAAAAGTTATGTCATGTAATCCACTTTTTTCTCTGATTCAACCATTATAAAAAGAACCATAACCCTAATTTTAGAAGAACTTTTTTGCTACCTCCTATCTACTTAATCTTAGTCGAATTAGACCTTCTAAAACCCTCAACAAAACTGAAATCAAATCAGTTCAAACTAACAACTATTTGATAGCAAAGGATCTATGGTCTAAGGACTAGCAATCTATAGAATCAAGAAGGTCTCAAAAGAGGAGAACTCATCATGACAAGGTGGACTGAAGGGCATTAGTTTTATGTAAGTGTTTAGTGTGTGTGTGTGTGTGTGTGTATGATACATAACTCCTTAAGAACTGTATATTGTTCATACACACACACACACACAAACCACAAACAAACACACACACACAAACCACAAACACACACACACACACACACACACACACACACACACACACACATATATTGTGATTATTGTATTGTTAATTAGATGAGATTCTTGTAGGTATTGATGTTGTCACATATTGATTGGTTATGTGTATATGTTTATAAAATAAAATAAAAACAATTTTTTCATTAAGGATCTGATACACACAACTGAAATTATTATATTTTATTAATTAATATATATATATATATGTTAATTAATTTTTTATATGATTTGTATTAAACAATATAACTATATCGTATAAATAACCGATTTAATAATTTTCAATTGTATATTTACATTAATTATGATTTTTATGACTAGAATTAATATTTTTCGTAATTATTTTTTTATATTATTTAATCATTATAGAAATTAATAAATTGATACAAAAAATTATGTTTCGAGAATTCAATTTAAATTTTCTAAAACTAATTTGTTACCATAGAATCTTTTAGAGAAAAAATCGGATTTTTCAAATAATTTTATATTTTTTAAAATTCGTTTTTAAATTCGATTAAAAGTGTTTAATTAATAAAAAATAAAATTTTGACATGGAAAATTTTCAATTTTTTGCATAAGATGTAAAATATCGTTCTTGATTTTTTGAACTTTTAAACTTCAAAATATTCATTATTTTTCTATCATTTATTTATTGTTATTTAACTAATTAATTAATAATATATATTAATATAATAAAATTATAATTGAATTTTGACCTAGAATGTAAAAAATAATGTAATTTTTAAGGTTTGTAATATATATATTTATATAAACTATTCTAACTTATATTTACATTAATTATTATATATATACTTATATATACATATTGTTATATATATATGAAATTATGTTACTTTAATACATACACATATATATAAGAGTGTGTGTGTATCTAAAAATTAAAATAAATTAAAAATTAAACTAATATCTTGCATACACACACACACACACTATTTATCTAATATTTAAACACTATAATATTTTACTTATAAATATATTTATAATATTTTCTCACTATATATATATATATGTTCACACTTAGGTTTTATATGTAATAAGTATAAATAATACACATATTTGGGTAACATACAATACATATAGGATGGGCTAATATGTTTGTTGCAATGTATATCTCAACATCAATATACAGGTATGTTATACCTTGCATGGAATATCATGCTACAAATGCATATACATACAAATATGTATATGATACATATGTATATTTATATACAATTTAAAATAAATTAAATAAATTTCTATCAACAATTTATAAATTTAAATGAAATATATGATTTTATTTAAATTAAATTAAGAAATGTATTGAATAGTTAGACTTCATAGGTCTAATAAAGATTTTTAGGGTAAAAAACATTGAAATTCACCCATAACTTCTGTTGTGGGCTGGTCCAGTTCCAACAATAGTATTAGAGCCCGCTACCCTATGCGGGTAACCAATTAAGCTCATAACCCAATTAATAAGGCGTCTAAGAAAAGTAGTAGCGAATGATTGGGTTTTGGTAATCTAGTAGTCTGCCCTACCTCGCTACCGACCAGGCTTGAACAGATATGTAAGCCCAAAAGGTTACCCCTAACAAAAGAGGCCCAATTTGGATTAGACTATAAGCTAATTTCAAAATCCTTTTGAAATTAAAAATAATTTTTTTTAAATTTAAAAGTTAAATATAAAATAAGAAAAATATTATAAATGTTATATTGTAAATTTTCAAAGTTGCTTGAAAAATAAAATAGAAAAATTCTAAATTTAGAAAGTAAATTTAAAATAAGATGTACAAATATTATAAAAGTTATAATATAATAAAGTTATCAAAATGTTTGAAAAATAATAGGAATTGATTTCAAAATTTGAAAATTTATTAATAAGATTAATAAAATAAATAAGTTAATCAATAAATGAATACATGTATTATATATCATGGTATACGTTACGTTAATTTTAAATGTTTGAAATAACATAAGTATACGTGTATGTATATAAAACATATTTTGAAATTAATATAATTTAATTAAAAAATTAATTAAATTAATTAATTAAAGGTTAATTAATTACATAGATTAGTTAAAGGTTAATTACTATATTGATATATGTATCATACTATAAAGGTTATATTATATAAATATTTAATATAAATAATATTTAATTAATTAAAATAATACAAAATTAATTAAATGTTAATTGATTAAAATTTATTAAATAATATTTAATTAATATACTATCATCTTTACTACTAACAAAGAGAATTCATTGTATAGATTTACATGGTGTCCTTTTGGAATTTCAAGTATACCTTTTTACATCTCATAGAGAAACAGTATTCAAGTATGTGGTTATAGCCTGTTAATTTCTAAGTACAACTATTAGTCACCATGGAGAACTACAATGTGCGTTCATCCCAAGTGTACCATATTGTCCGTAGTTTAGGTAGTAGTTCATCGGTTGAAGTTTTGCCTGATTCTAAGTTAGTATGTAGAAGTTATTGCAGTCTGAAGGAAAAAAAGGCTTCTGCCAAAGCGAAGTTCAAATATGAGGATGTAGCATGTTATTTTCTAAGTACAATCATTATTCACCATGGAGATATACAGCGAGCGTTGAAGTGGGGATATAGCCTGTTATTTTCTAAGTACAACTGTTAGTCACCATGGAGAACTACGGTGTGCGTTCACAGGATGAAGTATCTGATTGAACCTTATTATCCATAATTTAAGTGGGAGTTCATCGGTCAAAGTATCGCCTAATTCCAAGTTAGTATAAAGAAGTTATTGCAGTCTGAACAAAAAAAATAGCGGCTTCTACACTTGGTGGAGTTCAAATATAGGGATGTGGTTGCCTGTTATTTTCCAAGTACAACTGTCAATCCCTATGGAGAACTATAGTGTGTGTTCACAAGATGAAGTATCCGAGTGTTCCATTTTGTCCGTAATTTAGGTGGGAGTTAATCGGTCGAAGTCTCGTCGAGTTCCGAGTTAGTATAAAGAAAATATTGCAGTCCGAATAAAAAAATAGCGGCTTCTACACTAGGCGGAGTTTAAATATTTATGTACCATGATATTTTCTAAGTAAATCGTCAGTCCCCTTGGAGAACTATAGTGCGCGTTCACAAGATGAAATATCTGAGTGTACCATATTGTCCGTAATTTAGATGGAAGTTCATCGGTCAAAGTTTTGTCTGATTCTGAGTTAATATGAAGAAATTATTATAGTCTGAGAAAAAAATAGTGGTTTCTGCACTAGACGGAGTTCAAATATGGGGATGTGGTAGCCTGTTATTTTCTAAGTATAACTATCAGTCCCTATGGAGAACTACAGTGTGTGTTCACAAGACAAACTATCCGAATGTTCCATATTGTCCGTAATTTAGGTGGGAGATAATCAGTCGAAGTCTCACCGGATTTCAAATTAGTATGAAGAAGTTATTGCAAAACAAAAAAATAGCAGCTTCTGCACTCAGCGGAGTTCAAATATGGGGATGTGGTAGCCTATTATTTTCTAAGTACAACTGTCAGTCCTTATGGAGAACTAAATGGTGCGTTCACAAGAAGAAGTATCCGAGTGTTCCATATTGTCTGTAATTTAGATGGGAGTTAATCGGTCGAAGTCCTGCTGGATTCTAAATTAGTATGTAGAAGTTATTGCAGTCTGAATAAAAAATACAGCTTCTACACTAGGTGGAGTTCAAATATGGGGATGTGGTAGCCTATTATTTTCTGAGTACAACTGTCAGTCCCCATGGAGAACTACAGCGTGCGTTCACAAGATGAAGTATCCAAGTATTGCATATTATCCGTAATTTAGGTGGCAGTTCATCAGTCGAAGTCTCGTTGGATTCCGAATCAGTATGAAGAAGTTATTGCAGTCTGAACAAAAAATATAGCGGCTTCTGCATTAGGTAGAGTTCAAATATGGGGATGTGGTAGCATATTATTTTCTAAGTAAACTGTCAGTGCTCATGGAAAACTACGGTGTGTGTTCACAAGATGAAGTATCCAGGTGTACCATATTATCCGTAATTTAGGTAGGAGTTCATCCGTCGGAGTTTTGCCTGATTCTGAGTTAGTAAGAAGAAGTTGTTGCTATCTAAACAAAAAAATAGCGGCTTCTACCTAGGCGGTGTTCAAATATAATGATGTATCCTATTATATTCTAAGTACAACTATTAGTCACTTAGAGAACTACGGTGAGCGTTGAGGTGGGGATATAGCCTGTTATTTTCTAAGTACAACTGTAAGTCACCATGGTTAACTATAGTGTGCATTCGCAAGACGAATTATCCAACTGTACAGTATTATCCGTAGTTTAGGTGGGAGTTCATTGATTGAAGTATCGCCTAATTTCGAGTTAATATGAAGAAGTTATTGCAGTCTAAACATAAAAAATAGAGCCTTCTTCACTAGCGGAGTTCAAATATGGGGATGTGGTGGCCTGTTATTTTCTAAATACAACTGTCAGTCCCCATGGAGGACTATTGTGTGCGTTCACCAGATGAAGTATCCGAGTATTCTATATTATCCGTAATATATGTGGGAGTTAATCGGTAGAAGTCTCGCTGGATTTCGAATTAGTATGAAGAATTTGTTGCAATCTGAATAAAAAATAGCGGCTTCCGAACTAAGCGGAGTTCAAATATGGGGATGTGGTAGCATATTATTTTTCAAATAAACTGTCAGTCTCCATGGAGAACTATGGTGTGCATTCATAAGATGAAGTATTTGAGTGTACCATATTATCCGTAATTTAGGTGGCAGTTCATCGGTCGAAGTATCGCCTAATTCCGAGTTAGTATGAAGAAGTTATTGCAGTCTGAACAAAAAAATAGCGGCTTCTGCACTAGGCAGAGTTCAAATATAAAGATGTGGTAGCCTGTTATTTTCCAAGTACAACTGTCATTCCCCATGGAGAACTGCAGTGTGCGTTCATTAGATGAAGTATCCGAGTATACCATATTGTCTTTAATTTAGGTGGGAGTGCATCCGTCAAAGTTTTGCCCGATTTCGAATTAGTATGAAGAAGTTATTGCAGTCTAAACAAAAAAATAACGGCTTCTGCCTAGGCGGATTTCAAATATGATGATGTAGCTTATTATTTTCTAAGTACAACAACTAGTCACCATGGAGAACTAAGGTGAGTGTTGAAGTGGGGATATAGCCTGTTATTTTCGAAGTAAAACTATTAATCACCTTGGAGAACTACGGTATATGTTCATAAGCTGAAGTATCCTAGTGTTCTATATTGTCCGTAATTTAGTTGGGAGTTCATTGGTCGTAGTTTTTCCGATTCCGAGTTAGTATGAAGAAGTTATTGCAGTATGAACAATAAAATAGTGGCTTCTGCCATGGCAGAGTTCAAATACGGGAATGTAGCATGTTATTTTCTAAGTACAACTGTTAGTCACCAATGAGAACTATGGAATACGTTCACTAGATGATGCATCTGAGTGTTGCTTATTTCTGTAATTTAGGCGGGAGTCGATCGGTCGAAGTCTCGCCTGATTCGAGTTAGTATGAAGAAGTTATTACAGTCTGAACAAACAAACAAGCGGCTTCTGCCTAGACGGAGTTCAAATACGAGGATGCCACTATCAAATCTACTTTCACAGGTACAACTAAAAATGCATGCACGTTTTGTTTAAATGCAGCCCACCTGGGCATGCATATGTACTCGTATATATAATTATTATACAAGTAATATTAAAAGTTATATAATAATATAACTTATATAACATGATGCATGAACTAAAGATGGAACATCAAAGAATCTAAATAGACTAAAGAGATAAATACATATGTATTGTACGTATACCATGATTTTCAATGTGTTTGACTCTTGAATCATGAGGGTATTTCACAAAATATATATTATTCCGTAAGTCGATATCACTCGATATACTATATTAAAGATTATGAGTCTTTAATATAAAGTTGTTCTCTATCATTTGTATGTTAATAGATTACTTGCACACTCTTTAGTTGTCGAGCTTTCCTCAAGCTAGGGATGTTATGTGCAATACTATTAATATATTGAATAGATGAGGTAAGATAATTGCACACATTTGTTGAGCTTTTCTTAAGGTATGTACGTTATACTTAGGCCATCGTGAAATGATAGGTGCGAGTGAATAATTCCACTTTACTTATTGAGCTTTCCTCAAAGTAAAGGTGGGATTAGGATAAGAAACCATGGGTTAGGAGTTGTATGTGCTACAACCGATAAGGAATTATCCATTGTATATGGGAATATGATTTATTGAGCTTTCCTCAAGGTCAGAATCCTAAGATTACAATTGCTAACACCCAATAATGAAGTTGAAAGATCTTTATGTTACGTTTAGGGCTTGGTGAAACATAAAATACCACTAGGGCCCTTATTAGAAAAGTGGATGATGGACCGAATTTAGTACACTATTATAGCAATAGAGAAAACAGTGGGAGCATGCCATATAGCACTGATTGATTGCATCAAATTATGAAAATTGTTTTCGTAAAACATTTCGAACATTATTTATGAAATAACGATTATTTTATAGTACATCTAGAAAATAGAAATAATTATGTTTCAGTGTGAACATTATGAAATAAAACTTATTGTGGTATTTGGTTTCATAACAAAAGTGATGCATTAGATAATACAGAAGTATCTAAAAGTATTTACAATAATTTTAAATTATATACTAAGTCATAATTTTGAGAAATAATTTTTAATGTATGATTATGAATCAAATGATACTAATTAATTATATCTCAAACAACTTGGGGCTATGCACCCAATTAGTGGGAGCGTCATAGGAGTAGATGAACTCTTCGAATTGATATATATTAATGTATGCAGTCGTAAGTCTACTGATACCAAATGGTTCCACATACTTTTTTTATTCAGCAATGAGTTATCACCGATGTAACACCTCTATTTTTTGATTAACCTTATTTAGGAAATTTAATTAAATAAATTAAATAGGATAATGTGGAGTGTAGCGATAGAGAGATGAGATTGATAATTAACTAGGTTGGGCCTTAATTAATCAATCAACGAGATTGTTTTAAGCATAGAATAAAAGAGAATTAATGAGAGAGCCAAAGTGGGAATAGTCCTTTGTTTTGTTCTTAAAACCTTTACCTCCTTTATTCATTCTCATTTTCATTTCATACAATCAAAAATAAAATATAAGAGGCCAGTCATTGCCAGAAGAAAACGAAGGGAAAATCTACGGGATTCAAAGGGAAGCTTAGGGAAATCAACCAATAACTAATCTCAATCTCTCTCATCTAATCTAAGGTGAATAATAATATTCATCTCACTTTTGTTGTATTGTTTTCAGATTTAGATGGGAATCTGAATTTTAGTGAATATATGTCATAATATGGTTGATTATATCCTTAATTAGATGATTTATGGGAATTTTATGAACCTAATTTGACAGGTTTTATTGGTACAAACCTAATGTATGATCTCCAATTGACTTGAAATTTTGATATGATGTATAAAACACTATTTTGGAGATGATTTTTTAATTTCATAATTTTCCAAAATCATAAGAATATTTTATGAATTTCTTAGGAGGAAAAGAGGGTTTATTTTGGTTCTAATTATTAAAAATAATTAGGTTATATATTGACCTTAAATATTTTATACGTGAAAGAAGATGTAAATTCAGATTTTTGGTGATTCTTGGGGATATTTCCCAAGAGTTATGATTTTCTATGAATTAATTATGTTAAGAAACTATTATTTAATATTTGTTAATTACATTAATTGCAAAGGTCTACAAAATTATTATGGTAATGTAAAAGGTGTATCAAGTAAATTTTTGAAAAGAAAAGGAAAATATTTTGGTTAACCAATAATATTTTTACAAGAGTTAGTGAAAAGAAATAGCATTAAAAAGAAATAAATATTTTTATACTTATTTGCAAAAACACCATTGAAGATATTCGGCATTTCCATCTATAACGACCCGTATTTTATGTACCGGAGGATCATAAAATATTTTTACTTCGTTCGTATAGGGTCGTATGATTCTATAATTTTTGGAATATGAATTTTACGGACACTTTAGTCACCTATGATTTTTCCCTATTTTCTATGTGACCATTTTAACCTTGAAAATATTGTTTGGGCTATATCTTTTGATTGGAGTTAAACTAGGGTCTTAAATAGTTTTATTGCTTCAGGATGATGGTTTCTCACTCTATAGAATGGTCAAAATAGAAAAACAGACATGCAGTTAGGAAGTTGTGGCTGTTTTAAGTTTTAATAACTACTGACCAAGATTAATGTGTAATTAATTAGGCTCGTAAGTAGGTCCAGTAGTCTAATTTGAGATTACTATAAATCAAGAGCTGAAGAGCCAAATTAAAACGTTTCTCTCTCCCAAATCAAATCTATATTCCCATCAACCCTAGATTCATCCAAAATAATCCAAATTACTCTCTAAATCAAAACGAAGTGAAGATTAGTAAATAGATCATTGATTAGAAGATAGAGATCATCAATGTAGTTTATTTGCATTGCTTTTGATTGCTGCCCATATTAGATGTACAGTCAAATTGGTTGAATTTGATAATTGGTGAGTGGTTTTTGCCTTCTCACTATCCTATGCATGTTTATATGGTAGAATTATAGTTTTACCATGATTTTTGACTATAAAAATCCTTTTCTAGCTTTAATCACATGTTGACATATGTTTATGACCTAAATTAAGAAATTATAATATGATTTGTAGAAATGACCTTGAAATCCACCTAGTTCATATTTATATGTTCATTGAATTCTTAGATTTGGATTAGAGTATGCTTGATTGTTATAATTCTATGCATTGTTTGTTTGGATGAATGTCACTCATGTTATTCCATGTTTGTATATTGTGCTTTGATGTTGTTTGCTCGTATTTTGGATGTTAGGAAGATGGGTTGGTGAATTTAGCAAATCGGAGGCAAAGATGATCGGAATTGGATGAAACTTGGAGGGGAGGCTCTAAATTATGGGAAAAGCTTGGGTTTCGGGTCGCAAGTCCTAATTCACTAAGGAGACAAGTGGATACTGACTTATTTATATCAGTATCAAGTTGTTTGTGTTGGTCAAACAAGTCGGTGGTTGGCATGGTTAGAAAGAGCTAGGCTAGAGGAACTTGTTCATCGCATGGATAAGACAACTGGCAAGTGTTTGAGTTTGGGCTGATTTTTTTCTAGAATTTGAAGTTAGATGCTATGAGTTAGAACCGACATGTTTCGAAGAATGCTTCGGGGTCAGAAGCATCTAGGAATGGAGTACTAGAATCAAGGAAAGGGAGGAAGAAAACTTAGCCAATAATTGGTCGAGGAAGTAAGTCTGTACTAACCTATTTAGGTCGGTACCAAGTTATTTTGGTAGGTCCAGCGAAAGCGTGACTTTGGGGGAATGTAATACGAGGCTTGTAGATCGCGTCGAAGGTGTTGGCTCGTTCGCTTTATGGTTGGATGACGTTGTAACAGCATGATAAAAGCTATATAACTTTGTTTTGTGACTTATGATGGAAGTAGGTACCTGAGATAGCTGCTTGAGAAAGGGGGGAGCTGTAGAATAGTGAACGTGGTGGGTTCCTGGATAATGGAAATAGGATTAAACAGGAAGGAGGGTCGGGATGTATATGTGCCCGTGAATTGTTGGAACTCAAAGTGTTTTTTGTTGAATGCAAAGCCCGGGTATTTTAAGTAGGGATGCCCATGGATCATGTAGGGATCTGTATACCTTGGACCAGGAACCATAGGTCTGGTATCTACCTTCAGGATACGAGACACATATTGAGCTTTGGGCTATGTGGTATGAGAGTACGACAAAAACCGAGATTTTTATTAGCCCCTGGCATGAGGGCCATACAAGTTATCATATATTCAGGGCATAGGGATATGTGATAGTGAGTTATTGCTTGATGGATGGTATAGTTTCTTTGATTGCTTTCTTTAGTGTCACTCGTGGATATCATTAGGAGTGGGTATTGAAGATAAGGATATTTGGGCATCCACAATTCTATTCTGTATAATACCTTTATGATATTTATAGAGTATTATATTATGTTGCTATGTGCTAAATTTTTGGTTATAGAGACGCGTGGTTCATGTACTCTTTTTCTTTACTATATTTCCTATATAGTATTTTTGGGACACATTTACCGCTCATACCAGACTCTTGTATGACCTAATATATTATGCTTTGCTTCTTATTATCTTGGAAACTCTTAAATGAGTAGACGGGATAACAGGACTAGGTGATGTAGTAAATATATGGAGGATGAGCTGGATGGACCTATCTCGTATTATATACATATATGAATTTCTATGCTTTCCGTTAGGCAGCACCGTGGAGCCTTGGTAGTGCTCGCTTATTTCCTTTTTATGGAGATAGTTAAATGAGTCGATTTTGTTATATACTCTATTACTATTGATGTATAACTCTGTAAATCTTATACCCTAATGATTAGTTTAGACTGTTATTACTATCTCTTTTGTTGTATCTATGATATTTTATTTTATCCATGCGCTGTAAGATATACAATAGGTTATATGCTATTTTTGTTATTATTTATCTTGATGATCGTCCTATATCAAACGGGCATGGCAGCAGTGTACTATTTGTATACTATTAATGTCGCTGGTATAGGACGGTCATCACATTTGATGTCAGAGCTTAGGTTACACGATTAACCGGAGTTGATACCATGATCCAGTAGAGATAGGGAAGGTGTTATCGCCTCAGAATATATCCAGAGTGTATATATACGAGAGAATGCATGCATGTTATATATTTTGATTTTCAAAACTATATAGAAATATATTATATAGTATAAGTCACTTGCACATGAGCACTATAAATAGTTTTCTTTATGAAAGACCGATCATTCTTGTTACAGATAAAAATGATCCAGAATACAAGGAATTCCGTGAGATCTGATTTAGGATCTGAAGAAGTAGCACGACCTGGAGCTGCTACACCTGATTTTCAAGCTATATTAAGTGCTATGATGGCAAGGATGATGAGGAATGCTCCTGGTATGAGTGTTGCAAGAGATGCTCCTTTTCAAGTGCCTAGGGCTAATTTCAGTAAGTTGAGTGAAGTTTACTCTACTTTGGGAGGAAAGCCATATTATGGAATAAAATCAGCCGTTGAAGTGCATGATTGGATTGATACTTGTGGGTGCATCTTTAGTGATATAGAAGTGAATAATGTTATGAAGGAATGTTAGCTTCTAGAAAACTTCAGGAAAGGAGAGATGTCAGTTTCTAATTATGTGGCAAAGCATGATGCTTTATCAAAGTATGGGATGTCATTCATCGGCACACTATTGAGAAAGAATGGACTAGATAACTATCTCGGAGAGAAGCAGGTAGACCACATTTATGAACCATTAGAGAAGCTTATGGAGAAGGTGCTTCATCATGAAAAACTGTACCCCAGATCTAGGGCTGCAGTTGTGAAGGCAAGAAGAAGTGGAATGAAAAGAGAAAGCGATCTCAAGGGAAGAATGGCCAGAAAAAAGGAAGGAGGAACCCTACTTGCTATGGGTGCAAGAAGAAGGGTCACTTGATTAAGGACTATAAGGTGAGTAAGTAGAAGATGTGCTACAATTGTGATAAGCTTAAGCATTCGAAGAAGGATTGTCCAGAACCGGTGAAGGATAAGCATAGTTATGAAAGCGTATGTTTTGGATGAAATCCCGACTTCGTCGAGTGCTCCTTTGGCAAAGGATAAGTGGAAGGGAGTTATCGTTCAAGGTATTCTTTCTATTGGTAAAGTTCTTGTTCAAGTTTTATTTGATACTGGGGCTTCATATTCATTCATATGTAGTGATTTAGTAGACAAATTGGGATTGAGACCCGAGATAGTAGACTGGCCCTTGATCGTTACGAACCTAGTTGTAGGCTCTACGAGCCTTTGCATAGTTAGTCATGGCATAGTGTTACCGAGTCATATATGATCTTTTATTTGTGATTTCTTTGTTTTGAAATTTGTTGAGTTCGCGATTATCTTGAGAGTTGACTAGCTAAAGAGGTATGTGGCTACAATATATTGCAAGAAGTTGTTGGTGACAATCGAAGATGTGGAAGGGCGAATGATAGTGATTATCTGCCAAACATAGGATATGGATGATGATTGGGTTCCTATATTTTCTAAAGGTTTCACAGGAGGGTTGTCATATATGTTGATGGCTATAAAGAATCCAGATATCCTACGAAAGTGACTAGATAGCCACAGCATAGAGAGATTGAGTTTTGGATAGACTTAGTGAAGGAAGCCAGACCTATAGTTATGCCTTTGAGGCATATGGCATCCAAAGAGCAGAAGGAATTAGAGGTGCAAGTTAATGACTAATTAAGGAGAGAGTTCATTTGAAGAAGCATATTTGAGTGGGGTGCACCTGTAGTATTCACGACTAAGGCAGATGGCTCTTTGATGTTGCGTGTGGATTATCGTGACATGAATAAAGTGACGAAGAAGAACAAGTATCCACTTCCATTCATCGATGGCTCGTTTGATCAGCTCCATGGTGTGAAGGTGTTCTCTCAAATGGATTTGGCAACGAGATTTCATCGGTTGAGGGTAATGAAGGAGAGTGTGCATATTACTATGTTTCGTATGCCATCGAGTTTCTATTAATGGTTGGTAATGCCATTTGGGTTGACCAACGATCTGGCATACTTATGGACCTCATGAATTGGGTTTTCAGAGACTAGTCGAACAAATTCATGCTTATGTTCATGGATGATATTTTGATCTATTCTAGAATTAAAGAGGAGCACAAGACGCACTTGAGGATTGTGCTAGAGATGTTCAAGAAGCACAAGTTGAGTGTGAAGTTCTCTAAATGTCACTTCTGGAGGGAAGAAGTAGGATTCTTGGGTCATGTCATTTTGGAACAAGGCATAGTAGTGGATTCTACGAAGGTGGCAACGGTTCAAGTTTGGAATCAACCCAAGAATTATATGGATGTGAAAAGTTTTCTAGGATTGACGGGATACTATAGACACTTCATTAAGACTTCTCAAAGATAGCGGCACCATTAACCAATGTAACAGAAAAGAATCAGGATTTTGTTTGGGATGCAAAGTATGAGCATGAATTTGTGATTCTAGCGGCACCATTAACCAATGTAACAGAAAAGAATCAGGATTTTGTTTGGGGTGCAAAGTATGAGCATGAATTTGTGATTCTGAAGGAGAAGCTGATGAGTGCACCAGCGTTGACCATTTTAAGTGGAATTGAAGAGTTAATAGTACACACAGAAGACTGTGGTACTGGATTAGGTGCAATATAGATATAGAAAGGAAAGGTTTTTACCTATGCAAGTCGACATCTAAAACCACACGAATGGAATTATCCAACTCACGATTTGGACTTAGCGGCGATAGTTTTTGCTTTGAAGATTTGGAGTAATTATATGTCAGGAGAGAGGTTTGAGCTGTTCATGGACCACAAATCCTTGAAGTATCTTTTCTCTCAGAATGATCTCAACCTTCTTCAGCAAAGGTGGTTTGAGTTCTTGGCCTTTTATGATTTTCGGTATTTCCTATACACCGGGAAAAAGGAATGCAATTACCGATGCATTGACTAGAAAACATGCTACTTTGGAAGCAATGTTCTTAGAATGGAAGCAGATAAAGTACATTGTTGGATATGATGTCAAGCCTCGTTGTGAGCTAGAATCAGATATGTTGGCTGATTTTTCGATCAGACCTACTCTAATTGAAAGGATCAATGCTAGTCAAAAATGAGAAGCTAAGATGGTGTAGATCATAGTTAAGATAGTAGAAGGAGTAGAATCTAAAGACATAAAGCAATATAAACTCAACTAAGAAGGTTGGCTACCTAAGGATGGAAGATTATCTGTTCTTGATTTTGATGGATTAAGAGATAAAGTGTTACAAGAGTATCACCATTCAGAGTTGACTAATCATCCCAGTAGTAACAAGATGTACTGAGATATGAAGAAAACTTATTATTGGGAATATAGGAAGAGAGATGTTGGGGGATTCATCTCAAAGTGTACGAATTGTCAGTCGGTAAAGATAGAGCAGAAGAAACCTAGTGGACTATTGCAACCGTTAGAAACTCAAGAGTGGAAGTGAAAGCAGGTATCGATAGATTTTATTGTTGGACTACCAAGGACTCGAGAAGGGTACAAAACCATTTGGGCTATGGTTGATCGATTGACCAAAAGCACCAGATTCATACCCATCAGTGAAGTAGAACGGCATCTAAGCTAGGGGGTTGTATGTAAAGTGGATAGTACGATTTCATGGCGTGCCAAAGAACATTGTGAGTCCCAGAGACTTGTTGTTCGCTGATGGGTTTTGGAAGAGCTTACAAGAGGCGTTGTTAGAACCTCCATTCCTTGGTTTCAATGATAACGACTGTACAATCATATATAATCATATATATTATACATCTTATCAAGATTGCAGGTATATACCATTGGAGATCATCATGCTTAAAGATACCGGGACTCGAAGACAAACAAAACCCCATGGACCATGCTATAATTAGCAAGGTTATTATAGTATATTAAGAGTCTTAGATAAAACATTTTAAGGTCTCATTGAGTATATATGCACACACGATTTCATATACACTTAAATTTATTGAAAAACTAAAAATACCATCCACAAACGTTTGTGGAAAAGCCTCAGACGTCTGTGAACTCGAGAAATTATTTCCTGAAGCCACAAATGTCTGAGGTTTTACCACAGACGTCTGTCATTTGAAAAACTGCAAAAATTTGAATCGACGCTTTTTTAAATTAAGAGAACTCAACTCTTCATCAAAAGGGTGCATCGATTTAATTGAATAGATCTTAGTTAGCAGAAACAACTCCTCATCTGCATCTCTTCAAACCTATAAATACTACAATGATTGAAATTTACAAAAAACTGAATCTATTCTCTCTTAATTTCTTATTACTCTCTACATACATATTTGTGCATACAGTGCTTACATATTCTCAATCTATCATAACCAAAATATTATTTTGGTTAAACCACTTCCTACAACTCAAAGGAGATCACAGGAAGATTTGTGTTATTAGTCAAAATCTGTGTTATTTGGAACGCGAGATTGTTAGAGAAATACTTTTGGCCTAATTCTCCAGGCGAAGCGGGGATTATCTGGTTAAGGGAAATATCCAAGGGAAGTTTCAGGACTGGACATAGGACGGAGGGTCTGAACCAATATAAAATATCCGATGTGCTCGTTTCTAATTATTTACCTTATTCAAATATTTTTCTCTGCTTAATATAGTTAGTCATATACATTATCACACTTATATATAAGTTACATTACATAAAACGTCCAAAAGACTTTCACTTGGTATCGAGCTAGATCATTTCAATCTACAGTTACATATAGCTGAAAAATCATTAATGTGGCGAGCACTTTTCAAGAAGGTCAATCAACTGCTTGTCCTCTACAATTTACTGTTTCTAACTATGCTTTTTGGTCGACCAACATGAGAAGTTTTATAGAAGTAAATGGGATAGAAATATGGCTAGCAACTCAAAACAAATATGAAGCACCTTACACTGACATCAGCAGTTGGACTAATGGTCAAAAAGCAAGGGAACCTAACATTGCCAAAACTATGAATGTATTATTTTGCTCACTTGACAAAAATGAGTTTTCACGTTCATGCTTTGCACCACTGCATATGATATATGGTGCACTTTACAAATTACACATGAAGGAACAACGAAAGTCAAGCAAACTAAAATCTCGATTTTATAGAACCAATTTTCATCTTTCAAAATGAAAGCAAATGAATCGTATGCTATATTTCAAAATACTCAACACGATCTCATGGCACTTAGGGTCAAATTCATAGATTTTGATTTAGTCACACGAACTTTAAAATCTTTGACAAATGAATGGAAAAGAAAAAAATTAGCCATCAAAGAAGCTAATGATCTTTCTCAACTCAAAGTCAAAGAGCTGATAGGAAATCCGATGTCGTATGAAGTTAACTTGCGGACAAGAAAGATCAAAATCATGAAAGGAAAAACATAGCATTCCAAACAAGTAACAATGATTCGGACTTAGATGAAGATGAATTTTTTTATTTGTAAAAGCTGCAACAAAATTTAAGAAGTTCAAGAAGATTATCAGATTTCAAAATGGTGGCAAACCAAACTACTCAACTCAAACATCAATTAAATGCTATGAGTGTGAAAATTTTGGCCATACGAAGAAGGATTTTCCACAACTCAATAAGGATAAAAAGAAAAGCAAGTTTGAGAAATTCAACAAAAAGAAATGAGCTTTTCAATTAACACGGGACGATTCGGATTTGTCTTCTTAAACTGGGAGTGACAGTTAAAGCTACTCGGAATAAGCAAATGTGTATTTTATGGCTAATACTGATGAGGTACGACCTAAACTTAGGATGAAATATTGGAAATTAGAATTGAATTAGATAATAAGTATAAAGAAACAAAAATAAATAAATAAGTAATATATAGGAAAGTTAACTAGAGCAGAATTAAAAAATGGATTACTAAAAGATGAAAAATCAATCTTAGAAGAAGAATTAGAAATTACTTAAAAAAAATTCAACATGATTATCTCAGAATAACAATTTATTAAATGATTTAGAAAGTTATAAGTTATAAAAAGTTAATTTTGAAAAAGAAAAGCTAGAATTACAAGCAATTAGATTCTAGAAATATTGAAATTTGTGATCTTAAAAGTAAGTTAGATAAAATAACAAATAATGTGACAAAATTCAACAAAGAAAAACAAAATTTACAGAATCTAACTAATATATCTAAGCCATCTAGAAATAGAAATTGTTTAGGTTTTAAAGGCAAACAAAAGTCAAAGAAGTATAGCACATTATACACCAAACTCAAAAAGCCAAAGTCAAAAGCTACGATTAAAAATTCATACACAAATATGGTCAAGTATAAATTCCTAAAACAAACAATAAAATAATTATAAAAAAGTATATTCATGAATTTTTTAAGAAAGTTGTACATGACAATAATTACATTTCTAAAGGAACCAAATCCTCATGGATATGGCTACCTTCTTCCACTAACACGTAGGACCCTAAATAAACAATGTGGGTACTAACTAAATTTCTCTCATTTTGCAGGTACCCAAAACTAAAATAAAAGGTAAAGATAAATGGAAACTTGATAGTGATTGCTCCAAGCACATGACTGGAGTTGCTCATATATTATCCAATAAAACATATGTCGATGGTGGCTCTATGACATCCAGAGATAATTCAAAAGGATTTGTCATCCGCATTAGAGAAGCCATCAATATAATTATTTCTAGTTCTTCTATTATTGCTAATGTTTTATCAGTGGAAAATTTGAAACATAACTTATTAAATATAAGTCAACTATGTGATAGAAAGACAAATGCAAAATCTTTAACCAAAAACAAAATCTAATTTTTAAAGGATTTAGAAATCATCACATATATGTTTTAAACATGAATATAAAAACAATGCAAATTTATGCTTAGCCGCAAATCATGATGATCCATGGTCATGGCATAAATGATTTTGTCAGATAAATTTAAAAAATAGCAACAAACTTGCTAAAAAATGAATTAGTTAGAGGATTACCAAGATCAACTACAAGGTTTAAAACTTGTGTGACACTTTCAATTTGGTAAATTAAAGAAAAGTTATTTTAAATCTAAAAAGGAAATCTCCACAAAGAAATCTCTTGAACTACTTCATCTAGGTTTATTCGGACCGACTCAAGTGCGCTCTTTCAATCATAACAAATATGTTTTTGTAATTGTTAATGATTTTTCAAGATATACTTGGACATTATTCTTAAAACATAAAAGTGGCACTTTTGAAATGGTCAAAAATTTTGCTAAACGAGTTACAAATTTGATGAACTTAAAATTAAAAGTATACGAAGTGATCATGGAGGCAAATTTGGAAATGAACTATTTACAAATTTTTGCAACAGAAAGAGAATTAGTCATATTTTTTCATTTCCATGAACACCTCAACAAAATGTTATTGTAGAAAGGAAAAATCAAGTTTTATAAGAATGTGCACGAACCTTACTAAATAGTAGTGACCTACCAAAAAAATTGGCTAAAGCTGTGCTACCGCATGTCATGTATTGAATAGTGTAACACCTGGGCCAATGACTATGTTATGAAATATTTTTTGAAAAGAAACCTAAAGTATCGTATTTTCAAGTATTTGAATCAAAATGTTTTATCTTAAACATAAACGACTATCTAGGAAAATTCGATTCTAAAGCTGGTGAAGGAATTTTTGTTGGATATTCAGATCGAAGTAAAGCACATAGAATTTTTAATAAATGAACAAACAATATAAAAGAAAGTCTACATGTATCATTCGATGAAAACTTCACAAATAATAAAAATGATGATGATGAAAAAGTTATAAATAAAACTAATATACCGATATATGAAGATATTAATAATAATGTCAACAATAATAATATTGTGATAAATTCACCACCCAGGATATTAAAGGACCATCCAATTAATAATATTATTGGTGATTTAAATGAAAAATTATCAACAAGAAAATAATTGAATCAAATGAGTCATGTTGCGTTTATATTAAAATTTGAACCTAAAAATTATAAAGAAGCGTCAAAAGATTATTTTTGGATTATTGCGATGCAAGAAGAACTTAATCAATTTGAACAAAATGATGTATGGGAACTTGTACCAAGACCAAACGATCAATCTGTAATAGGAACTAAATGGATTTTTAAAAATAAAGCGGATGAAATTGGAATATTGTTCGAAATAAAGCAAGATTAGTAGCTTAATGATATACCAAGAAGGATGAATTGATTATGAAGAGACATCTGCTCTGTTTGCATATCTCAAAGCAATACGAACACTACTTGCTTGCACATGTCATCATAATTTTAAAAAATTTCAAATGAATGTAAAAAGTGCTTTTTTAAATGGCTTTATAAAAGAAAAGGCTTATGTTGAACAACCTCCACTATTCATTCATGAAAAATATCCCGATCATGTATTTAGACTTAAAAAGGCTCTATAAAGATTGAAACAAGCACCTCGTGCTTGGTACGAAAGATTAAAAACTCATTTACAAAATTTCGGTTTTCAAATTGGAAAAATAGGCACTACTTTATTTATAAAAGGAGAAAACAATGACATATTAGTCATACAAATATATGTTGTTTTTTGGTTCAACTAACGAAAAATTATGCAATGAATTTTCTAACATTATGAAAATGAATTTGAAATATCACATATGGGTGAAATAAACTATTTTTTTGATTTGCAAATAAAAAAATGGAAAATGAAATTTTTATAAATCAAGAAAAATGCTGTCGGAATTTATTAAAATGCTTTGGAATGGAAAATATCTCAAGTAAACTGACTTCGATGAGTGCTACTCTACATTTAGATAAAGATGAAAATGGAAAATATTTCAATCGAAAATTATATTAAAGTATGACAGGATCTCTATTATATTTAAGGGCTAGTAGACCGAACATTATGATGAGCGCATGTATATGTGCACGGTTTAAAGCATAGACAAAGGAATCGCATCATCGAGCGGTTAAACGAATTTTATGATATTTAATGAACACTAAAGATTATGGCCTTTTCTACCCGAAAGGTTGCTCATTCGAACCCATATCATATAGTGATGTT
Source organism: Allium cepa (assembly GCA_030765085.1). NCBI lineage: Eukaryota > Viridiplantae > Streptophyta > Magnoliopsida > Asparagales > Amaryllidaceae > Allium > Allium cepa. The sequence continues at coordinate 604,629,319 of CM060941.1, forward strand.
GATTTTAGGGGTTATAAAATAGATAGAAAAAGCACAAGTGGTACATGTCATTTTATTGGTCAATCCTTAATATAGTGGTGTAGTAAGAAAAACTATATTTCTCTCTCGACATATGAAGCCGAATACATCTCAGCAGCTTTAGCGTGTGCACAAGTTATCAATATGCAACAAACTCTTCCAGATTTCTGTAAAATTATAACAAATTCTCCTATATATTGTGATAATACGAGTGCTATAAGTCTATCGAAAAATTCTATTATTCATTCTTCAACAAAACATATTGATATTCGCCGCCATTTCTTAAGAGATAATGTTGAAAAGGGACTTATATCACTTAAATTTGCGAGAATCAAAAATCAAATTGTGGATATTTTTACCAAACAATTGAACGGACCAGCTTTTATAAAACTAAGACGAGACCTCGAAATTTACTCTTACAATGAATTAGTAAATTAAAATATGTATATAATACACAAAATTTTGATAAAAGTGTTTACAATTGCTTCCTTTTTATCCATAAAAAATTAACCAACTTCTGCTAAAATTCTATGGTGAAAATTTTATCATCCTAACAAATAAATTGCTAAAAATTGTAAATTACTCTTATATTATAGAAGTCTTTTGTGAACTAAATACATGTATTCTTATATTCAAAACCTTACACTGCTTCTATTCAAAATGTCTTCCGATCACGACTCTACTCATTCGACCATCGACTATAGCTCACCTTTATCGAATAACACCTATGTATCATTAACTAAATCCACACCTCCATCAAATCGATCACCCTCTCTAAACATCATTCCATCACCTACGTGTCACGCTGGTTTTTCTCCTATGGAAAAGAAAGCCAAATGGTCAATTGATCTACAATCGTCATCTCTCAACATCAAAGTTGATGAAATATATCACCATCAATAAAAAATGATGGAAGTTCAACAAAAAATGTATTATGAACAGCGACATCAAGGATCTCATCTCAAGCTTTTGGAAAAATGCATTCTAGCGATTTATGGCCATTCACCAAACAAAAATGGCATACATCTAAAATCTCATCATTTACAATAGACACCTATAAAAACGTATCACATTACTACAAGAAATTTATGCAAGCCAGGACCATCAAACAAAGATTGGAATGAAACTCCAGCTCATTCAACTTGCTCTCCACTAAAGCTGTTAATCGATGATATAAATTTGTATCGAATTCATGGGATATAAAACAGGTTATATTATCCGACCTCTCTAACAAAAAATAAAATTATGATAATCATTTCATCCAAAAACATTCTGCAAAAGTTTTCTTTAAATTTCAATAGAAAGATTCACATTTTGGCATTTCAAGATGTATATTTTCAATACACAGACTACAAACGTCTGTGATAATATCATAGATGTCTATCAAAGGTTCCAGGGAAAAAATTTCTGAAACCACAGATGTTTGTGATAACCCATAGACATCTATCACTAGTTTTGGGAAATTATTTCCTAAAACCATTGACGTCTGTGAATACCCATAGACTTCTGTCAAAAGTTTCAAAAATTTTGTACTAAAACCATAGATATCTGTGGTACCCCTACAAACGTGTATCACTGCACTGGTCCTACTTCTACAAACTGCTACATTCACACACCCCTTTCAGCATTTCACCAAGCTATTTCCAATCTCCACTCAAATCCTCATTCCTAAAAGCTCAAATTACTCAATAATGGCTTCTAAGGCAAAAAATCCGAATAGCAAAAGGTCAAAGATAGGTCAATCCTCATCTTCTCAAACCCCCTTAGTCACCGATGCCCACATTCAAGGGTGCCTTCAAAATAGCATGATTTCTAATAAGAGATTTGAAGAGCTCAAATAAAAGAAGCTTCATTCCAGCCCATTCTACATATTATGCAAGTTTGGCAAACATGGGATTCAAGAACTCATCGTCGCCTCCAAATGTCAAGATTTATTCAATTTCTACGAAAATGAGGTACAAATTGATCAATTAGCCATCTTTTTTTACGCCAATTTATGTAGTATCAATATCTAAACTCCTAACAACGACGATGGTTGGTTATGGACGAGTGTTTAGGGATATGTTTTAAAGATTAGTGTAAATACCATTGGTCGTATACTTAATTGCTCTTCATCTAAAATAGATTTAGAAGAAATTCCTAACCACATGAATTTACCACGATATGAAATAACTTACCCAATTTGGGAAGATAAGATGCCACAATGGAAATCTATTTACCTATGTCCAAAATCTAGGTTGTTAAATCATATAATTATCAATATGATAATTCCATGCATAGGAAGTCATGAACAAAATACGACAACGATCATAAAGGCCTTTATGCTATTTTTGGTGGGATACAAGTAAATTAGGTTAAGTTATTCATGATGAAAGAAAAATCTTTTGGTCTCATCATCGATGCACAATATTTATCCACTGTATATTATGCATCTCTTGCATGGCCTTGGGGTACCTTTTTATATCTCTCCTTTTGAAGAAATTCCTATCAAGGTGAGTGGTATAAGATTTTTATCTTTAATGCAACTTCCCCAATGACCCACTCTAATCATCTCGCTAGCCTACTAGACCTTGCTACAACAACAGCAAATGTATCCGGGTCCTCAAAACCTCGTGCTCCTTAACAATAAAACTACTCGCCTCGTCCTTCACGGCAACCTGCCTCCTCTAGTCATGCTACCGAATATTATTATGACTCAAAGATTCAAGAACCTCATATCGAACCAATGCAACTGAATCAATCAGTGATCTAACACTTAAAAATCAAAAGTTAATCACGCCAAATAGCAGGCTTTGAATAGTAAAATAACTAGCTTGGAACGATCTTTTTCAACACGATTGATTAAGATGGAAAAATATTTGGTAAAAGTCATCTCCACCTTAGGAAATGCAATAAGAAAGGTACGTGGTAGATTGTCCTCTCGATTATCATCTTCTTCATCACCTATAAAGGGAAGGCTACTGAGCAAGAACAACCTAAAGAAGAGGAAGAAGATAGTGATGATATGTCCTTATCCGATCCTCACCAATTTCAACATCAATCTTACATGGCTTTCCAAGGACTTTTCATTCAAGAAAATAAGGAGTATAATGATCAAACAAATTAGCTAGCAGCATACAAACAAGATCCTTCACGTATTAGGTGTATTAAAAAAATTATGGCGGATTTTCCTATTCTTCTAACTAGTATAATTGAATATTTAAATAGTTTTATTTTGTTTATGACCAATGTTGTTTAAACTTTTATTTTTATTTTGTATGTTACTTCATATAACTTTCATTTTGTAAGTCACTTCATATCTATGTTTATATCTTTGTTTTATATTTTTATAATTTTCTTTTATTTTTGTAATAATAAAGGGGGAGAGAAATGTGCATATACATATGGGAGATAAAATTAAGACTAACAACTGTATGGTTGTCATCATCAAAAAGTAGAAGAATGTTAGAACATCCATTCCTTGGTTTCAATGAAAACAACTATACTATCATATATACTATACATCTTATCAAGATTACAAGTGTATACCATAAGAGATCATCAAGCTCAAAGGTATTGAGAATCGAAGAAAACAAAATTTATAGACCATGCTATAATTAGTAAGGTTATTCTAGTATATTATGGGTCTTAGATAAAACATTGTAAGGTCTCCTTGAGTATATATGCACACAGGATTTCATACATACTTAAATTAATTGAAAAACTGAAAATACCACCCACAAACGTCTATGGAAAAGCTTCGGATGTCTTTGAGAATACTTAAGACATTATTTATTAAACCACAGACGTCTGAGCTTTTACCACAGATGTTTGTCATTTGAACAACTGCAAAAATTTGGATAGAACTTCTATTAAATTAAGAAAACTCGTCTCTTCATCAAAAGGTTAAGCGGTTAAATTGAGTAGATCTTAGCTAGCAGAAACAACTCCTCATCTGCGTATTTTCAAACATACAAATAATACAATGATTGAGATTAACAAAAAAATGAATATATTCTCTCTTGATTTCGTATTGCTCTCTACTGACACAGTGCTTACACATTCTCAATCTATCATAACCAAATTATCATTTTGGTTAAACCGCTTTCTGTAACTCAAAGCATGCACATGCACATACTCAAAGGAGATCATAAGAAGATTTGTACTATTAGTCAAAATCTATGTTATTTGGAACATAAGATTGTTATTGAAATACTTTTCTATTAGCCTTTTCCTTCGGGCGAAGCAAGGGTTATTAGGTTAAAGAAATACCGCAGGAAAGCTTCAGGACGGACGTAGGATCGAAGGCCGGACTAGTATAAAATTTCTGGTGTGCTCATTTTTAATTATTTACTTGATTAAATTATCATTCTCTGCTTAATATAGTTAGTAATATACACTCTCACACTTATATATGTAAGTTACATTACATAAAAAGATCGTATAGACTTTCAGGCGTTAGGTTGCACCTTAGTATAACTTATCACCTAAAACGGATGGGAAAATTAAAAGGGTAAATAGTATATTTGAAAATCTCTTGCGAGCATGCATTATAGATTTTGGAGGATTATGAGAATACCATCTACACCTGGTGGAGTTTGCATACAACAATAATTATCAGCCGAGTATTGGTTTGATGCCATATGAAGCAATGTATGGCCGACCATGTAACACTCCTTCATGTTGATGCGAAGAGGGCGAGAAAGTGATACTTAGGTCAGATATGATTAAGAGATATCAAAGAAAATTACTGTCATTCAACAATGAATGAAAGCTTCTTAGGATTGATAGAAAAGCTACAACGATAAGAGATGAAGAGATTTAGAGTTTTCTATCGAAAATATGGTATTCTGGAAGGTTTCTCTTCTAAAGACTGTAGTGCGATTTGGTAGAAATGGGAAGTGGGCATCGAGACTCATAGGTCCTTTTCCGATAGTTGAGAGGATTGGGATGCTAGATATAGGATCAACTTACCTCGAAAGATAAAGGGCATGCACAATGTTCATATCTCTTATCTATAGAACTTTGTGCATGACTCAAGTGTGATGATTACACTAGATTAGCTAGAACATGTTAAGGCAGAACCAGAAGTTTCTAGATCTCGTAGGTCGTTTCGTATTATTAGGAATGACACAAACAGCGTAGGAGAAAATTGGTGAACCTAATGAACGTACAAAAAGGTGGAAGTGATGATGATTGTATGTAGGAGACTGAGCAAACTACGTATTCGAAGCTCTTTGAATGGTAAGATCCACCATTTATCCAATCTACTTTCATAAATGCATATTATATTTGATAGGTTAGTATTCTGCATGTTAGGTTAAGTTCACATGTACTATTAATTACATGGCTGCTTGTTTGAGGTGTTTAATGGTTGCTTATGAATGTTAGGTATGCAGCATAACTATTACGTACGTTTTGGTTTATTTAAGGATTTTGGGTACAAAATTCCTAAAGAGGAGAGAATGTAATGACCTGAATTTTACGTATCGAAGGATCGTAAAATATTTTTATTTTTTTCGTATAGGATCGTATGATTCTATAATTTTTGGATATGACTCATAATGAAATTTTATAGATCTATGATTTTTTCCAAATTTCTATTTGACCATTTTAACCCTAAAAAAATTATTTTGGCTGTAACTTTTGATAAGAGTTGAACTAGGGTCTCAAACTAGTTCCATTGTTTTAGGATGATGGTTTTCCGTTTCGTAGAGTAGTCATAATAGAAAAACGAGATTATGGTTAGGAAGTTATGACTATTTAAATTTTAATAGCTACTAGCTAGGATTAATGTATAATTAATTAAGCCCATAAGTTGACTCATTAGTCCAATTTGATATTACTATAAATAGAGAGCCGACTTTTCCTCTCTTCCAAATCAGATCTAAAACCCCACCAATCATAGATTCGTCCAAAATCACTCAAATTACTCTCTAAATCAAACTGAATTGAGGACTAGTGAATAAATCATTGATTAGAAGATAGTGAACATCCACTTGGTTGATTTGCATTGCTTTTAATCACTATCCATCTTGGATCTGCAATCAAATTGGTAGAATTTATTAATTTTGTGAATGGTATACGCCTTCTGACTATCCTATGCCTGTTTATATAGGAATTATTGGTTTTAATATGATTTTTAACTATAAAAATCCTTTTCTATCTTTTATCACATGTTGACATATATTTATGACCTAACTAGAGAAATTATAATATGATTTGTAGAAATGGCTTTGAAATTCACCAAGTTCATATTCATATGTTCACTGATTGCTTAGATTTGGATTAGAGCATGCTTGATTGTTATAACTCTTTGCATTTTTTGTTTGAACTAATGTCATTGCATGTTATTTCATGTTTGTATGTTATGCTTTGATATTGTTTGCCAGTGTTTAAGATGTTAGAAAGATAGGTTGGTGAATTTGGGAAATCAAAGGCAAAAATATTCCAAATTGGATAAAACTTATAAGGGAGGCTCTGGAGTATGGGAAGAGCTTGAGGTCATGTCGTAGGTTCTATTTCACTAAGGAGACAAGTTGGTACCAATTTGTTTATTTTGATTTTGACTTGTTTATGTCGACACCAAGTTCTTTGTGTTGGTCAAATAAGTTGGCGGTCAGCATGGATAGATAGAGCTTGGCTAGAGGAGCTTGTTCATGACATGGTGTTGGAAATTGACTAAATGATTGAGTTTATGCCGAGTTGTTTTCTAGAACTTGAAGTTAGATGCTATGAGTTGGAACTGACATGTTTTAAAGAACAGATCGGGGTTAGGAGCATCTAGGAATGGTGTATTAGAAGCAAGAAAGGAGAAGAAGAAAATTTAACCAATAATTGGCTAAAGAAATAAGTTAGTGCCGACTTATTAGGGTCGGTGCCGGGTTATTTTGGTAGATCCAATAAAAGTGAGACATCTGGGAAATAAAGTAGGGTAGATCATGCTAGAGGTGTTGCCTCGTTATGTTGGATAGCGATGTAATATGATGATAAAAGCTATGTATTTTCGGTTTGTAATTCATAGCTAGAGTAGATACCGAAGATAGTGGCTCAATAAAAACGAGAGCTATAGAATGAGGAACATAGTGGGTTCCTGGATAATGAAAACTGGATTAAGAAAAAAAGGAGGGATCAGATGTATACGTACTAATGAATCGTTGATACTCGAAGTGTTTTCTGTTGTACTGGTATTGTAAGTGGGGATGCCCATGGATCATATAAGGATCTTTATACCCTGGATGAATAGCTTTAGGTTTAGTGTCTAGTGGTATATGAGACACATATTGAACTTTGGGCTGCGTGATATGGGAGTTAAACAAAAATCGGTATTTCCATTAGTCCCTGGCATGGGGAGCCATGCTCATTATCATATATTCAGGCACAGGGATGAGTGAGAGTAAGTATTGCTTGATGGATGTTATGGTTGTTTTAATTGCTTTCTCTAGTAGGCTATCGCTCATGGATATCACTGGGAGTATGTATTAAAGATAGGGATGTCGGGACATCCACTATTCTGTTTTGTATAGTACCTTTATGGTTTTTCTAGAGTAGAGTTGTTATGTGCCAACATTTCGGTTACAAGGGCAGATCAGGTATGGTTCGTATACTCTTGTTCCTTACCATATTTAACTGTATAGTATTTTTTAAACTCATTTACCACTCACACCAGACTATATTCTGACACAAGGTTTTATGCACTGCTTCTTATTATCTTGTATACTCCTAAATGAGTAGACTAGATAACAGGTTTAGATGACGTAGTAGCTATGAAAAGGACAAGCTGGATGGAGCTATCTCGTAGTATATACATATATGGATTTCTATGCTTTCCGCTGGGCAGCACTATAGAGCCTTGACCGTGCTCGCTTATTTCATTTTTTTTGAGATAGTTATTTGAGTTGATTTTTTATATACACTCTATGACTTTTGATGTATAACTCTGTGGATCTTATACTTTGATTATTAGTCATATTGTTATTACTATCTCTTTTGTTGTATCTATGACATTAAATTTTCTCCATTCATTGTAGGATGTATGACAGGTTATATGCTATTTTTTTATTATTCATCTTAATGATCGTCCTATATTGACAGGGCATGACAGTAGCACGCTATCTGTATACTATTGGTGTCTACGGTATAGGGCGGTTAACACACCATCCCTTTATTATGTAACATCTACGAAAAAGTTGATACCTGAAATAACTATACGATAGTTATAGGAGGTATCAGATCTATAGGTCCGACATCTATATGGAGTGGTATATGTGATATCTACTTAGTAGATGTGTGATGTATTGGTATATACAAAAGTGCGACATCCATTACGGTGAGAGTATGATATCTCAAGGTTGTTGAGGTACGACACCTTAGGTTTGCATAATCCTCAAGCTTTTAAACGTTACGACAACTAAAGTTTTTAAGCGCCCAACACCCTCTAGATATAGAGGTTCGGCATCCCTAAATGTTTTAAACCAACAGCTCTTGTTGCTTATATTTTCGACAATAAATTGAGCGGCAATGATGCCATATGTTTATGTTTTCAACATCCATGTTTATGGAAGAGATGTGTATGTTTATAAATTCGAAAACCTTTTTTATAGGATTGAAATCCTTATGTTATACAAACCAAAATCTTTATTTTTCTCTACGTGTTTTAGAAAGTCGATAGCCCTATACTTTGGGTATTATAGCCTTATGCTTTACAAAATCAAAATGTTTTTTATCGACACTCTATTCTAGCGGCACAAATGTTGTAGGTTTACAAATTAAATAGTTTTTTAATGGATAGATGATCCATATATTAGAAAGGTTCGACAACCTAATTGGGGATACCAATGTTTTAAAATTTCGACAAACTATATGTTTTAATGTTCGACAAACTCAATAGGGATACCGATGTATGTAGAATAAATACATTTGAATGAAAATTGTTATATTCTTGCTATTATATGATTTATGATAGGTTTATAATCATCCTATAAAAACTATGAGATGTGCGATGGATAATCCACATGATATACAAGATGGATAGTCTCGATGGTTGATGGGTTCATAATAATCCTAGGAAAACTATGACGTGTGTACTGAATAGTCCATATGACATTAAGTAGATAGACTATGTGGTCCATATGACTTTAAGTAGAAAGACTATGTTTGATGGATAGTCCACATAACCTAAGATAGATAATCCATATAATATGTGAGATGGGTAGTCCACATAAATTGAGATGGATAGTCCATTAAATTTGAGACAAATAGTCTATTTTATAAAGTCGGGTAGGGTGAGGGAGTGTATAACCCTATGGGATTAATCAGACTTACCTTATTACTGCATGCATATGATTAGGTTATGATGTTTTAAACATTGTGGTTATAGGTGCACGGTTTATGATTGACATATTTGGATAAGATGCTAGTGAGGAGAAAACCCATTCCGCGTAGTGGCATAGTCTTACTACATATCTAATTTTGTTCGAGATGGTATATTATTATTCACACTAGAATTTTTGTCAGAACTGAAGCTTTTTTCCACTTAAACTCTCGAGTACTAACTTGCGTAGGTCGAGCGTAGGGTTTTTAAGTTTGACGAATAAGCTTCCAGAGACATACAAGAGGCAAACTAACTATTATTAGGAGCTATTATTTTCCGCTGTGTTGTTTTCTTGTATAAATCGATGCAATGACAGGAATTAAAGCTGTTGGTGGTTAGACTTTGATCAACCAAGGAGGCATCTTTATATGTCGCTCTTAAAGTACTATGTAATTATTATATTTTCTCTTAACAAGGACAACGAAAGAGATTATGTAATAAACATTAAAGTTTATTAATGAAATATATTTTGAAAATTTTCATGCTCTTGTGCTATTGATGTTACTCATATTATTAATTAATCTCATTTTGTCATCAAAAAGTAATACTATTGATGACTGCAACATGAATAACGATTATTTTCGAGCCTTAGAATGGGGAATGTTATAACTTGGTATCAGAATATAGGTCCATGTAAAACTTAAAAAGATTTTAAAAAAATAATCCAAACAAATCAGAGAATAAGATTGGGGTATGAGATAACACTATAGTAACGTACTTATATTTTCTATAGACAAGTATGTATCCTATCACTATTCTCTCCGTTCTCTTAGACCATTCTTATGTATCTTACAATGGTCTGTATGCAGATTAAAGGAGGTAAGATATGGATGCAGGAAATGGAAGAGTGAATCAAGGTGGAGGAAGTACAACAATGGATGGAAATATTCGACCAAACACCAAAAGGAATTTGGGTCGATAAGCGACTGCTAATATAGGTTTTGGAAACCCACCTTTAGATATAGAGACTTTGTACCGGTTTTATGTAAATATGATGCAAGCTAGAGCTGCTGCTATTGTTGGAGGAGTTGATCCCAAGGTGCCAATTGATAAAAAGTATGCCAAGTTGAGCCATTATTATACCAGTCTTGGAGAAAAGCCCTTTCTAGGAATGGAGAATTCTATTGAAGTTGGGAATTTGCTATTGTATTTTGAGAGAATATTTGCTGACTTTTGCTTGAATGATGATCAGAAGAGGAGGTTGGCTTCTAGGCAGTTGCAAGGAGCTTCATTTTATTAGTAGAAGGGTGTGACAATAGGAGTTTCGGAGGAGGAATTGACATGGGCTGAGTTTAATAGAAATTTGAGGAATGGTTCTTGTTTGAGATAGCCAAGTCAACTTTGTTTAGGAAGTTTGCTAATTTGGAGCAGAGAGAGATGTCCGTATTGGAGTATGCAACTAAGTTTGATGAGTTGTCCAGATACAGGTTTGCTACCATAGGTACGGTGATTAAGAGGAATGAGAAGTTCATCTTAGGGTTAAAGTCGGAGTTTTCCTAAGCGATAATGATGCACCTCAAAGACCCCTGTAATGTAGTAGTGGAGATGGCAATAAGGAATGAGAAAATTCTTTCGACATTTGGAAAGGAAAAATCAGTGGAGACTTAGGGTAGTTAAAGCAAGAAAAGTAAGTTCTTTCAAAAGAAGGAAGCTTGGAAGGTTGGAGCTGCCAAGAAAGGGAAAGCTGATATTGTTTTCTATAAGCATGATAAAAAAGAACACTATGCTAGTGAATGTGAATATGTTGAAGGAAAGAAGGTCATGGGATAGAAAACGTGAAGTTTTATAACTGCAACTAGGTGGGGAATTACAAGAACAAATCTCCATAGCCAATCAAGGCTGATAAAGGAAGGTTTTTTCTTTGGAGCCATCAGCTTCTGGGCTAACCGTAGATGAAAAATAAAAGTCTGTGATCGAAGGTACCCTTTTGATTTTTGGCATATTTGTAAAGTATTATTTGATATTAGTGCATCACATTCTTTTATCTTGTAATGTTTGATAGATAAGTTGAGTCAAGAACCATCATACCTTATCACTTCCTTAAGGGCTGTGAATCCGAAAAGAGGGTATGCGACTCTTGGGAAGAGATGTAACCATTTAGCAATTGAGCTGATAGTTCATGCTTTTGCCTGTAATTTATATATGTATGATTTTGCAGGATTTATGAACATACTGGGTATGGATTAGTTAAGAAGATATAATGCTAGGACATTTTTTCAGGATAGGAAGATATCATTAAGACAGCCTGATAGCAGTAATCAGATTATATACTTAGTTGAGAATCCGAGCTTGGTTATTTGTGCTTTATTGGGTGCAATATAGGTGGAAGATGAGTTGAATCGGATTTTTATCGTAAGGAGCATGCAGATGTCTTTGATCCAATTACAGGACTACCACCAAAACGAGCTATTGAGTTTCAAATAGATCTTGTACCTGGAGCTGAACCCATGAGTAGACTGCCTAACAAAATGACACCTACTAAGATGAAAGAGTTAAAGGTGCAGTAAATGGACTAGAAGGGAAGAGTTTTATTAAACCGGGCAGCTCGCTTGGGGAGGGGTAGTGGTGTTCATAAAGAATTGGGACGGGTTATTAAGGATGTGTATTAATTATCCTACGTTGAATGAGAAGACGGTAAAGAATCAGTATCCTTTGCCGAGAATAGATGATTTATTTTATCGGTTGAGTGGAGCCAGAGTATTTTTCCAATTAGATTTGGCTATAGGGTTCTATCAATTGAGAGTGGCGGATGACAGTATTCCTTTGATGGTATTTTAAGCAAGGTATGGTTTGTATGAGTGTTTAGACATGCCATTTGGATTGACTAATGCGCTTGCTTTCTTTATGTATCTATGAATAGGATTTTTCAAAAGAATTTGGACAAGTTCGTATTGGTGTCTATAGATGACATTCTAATATATTCTAAGAATGAGAAAGATTATGAGACTTACCTTAGAATAGTGCTTAAGACATTAAAGCAACATCAAATAAAAGCGAAATTTTGGAAATATATTTTTTGATGAGAGAAGTGAGGTTTCTTGGTCATGTAGTTTTAGAAAAAGGGTTTTCCGTAGATCCAACTAAGATTAAAGCTACTAAAATTTTGAAAAGACCTGAGAGTTTTACCAAGATAAAGAGTTTCCTTCGATTAACTAGCTGTTATCAGAAATTCAACAAGGATTTCTCTCGTGTAGCGGCATGGATGATTAAACTTGCAAGGAAGGACACAAAGTACATTTGGATCGATAAATGTGATGAAGCATGCCTAAAGCTAAGACATTTATTGACAAATGCGCCCGTGTTTGTTGAGCAAGTTGGTTAGAATTTGGTGGTGTATACTGATGCATGTGGAATAACGTTAGGAGCTGTATTGATATAAAGAGGTAAAAAAATGCCTACGCTTCTTGACAACTCAGACCATAAGAAGTGAGGTATTTGACTCATGATTTAGAGTTGGCAGTAGTGGTCTTTTCTCTGATAGTGTGGAAACGCTATCTTTTAGGAGAAAGATTTAAATTATTTGTGTATCATAAGTCTTTGAAGTATTTATTCTCTCAGAATGAGTTGAATGGGAAACAACATAGATGGCTAGAGGTTTTAGCAGCTTATGATTTTGGAATTGAGTAAATGCTAGGGAAAGGGAATAAGGTTGTTGGCACACTTAGCAGAAAACATCAGAATGTGGTGTTAGCTATGTTAACCGAATGGGAAGACTTAGAGGCATTGACTACTTCTAGCATGTGGTTAAGATCGACGGCTAGTTCCAATAAGAATACCGTAATGTTGCCATGTTTAGAAGTTTGACAAGTAATGATCAAAATAATTAGTTCTAAGTAGAGAGATAATCCATTGCTGGCTGAACGAATCAGAAGGCTTGAAATAGGTACTGAGATTGACGATTTGAAAGGTTTTTATCTTGACCAAAACAGATGGTTGAGGAAGAAGGGACGGTTATGTGTTTCAGATGTTGATAACCTAAGGAAGAAATTATTTAGGTTATCATCAATCGAAGCTTACTATTCATCCGGGAGGAACTAAGATGTATTAGGATATGAAGAAGAGTTTCTTCTGGGAAGATTTGAAGAGGGATATAGGCTTATGGGTTAAGCAATGTTTGATTTGCCAACAAGTGAAACTCGAGCATCAAAAACTGAGTGGGTTACTTCAACCTTTAGATGTGCCACTTTGGAAGTGGGATTTTATACCTATGCAGTTTATTGATGGATTGCCAAAGTCAAATAGGGGAAATGAAAGTATTTGGGTCGTAGTAGATAGACTGACCAAGAGTGCACATTTCATTGTTGTTGAGTCGACAAAGGGCACCAACTTTGGCTAAGTTGTTTATAAAGAATATTGTTAGACTACATGGAATTTCTGGTAGTATAGACGGTGACGGAGAAACTTTGTTTGCTAGTGAACTCTAGAAGAGTCTGTAGGAAGGTTAGGTACCAAGCTAAAGATAAGTACCACTTATCACCCACAGACAGAAGAGCCGTCAGAAAGAGTCAATAAGGTACTTGCATATTTTTTTGGGTTATGTACTAGACTTTGAAGGGTCGTGGAAAGACCATTTGCACCTAGTCGAGTTTTTTTATAATAATAGTTATCAGACTAATATAGGAATGGCAACTTTTGAAGCCTTGTATGGAAGGCCATGCAAATTACTAGCATACTTTTTGGAGACCGGAGATAGATTGGTTCTTGTTCCAGATATAGTAAGAGAAGCCATAAACAAGATTGAGTTGATCTAAGAAAGAATGAGGAAAGCTCGATCTAGGCAGAAAAATTATGCAGATAAAAGGTATAAGGATTTAGAGTTTTGAGTTTGAGACCATGTATTTATTAAAGTATCACCAATGAAGGGTGTTGTACGGTTTGGAAAGCTAGGGGAACTAGCACCTAAATATGTTGGACCGTTTTCTATTATATAGAAGATCGGGAAACTCACTTACCAGATAGAGTTACCAAACAGTTCGGCAAGAGTCCATAATATTTTTCATGTTTCTCATCTTAGGAAGTGTGTGCATGATCTAGAAACTATTATTACATTGACTGCATTGGGAGATTTAGTAGTAGAACTAGACATGAATTTTGTTAGATAACCTGTTAATGTTGTGGCAAGAGATGAGAAAAAGTTGAGGAACAAGAGAGTCAAGCTAGTAAAATTCTAGTGGATTGACAAAAAGAAAGACTATACTTAGGAGATAAAAGATAGGATTAGGGATACGTATCTTGATTTTCTTTGATGGTTGTTTTATACCTATTATATAGATATTTAGCTAGTAGGATATACTTGCATTGTTGTTATGCTTATTGTGATCCTTACATAATTTTAAGGAATAATTATTTAAGGGGGGAGCTTATAACACCCTTAATTTTTTAATAACATTATTCAGGAGATCTAATTAGATATTAAATAGAATAATGTGGAGTGTAGGGATGAAGATAATGAGATTAATAATTAACTAGGTTGGGCCTTAGTTAATGAGTTAACAGGATTGTTTTAAGCATAGAATAGGAGAGAAATAATGAGAGGGGCAAAAGTGGAATAATTGTTCGTTTTATTCCTAAAACCCTTACTTTCTTCATTCATTCTTAGATTCATTCCAGGCAATCAAAAACTAAATAGAAGAGGCTGGCCATTGCTAGAAGAAAAAGAAGGGAAACTCTAAGGGATTCAAAGGGGAGGTTTAGGGAAATCGATCGACAACAAATCTTAATCTCTCTCATCCAATCTAAGGGTGAATAGTAGTATCCATCTCACTTTTATTTTATTAATCTTGGATCTAGATAGGATTTGAATTATTTAGTTAACATATATCATATTATGGTTGATTATATCCTTGATTAAATGATTGATGATTTATGAAATTTCATGAAATTATTTTGATAAGTATTATGGGTACTAACCTAATGTATAATCTCCAATTAACTTGAAATTTTGATATGATGTATAAAACGTTATTTTGGAGATGGATTTTTAATTTCATAATTTTTCAAGTTTATATGAATATTTTATGCATTTCGTAAGAGGAAATTAGGGCTTATTTTTGGTTTTAATTATTAAAAATGATTCAATAATTATTTTGGCCCTAAAATTTTTCTATGTGAAAGAAAATGTAAATTTTGATTTTTGGTGATTTTTACGGATTTTTCCCAAGGGGTTATAATTTTTTATGAATTAATTATGCAAAAGAGGCTATTATTTAGTATTTATTGATTATGTTAATTACAAAGATTTGCAAAAACAAATTTAGGAATCCAAAATGCGTTTCCAGTAACATTCTGGAATGAAAAGGAAAATATTTTGGTTAACCATTGATATTTTGACAAAAGGTAAGAGTTGGTTAAAAGAAATAAATCCATTTTATACTTATTTACAAAACGCCATTAAAGATATTTGACACCCCATCCCTTTGTTATGCACATGTATAAAAAAGCCAATACCTGGAATGATTATACGATAGTTATAAGAGGTATTGGATCCATAGGACATGCATCTATATGGAGTGATACATGTGATTTCTAGTTAGTAGATGTGTAATGTATTGGTTTATACAAAAGTGCGGCATCCATTATGGTGGGAGTCCGATATCTCATGGCTATACAGGTATGGCACCTTAGGGTTTTAGAATACTAAAGCTTTTTAAATTTGTGGCATCTTAAATTTTTAACGGTCCAACACCCTCTAGAATATAGAGGTTCGACATCCCTAAATGTTTTAAACCTAACAACTCTTGTCACCTATATTTCCGACATTATATTTTGCGGAATTCGTGTCGTAAGTTTATGTTTTCAACATCCATGTTTTACAGAAGAGATATTGTATGTTTATAAATTCGACAACCATGTTTATAGGCTTGAAAGCCTTATATTTTGCAAACTGAAATCTTTGATTTTTTAATGGCATGTTGCCTAAGTGTTTTAGAAAATTGATGGCCATATATTTTGGGTATTATATAGCCTTATGCTTTACGAAATCAAAATGTTTGTTTTCGGCACTCTATTCTAGCGACATGAATGCTGTAAGTTTACAAATTGAATAGTTTTGTTTAATGGCTAGATAAGCCATATCTTTTGGAGGTTCAGCAACCTAATTGGGGATACCAATGTTTTGAAGGTTCGACAAACTATATGTTTTAAAAGTTCAACAACCTTATTGGGGACACCAATGAATATAGATTGAATGCATTTGAATGAAAAGGTTATATTCTTGTTATTATATGATATATAATAGGTTCATAGTCATCCTAGAAAAACTGTGAGATGTGTGATGGATAGTCCACATGATATACGAGATGGATAGTCTCTATGATTGATAGGATCATAGTAATACTAGGAAAATTATGACATGCGTGATAGATAGTCCACATGAGTTTAATTAGATAGACTATGTGTGATGGATAGTCCACATGACTTTAAGTAAAAAGACTATATGAGATGGATAGTCCATATGACTTTAAGTAGAAAGACTATGTGTGATTAGTAGTCCACATGAATTGAGACAGATAGTCCATTTAATTTGAGACAAATAGTCCATTTTATGAAGTTGGGTAGGGTGAGGGAGTTTATAATCCTACAAATACGTATTATTCAAACTTATCAATATTTCATGCTCATGTTATCATATTTTAACCATTGTGGTTAGAAGTGCACTATTTATGAGTAACACATTTGGTTAAGATATTATAAGAGGAAAACCTGTTCTGCTCAGCAGCGTGGTCTCACTAGATATCTAATTTGATTCGAGATGGTATATTTTTATTCACACCTAACTTCTTGACCGACCTAAAGTTTTTGTTTTTTTCCTTAAACTCTTGGATACCCACTCGAGTAGGCCAGTTCAAGTTTGTTGAATAAGCTTTCGAAGATGTACAGGAGGCAAGCTAGTTGTTATTAGAAGCTTTTATTTTTTGCCATGTTGTTTTATTGTATAAATGGACATAATGGTAGGAATTATAACTGCCCATATTTAGAGTCTGATCACCCGATGAGGCATCTTCATATGCTCCTGGAGTATTATGTAATTATTATATTTCTAAAGGAGGGAAATGAATAGGATTGTCTAATGAATAAGAATGTTTATTAATGAAATAGTTTTCGAAATTATTTATATTCTTGTGCTTTTGATGTTGTTAATACTATCAACTGATCTCATTTTTTCATCGGAGAATAATACTATTGATGATTGTAGCATCGGTAGCACTTATTTTCGGGCCATAGATTGGGGGTTGTTACAACCAGCATGGACATGTGTATTTGATGCACATATAGTATGTCAATAGTAAACTCATAGAGTATATGTTAACCCGCCTTTTAGCAAGGTCTTAGACATGCGAATTTAACTCAAACGACTGCTCGGTTATCGAGGTTGGAATATGATGATATTGGTTCAATTGGTGGATAAACGATCAAACATGAATGATAAACATGAATATGTCATCAGGATTCATCATTGCCAATGGACAAAAAGTACAGGGTACTTGGAATACGAGTTTCGACAAAAGTTGAATTGCATCGATTTGCTTGGAGTTTGCTTCGAGTCATATTGGGGTTTACTTCGGATTTTCATGATGCTTGTTTCAAGTCAGGCTATGGTGTGCTTCGGGTCACTAGGGATCAATATATTTTAGAGGGGTCAATGCTGCTTAGGGTCGGTAGTGCCTTAGCTTCGAGTCGGAATAAGGAAATGGGGTCGGCATCACGTTGGGGTCAACAGGATTAAAGGACTTTGGGTCAGCAGGATACCTACTTCGGGTCAGTAAGAGGAAATAGGATCGACATGTTTTTGCTTCTAGGGATTGGCACATTTCTACTTTCTTCAGGTTGGCTATAGCTTTTCCTCAGGTCCGCATTAGGAAATCAGGTCGGCAACATGGTTCTGGGATCGACATGTTTTTCCTTCGAGTCAGGGATGAACTTACTTCGGATCAATGATGGATTTGTTTCAGGTCATTACTCGAGCTTCTTGGGGTTGGCATGTTATATACTCCAGGAAAGCGGTGATCGACAATATGGACTCGATTATGGTTCTAGTGGGCCCGTATCACTCAGGAAGCTCGGTAACTAGGATTTTGTCTATAAATACGGCAGACGGGGCTTCGGAAAAGGAATTCTCATTCTGTTTTCCTTGATCTTCTACTTAAAGGATGCTCTGCCATTTTTGTTTCAAAAAATTTGGGTTGTAACTGTAATTGATTCTCTGATTGATAAAAAGGAAATTTATAGAGAGGACATAGCCCAGAGTCAGCCGAACCACTATAAGTCTTGTCTTTTTACTGCTTTCTTTTTAATTATTGTTGTTCTTCATATTTATATGCTCTTTATATAACTTATCTATGATCTGTGACTATGAATTGGTGCCTTTATCTACGATTGGGTGTTTGTGACCATTTTTGGCTCAAACAGTATAAAATGGAAGTAAATAAAATAACATGTTCTAGAAATTATAGGATTTGATCGAGTGCGTAAGTTTACTAAAAACAATTCTGAACATACCTGAAAATGAATGATGATTCAATCTCAAAAGTTACTCCTCCATGTGATACATAATGAGGTATCGATAACGGGTAATCGAACTTTATTGAATAGAGTACGATTAATTATGAGTGAAGTTGAATTTATTTCTTTAAGGGCATGTACTTAAGAGTAGTACACAATGTTCATACCGTTTCATCTAAATCATAGTTTATAAAATCATTCAAGATAAGAGTTTATAAGAAACCCCAACATATCCTAGGTCAAGTAGTTGGTAGTTTGTGCATGCCGAAAGTCTACACGTAATTATTTTTCGTAAGGGACCTTATATGAATGCCCAAAAACATTTTTGGAAAGGACTGTCATTGGACGACATATTTATGTTTTCAACATAAGTTTTGTATACTAAAACTAAATCGGTTTTAAATAAAAGGAAATTCATAAAGGGTTTATGAATACATGTTCGATGGCATTGAGAAACAATTGTTTTTCAAGAAATACCAACTTTATAGTGAAGGAAATTCTTTAAGAAATTCTTTATAGGAAAATGGAATTGGATACGATCCAATGATAAAACTGATTACACGAGATGAAATGAAATCAACTAACCTAGGTGGACGCATTGCATTAGAGTGTCTAATAATTATTCTCGTACATTGAAGAGAAACTATGAGTTTCTTATCAATGTCAAAAATATATAATCCTTAGTTGTTTAAATAAACCATTTAGAGTATTGACTCTATAATAAGGTGTGATGTGAATATCCGAAAATGAATTCCATGTACATATCAAAATATGATTTTAGCAGTCGTAACTGAAGAGATGTGATCCACCGACCTCGATGGTGTCTTTATGAGCAAGAGTAATGCAGTTTGAATTAAATGAGCAATGTTGATAAAAATAATCTCGTAAATTTCAAACAATGAAATTAGCATAATGGATCAACATGATCAGTATTTCGGATTTACTCATAAAATTATCGCTTTGTAGGACTTTTTGATTTGGTACATATGTCTGAAATAAAAAATTATAAATAATGATTTAGAATAGACTGTTTGCACATAACAACCAAAGTGTCTCGAGGTCAGTGGAAGTGCTATTTGGGTTTATGAATGTTTGGATATGATCCAAGTACATATATGAAAGTATCATTTGACAAGCATCAAAATTGAGCAAGTGTTTTGATAGAAATATCAAATAATTTAATTGTAAATCAAAATGCAGAGGAAGCGTGTGCTCGTAAGAAAGAACATTAAAGGGTACATTAATGTTTCTAAATCGTAAGTAAACAACACATTACTAATTTTTACAATTGTACTAAAATCGGCCATAGTTTTTTTAATACTTGATGTTGGATTGTAAATGATATCTTTTATATTAAGTATAAAAGATATAGGGAATGTCTCAAATGACATACAAGGACATCCTATTAAAATGTTTAATAGGGGACATGTAAGATAGCTTCCTTGTGCATGGAAATAGGAATTATCATACATATTATGTTGTCTACGATATCATGATTTTATTCATGTATTTGATATGTGAAGCAAATATTAAATCCAAATTGATATCACTGAATGGTAGTGTAGGATGTTTTCATGTATTTATGAAATACTAGAAAATTGTTCACAAAAACAACGAACTCCTTATGAAGAAGTGTTCGGACTCAAAGTTTCATAAGTGATATTGAATATGATACGTAAATAATTAATTCAAGTTAATAATCTTTTAGTTTGAAATGTTCCAAATAAAAGACTATAGTAAATTCAATGGAAAGGCTAAGTAAATCGCCCTGAATAGCGTAGCAAACATGAAATGTACATAAATAAATGCACAAATTTATAACTGAGCCGAGGGTAATTCCAAATGCTGAGAATCCTATAAAATTATTATATGATAACAATGCCATTATATTGTTCATAAAGAAACTTACAGCTCAAGCAACTAGAGATACATACTCTGAAAGGTTCCACATGATAAAAGTAGTTTATCAGCGTCGAAGAGGGTTGATTGACAAAGTAGATATTTGAAACATAACAGCTTACCCATTCACTGAGGGACCGACCCTATCTGTTTTGAGGAAACCAATTGAAAATGTTGGAATAAGATTTCATAATTGGCCCCAAGTACAAGTGGGAGATTGATAGAGTTAGATGTATGTCCTATGGGCAATTATGTAATTTGTTACATATTCTAACTTAGTAACCAATATTGTTCGAAACCAAAGGTATATTCTTTCTATTATGTACTCGATAAAATGTGGCTACATTAACTAATAAATTAGTTAGTCTAATTAAAAATGTATTTAATAGAAAATCCATAAATAGTGTGTTTTGTGATAGTAGTTAGAAAGTGTTGTAATCATGAGTAATTTATCACGATGAAAACAAGTGTACCATTTTAAATGTTCCCAGTCTAGATGCATCGAGACTAGACATCGATGTATCTGTTGAGACTAAAGTACATAACACTATCCATTTTAGAGAATGTATTACTCATAGCTGTTTGGGGGCACCAAGGGGTTATGTGTTGCTAGTTATTGGATATATAACAACCCAAAAATTAAGCTATAATAATTAATTAACGAATTATGTAAATAATAAAATAATTTTTTGAAATTATTAGAATCGAGCTACGGGAGTTGCACCATTGTATCCATGGTGATTTTTGATCAACTTCCATATATGGTTTGTCATAATCCGAGTTAATATGAAGAAGATACGAATTAAACAAGAATTAAATAACGAAAAAAAATAAGGGTCAGGTTGACCCTAACTAAGGCCAAGTCGACCCTAGGGTCAACCCTCATATTATAAAGGTCGATCTGCCTTTGTTTTGTACGTAGCTTCGTTCAGTTTCTTTCGAACATGTCATTTTGTAATTTCTTTTCAATCTCGTGCGTTCATTATTCTATCCAACAGTTCCAAGCGATCGTATGACGTGGTTGCACTAGATTTAATCTTTAATCCAATGGCCTGAGATCCCTAAATGACACTATAAATAAGACCCTAGACCTAGCTATTTTTATCATTCAGATTTTCTCCAAATTGGGTCCATTTCTTGAGGCTGGACCCCACAATTTTTTTTCTTGAGACGAGATCTCTTTAATTAAAATATTTTACACCCTAGAAGTGGATCCGAGAAGGCCAAGGAATAGAGCTAAGGACCACGGGTGAGTGCTTAGTGATTATTTTAGAATTTTAAGTAATTTAAAATAATAATGTTCTTAATAGTTTTAATTTAGCTATGACACCCCACCCCGAGGCCCACATTAATAAAGGGAATTACTTAGTAATTTTGTCTGCTAATGCAGAGAATAAGGCTGGTTAAAGGCGACCATCATAGTCTTGCATTAAATAAGAGCTAAGTACATTGATATTTATACTCTTTTTTCCATTTTTGTCTCGAGTATTTGACATACTTAATTCCTATCTAATACACTACTATGGTGGCTACATGATCGATTCAGAAACAAAACATAATAATTATATCAATTATGAACAGCAATACAGAAACGATACGTATGAATACATACATTAAATGTAATACAGCATGCCACTAGTGGTATACAACCACAATATATACATACATTCCCCACAAAAGAATATATACATCACAAGTTCCCAACAGAAAGACTACTACACAAAAACTATGCCATATTCCAAGTCGATGGTGAAGTCCAAATGGTAAAGCAAACTAAGAGTCCAACTACCTAACCTGCAACTCGGTCTGACCCAAGAAATAGATACATGGGTCAGGCTGGCTAGAACTTGATATTAGTATATGATAAGAGTAATATAAGTGCATAAGTGAATTCTTCCTTTAACTAAAGGAAGGGTGCAAATATAGTATAATCTCAATGCATGGAATATGTTCACAAATGTTTGTCGCATGAATAGGTTTAATTCAACACAAGAAATTCATACTTAATGGCATTTAACTCAAATGCAAGGAATCGTATGAAAGTCATGAGAGAAACTCATCGAAATTCCAATATGAATCTCATCGAACTCAAGATAAAGTTCAAATATCATAAAATCACCATATATATAACATCTCATGTAGCACTAGGCTATCGATGTAACAAAAATATCTCAAAATAGTGAAATCGTATAAAACTCAGAAACTCAGAAAACCCCATATTGGACAGATCCCTGATTGCAAAGCTGAAGCAATGATGCACGTGCTAAACTCTTGTCTAATACAAGACTATGATGGTCGCCCTTAACCAGCCCTATTCTCCACATTAGTAGACAGAATTACTAAGTAATTCTCTTTGTTAATGTGGGTTTTGGGGTGGGGAGTCACAGCTTGGTATCAGAGCAGGAGAGTCGGGATGTCGAAGGTATAGGACTCTCTGCAATCTTGAGAAAATTTCTATATAAGTTATTTATATCTAGTTTTTAAAGTTCTTTTCAGTCTATTTTATTCAGTTATTTTTATTCAGCTATTTTATTCAGTTATTTACAGTCATTCACTTTTATTTGCATTTATTCACATCTGTTTTACGTTAAAATTTAGCATTTAAATGTTAGTTTCTTTTAATTCCTTATTACGCAAATAAAATATTAGAAAGTGAATAATTCACAAATATGGATTAAAATAGAAAACATTAAATTTACAGAAATTTGATGTAAAATAAGAAAAACTATAATAAAAAGAAGATAGACTAAAATAGGCAAATTTGAGACATTTGCAAGCATGTTTATAACTAGTGATTATAACTAAAAAATAAAACAGAAGGGTAACAATTATAACATATGTTATAATTAAGCAGAAAGATAAATAAAAGCTTATATTAAAATTTACAATTAAGTTAATAAGAAATATAGCGGAGATAACAGAAAAGGCTTATTTTAAGACTTAGATTAATACAGTAGAAATAACAGAAGATGCTTATTTTAAAACTTACAGTAAGTTAATAAGTAAACATAGTAGTAGGGACTGTATAAATAGCATTCCCTTTCAGACTAGGACCGATGGTCTCACAGTAGTTAGGCGAGGCTAGGAAAGACATATTCAGACTAGGACAGATGATCTCATAATAGTTAGGTGAGGCTGGGACACGCTTATGCTAACTAGGGTAAATAAGGGGACAATAGAGAGAAGCACAAATCGGGGAATTTGGGTAAAGGGCGCAACTATATTTTTTTGTTATGACCAATATCGACAGCATTCCCTTTTAGACTAGGACTGATGGTCTCATAAAACACTTAGATGAGGCTAGGTAGGACCGTTTCAGACTAGGACTGATGGTCTCACAACATATTAGGTGAGGATGAGCACGCTTATGTTGATTTGGGTAAATAAGAGGTCACTAAAGGGAGCGACAGTTAGCGTGTGCCGACGATGACCCAGCGTGCGACGTCGATTAGGGTAGATAAGTCGCTACTGCTTTCCAAGCGCTAAACATGTATCTTTTGTTGTAGGATCAATAGAGATAGAAGGCCGATCAACGGGTAGAATTAGGATTTCAACCTAATTAAAATAGGATTATGGTTTCATCCTAATCAAAGCAGTAATCTAAGGCAAGTGCAAACAATCACAATCAAAGCAAACAAAATCAGTTAAATAGTATTTTATTCCAGCTTTATCTTTTCCTTTATCTCCTCTATACTAGAACTGTTGTTAAGTCTATTATCTTTATCTTGCTTAAATGCTAGTAATTACTTTCACTCACCAGATTTATAATCTAACCCACTCCTTTATTCCCCTTTCCCCCCACAGGCTAGCAGAGGCAAGGATAGTAGATTTGGATTTCCTAGAGATCCATTTGCAGAGCTTTCTCATTCTTATGTATTCTTCTCCCTTTCAGTTTTCTTTTCATTGACTTTGGATGTACTGGTACTTTCTGAGAGGGATGATTTTTATTATGTACTCTGATGATGTGACTGAGATTATATTTTTCATAAGACTTCTGTATTTGGCATTTGAGACATAATCTGTTTTATAACATAATTTTATGAAGTTTAAATTTTGAATATCAAGTTATTATTTAAATGTTTTCGTTTTTGTTATTTATTTGTCATATGAATCTTAGTCACCGTGATGCTTTAGCTATACCTATAATGCACCATATCCTTTAGTGTGTCTTTTTGGATATACTAAGGGGTGTGGGGTGTTTCACTTGGTATCAGAGCCTAAGATTACAGGATTCCTAAAAACTTGTTTTAAAAGTAAATTATTTTTTAAAGGTAACATATTTTAAACTATTTTTCAAAAAGAAACTCTTAGAAATAATTTTTCAAATATAAAAGATTTTTTATAAAAAATATCCTCTCAAAGTCCATTTCAACCTTCTTACGATTCTTTCGAGCCTCAATTTTCTTTTATTTGCATAGTATGGCTGACTGGTTCCATAGAGCTACGGTACCAAAGGTGCAAGGTCAAGCACCCAATACAGCATGGCGGGTAGAAATCCCAATAATGCATCTGCAGAAGCCAATTTTTCTAAGCTATGCAAGGACTTCGCTAACCTAGGAGACAAGACATTTTCTGGAATAGAGGATTTCATGGAGGCACGAGTTTGGTTGACGAATACGGAGCGAATATTTGGACTGTTAGGATTGGAGGATCGGTAGAGAGTTTAGCTTGCATCTTGGCAGCTGAAGGGGGAGCTTAAAGAGGTTTCTAAATCAAAAACTCTAAGAAGCAATGGTGGAAGAATAAGATGGATAAGGACAAGAGGAAAGAAGGAGGATCTCAAAAGCACATCAAGAAAGGCAGGAAATGTCATAATTATGGATTGGTTGGGCATTTCGCAAAGGACTATAAGAAGGACACGATGAAGAGGAGGTGTTACGACTGTGGGCAGCATGGTCATCTTAGTAGAGCTCGTCCTTAGAAGACGGGGTAGAGAGAAGGCGCATCTACAACACAAGTACATGATTTAGATGCAACACCTCTAGTAGTGGATCAGATCGAGGTAAGAAAGTCTTTGTAGAAGGTTTGATCTCTATTTCAGATTTTCCTATTCGGACTCTTTTTGATTCTAGAGCATCGTTTTCTTTCATTTCTAGTTCCTTGGTTGATTGTTTGCACTTAGATATTTCTCTAGTAGTAGAACCTATAGTTATTTGTAACCCCATAAGAGGGTCGGCACATTTATCCATGATTTGTAGGGGTTTGAAATTTTTTATACTAAGCATAGAGTTTTATTATGATGCATATGTACTGAGATTTTTGGGATATGGGATGATTTTGGGGATGGATTGTCTATCCACTTATGGAGTGATATTAGACTGAAAAAGGAGAGTCGCCAGATTAGAGACATGAAATGGTAGGACCCTCGAGGTTTCTTACGACCCACAGGGGTCAGTCATGTTGAGCTTCCTTTATTCCCCTGATTCATCACAAGGAGAGGTAGATTCTGTTCCAGTCATTAGAGATTTCCCAAATGTTTTTGAGGAGGTTAAGGGATTACCCCCTAAGAGAGAGATCAACTTTACAATCTATCTGAATGATAATGTTAAGCCAATGGCATTTCCCTTGAGGAATATGGCTCCTAGGGAGAGGAAGGAGTTAAGTAAGTAGATTGGTGAGCTATTGGAGAAAGGCTTCATCAGACAGAGCATATCTGAGTGGGGAGCGCCAGTCGTCTTCACTACAAAGGTGGATGATTCCCTTCGACTTTGCGTAGATTATATAGAGTTGAATAAGCTCAAGAAGAAGAATTGTTGCCCACTTCCTAGGATAGACGATCTTTTCGATTAGTAGGTTGGCTCTTCAGTATTTTCTCAGCTTGACTTAGCTACTGGATTTCATCAACTTAGGGTCGGTGACGATAGCACCGATAAGGTAGCGTTTAGGACACCTGATGGATTCTTTGAGTAGTTGGTTATGCCATGTGGCTAACCAATACCCCAGCCTATTTCGTAGATTTGATGTGTCACGTTTTTCGAGATGTCCTAATAAGTTCGTTATAGTATTCATGTACGTCATTTTAGTGTTTTCCAAGAGTAAGGAAGTGCATGTTATTTATCTTGAGACGTTCTTCGTACACTTCATGTTCATCAGTTGAGGGCAAAGTTCTCGAAGTGTCACTTTTGGTGTAAGGAGGTGCATTTCTTGGGGCATGTAATCTCAAGAGAGGGTCCAGCAGTTGATCCCACTAAGGTAGTAGCAGTGCAAGATGGGAAGGCCCCCAAGAACGCCACTGAAGTTAGAAGCTTCCAAGGTTTAGTTGGTTACTATAGGAAGTTCATCAGAAATTTGCTAGGATTTCAGCACCGTTTACTCGCCTCACTTAGAAGAATGAGGCATTCATATGGGATGTGGATTGTGAGGATTTCTTCATGATGCTAAAGAAGGCCCTTACCAGCCCACCGGTGCCCAACAGAGTTAAGCCTTTTATAGTATACACTAATGCATGTGGGATGGGTCTTGGAGCGTTATTGATGCAAGAAGGGAGAGTAGTATGCTATGGAAGTAGACAGTTAAGAACACATGAGAAGAAATACCCCACCCATGATTTAGAATTAGCTGCTATTGTTTTCGCACTCAAGTCTTGGAGACATTACTTCCTAGGAGGTAGTTTGGAGCTTTTCATTGACCATAAATCGTTGAAGTACTTGTTCTCACAAAAGGATTTAAACTTGAGGCAGTAGAATTGGATGGATTTTTTAGTATCTTACGACTTTTAGATAGCTTACCCTTGGTAAAGGGAACGTAGTTACGGATGTATTAAGTAGGAAGAGAGCAACCCTTAGTCTAATAATCGTGGAGTGGAGAAGCCTGGAGTTTGTTTCCACCTTTGATTTTAAGCCCTTTATGAACATTACCCCTGGATTATTGGCAGTACTAGAGGTTAAGCCTACCCTCATAGATCAGATTGATTCAAGGCAGCGAGAGGATTCGAAGCTTATGGGTATTCTAGAGAGGATTAGCAGAGCATAGGTCTCTAGACATCTCCAACGCTATTCCATAGATAGTAAAGGGTGGCTAAGGAGAGATGTAAGACTTTCTATCCCCCGCATTGGTGATTTGGTGAGGGCAGTTCTAGCAGAAGCACACCATTCTCAAATGAAAATTCATTCGGGTGGTGATAAGATGTATAGGGATATGAAGAGAGTGTTTTATTGGAGTGGCATAAAGGAGGATATAGCAGAGTTTGTAGCTAAGTGTCTTGTGTGCCAAAGAGTTAAGGCAAAGCAGTAGAAGCCCGGCGGATTGCTTCAACCATTGGATGTACCCGAATGGAAGTGGGATAGTGTTTCGATGGACTTCATAGATGTTTTACCCCGATCTAGGAAAGGGAATACCAGTATTTGGGTGATTGTAGATCGTTTGACTAAGAGCGCCGACTTCATTCCAGTCAAGAGTAATAGGACATCACCTTATTTGGCATCCTTATATGTTCGTGAGATAGTCCGATTTCATGGAGTTCCCTCTAGCATAGTGAACGATAGAGACCCTATCTTTACTAGCGATTTTTGGAGAAGCTTGCAAGAGGCTTTAGGAACACAGCTTAGATTGAGTATGGCATGTCACCCTCAAACGGACGGCCAAATGGAGAGAGTTAATTGAGTTCATGAAGATTTGTTGAGGATGTGTATTCTTGATTTTGGAGGAACTTTGGAGGATTATCTTTCTTTAGTGGAGTTCGCATATAACAATAGTTTTCAAGCTAGCATTAGGATGGCACCTTTTGAAGCTCTTGATGGAAGACCTTACAAGTTGCCTTCGTGTTGGTTGGGTCTACAGAGAGATTGCTACTTGGTTCCGACGTGGTTAGAGAGACTTCAAAAAAGATTGATTTGATTAGAAGAATAATAAAGACGGCTCAAGATTGAAAGAAATCCTATGTAGATAAACGGAGAAGGGATATTGAGTTTGAGGTAGGAGATTTGGTTTATATAAAGGTGTCTCCGCTAAGAAAGGTAGTGAGGTGTGGATCAAATGATAAACTTGCTCCTAGATTCGTAGGACCATTCTCCATTGTGGAAAGGGTAGGGAAGATGGCGTATTGGATAAAGCTACTGAAGAGACTCGTAGGAGTTCATGATGTTTTCCATGTTTCACACTTGAGAAAGTGCTTACGTGACTCAGCAAAGGTAGTGGAACCTTGCCAACTTGTAGAAGTTGAAGTGGAGGGAGAAACATCGGTTCGTCGTATTCCTACCAAGATCGTTGGATATGATGTCAAGAAGCTTAGGAATAAAAAAATTCCATTTGGTTATGGTGCAGTGGGGAGATAGCATTGAGGACGCTACGTGGGAGGCTAAAGAGAAAATACGTGCCTCTTATCCGTATCTTTTTGATGATACACTTTAAATTTGCTATTTCCATCTTTAGTTTTGAATGGGTTCTTTCTTCTAGTATCCTTTGGGAGGGTAAATCTTAGGATTTAACCTATGGATGGCAGGACCGAATGCAAACATGATACTAGTATATGTTATGTATGATGGACGCTAGTGGTTGCAAGTGTTTGCTACTGGATGCTAATGGATGCATATATATACAATAGGCACAATTATCTCTTAGGGATCGGCCTAACTAAGTCACTAAAGCATATGCATATGGATGTGTTCTCATTTGCATTTTTATTTTATTTCCATGGTTAGTATAACGGATGATTATTATATGATTGTTACATTTGGATAATGATTGTAGCACGCATATAGAACTATCAGTTGTCATTAGGGAATTTGCATTCATTTGGATACATGGCACGAACATAATAGCATAAAATGAGGTCGACCGCATAAGTAGACTGCCTAATCTTTTGCATTAGTTAGGGACATTGACACTACACTTTTTCATATAACATAAATTGCATTAGAAAGCCTAAGGATAATGGATGTAATGGATGGTGGTGAAATATTTGGTTGTAGAATTTGGATGAAAATATTAATTTCATTCTTCTATCTTTTGAGATTTCGGGGATGAAATCCTTTAAAGAGGGAAGAATGTAACCACCCAAAATTTAAGCTATAATAATTAATTAATTAATTAATTAATTAATTAATTAATTAATAAAATAAGTTTGTGAAATTATTAGAATCAAGCTATGGGAGTTGCACAATTGTGTCCGTTGCAATTTTCTGATCAATTTCCATATATAGTTTGTCAAAATCCTAGTTAGTATGAAGAAGATACAAATTAAACAAGAATTGAAGAAAATAATAAGGGTCAAGTTGACCCAAACTAAGGCCAGATCGACCTTAGGGTCGACCCTTACCATAGCCAGGTCGACCCATACAATATAAAGGTCGACCCGCCTTTGTTTTGTACATAGCTTCGTTTAGTTTCTTTCAAACACGTCATTTTGAAAAAAAATTCAATCCTGTGTGTTCTGCTTCCATCCGATGGTTCCAAGCGATCCTATAACGTGGTTGCACAAATCTTCAAATCCAATGGCCTGAGATTTCTAAGTGACACTATATATAAGAACCTAGACCTAGCTATTTTATGCATTCAGATTTTCTCTCAATTGGGTTCACTGTCTGATGCTGGACCCTAAAACGAAAAAATTTCTTGGGAGGAGATCTTTTTAATAAGATATTTTACATCCTAAAAGTGGATCCAAGAAGGCCAAGGAATAGAGCAAAGAACCACAGGTGAGTTTTTAGTAATTATTTTAGATTTTAAGTAATTTAAAATAATAGGGTTCTTAATAGTTGTAGTTTTTTTGAGATAATTTCTATATAATTTATTTACAACTAGTTTTTAAAGTTCTTTTCAATCTATTTTATTCAGTTATTTTTCTTTAGCTATTTCATTCAGTTATTTACAGTTATTTAATGTTATTTGCATTTATTTACAACTGTTTTATGTTAGAATTTAGCCTGTAAATGTTAGTTTTTTATTCCTTTTTATGTGAATAAAATATTAAAAAGAGAATAATTCACAAACATGGATTAAAAAAGAAACATTAAATTTATAGAAATTAGATGTAAAATAAGAAAAACTGTAACAAAAAGAAGATGGGCTGAAATAGGCAAATTTGAGACATTTGCAAGCATGTTTATGAGTAGTGGTTATAACTAAAAAGATAAAACAGAAGAGTAACAATTATAATATAGGTTATAATTAAGAAGAAAGAACAATAAAGGCTTATTTTAAAACTTACAATTAAGCTAGTAAGCAAATATAGTAAAGATAATAGAAAACGCTTATTTTAAGACTTAGATTAAGTTAATAAGCGAATACAGCAGAAATAACAGAAGAGGCTTATTTAAAAACTTACACTAAGTTAATAAGCAAAGATAGAAGTAGGGCCCATACCAACAGCTTTCCCTTTCAGACTAGGACCGATGGCCTTACAATAATTAGATGAGGCTAGGCCGGACCCTTTCAGACTAGGACTGATGGTCTTATAATAGTTAGGTACGGCTGGGACATGCTTATGCTAACTAGGGTAAATGAGGAGACAATAGAGAGAAGCTCAAAGCGGGGGATTTAGGCAAGGGGCGCAACTAGATTTTGTTTGGTAAGCCCAGCACTGGCAGCATTCCCTTTCAGACTAGGACTGATGGTCTCATAAAATAAGTAGGTGAGGCTGGGCAGGACCCTTTCAGACTAGGACTGATGGTGTCACAATAAATTAGGTGTTTATGAAGTTTAAATTTTGAATATCAAGTTATTATTTAAATGTTTCCGCCGTTATTATTTATTTGTCTTGTGAATCTTAGTCTCTATGATGTTTTAGTTATACCTATAACGCACTATATCCTTTAGTGTATTCTTTTTAGGTATATTAAGGGGTGTGAGGTGTTTCAAGATAATTATGGCATGAATCACTTGATAGTTTTCTATTGGTTAATATAACTTAGGTCAAACAGAAAATAATGATATGACTGATTTACAAAGTTCTCTCGATTGAGAATACTTTGGATCTTCAATATGAAAACTTCACTTTGATTAAAGTCAAATCATGGCATGACATTCTATCAAGTAACTATAGTTGGGCCAAATGGAAGAATTGGAAGTGAAGCATTGTTCAAGAGAGGATTCATCTCCCTGGTTATATGGGGTTAGTACCACAATCCACTCAAAGCCAAAGTCTCTAGCCAAAGCATTTCGATTTATAATAATTGTTATTATTGAAACAAGTACTTTGTGTTTGGACTTTAGAGTTGAATATGGATGATATTAGAATTTTGGCCATTACAAAATTTCATAGTCCAAAGTGTATAATTTTGATGAAGAGAATTGGTGTAAATAAATATCACAACCGGATAATACTTAATAAAGTTGAATTGGATTTTACTGAAACTAAGTAAGCGATAAATTTGGTCAAAATGTCACATCAGCTACTAAGTGACATATGAACGTTAACATTCAAATAGTTAGATGTTAATCTCTGATTAAATTTACACCCCTGAGCCATACAAACGAAATGGTGAATTCTCTTTAGACCTAACGATTTAATTAGTTAATATTGTTATAAATTAATTAAATTATTACTATTTTATGAAATATTTACAATAGAAATTGATTTTATTTGAGGAATAAATATTGTTGTGTATATATATTTACAATAGTTATAAATATATTGATCGATATGCGATATCGATAAAGAGTTGGATTTAATTAAATATATTTACTTGAGCTTAAATGGGCTATAAGCCCATGAGGTTGGATGCAAAATTTCAATAGAAAACATTAGATATAGGTGATGGTAAAAATAGGGTAAAAGGACTTATGATGGATGGCAGAGATTTAGTGAGAAAAAGTATGTGATATGATCCACTTTTCTCTCTAATTCAACCATTATAAAAGGAAATCTAACCCTAACTTTAGAAGAAATTTTTTTGCTGCCTCCTTTCTCCTTTATCTTGGATGAGTTGCACCTTCCAAAAGCTCTAACAAAACTAAAATCAAATCAATTTAAATTAACAGCTATTTGATAGCAAAAGGGTCCACGGTTCAAGATCTAGCAATCTTTACAATCGAGAAGGTTTGAAAAAGGAGAACTCATCTTTACAAGGTGGACATAAGAGCACTAATTTTAGGTAAGTGTTTAGTTATACATATATGATATATAACCTCTGTATTATTGTTCATACTATATATTGCTAATGCCAAAAATGAGCATCAACACCCAATAGAATCTAGTAGAGATTAAATGAAGAATGGAATTAAAATAGAGCAAAAATCATAAATTAATACACAAATTTTTTAGTGGTTCGACAAGCTTGACGTACATCAACTTTATGTTTTTATTGATCTTGCACTTGATTATTACTACAAGAATGTTTGGATTAGCTGGGATCCATTAGTATAAGAATGAAGAATAAAAATGAAAGAACCTTTATAGACGAAAGAAGGGGCCCCTTTTTGATGCCATGCTTGCTATATTTATAGGGAAAGACATGCACGGATCGAGCTGAAATTTCAACAGAATTACCTTCAGGCCAAGACGAGGCCATACAAAGATTTTGAGGTCCATTGGGGCCACAATAGGGATCGAATTTGATCCCTATTTGGTGTCCAAATGAGGTGCAATCCCTTTGGTGGGTTACCCATGATGTTAGCTACTTTCCCTCTAAATTTTGTGCCATTTCGACTTAC
This sequence comes from Allium cepa, assembly GCA_030765085.1. Classification (NCBI taxonomy): domain Eukaryota; kingdom Viridiplantae; phylum Streptophyta; class Magnoliopsida; order Asparagales; family Amaryllidaceae; genus Allium; species Allium cepa. The sequence continues at coordinate 604,662,680 of CM060941.1, forward strand.
CGTTTGTGAGATATCGTTTTTTTCGTAAAGTTATGTTGCATGCATTCTGATTTTAGCCTATCCCTCTAGAGTGATAGAGACTGATCCCTCCAGTCTCCTCTATTTGGGATGTAATCCCTAGGGAGAGTTCTTCATGTTTAATTGTGCTAATACTCCAAGTTTCATGTTGATAGCATCTGCAGATTTTGAGTTATTGACCGATCGTTGTTGCAATATATAGTGAAAGATGAATATGGCTAATCCTATTTATATTTATCCCTTTTATACAATCCCTTTTACATCGATCTCTTTTTACAGTGAAGTAATATTGAGTATACAAACTCTAAATGACTTGGAACTTGAAATGTAATCTAATGGGGCCTTCCTTGTCACTCTGTATCGATCTTACCCAATTTGGGACAAAAATATAGGATAGGTGCTGATCCCTTAGAGAAAGGATAGGCATTGATCACCCACTTAGTAGAGGCATTATTCCATACTTAGAATATTCTGGAGAGTCTATCTTTTGGTCTCGGTTGATCGTCGCTTCATATCATTGTCTGCGTTGATCTTTGAGCCTAATACTCATCGCTCAGGGCTGTCTTCTACGATGATCGTCCAGTGTAGATTGTCCAGTCTGTTTGAATATAGCCGGGCTGAAAGGCTAGATAACGTATATATTATGATCATTTTATTGTTAGTTTGGTGAGATTCCTATAGGTATCGATACTGTCATATATTGATCGGTTATGTGTGTATGTTTATAGAATTAAAAATAATGTTTCATTAAGGATCTGTGTAACATTCCCTATCTAGAGGCCCAAAGCTAAGTGCTACAGATGCTGTAGTCATCCATAGTGTTAACTTTTGGCGACTAAATACGGTTATGTTAATGGTACTCATAATATCATAAGCAAATGAATATGAAACAAAATCACTGATTCAAAAACAATATTTTTCTGATTACATTTCAAGACATGTTTCACATTTAAATTACATAATTCCATCGCTTTCCCAAGATCAGATAAAATATGGTCATTACAATATTACACCAAGAGTGACATATGACGATGCCCCTTAGTTGAACAGAGTACTATATATACAATACAGTTGAATCAATTAAAAATATATCAATAGTTGCTAATTAGCTATCCGTCAACCACCTGCTTGTACCCAAAAGCTTTATTCTCCAACCTACTATAACATGTAACCCCAACCCTCAGCCTATTCAAATCAATTTTGAGCACATGAGGGTTTAAGGGAAATAAACTTCGAGTTAGACATAAAGCTTAGTGTGAATAATATTATACATCTTAGTTATATGATATTAAGTGAGACTACGCTGCTTAGTGGAATGGGTTATCCCTCACTAATATCCTTTTTAAAACATATTTTTCGGAAATTATAATTCTGCAACCAAAACTGGTTAAATATATAAAGAAATATCATGCATATGTCCTTTTCAATTATCATATGGACTATCTGTCCGTACACTGTAGTTTTGTTAGGCTAACTACTAACCCTTAGCTGACTCAGGGATACCAGAAAACATAAAAATCTAACAACTTTTAGATACTCCTCTTCTGGACGGTGTGTCCTAACTTATTTCTCCGGGTCTATCTGATTCTAATGGTTTTGTGGGCTTAACAATAACCTATCGTTCCTTTTTAGATTCCTTATGTGTAACATCATTTTAGTCTCACTTATGACAAAGTCCAACACAATGGAATTTTGGACTAAATTAGCCAGGGGCTAATAGCTTATGGGTATAGGGCATGACACTACATAAGTCCCATCTGTTATTCAAATCTGAGTCATTTTCTTAGGGTTGACTACCCTTTAAATTTTTCCTTGAAAATCTTTTCAAAATGATTTAACCTTTAGATCGTACATATATAAGGAAAATATACTCTTTGCTTTACTCTAAGCTATTTGTCATACTATATATATACATACATACATATATATATATATATATATATTACCCAAAATAATTTTGATGAAATTATTAAGGATTTCCCATCCTCCCAAAATAAGTTAAGACCCTTTTTACTTAAAAACACTTAGGCTATATTGCCAAAACAACTCATTCGAAACCTTTATTTAAAACCTTTAAACAACCATTTCAAAACCATTGAAAAAACCCTTTCCAAACCTTTGAAAGTATCTCTTTCAATACAAGCAAAACCTTAGGCCAAATGGAAAAACATACCTTTCGTAATCATACCTTTTGAAACCATTCATCTTTGTCCTTCCGAAAGCATTGAAAAACATCTCCTTCGAAAGCTTTAGAACCTTAAACATTCTTTTTAAAACACTTAAACATTGCCTTTCGAAACCATTGGAAAATCTTTCATTTTATATCTTTTGAAATCATTGGAAAACCTTTTCCTAAAACCTTTCAAATGCATGAAAACATCAAGCCTTTCAAAAGCATTTGGGTTCTATTTATACATGTGGAAACACCTTTCAAAACCATTAAAACAACCAATTTCGAAACCATTTGGGCTATACTTTTCATAGAGAAAAAGGGTAATTAAAACATTTAAGTCGAAAGCATCTCTTTCAAAAGCATTCTAAGTAAAAAGGTGATGGTGTCGAAACCATCCCTTCGAAAGGATTGGAGAAGCGGCTTGGTTTTAAGTATAAGGTAACCCTTCCAAAACCAATCTGGGTCGAAAGGTAAAAAGCGGTAGTCAGGGGCTTCGACCTATTCGAAAGCGGTTATTTAAAAACAAAGGCGCAACCTCTTAAACCCATTCTTTTAAATCATTGGCCCAGTCGAAAGCAGACGAAGTCAAAAGCTATTCAGCCAAAAACAAAGTAGGCATATTTTCATTCAAAAGCAAAGTAGTGCTTCTACCCTTTCGAAACCCCTTGTTTTGACCCAATACCTTCCGCCTTTGTCCAATTCACTACGTACTAGATATTTGATACCATGTGCATTGGTTTCGATGGAGTCGAAGGCAGAGGTTAGGAGTCGGAAGCCTGTATCAAAAGCATTGAAACAAGAAAAGCATGTAGATTTGACTTTTTAAACTATTTCTTTGTACCTAACCTTCCTTATTTGTCAGATGGTGATTGGTTGCACATTTTTCTTTTCTAAAAGCACTTTCGATTTTCAGAAATAAAGATTTGGATTATTTACAAAATACACCTTCTTCTTTTTATAAATATATAAAACATTTATGTCGCATACCTTAAATAATTTTACGTATCCATTAAAAGACTTAGGAAAATTCTACAAAATTCCAGAAAATCATTTTTATTGTATTTTCCAACATATATTTGTCACCCCACCTTTTGGGAAAGGCCGAGGATATCAACAAATTGGCTAAAAAAGGGGGTGGATATCAGGATTGGAGATCGATTGGAAACAAGGCTATGATCGATATCGTCAAAACTGGACCAAGATCCAATCAAGGTGAGATCGACTGAGAATGATAACAAGGCCTGGAAAGGCTACATTTCAAATTTTGGATCAATCGGAGTTCGTATGCTTTTAAGTTATGGATGGATCAATGTTGAAGAGAAATGGTTAGCATTGATACCTTCGGATCAATATGGTTCGTATCGATCGACTTGGATTACTTTGGATTGATGGATGGCATTTGTATCAATATGGTTCGTATCGATTGAGGAATATCAAGATGGATATGAACATGGGTAACACACACTCTCTCTTGTGCATTGTCTTTAGGCCGATAGTTTTTCGTATCGATAGCATCATGATCTATACGAAGGACGCACATAAAAGGCGGTAGCTTTTGATCGATACGAAGGAACAATCACCGGATCGATACGAACAACATGGGTATGAACGTGACTTGGATCGATACGAAGGAGGGTTGGTGGATGGATAGGAGCAACATGGATACTGATGGATATAAATAATCCACGAGCCATTTTCATATCGATCGTGTTCGTATCGATCGATACGAAAAAAGTGGTCAGGATGGGTCGTGAAACATGGATTTGTGCATGAGACTCGGATCGATATGAGAAGCATGGATACGTTGTATGAATATGAAGCTTTTGATCGATACGAAGCTACCAGCCTATTTGAAATTCTCAAACTTGGATAGATCATATCTCATAAACTACACACTGCAATTTCATGAAATTTGGAGAGAAAAGACTTTGCACTGTCATCTTTTACTGTGATCGATCCCAACCCTATTATTGAACCAAGAACCATGTTTATGGAATAACTAAGTTAAATATGGATAATGTTGAAATCTTGACCAAAACCAAATCCTATAAATCCTAAAATGATATAGTGTTGATGGAAATAATTGGTGTAAATAATCGTTACTAAAAGGTACCACTTAAATTAATAAAATTGGATTTTATCGACGAGATTTGTAAGTGATGAATTAACTGAAACTATCACACCACTAGCTAAGATGGTGTTAGAACATTAGTACTTGAATTGTTTGTATATTAATCGCTGGCCGAATCCACACATGTGAGCCGCACAACCAAATCTATTCAGTCTTTAAAACATCGCTTGATTTAATAATTTATAATAGTTATAAATTAGTTAATATGTATGAAATATTAATTATTGTATAGGGCGTGTTTGGTAAATGGAGTAGCCTCTAGAATTATTCTAGATGCTATTAGTAATTTATTAGATGCATATATAAAAATTATGTATATGTTTCAATGCATATTCAAATTCAAATTGCTAATGGGTTCTATGTTTCTATCTAAGACTTCATTGTGCCAGCCTAAAGAGGGATAAGAAGGAGACTTGGGGATTTGAATTGATAACAAAAAAAATATGTGGATATTTTGTATCCAACTTCCAATATAAATTCAAATTAGAGGCTAATCTTTTATTGTACTTTATCTTGCTCCTCCACAAGCCTTGGTCGAAAATAATTAGGCAAAAACCCATCTCTTTTTCTACTTCATTCAGTTCCAATCAATATGTATTGTATAGATTCAATACAGTATTTATCAATTAATTCTTCATAAATGCGTATTTTAAGTTTAAATTCATTAATATAAATAAAGTTTATAAGTATTTTATTTTTTATAATTAAAAAGGTTAATTTTTAATTTTATTTGTAATGACCTGGAATTTTCGATCCCGAAAATTCCAGATAGTTAGGAAAAAGAAGAAAGAGATAGAAGTATAAGAAGAACAGAAACACCAACATCTCACATTCGTAGCGGATAAAATATAATAACAAATAATAACGGTTATACAAAGGAAAAATGTACTTGTCAAATTTCACTTTAATACATCAGAGTTACAACATATATACATAGACAATTAATATGACTCAGATATATACAACAATATAATACAGTGCGAACTCTCCATACGTTCCTGTAATCCAACCCATCTTCTGAGCTCCAGAACGTCCATACCTGAAAACCTGTAATACTCGGTCTGACCTGAGCATTACATCTAAGTAACACCCGAGTCAGGCTGGAAACCAGCGTGAGTAAACCCATCTAACATGGGATACAAAGCATACAACTTATATAAAACCCGGGGTAACTCGTATCAATTTACAAATTCACAATTTGTTATAGACATCACTTATTTCACGCATCAATTTTCTAAGTACCAAAATTTAGATTAAATAGTCCAATTCACTTAAATCATTTCATTTCAGCATATTGATTTCACATATCAATCTATAAAAATTCGAAGAGGTTTCGGATATTTTCTAATACCCGACCCCAGTCTCTTCGAGTCTATTTTCATCCTAACCCAAGTTATCCAAATGAAGTACACTTCAAACTTAAATACAGGATGTCCCTTTACACAATAATTCATCATTGATAGATAACCACAATATCATGTCCGCCCAAACATATGATACTACAAAACATTTCATATCAGAGATATCAACTCATTTAAGGCATCCAATACCATTCCATCATCCATAAGCAAACTTGATCACTTCCAAAATAAATTTAATCACTTCTAATTGAATTACTAACCTCAATCACGTAGATTCCTTCACTTGACATTAATTAATTTTCAAATCAATTGATTAATCCTTCCTTAATTATCCATCTTAATTAATCACCCTGGATTAATTATCCTTCAATTACATTCAAGTAATTATCTTTAATTAATTACACAAATTAATTATTCTTAACCAAAAACAGTAATTAATCTTTAATTACTTCACAAATTAATTAAATATAATTAATTACATTAATCCTTAATTACTTATATTAATTAGTTTCTCATAAATCACTTATTATTGATTAATTAATCTTAATTAATCAACCTTTAATTACATCATTAATTATATAAATTAATGATTTCTAATTACATTTTAATTTATCCTAATCTAAATTAATTACATTAAGTAATTAATCATTAATTAAACCATAAATATTAATCACTCTTGATTAATCTCAACCAGTAATTAACTACCTTTTTATTTACTTCATTAAATTAATTAATTACTCAATTTATAAAAGAAGTTTAAAGGAATTGAAAACCAAAATCAATTTTAAATTCAAATCAATTTTAAGATGCACTTTAACATTCAGGTTGTTAAAACAATTTAAAAACTTTATTTGTCTAAAAACTGAGATTCGCTAATTTGAGTTCCAGATTTCACTTTGATTTAAAACTTGTTTTAACTCTCTACTTTACAATTTAACTTCAGTTTTTAAAAATCACTTTTATTTCTTTCCAATTCATTCTTATTTTTATTCTATAATTATTTCACTTCCAAAATTTACTCTTATATTTCTTTCAAAAAATCCAATTCTAAATATTTTAATGACCCAGTGTACCGAAATATATTCAAGCAAACCATAGTATTCAATATTCCAATTATCAATATAACTCATCACAGAATATCAAATATTCATAACACAGAATATTAAACAATCTAAATTTTTTGAGGAATCCAGTTGGATCCCTCCAACCTGTTTCTCTGCATCCACATACGTTAGCACAACATAAAAACTAATTCCATTTCGAGATGGAATATTGCGGTATATGAGATTTAGATAATATCATCCGCTATTATACGGCGCATAGGGTCTCATCCGCTATATAATGCGGGAAATCAATCACTCCAATATATACTACATATTACTATATACAATATAGCACATCAAATCAATTCAATCATTCAACCAATTATTTAAATTTAACCATTTAAATTTAAATAGCAATCTAGAAGAGTGAGATTAACTCAACTTTGATTTTTGTAATTGCAATCCATTCCATATCGAGTTGTTTCCCCATGAATTTAGACCTTGTATAAACATTCATATGGTTTATTAATATTTTGAAAATATCGAACAATCTATTAGCGTTTATTTATTAATTTTATTTAAACCAATTTGTTCGAATTGAAGTCCACTTTAAAATTTTAAAGTGTTAATAAAATTCCCAAATTTACTTTACTGCCCTATATATATAACTGATCCCAAAATAAAATTGTTTAAACCTTTTGTTAATTCACTATTTGAAATCAGCAACTCTAAAACTTACTGTTTTTTTTCTTTTTTTTTAAATCAAAGCTTAAAATCAATGTTAATATATCTTACAGAAAAAATAAACCCAGACTCTGGCGGATCTTCCTCACCATCGCGAAGTCGTTCGCAAAACCCCTTACCATCACCAAACCATCGAACGATGCAAAACCCCCTCCAATTGACGCCGATCAACCTCAAGCTCGAAGACGCCACCGCGACTTCGCCTCAGGCCTCCTCACGACCTCCACAGTCCACAATTGCACACGCTCGAGCCACTAAACACGACTTTGCCTCCTAATCCCGTTCGCGATGCCCCCTCACGTTTGCTTCTTCGTACACGCCATCTCCACTGCCGATGCATCTCCTCCCCCTTCGCCATCATAGAACTCGAATCGTGCAACCTCCTCGAGGTGATTGCATTCCTTAATAATAAGAAATCGAACGGCTTTGGATTCTTTTTTCCTGAATCAAGCTTGGATTTGTTTTTTTTTTCTTTTTTCTTGCTTTCGAATTCGATTTGGAAGATGAAGTGGGCACGACGTTGATTTGAATTGAAAGAGAAGGAAGCATCGGCTTTGAACTAGTAAGGAGGAAGAATAAAGAGGGGCCGCGATTACAATTTCAAAAATGTTTATGTTCTGCCATTTTTGTTTTTCAATTTAAATTATATGAAAGAAGATAGGCCCTTGCTTTATAAAATTGAAGAGTTGAGTCTTCGAGAGGAAGATATGCTGACTAGGAGATAATGACGTTTGACTTTGAATATATATTATAATATTAAAAATATCTCGTATATGGCAACATAAAATCCCAAACCCCTATCGAGGCATGCCGCCAGACGTTTATAATGTTATACCTCTATTCCGAATGCAATGGAAAATGTTTCGAGGCCTAATTTGATCGTATGGAGAATATAGCTTTTTGACCCCACTTATTATATTAAATTTTTGATATAAATTTCAGCACGTTTATATATCGTTGGATCACACGACAACTCCAAATGCTACGAAAATTGAAATCCGATAATAATACAATATTACGGATTAAATGAAATTGGTTTCGTCGAAATCTGAGACTGTGCCTCGGAAAGCTATTTTCAAATTCAATTTAAACGATAAAATTTCAAAACTTAACAAAATACTTCCAAATTCAATTTCATCACTTTTACTATCTTCAGTACTATCGATATAAATTTTACAAACCCTTAAATTATTTTTAATAGGCTTAAAACTCCAGATTCAATATTTTACCCAATTTCCAGTAATTAAATCCAATAATTAAATTTCCAAATAATGGTGATATTTGAAATTTAAGTTACAAACTAACTTTTAAATATTAAAATCAATTAAATATTCCAATTTAAATTGTCCAAAATTCCGGGTCGTCGCATTCCTGCCCCCTTAAAAGAATTTCGTCCCCGAAATTGCTAGTTAAGAAGAATGATCCAATACCCATTACTATTTTCCAAAACCAAACAGTTTTATCAACTTGCCCTAACATATCTTTTATTAAAGACCCACTACTACTTCAACCAACTTTCCAAAACCTTCCATAGTTTCCAATAACATTACTTCCTCCACTTATTCAAATTTAAATTTAAATCCAAATTTAAATTATCAAAACTTTATCAAAAAATTTCTAACTCTCTAAATTTTTGAAAAATTTCGCCAGCGTCTCCTTTGCGCGGCTAGCTCGGTACACCTACAAAATGCCTCTACGGGCCCCCATATTTCAAAAGAAAACAAAAGCCAAGTGGCTAGACTAGAAAATCATCAAATTTCATACAGAAATTTAAATACATACCTTTTGCCGAGCAAATTTCAATTTATCCAGCAAATTTCAATTTATCCTCTGAAATCAAAAATCCCAAATTCACTTTCCTAATCCTTAGTTCCAACTAAACAATTAGTTTCAATTTCCATTTCCAAAATTCCTTATTTCATTTCCAATATGAAATTGTTTTGTCGCTAACAAAAATGTTTCAAAAATTTTGTACTCCCAAAAATTTTGAAATTTTTTGGCAGAGTCTCCTCTGTACGGAGGAGCTTTTGCAATTTGACAACAGATATAAATATATATACATCGACGCACACGATCGGAAAACAAAAACAGTTCATATTTTCTATTTTTATTGCGTCGGCGTACCTTTATTTAGCAATTAACGCGCCCAAAATCCAGCCGAACGGCTTTTCGGTACCTGTACTTACTTAATTCAAACATGTAAATATAAAGTATAGGGAGTTTATTTACATTTCACACATTTTCAATAGCTAACACATGGAATAAGCAATGCATACTAAACAATTCTTATAAACAATTTTAAGATTTAGACACTAATTCGAATAGCCTCCAGCCAAATTTTTATTTAGTTAGAATGGTTTGTTATTCAATCGCTTATATTCAATTCCTTTTTAATCCAAACGAACCCAATTCACTTCAATTGATTCCAAAATCAATTTTTATTAAAGTCTCTTCACATATTAACTTATTTACAAGCCATACACTTGCATTTCATTCCATTTCCGCAATTGTTTCATTCAAAGACATTTTATTAAGCTTGGCACATTCAATACTTATATAAGTTAATAACCATTTCCCGGATTAATTTAACCCAGACTTCTATTTAATGGACTTTCACTTTTACCCGAAGCCGAACTTCTATTGACTTTAAACTTAAGATGATTTACTATCTTCAAATTATTTCAACTTCAAACCTAAGTTCACTTCCATTCAATTTGATTCTCATCAAATCAAATTCCATTTAATTCAGTTAGCCCATCCATTTTAATTTTAATTCACATTCTCAATTTATAAAAATAATATCCAAGCACATATTTAACTCATTTATACTTGAATTAGATTTTATTTGTAACTCAAATCATTTCTATTATAATCCAATTCCGTTTTATTTTTCCAACATCTCCACTTATTTTAATTCATTATCAATCCAAGTCGAATTCTATTATAATTGAGTTTATCTCCAAACTTCATTATTAACTTACATCCATTTTATTTAACCGAGTTAAATTTTATTAACATACTCTATCAAATAATTTATTTAGCTAATTAGCTTACTCTTTTATTTTAAAAATTTAGAAATACTTTTAAATTCACATAATACTATTAAAATAGCTTTTTATAAAAATACTTCTTATAACTCGATGTCTCAACTAGTCCATCCTTGTTCTCACAGAAATTCGGTCATACGTTGATCAGGCGTAGGACTGAAAATCTATAAGTACTAAGCAGACCTATTTTCAACATCCAGTGAAAATACTTGAAAAATAATTTTATTGAAAATATTGAAAGCATATTTTTTGAAAATAGAGGAATATCTTTCGTGAGAATGTTCTGGAAATCATCACCCTCATCCATGGTCGCGGTTACATCCTGGGTTACGTTGCCATCGCAGCAAAAGTCCATGTAACTGTAGGCACTCCGCGCCCCTCGATTACGCCATGGAACCCACAACAGATCGCAGTTACATTCCACGGTTACGTTGCCATCGCAGCAAAAGTTCATGTAACTGTAGGCATCAACGCCCTCGATTTTCGCTATCAAAAAATGAAATTTCTCCACTCCCACACAGGTCGCAGTCTACCGATGTAAAATCAAACGCAGACTGTTGGCTCTCAGCAGCACACACGACTTTCGCTATGTTACCATAGGTCGCAGTCTACCGATATAAAATCAAACGTAGATTGTTGGCTCTCAGCGCCACACACGACTTTTGCTATGGTCTGCAGTAGATTGCAGTGGCATCGAGTTACACTATCGTCACAGCATAACCCAAATGCCTCTATAGGCCTCAGCGCCCTCGACTTTCGCTACACACTACACATAATCCTCAGGAACTAGTTTTGTTCAGACTCCTCACAGGATCAACTTTAGAACCCCACTTAGGGTTCAAGGCAGTACCATTCTATGGCACTCCTGAGAAGTTCATTTCAAGGAAGTGCCTTTTTCCCAGAGTCATTGTCAAAACACTTTATACTATGCACATATAGTATCTTCCAAATCATACACCTAGTATGAATCTCATATAAATCTCCTTCTCTCAAAATCGATTATCCCAAAATCGATAATTCTCAAACTAGGCTTTCCAAATTCCAATATTGATTTTACCCAAAAATCAAAAGCCTTTCCAAATCCAAAGGTTCGCAAAACGTTTTTCCAAAATCCTCATAAGATCCTTTATATATATATATATATATATATATATATATATATATATATATTAAAAACTTTGGATCATTTCAAACTTGTATAAAACTCCTTTTATACCTCAAGCACTTTCAAAATCCTTTTCTTCCGGCAATAGATTCAACAAGGGGAGATTTATCTTATATAACAAAGATATATAACTTTGTTTATTCAAAATCAAACATTCAAATTGGATTACTCTATAAAGTCACTTACCATTTTACTTACTTCCATGAAGTAAATTTTACCATAGAAATATCCAGTATCCACTTTACTTCATCATATGTTTCACAAAATATACCTTTCATTTCAAAAACCATTTCACATTTCTTATCCACAAAATTCCAATATCATTTTCATTCAAATCCGTACGATGTACACGCATCATAAGTACGCCATACCAATTTGATCGCTTACTCGATCACACAATTTCACTTCCAAACTAGCATCGTCCACCCGACTTCCTAGTGCGGACACAGATTTGGTTTCTTGATCAGAAACCGTCATTCTCCTTGCTTAGCCTAGCTATGATAGAGAATGTCCAGAATCAATCAACAATCCATATCCAGGTTCGCCGTCGAAATCGAGTGAAAAATCCCAACTCGGATCGATAAAATATCTCAAAATTCTGTGCTCAAATCCGGATCAAACCACTATGCGAATAGAATAATATACGTACATCCACGTATCTATCCTCGTTGATTTATTAGCCAAAAAAATTCCCTTTCTATTCACTTTAATTTTCATTCACTTATTTACAATTACTCGATTGCATTTGGATTATCACTTTAATCCTTATCTCAATTGGGTAATTTAATCATAAACAGTTTGCACTCTGGCCGGCTTCAATTTAGAAAATAGTTTGAATTTTTTTTCAAAATAGATAAGTAGTTGAAAAATAATTATTAGTTTGTAAAATAGCTCTAAAATAGTTAAATAGCGATAAAATAGTTGGAAAATAGTCAAATAGTTATAAAATGGTTAGATAATTACAAAATAGTTTAAAATAGTAATTAGTTATAAAACAGTTGAAATACAGTAATTAGTTTATAAAACAGTTATAAAATAGTTAAATAATTCCAAAAGTAGTTATAATATAAGTATAAGATAGTTTTGGGTTTAATAAGAAAGGTTGTATATATAATAAATAACTTGGAAAAATAGATTTGTGCTAAAACAATTTATTTTAAAAATAGTTTAGAGTCAAACTGTTCAATTTCCAACCTCCATATCCAATCAACTAAATTTAAATTTTCACTTCCATTTAAATTGACTCAATTCCAATTAATTCAAATCAAATCCAATTTGAACTAATTCAATTCAAATTTCAAATTTAAACCATCCCGAATTATATAAATTCGAGTTAAAATTTAAATGTTGATTTAATCCTTTAAATCAAATCAACTTATATCCTTAAACCATTTAATTTTGAATTCAAATTCCATTTTTAATCTATTTCAAGGTTCAAATAATAATTCAAATCAACACAATATTAAAACAATTTATATTCACTAATAAATACGCGCTCATATCTATTAATACGCTCAAACTCATTCTAGAGTACTACGGACTCTATTTAATGAGTAATCCCCACCAGAGCCAAGGTTCTCGCTTAATCTTTCAGCTCTGGTACCAACTGTAATGACCCGGAATTTTCGATCAAGAAAATTCCACATAATTATAGGAAAAATAAGAAAGAGATAGAAGAATAAGAAGAATAGGAACACCAACATCTCACATTCGCCGCGGATAAATTATAATAACAAATAATAACAGTTATACAAAGGAAAACTATACTTATCAAATTTAACTTTAATACATCAGAGTTACAACATTACACATATACAATCAACATGACTCAGATATATACAACAATATAATACAGAGGGAACTCTCCATACATTCCTATCATCCAGCCTGTCTCTTGAGCTCCAGAACGTCCTTACCTGAAAACCTATAATACTTGGTCTGACCCGAGCATTACATCAAAGTAACACCCGGGTCAGGCTGGAGACCAGCGTGAATAAACACATCTAACATGAGATACAAAGCATACAACTTATATAGAACCCGGGGTAACTCGTACCAATTTACAAATTCACAATTTGTTATAGACATCACTTATTCCACACATCAATTTTCTAAGTACCAAAATTTAGATTAAATAGCCCAATTCACTTAAATCATTTCATTCCAGCCTATTGATTTCACATATCAATCTATAAAAATTCGAAGAGGTTTCGGGTATTTTCTAATACCCGACCCTGGTCTCTTCGAGTCTCATGTCATCCTAACCCAAGTTATCCAAATGAAATACACTTCAAACTTAAATACAGGATGTCCCTTTACACAACAATTCATCATTGATAGATAACCACAATATCATGTCCGCCCAAACATATGATACTACAAAACATTTCATATCAGAGATATTAACTCATTCAAGGCATCCAATACCATTTAATCATCCATAAGCAAACTTGATCACTTCCAAAATAAATTTAATCACTTCTAATTGAATTACTAACTCAATCACATAGATTCTTTCACTTGACATTAATTAATTTTCAAATCAATTCCATCTTAATTAATCACTCTGGATTAATTATCCTTCAGTTACATTCAAGTAATTATATTTATTTAATTACACAAACTAATTATTCTTAACCAAAAACAATAATTAATCTTTAATTACTTCAAAATTAATTAACTATAATTAATTACATTAATCCTTTTTTTTGTACAGTAAGCGGGGTTGAAAACTGGGCCCTTTAATTAATTACATTAATCCTTAATTACTTATATTAATTAGTTTCTCATAAATCACTTATTATTGATTAATTAATCTTAATTAATAACCTTTAATTACATCATTAATTATATAAATTAATGATTTATAATTACATTTTAATTTACCCTAATCTAAATTAATTACATTAAGTAATTAATCATTAATTGAACCACAAATATTAATCACTCTTGATTAATCTCAACCAGTAGTTAACTACGTTTTTATTTAATTCATTAAATAAATTAATTACTCATTTTATGAAAGAAGTTTAAAGGAATTTAAAACCAAATTCATTTTTAAATTCAAATCAATTTAAAAATGCACTTTAACATTCAAGTTGTTAAAACAATTTAAAAACTTTATTTGTTTAAAAACTAAGATTCACTAACTTGAATTCCAGATTTAACTTTGATTTAAAACTTGTTTTAACTCTCTACTTTACAATTTAACTTCAGTTTTTAAAAATCACTTTTATTTCTTTCCAAATCATTCTTATTTTTATTTTATAATTATTTCACTTCCAAAATTTACTCATATATTTCTTCCAAAAAATCCAATTCTAAATATTTTAATGACCCAGTGTACCGAAATATATTTAAGCAAACCATAGTATTCAATATTCCAATTATCAATATAATTCTTCACAATATCAAATATTCATAACACAGAATATTAAACAATCTAAAATTTTTGAAGAATCTGCTTGGATCCCTCCAACCTGTTTCCCTGCATCAACAGACGTTAGCACAACATAAAATATCAATTCCACTTCGAGGTGGAATATCGCGGTATATGGGATTTATATAATATCATCCGCTATTATGCGGCGCATAGGGTCTCATCCGCTATATAATGCGGAAAATCAATCACTTCAATATATACTATATACTACTATATATAATATAGCACATCAAATCAATTCAATCATTCAACCAATTATTTAAATTTAACCATTTAAATTTAAATAGCAATCCAGAAGAATGAGATTAACTCACCTTTGATTTTGTAGTTGCAATCCATTCCATCTCGATTTGTTCCCCCATGAATTTAGACCTTGTATAAACATTCATATGTTTTGTTAATATTCTGAAAATATCGGACAATCTATTAGCATTTATTTATTAATTTTATTTAAACCAATTTGTTCGAATTGAAGTCCACTTTAAAATTTTAAAGTGTTAATAAAATTCCCAGATTTACTTTACTGTCCTATATATATATATATATATATATATATATATATATATATAACTGATCCCAAAATAAAATTGTTTAAACCTTTTGTTAATTCACTACTTGAAATCAGCAACTCTAAAACTTACTTTTTTTTAAATCAAAGCATCAAAATCAATGTTAATATACCTTATAGAAATGATGAACCCACACTCTGGCGGATCTTCCTCACCATCGCGAAGTCGTTTGCAAACCCCCTTACCATCGCCAAACCATCGAACGATGCAAAACCCCCTCCAATTGACGCCGACCAACCTCAAGCTCGAAGATGCCACCGCGACTTTGCCTCAGGCCTCCTCGCGACCTCCACAGTCCACAATTGCGAACGCTCGAGCCACTAAACACGACTCTGCCTCCTAATCCCGTTCGCGATACCCCCTTGCGTTTTCTTCTACATACACGCCATCTCCACTGCCGATGCATCTCCTCCCCTTCGCCATCACAGAACTCGAATCATGCAACCTCCTCGAGGTGTATGCATTCCCTAATAATAAGAAATCGAATGGCTTTGGATTTTTTTTCTGAATCGAGCCTGGATTTGTTTTTTTTCTTTTTGGTTGCTTTCGAATTCGATTTTGCAGATGAAGAGGGCACAGCTTTGATTTGAATTGAAAGAGAAGGAAGCATCGGCTTCCAACTAGTAAGGAGGAAGAATAAAGAGGGGCCGCGATTTCAATTTCAAAAATGTTTATGTGGCCATTTTTGTTTTTCAATTTCAGTTATCTGAAAGAAGATAGGTCCTTGCTTTATAAAATTGAAGAGTTGAGTCTTCGAGAGGAAGATAGGCTGACTAGCAGATGAAGACGTTTGACTTTGAATATATACTATAATATTAAAAATATCTCGTATATGGCAACATAAAATCCCAAACCCCTATCGAGGTATGCCACTAGGCGTTTATAATGTTATACCCCTATTCCGAATGCAATGGAAAATGTTTCGAGGCCTAATTCGATCGTATGGAGAAGATAGCTTTTTGACCCCAGTTATTATATTAAATTTTCGATATAATTTTCAAATCGTTTATATATCATTCGATCACATGACAACTCCAAACTAACTTGAAATCCGATAATAATACAATATTACGGATCAAATGAAACTGGTTTCGTCGAAATCCGAGACTGAGCCTCGGAAAGCTATTTTTAAATTCAATTTAAACGATAAAATTTCAAAACTTAACAAAACACTTTCAAATTCAATTTCAGCACTTTTACTATCTTCAGTACTATCGATATAAATTTTACAAACCCTTAAATTATTTTTAATAGGCTTAAAACTCCAGATTCAACATTTTACCCAATTTCCAGTAATTAAATCCAATAATTAAATTTCCAAATAATGGTGATATTTGAAATTTAAGTTACAAACTAACTTTTAAATATTAAAATCAATTAAATATTCCAATTTAAATTGTCCAAAACTCTGGGTTGTCACAATATTAATTTTATAGTTAATTTTTAAATATATTATAAAATAGTTCCATATTTAAATATAATTATACATATGTTTAATATAAGGGGGTATATATCATTAAAATGTTTTTATATTTTTTTAAAAGAAAATACATTTGGAAGAAATAATTTTCATACGTATATATATATATATATATATATATAATAATTTATAAATTAATTTGGGCATTGCATATATTATGCACTTATTATTATAATAATTTTTGACACACTCACACACACACACACATATATATCATATGTGTTTTATGTTATTATTAAAATAAATTAATTCAAATTTAGATATTTAATACTATAAATTTGGATCACATGTTTAATTTTAAATTTAAATTGTGTTTACTTATTCAAATTAGATATTTACATTTTAATTTACCCTAATCTAAATTAATTACATTAAGTAATTAATCATTAATTGAACCACAAATATTAATCACTCTTGATTAATCTCAACCAGTAGTTAACTACGTTTTTATTTAATTCATTAAATAAATTAATTACTCATTTTATAAAAGAAGTTTAAAGGAATTTAAAACCAAATTCATTTTTAAATTCAAATCAATTTAAAAATGCACTTTAACATTCAAGTTGTTAAAACAATTTAAAAACTTTATTTGTTTAAAAACTAAGATTCACTAACTTGAATTCCAGATTTAACTTTGATTTAAAACTTGTTTTAACTCTCTACTTTACAATTTAACTTCAGTTTTTAAAAATCACTTTTATTTCTTTCCAAATCATTCTTATTTTTATTTTATAATTATTTCACTTCCAAAATTTACTCATATATTTCTTCCAAAAAATCCAATTCTAAATATTTTAATGACCCAGTGTACCGAAATATATTTAAGCAAACCATAGTATTCAATATTCCAATTATCAATATAATTCTTCACAAATATCAAATATTCATAACACAGAATATTAAACAATCTAAAATTTTTGAAGAATCTGCTTGGATCCCTCCAACCTGTTTCCCTGCATCAACAGACGTTAGCACAACATAAAATATCAATTCCACTTCGAGGTGGAATATCGCGGTATATGAGATTTATATAATATCATCCGCTATTATGCGGCGCATAGGGTCTCATCCGCTATATAATGCGGAAAATCAATCACTTCAATATATACTATATACTACTATATATAATATAGCACATCAAATGAATTCAATCATTCAACCAATTATTTAAATTTAACCATTTAAATTTAAATAGCAATCCAGAAGAATGAGATTAACTCACCTTTGATTTTTGTAATTGCAATCCATTCCATCTCGATTTGTTTCCCCATGAATTTAGACCTTGTATAAACATTCATATGTTTTGTTAATATTTTGAAAATATCGGGCAATCTATTAGAATTTATTTATTAATTTTATTTAAACCAATTTGTTCGAATTGAAGTCCACTTTAAAATTTTAAAGTGTTCATAAAATTCCCAGATTTACTTTACTGTCCTATATATATATATATATATATATATATATATATATATATATAACTGATCCCAAAATAAAATTGTTTAAACCTTTCGTTAATTCACTACTTGAAATCAGCAACTCTAAAACTTACTTTTTTTTTAAATCAAAGCTTCAAAATCAATGTTAATATACCTTATAGAAATGATGAACCCAGACTCTGGCGGATCTTCCTCACCATCGCGAAGTCGTTTGCAAAACCCCTTACCATCGCCAAACCATCGAACGATGCAAAACCCCCTCCAATTGACGTCGACCAACCTCAAGCTCGAAGACGCCACCGCGACTTTGCCTCAGGCCTCCTCGCGGCCTCCACAGTCCACAATTGCGAACGCTCGAGCCACTAAACACGACTCTGCCTCCTAATCCCGTTCGCGATACCCCCTCGCGTTTTCTTCTACATACACGCCATCTCCATTGCCGATGCATCTCCTCCCCTTCGCCATCACAGAACTCGAATCATGCAACCTCCTCGAGGTGATTGCATTCCCTAATATTAAGAAATCGAACGGCTTTAGATTTTTTTCTGAATCGAGCCTGGATTTGTTTTTTTTTCTTTTTGGTTGCTTTCGAATTCGATTTTGAAGATGAAGATGGCACAGCTTTGATTTGAATTGAAAGAGAAGGAAGCATCGGCTTCCAACTAGTAAGGAGGAAGAATAAAAAGGGGCCGCGATTTCAATTTCAAAAATGTTTATGCGGCCATTTTTTGTTTTTCAATTTCAGTTATCTGAAAGAAGATAAGTCCTTGCTTTATAAAATTGAAGAGTTGAGTCTTCGAGAGGAAGATAGGATGACTAGCAGATGAAGACGTTTGACTTTGAATACATACTATAATATTTAAAATATCTCGTATATGGCAACATAAAATCCCAAACCCCTATCGAGGTATGCCACTATGCGTTTATAATGTTATACCCCTATTCCGAATGCAACGGAAAATGTTTCGAGGCCTAATTCGATCGTATGGAGAAGATAGCTTTTTGACCCCAGTTATTATATTAAATTTTCGATATAATTTTCAGCGCGTTTATATATCATTCGATCACATGACAACTCCAAACGCTACGAAAATTGAAATCCGATAATAATACAATATTACGGATCAAATGAAACTGGTTTCATCGAAATCCGAGACTGGGCCTCGGAAAGCTATTTTTAAATTCAATTTAAACGATAAAATTTCAAAACTTAACAAAACACTTTCAAATTCAATTTCAGCACTTTTACTATCTTCAGTACTATCGATATAAATTTTACAAACCCTTAAATTATTTTTAATAGACTTAAAACTCCAGATTCAACATTTTACCCAATTTCCAGTAATTAAATCCAATAATTAAATTTCCAAATAATGGTGATATTTGAAATTTAAGTTACAAACTAACTTTTAAATATTAAAATCAATTAAATATTCCAATTTAAATTGTCCAAAACTCTGGGTAGTCACAGTATTAATTTTATAGTTAATTTTTAAATATATTATAAAATAGTTCCATATTTAAATATAATTATACATATGTTTAATATAAGGGGTATATATCATTAAAATGTTTTTATATTTTTTTTAAAAGAAAATACTTTTGGAAGAAATAATTTTCATACGTATATATATATATATATATATATATTTAATAATTTATAAATTAATTTGAACATTGCATATATTATGCACTTATTATTATAATAATTTTTGACACACTCACACACACACACACACATATATATATCATATGTGTTTTATGTTATTATTAAAATAAATTAATTCAAATTTAGATATTTAATACTATAAATTTGGATCACATGTTTAATTTTAAATTTAAATTGTGTTTACTTATTCAAATTAGATATTTACATTTTAATTTACCCTAATCTAAATTAATTACATTAAGTAATTAATCATTAATTGAACCACAAATATTAATCACTCTTGATTAATCTCAACCAGTAGTTAACTACGTTTTTATTTAATTCATTAAATAAATTAATTACTCATTTTATAAAAGAAGTTTAAAGGAATTTAAAACCAAATTCATTTTTAAATTCAAATCAATTTAAAAATGCACTTTAACATTCAAGTTGTTAAAACAATTTAAAAACTTTATTTGTTTAAAAACTAAGATTCACTAACTTGAATTCCAGATTTAACTTTGATTTAAAACTTGTTTTAACTCTCTACTTTACAATTTAACTTCAGTTTTTAAAAATCACTTTTATTTCTTTCCAAATCATTCTTATTTTTATTTTATAATTATTTCACTTCCAAAATTTACTCATATATTTCTTACAAAAAATCCAATTCTAAATATTTTAATGACCCAGTGTACCGAAATATATTTAAGCAAACCATAGTATTCAATATTCCAATTATCAATATAATTCTTCACAAATATCAAATATTCATAACACAGAATATTAAACAATCTAAATTTTTTGAAGAATCTGCTTGGATCCCTCCAACCTGTTTCCCTACATCAACAGACGTTAGCACAACATAAAATATCAATTCCACTTCGAGGTGGAATATCACGGTATAAGGATTTATATAATATCATCCGCTATTATGCGGCGCATAGGGTCTCATCCGCTATATAATGCGGAAAATCAATCACTTCAATATATACTATATACTACTATATATAATATAGCACATCAAATCAATTCAATCATTCAACCAATTATTTAAATTTAACCATTTAAATTTAAATAGCAATCCAGAAGAATGAGATTAACTCACCTTCGATTTTTGTAATTGCAATCCATTCCATCTCGATTTGTTTCCCCATGAATTTAGACCTTGTATAAACATTCATATGTTTTGTTAATATTTTGAAAATATCGGACAATCTATTAGCATTTATTTATTAATTTTATTTAAACCAATTTGTTCGAATTGAAGTCCACTTTAAAATTTTAAAGTGTTAATAAAATTCCCAGATTTACTTTACTGTCCTATATATATAACTGATCCCAAAATAAAATTGTTTAAACCTTTTGTTAATTCACTACTTGAAATCAGCAACTCTAAAACTTACTTTTTTTTAAAATCAAAGCTTCAAAATCAATGTTAATATACCTTATAGAAATGATGAACCCAGACTCTGGCAGATCTTCCTCACCATCGCGAAGTCGTTTGCAAAACCCCTTACCATCGCCAAACCATCGAACGATGCAAAACCCCCTCCAATTGACGCCGACCAACCTCAAGCTCGAAGACG
The DNA here is from genome assembly GCA_030765085.1 of Allium cepa. Taxonomy (NCBI): domain Eukaryota; kingdom Viridiplantae; phylum Streptophyta; class Magnoliopsida; order Asparagales; family Amaryllidaceae; genus Allium; species Allium cepa. Next base: position 604,684,529 of record CM060941.1, read on the forward strand.
CCACCGCGACTTTGCCTCAGGCCTCCTCGCGACCTCCACAGTCCACAATTGCGAACGCTCGAGCCACTAAACACGACTCTGCCTCCTAATCCCGTTCGCGATACCCCCTCGCGTTTTCTTCTACATACACGCCATCTCCACTGCCGATGCATCTCCTCCCCTTCGTCATCACAGAACTCGAATCATGCAACCTCCTCGAGGTGATTGCATTCCCTAATATTAAGAAATCGAACGGCTTTGGATTTTTTTTCTGAATCGACCTTGGATTTGTTTTTTTTCTTTTTGGTTGCTTTCGAATTCGATTTTGAAGATGAAGAGGGCACAGCTTTGATTTGAATTGAAAGAGAAGGAAGCATCGGCTTCCAACTAGTAAGGAGGAAGAATAAAGAGGGGCCGCGATTTCAATTTCAAAAATGTTTATGTGGCCATTTTTGTTTTTCAATTTCAGTTATCTGAAAGAAGATAAGTCCTTGCTTTATAAAATTGAAGAGTTGAGTCTTCGAGAGGAAGATAGGCTGACTAGCAGATGAAGAAGTTTGACTTTGAATATATACTATAATATTAAAAATATCTCGTATATGGCAACATAAAATCCCAAACCCCTATCGAGGTATGCCACTAGGCGTTTATAATGTTATACCCCTATTCCGAATGCAACGGAAAATGTTTCGAGGCCTAATTCGATCGTATGGAGAAGATAGCCTTTTGACCCTAGTTATTATATTAAATTTTCGATATAATTTTCAGCGCGTTTATATATCATTCGATCACATGACAATTCCAAATGCTATGAAAATTGAAATCCGATAATAATACAATATTATGGATCAAATGAAACTGGTTTCGTCGAAATCCGAGACTGCGCCTCGGAAAGCTATTTTTAAATTCAATTTAAACGATAAAATTTCAAAACTTAACAAAACACTTTCAAATTCAATTTCAGCACTTTTACTATCTTCAGTACTATCGATATAAATTTTACAAACCCTTAAATTATTTTTAATAGGCTTAAAATTCCAGATTCAACATTTTACCCAATTTCCACTAATTAAATCCAATAATTAAATTTCCAAATAATGGTGATATTTGAAATTTAAGTTACAAACTAACTTTTAAATATTAAAATCAATTAAATATTCCAATTTAAATTGTCCAAAACTCTGGGTTGTCACAGTATTAATTTTATAGTTAATTTTTAAATATATTATAAAATAGTTCCATATTTAAATATAATTATACATATGTTTAATATAAGGGGTATATATCATTAAAATGTTTTTATATTTTTTTTAAAAGAAAATACTTTTGGAAGAAATAATTTTCATACGTATATATATATATATATATATATATAATAATTTATAAATTAATTTGAACATTGCATATATTATGCACTTATTATTATAATAATTTTTGACACACACACACACACATATATATATCATATGTGTTTTATGTTATTATTAAAATAAATTAATTCAAATTTAGATATTTAATACTATAAATTTGGATCACATGTTTAATTTTAAATTTAAATTGTGTTTACTTATTCAAATTAGATATTTACATTTTAATTTACCCTAATCTAAATTAATTACATTAAGTAATTAATCATTAATTGAACCACAAATATTAATCACTCTTGATTAATCTCAACCAGTAGTTAACTACGTTTTTATTTAATTCATTAAATAAATTAATTACTCATTTTATAAAAGAAGTTTAAAGGAATTTAAAACCAAATTCATTTTTAAATTCAAATCAATTTAAAAATGCACTTTAACATTCAAGTTGTTAAAACAATTTAAAAACTTTATTTGTTTAAAAACTAAGATTCACTAACTTGAATTCCAGATTTAACTTTGATTTAAAACTTGTTTTAACTCTCTACTTTACAATTTAACTTCAGTTTTTAAAAATCACTTTTATTTCTTTCCAAATCATTCTTATTTTTATTTTATAATTATTTCACTTCCAAAATTTACTCATATATTTCTTCCAAAAAATCCAATTCTAAATATTTTAATGACCCAGTGTACCGAAATATATTTAAGCAAACCATAGTATTCAATATTCCAATTATCAATATAATTCTTCACAAATATCAAATATTCATAACACAGAATATTAAACAATCTAAAATTTTTGAAGAATATGCTTGGATCCCTCCAACCTGTTTCCCTGCATCAACAGACGTTAGCACAACATAAAATATCAATTCCACTTCGAGGTGGAATATCGCGGTATATGGGATTTATATAATATCATCCGCTATTATGCGGCGCATAGGGTCTCATCCGCTATATAATGCGGAAAATCAATCACTTCAATATATACTATATACTACTATATATAATATAGCACATCAAATGAATTCAATCATTCAACCAATTATTTAAATTTAACCATTTAAATTTAAATAGCAATCCAGAAGAATGAGATTAACTCACCTTTGATTTTTGTAATTGCAATCCATTCCATCTCGATTTGTTTCCCCATGAATTTAGACCTTGTATAAACATTCATATGTTTTGTTAATATTTTGAAAATATCGGACAATCTATTAGCATTTATTTATTAATTTTACTTAAACCAATTTGTTCGAATTGAAGTCCACTTTAAAATTTTAAAGTGTTAATAAAATTCCCAGATTTACTTTACTGTCCTATATATATATAACTGATCCCAAAATAAAATTGTTTAAACCTTTTGTTAATTCACTACTTGAAATCAGCAACTCTAAATCTTACTTTTTTTTAAATCAAAGCTTCAAAATCAATGTTAATATACCTTATAGAAATGATGAACCCAGACTCTGGCGGATCTTCCTCACCATCGCGAAGTCGTTTGCAAAACCCCTTACCATCGCCAAACCATCGAACGATGCAAAACCCCCTCCAATTGACGCCGACCAACCTCAAGCTCGAAGACGCCACCGCGACTTTACCTCAGGCCTCCTCGCGACCTCCACAGTCCACAATTGCGAACGCTCGAGCCACTAAACACGACTCTGCCTCCTAATCTCGTTCGCGATACCCCCTCGCGTTTTCTTCTACATACACGCCATCTCCACTGCCGATGCATCTCCTCCCCTTCGCCATCACAGAACTCGAATCATGCAACCTCCTCGAGGTGATTGCATTCCCTAATATTAAGAAATCGAACGGCTTTGGATTTTTTTTCTGAATCGAGCCTGGATTTGTTTTTTTTCTTTTTGGTTGCTTTCGAATTCGATTTTGAAGATGAAGAGGGCACAACTTTGATTTGAATTGAAAGAGAAGGAAGCATCGGCTTCCAACTAGTAAGGAGGAAGAATAAAGAGGGGCCGCGATTTCAATTTCAAAAATGTTTATGTGGCCATTTTTGTTTTTCAATTTCAGTTATCTGAAAGAAGATAAGTCCTTGCTTTATAAAATTGAAGAGTTGAGTCTTCGAGAGGAAGATAGGCTGACTAGCAGATGAAGACGTTTGACTTTGAATATATACTATAATATTAAAAATATCTCGTATATGGCAACATAAAATCCCAAACCCCTATTGAGGTATGCCACTAGGCGTTTATAATGTTATACCCCTATTCCGAATGCAATGGAAAATGTTTCGAGGTCTAATTCGATCGTATGGAGAAGATAGCTTTTTGACCCCAGTTATTATATTAAATTTTCGATATAATTTTCAGCGCGTTTATATATCATTCGATCACATGACAACTCCAAACGCTACGAAAATTGAAATCCGATAATAATACAATATTACGGATCAAATGAAACTGGTTTCGTCGAAATCCGAGACTGAGCCTCGGAAAGCTATTTTTAAATTCAATTTAAACGATAAAATTTCAAAACTTAACAAAACACTTCAAATTCAATTTCAGCACTTTTACTATCTTCAATACTATCGATATAAATTTTACAAACCCTTAGATTATTTTTAATAGGCTTAAAACTCCAGATTCAACATTTTACCCAATTTCCAGTAATTAAATCCAATAATTAAATTTCCAAATAATGATGATATTTGAAATTTAAGTTACAAACTAACTTTTAAATATTAAAATCAATTAAATATTCCAATTTAAATTGTCCAAAACTCTGGGTTGTCACAGTATTAATTTTATAGTTAATTTTTAAATATATTATAAAATAGTTCCATATTTAAATATAATTATACATATGTTTAATATAAGGGGTATATATCATTAAAATGTTTTTATATTTTTTTTAAAAGAAAATACTTTTGGAAGAAATAATTTTCATACGTGTGTGTGTGTGTGTGTATATATATATATATATATATATATATATATATTTAATAATTTATAAATTAATTTGAACATTGCATATATTATGCACTTATTATTATAATAATTTTTGACACACTCACACACACACACACACATATCATATGTGTTTTATGTTATTATTAAAATAAATTAATTCAAATTTAGATATTTAATACTATAAATTTGGATCACATGTTTAATTTTAAATTTAAATTGTGTTTACTTATTCAAATTAGATATTTATTTGAAAATTTAAATTTGAAATTTAAAACCTTTCGACATTTATTTGATATTTTCTAGATGATAGTTTATATATTATAATTCATAATTTCAAATTATATATATATTATACATATTATCTTATATATAAAAAATACTTGGGAAGTATGCCTTTTTCAAGGTGTCAAAATTGCCATTCCTCAAATTAAAAAAATATAACATAAGAACAAGGATAGATATGTCTTTTACCTATAAAAACCACGTATCCATCAAACTACCAAAAGGTTGACACATTATTCTATTTGCATCCTTTCCCTCTTCTCATGGACATACAGTTCATTTCTCTTTCTCGTTTATTCACAAATCTCAGACTCGTTCTTATTGAAAATGCATCGATAACTTTACAAACCCTATTTAAGAATAGAAAAACACATAATAAATTACAAATTTCTTATTCGTTACTCAAACGTGCGAGCTTGCAGGATCTGAAATTGAAGAAGAAGAACAATTTCCAATTTGGTATTTCTCGATCCTCAAGTTGCTATGTAAATGATTCCTTTCAGTTTACTAATTTGTTTGTTTAGTTTGAAGCTTTGTTTCAGCTTGAGCTATCTACTTATGTTCTTTATAATTCTTATTGAAAAGTGAAATAATAGGTTCCAAAGGGTAATGATGAAGAATTTGGGCTAAGGTACGTGAACTATGTAATACAGGTTGCATGATATGATTTTTTATATTTCATTTCATGTTAGGTTTGGTTTTTCAAGTATCTGTGATATACGTACCAATTCAGTGCTATTCAAAATTTCACATACATGGGCAAAAAATGTTTGAAAAAATGTCCAAGCCACAAAAGCTGAGGTATCGAATATATTACTATCATTTATACAAATAGTAATTATGATCGTATAATATGATTATTTTTACGTTAATTTTTTTCTACATTGAATATGTTTTTTGAAATATGAAGAATTTGATTATCTTGATTCAAGTGCGTGTTGCAACATAAAATATCCGGCAATAGATCTTTATGCGTATAATTTTATTATTGCTTCTTTTGGAATTATTTTAGCAATGTGATTTATTTATTATCAACTTTCACGTTAGTTTATTTCTAGATTTTAATTTATCAGTTGCTTTTATAGATCAAATTAGTCGATCTAATTTTACTATGATAATTGGTTCAAAATAATTTTTAAATTATTTATAGCTTTTATAACAAAAACGCTCCATTTATGTGAAACTGTGACTTTATTTAATAATGAATATGGTGGAGCAAAAAAGTAAGCTTGGAATAATCTTTGATAGAATCATAAGTGTAGTATGTCACTTTCTGTTAACGTGCATTCATTTACTTCCCAACATTTTGTTTAATTTTAACTTTGTTGAATTCAATTTTTTTGTTAACCTTAGAGTGATTTAAACATTTTGGAATATTTATTTTTCGAGAGACTGGGAGCCTGTCAATGGAATCAGTAGAGATGTAGAAACCTATTGGCCCAACGATTGATGGTGCATTTGTAAGAATGATTTGTCTATAAAAAAATTGTCTACCTCTCGGTACATCAAATATTAACCAAACTGTTGTATTTGTCTTCAGATATGCTCTTATTAATATAATTTGAGAAGGACTATTAACCCTTTATTTGTTACCATTTCCATTTTCCTTATCTAATACATAACATTTCCAACTAAAATATTTAATGGGGCCTTACACGAAAGGTCCTTATTTTTGATGTCGCTACAAGAAAGGTCCTTAATTTTTATGTTGTTACAAGAAAAACCCCTGTATAAATAAGTATGTAAATTAGGTCCATGTTTTTTCTAAATTAGAAAGTGCAAATTTTCTTACGTTTTTTAAAATTTCAAAAAATTTCAAAATCAGAAAGCGCAAACTAACTTGCGCTCTTCTAATAGAAAGCGCAAGTTACCTTGCGCTTTTCAAAAATTTAAAAAAATCAAAATCAGAAAGCACACCTGATAGAAAGTGCAAGATAACTTGCGCTTTTCAAACTTTTCAAAATTTTGAAAATTTCAAAAAAGATATCAGAAACAGAAAAGTACAAGTTACCTTGCATTTTCTATCAGATAAATGCAATGCACCTTGCGTTTTTTATTTTTCAAAAAGTAGGGACAAAATTTACATATTTATTTCTGTAGGGATTTTTCTTATAACAACATAAAAAACAGGGACTATTTTCTTGATATTTGTTAGCTCATACTTTTTTAGTGGATTACACAAACATTTACTATTGTTGTGCAAATAATATCAATTCTGTCAACACATAACAAGAAACACCATGCTCATTAAATAAAATTCCTTTTCTATGTCTCTTTTCGTAAAATAAATTTCAATACCCTTTGCTATTCGAAAGTCCACTCATGGTACTCACCATACTATTTTTGTTACAGGTGCTTTCTAATGTTAAGAATTCCTACTTAAAGGCAATATTTTCTCTACAAGTCGGTTTATGTTTTCATTATTTTAACAACCTTAAATCAAGTTCCCATTTATTCTTTTAGCAATTTAAATGTTTAAATGGTTTTACTTAACAAATTCAAGTTTGTTCATCTTCTTAATTGGTTACTAATCGTAATTCATATTCATCGCTAGTCCATTGTTCTGGAGAGATAAACTATATAAAGAGAATTCCCATTTTGATCAAGAATAAACTATGATATGAAACAAAAAATATGATGCCTTTATATGGCAGTGGTGATTTTAGTGCTAACCTTAAATTTTGGTATATGAATGATTTCATGTAAGTACATTTCATTTCACTTATATTTTAGTATCGCCAATAAATGTTTGAAAAGATAGTAATGTATTCATTATTGAACAAAAACATATGTATTGAACTCCTCTCAACCTTCCTGATGCTTCCCATGGTCAGAGCATCGAAAACATTATCTTAGGATACATGATATGTTAGTAGTGAATTTGTTCGTAAATAAATTACTATGCATGTTTTAATACTTTATTATTTCATCTTATTCATGAGTATACATACATACACACCGTATTATTTAATGAGAAATAGAAAAATTGTTTTCACTACAAAATCAAACATATTTAATAACATATCCTATTTGCATTAGCACCAGTTGAGGTACTATTTGGTGGTTAGTTAATGTTTGAGATAGTAACATGGGTGCTAACTTCTTACTATCTGAAATGGCTAGGTGCATGGCATTCTTGCTAATTATATATAGCCTTTCGGGTTGTTCAGTTCAATCATGATGTGTGATGATATGAGTCCTCACCTATTTAACGTGAAGTAGCAGATGCATTAGAGGAGAGGCTCGCAAAAAGTTGAATGACCAAGAAAGCAAAAGGATGAATCTGGAATCAGAGATTTGGATATTAAAGTTGATACTGTCTAATTTCTACGGTACTACAAGAAAAATATGATGCCTTGAGATGCAAAGTTGGTATGACTAAATTGGATAAATTAATTAATTAGTTGTTTACATTTAGTTATAAGGATTGTTTTACTGTTATTCGGTATGATTACTTGAAAACAAAATATTAATACGATATCTTTTGAACAAAATGTAATCATAAAGTTCTTTGTTCAATACAACTTAGATAAAAAGAAGTCTATGAATACCAAAAATAGCCATGATTAATTAATAATTTGTTGCATGAAAGAATACAAGTTTGCTTAATTTATTGAATTTATTTTTGGCTACATTTCACTCAATTTGACGGGTCTCTCATTATGGGTAAGTATTTAAGTGTTAGGTATGCAAAAGGAAACAAAGATCTGATTCCATTTACTCTAAATTAAATTGACGTGCATAATTCATTTTTATTATGTAAGTTAGATCTACCAATAGTCTGATACATATATAAATAGTGTCGTATTTGCAACTGTATTCAAAGTCATTTTCGAACATTAAACGGATATTGGACTTTTTGAACATTGAATGGATATTGGACTTTTGTCTATTCAATCACAATTAGTAAATCAAAATCATAACACAAATTTTGATTCAACATAGAACCGTTTTATTTAACATGTAATACAAATGTTTATTGTACTAATTATATTGCCTCGACTGTGTGATATTTGTACAAAGTAGTTTTTCTATACCTTAAAAAGAATAACCATTTCATAAATTGTTTCCAGTTCTATAAGCAAACAACGTAGCTAAAGATGAGATGGAATAGCTAGCATGATTGCAGATTGCTTCGTCTTAAAATGATTGACATTGAACGCTGAAAATAGCTTCTATAAATGTCACCTATCAAAAATTTGCATGCTTCAAACATTGATTACCATGTATGAAATGTGTTCACTATTCTCTGACAAATTATTCAATTTGTTTATATATTAGCAGCCTGCTAGCTCCTTATAAGTTGCATTTGAGAAATACACTACTATTTGACTCTCTTATTCGCTGACTGATTTAATTGAAGAATGAACGGGATAGACAAAAAATAAATTTGACTAAGCCAGTACAATGGTAGGTGAATTGTATTAATATTTCTTGCTTTTGACAAATTTCTTAGATCATATGTAGGTAAATTGATGACTTGGCTTACAAATGGAAGCAAATTCTTCTTTATTAACAAGTACCCAAAGTATGTGTTTGGCAGACACATACTTTCCTAGAGTTTACATGCGAAGCTTGGTTCTCTAGATAATTTAAAAAAAAATATATATATAAAGACAATAGAGAGTAAAATAAACAAATATATATAGTGTAGATAAAAAGATTTTATAGTTATGTATTGTGTTAGTACTAAATTGTATAATAATTTGGCCAATCTTTTGATGTATTTTTGATAATTATAGACTTTCGGGATTATTTATGTAACGATACGGATTTTTCGCGTTTGAAAATCGACATCCATACTCCACTTGCAACCGAATGCCGCAGATTCGACCGTTGAAATCTGAGTCGTCGGAGCTTATAACACAATTAAGTAAAACAACACAACGGAAAAAAGAAATGAATATCATATACAACCAATGATACAATATCTAGAATGATACAACAATGATATATGACAAGAATCAATATCAGAGGTACAAGATAAAAATGCTACAGCGGAAAACTAAATGAACAAGCAGCGGAACCAAAACTCCAAACAGCAACTGCAACTCAAATCCAAGGCTCCAAAGCCAAACTCAAAACCACAAGCTCGAACCACCATCAATTTGCACCAAGACAAGCAAGTCTCGTTCAACCAAAGACTTCAATATCCAAAGTCTCTGAAGAGTTACAAAGAGAAAGCTAGAAGCTACTGAATCGATATCTATATCTGAAAAACCCAACTCTAGACTGCCCGTGTGTAAAATAGTGGGCACCCAGAGTTTAGAAAATGAACAATAAACTCCAGGTCATTCATGAGACTGGTATGAGCAAACAAAATAGTTGGTCTTTAAAAACAAACAAAAGAAATTAAAAATTTGAAATCCGTAATGTTTTTGGAAAATGAAACTACCATAAGGCATCCCGCCACACACACAATGCAAGCGCACACTTGGAGGAGATTTCTCCTTATGACAGTTAAAAATGCTTGATACGCAAAAGCAATTTGATATTATTATTAGTGCATAGTGCAGAAATTCTTTCGAAAATGTAATATTAATCTTAACCAGCATAGGTACCATTATATTATGCCAGCTATAGCTACCACCTGAGGTGGCAGGTTATACAATTGAAATCGCAAAGGGCGCGTATTGTTGCTTTGGATTTCCAACAAATAGTCACGCTAAGAAACTTCCTAGGCCACATGGGTACGCCTCTGGAGGGACGCCCCGAGAACCTAACCGGATCACTGCCAACACAAGGCCGGGTTACCTCTGTAACTAGGTAACTACTTACACGAGTATGCCATCCCCCAGTCGTAATCAACATTTATCCGAGCGCTCGATACCAACAACCACAAAGTAATGTATTTGCAGTAACCACATAGATTAAATATCTGGGCTCCATACCATGATATCACCTCTATCAAGAAGGAAATGAAAATACCCTCAAGGGGCGCTACCCCTAAATAACCTTGTCGCATCTTTCCTGTTTCAACCATTCCGGGTTGTGAAGTTCGACGAAGTCTCGTACACAAAGCTACGCTTTTTACAAAAGCCATGATTTGATCAACAAATTATCACCAGCACTTCGCATGTCACATTACCAAATTGGAAATGTATTACTGGTAACCATCAATTACATAACCTCTGAGCTCGTACGTCTCAGAGAAGGTTGTTAAGCTAAGAGAATAAATCTCCGCCACCAAACAGAAATGTATTTGATAGAAACCGGTTTTACATCTCAAAGTGTAGTGTCGGACACACATCCATACAAGTCTGTTCCGGGTTCGAACAGAACCGAAGGCACTTCCGAAGAAGCCCTTGCAAATCCGGGAATCCACAATTCCAATCGTACTTCCCATCACTTAGGGAATCTCTATACCGTAGCTACTCGGTGCAGAGACAATCGATAGGTCATCCTATCGTTCTCGTAAATACCCGATCTTCACCACCGGTCTTCAAATGCTATCCATAACGTCGTATCACTATTCGGAATGGGTTATATGACACAAGGTCCTCTTCCGGCTAAACCGAATAGTGAGCGCAATATTTACAAACATATGGATATGGGTTTTCAGTTAAGTCACAATTTTAAAACCCTAAAATTTTCTTTTCAAATGGTTAAAACAAATTACCATTCCCAATCTTTTAAACAAAAAGATTCATTTCAAAAACCTTTACTGGTTTAAACAATTTTCAAATCTTTTAAACAAAAGATTTATCTTTAAGACCCCTTTCAATTTAAAACAAGGATCACAAATCTTTTAACAAAGATTCATTTCTAGCCTTTCAAAAACAATTCCATTTTAAGTTAGATAACTCATCGGGTCTTTAAATTAAAGACTTATTTCATAGCTTTTAAAACCATAACCAAAGATTCATTCATAACTTTCAAAACAATGCCCGCTTCAAAAAATAAAAGATACACCATTTAGAATCTTCTTCGATTCCAAACAAAGTTTTACAATCTTTCTCAAAGATTCATTCATAGTTATTCAATTTTTAAATCAAAGATTTAATAGTTTTCCAAACTCGTTTCCAATTTCGTTGAGTTCCATTTCACGTATTGAATTCAAACTCAAATCAAAATATTTCAAATTTCGAACTAAATCAAATTATTTAAAATAACTTTTATCTTCAAAAACTCCTTTTCAAATATCTTTCAAATTCAACCCAATTTCATTTCCAAAATCATTTGGATTCAAAAATCAAACTTTAAAACCATTTCAAAATATTGAATTATTTGTCACTTAACTGATTTCCTCGTGAAATCCATATTTGTGTGTGTATAGTGTGGTCCAGGGGTTTTACACACAATAGTGCAACAACAATCATCACATCGCAGCTTAAAGCGCATCAATATCGATAAGCGGCATAAACTATAACGCTTATCTTCATTCATAGATTCATAGATAAGATAAATTTATCAATAATAAGGATTCACTAATATGATTCGATGTGGGTTTCGGATAACCAACTGGAATCCGACTCCCTATCGCATCGAATTTCAAATGTCGTTTTACAGCCAATGGTATTTACAACGAAAACATATCACAGATATCACAGATCAATACACATCATATTTCACATCACTAAATATTACAGTCCAGAGATAACAATTAATGCAAGACAATACAATTATTCACAAGCAAGCATATTTTCTAATTCAAATTTTTAATTAATTTAGTTAATTCAAATTAAATTAATTACTTAAGAATAAATCAACTCACCTTGCTTAACCAACCATTAATTAATTAATTAATCACAATCAATTAATCACTTCTTCATCAACCTCATTATCAATTAATTAATCTTTAATTAATTAATTACCCTTTAATTATTAGTTAATAACTCTAATTATTCATTATTAAAACTTGATTAAATAAAATTTAACCATTCCTTAATTAATTATTAATTAACCCTTAATTTATTACCCCTTAATCACCTTTATTAATTAATTATCCTTTAATTAATTTATCACATTAATTAATTACCCTAATAAATTAGAAATTTATCCTCCTTTAATTACTAATTTATTTATTAGCCTTTAATTATTTAATTAATTAAGTGTTAACTGTAACTTAATTAATTCCTAATTATTTGATTAAATTAATTCCAAATCATTAATTAAAATCTTAACTTATCTAATTTATGATCTTATTTTCAGATTAATAAATCTTAATTAATTAACTTCAACCTTAATTAATTAATTCAAATCTTTAACCATTTAATTAATTAATTAATTATCCATTTTAATTTACCTTATTAATTTAATTTATCGCAAATCATTAAGTCTTTATCAAAACATTTCCTTATTAATGATAATTTCCATCCAAAACACATTTGAAACATTTAACTTTCTACTTTCAAATTTCATTTCAAATTTAAAATTTAAAATGAAAACAATTTTACTTTAACAAAGTTTAAAACCATTTACAAACTTAATTGTTTTGAAAACCCTTTATTTCCAAAGTCTTTAATTATAATTAGATTGGTAATTTAGAAATTCCTTTAGCTAATCCAGTAAAAATTAAAACTGAAATATAACAATCCCAGGTAGACCCGAGTGAAAACTCGAGCCAATCCCTCACATACACGAGCCTTGCTTCGGTTTTTCCCACAAATTTACTCGAGTGACCCAAAACTTCCATTTTAAAAAATTTACTAAGTTTTTTTTTCTTCACGGTGCTTTAATATTTTACTCGAGTGATAACTCGAGCTCAAAACCCTCACGTACGATACCTACTTCGAGTACAACTCTCAGCCCACAACAACACTTCACCTCTGATATGCACTGATGCCCCCGTGCACCTGCACCACTACCGAAGCCACCTCCGATCTTCGCCACACCCTCCAGCACTTCACCCTTCATCACCGCAACACACTTCGATCATAAAACCATCACCATCAGCCTCAAATCAAAATCGGGCTACTCAGTAAAACTGGAACCCAAATCAGTCGCCAACAAAACCCTTCTCCACCTCGCTTCGACAACCAGAGGTCGAAATACTTTAATCTGTCGGCACCCCATGGCACCTTTACTCCAAGTCCCATAGCACTCGATCGACCAGAGTAGTAGCAATGATCCAAAGTTCAAGCTTGTTCCAAAACTAGGGTTCGAAAAGAAAAATGCTCGCTGCCATTACCACCGTGCCTGGATCACCCTCCTGACATTTTTGCCAACACCTCTGCTCACCCCACTACAACCAAATGCAAACCCAACTTCTCAGATCGTCGGGATCACCAGAGGCCTCCCAAAACTCCATTCCCAGTTCAATTCGAGCTGCTCTCAAATTCTAGCTCTAAATATTGTAATTTCACTTCTAAAAATCGTATTTTTGGATAAGGCTACAATTAATGTTCCTGGATTGCTAAATTGAAATGTTCGAGTTTCCACTAATATCAAACTTGTTCTGTCCTTTTGGATTTTTAGAGATATCTAATATTTAGTTTACTTAATTATAAGTTTTAATAATAATATATATTGAAACAAACAACTTTTGATTGAATCTTAAATCCTAACAAAGGTTTGTTCAAGAGATTTTTGATTTCTTGTTTCAATTCAGGAGCCTGGAAAACTAAAAAAAATAGGGTAACACAAGAAGACACTGCATGCACACAATTATTTATACAAAATAATTTCATATCATCATCACAGGCACACAAGCAACAACATGTAACTAGATTAGAGATTGATAAATTTGCTCACCAGTTTCTAAGATAATGAACATAGGACTCAAGCCTGATGTTGAAGAAAACAGAGACAGGAATTTCTTTTCTTCCTTTTTTCCTTTTTTTTATTTGCTTCAAAGCTGAAAACTTTACTTCTCGGGTTGACCGACATTTGCATTTTCTTTTTTGCTGCATGCTTTTGATTTTGAAAATCTGGAACTTGTAAATTGATCTGGACCTTATACCCTTTGTTCCTTTTAATGCTTGCTGATGATCAGGTTGCAGATTTTTATTCTAATTTCTTTCCAGATTTGAAAATTGCATGTTGCTTTGGTTTATGATTTAAGTTTTCAAATTGCCTAAAGCTTGGTTTTGATTGTTGAGATGCTTCAGATCTCTGTTTCTTTCGCACTGTTATAGTAATCTTAGATTTTTTTTTTCTTTGATATGTGTTTCCAAGTTGAATAAAAATGATATGGAGGCTTCAGATTTGTTGCATGCTTGAAAATGCTTGATTCTTTCAGGTTTAATTTGAGAAATTTTCTTGTTTTCAGATTTTTGGTTTTGTTTTGCTGGTTTGTTTCTTTTATTTAAGATTTGAATATGAAAGAAGAATTTTTAATATTTACTCCTTTGCATGTTATTTACACTTTTAATTTAAAAGAAAATGAGTTTAAATGCCACTTGTTATCTTTTGTAAACACTTGTTAATTCTTTAATTGAAATGCTTACAAATGTAGAATTTTTGTATATTTATGTTTATGTCCTTTGTTCAATAAATTTTAAAATTTAGTTTTAAATCCTTGCTTCATTTTATTTTTACAAATCATGTTCATGTTTTATCATTTATTATTTTAGAAGATATATATAAATATTTTAAACTTTGTATTAATTCTTTTTCATACATATACACCTTCTAATTTTTGGATCTAAGTTTCAAGTTTTTATTTTCGATCTTTTTTATAAAACACATATTTTATTTACAATTTAGTAACACATGATTTGAAATCAAACTATCAAATCCTATTCAAGATGAACTATTATGTTTAAATGTTTTAAATACATTCACAAACTTTTTTTTTGAAATGTGTATATATTTTTTTTTAAAGAAACAACATTAAACCTTTTTGTTAAACTTAGATATTGTATATATATACATATAACTTATACTTGCATAATCTTTCAAAAGAAATTTTTTATTTAAAATAAATTTATACATTGATAAATAAACCTCTAATTTATCACTCTAATAAATTTACCTTTAATTAATTTCATAAATTAATTCTTTTGAAATTAAGTAATAATTTTTAATTACTTACAATCCAATTATTAAAACATTCAAAAATATTTAACTTTAAGCATTTTTAATCTTCTTGTAAATACTTATTCTTAAATTTCAAATTAAAGTCTATTTATAATCCAATTTATTTATTTATTCTAGAATTTCCAAATTAATTCATAATTAAATCCACAATTTAATTTTCAAAATTAAATAAATTGTCAAATTAAACTTGTTCAAAATTCGGAAATGTTACAGTTTCCTCCCCTTAGGAAATTTCAACCTCGAAATTTGTAAGGGAGATAACCAAGAATAGATGATAGATAGAGAGATGAATTACCCGATCAAACTGAATAATTATTATGCATTTGGCTTACCAAATCAGAATATCAATAATGGATACAAGAACGAATCAAGATACTCGGGTCACCAGATCTACGAATATACAGAGGTATCGATTAGTTCGAAAGATAACTAACCACTCGTAGAATATATCGAGACCCAACGGAATAAACAGATATATGGATGCAATCCTAGAACTTTTAGTTTAAACAATCAAAATATACTTATCAACCATAAAAACAATTCATCCAAACAAACAATTCTGACCCATCTGGAGTTTATGTCCCATGCAAATCTATCAAAACTACTTCTTCCCGAAATTGTCAGGAATTCATCAAAGAATTGAAAAGACGAATCAAAGGAGATTGAAAGAGAAAGTTGTTTCCGCTATTTCATGGTATTGACCATATGAAGTGGTACTCCCCTGTCCCCTATCTCGTCCTTTTCATGCACTCATACTCACTATCAGTGGATAGTAAGGGAATTTACTGAGGCATTCGAACGGATATCTTAGGGATTACTCATTCTAGGGTACACTTCACCCTATCTCTAATGAGTTAATGTGTTATACTCCTGAGCTAAAGTTTCAACCTTCAGCTCTGATATAAAATGTAACGATACAGATTTTTCGCGTTCGAAAATCGACATCCATACTCCACT
This sequence comes from Allium cepa, assembly GCA_030765085.1. Lineage (NCBI taxonomy): Eukaryota > Viridiplantae > Streptophyta > Magnoliopsida > Asparagales > Amaryllidaceae > Allium > Allium cepa. The sequence goes on from CM060941.1 coordinate 604,701,027, forward strand.
TGTAACCGAATGCCGCAGATTCGACCGTTGAAATCCGAGTCGCCGGAGCTTATAACACAATTAAGTAAGATAACACAATGGAAAAAAGAAATAAATATCATATACAACCAATGATACGATATCCAGAATGATACAACATTGATATATAACAAGAATCAACATCAGAGGTACAAGATAAAAATGCTACAGTGGAAAACTAAATGAACAAGTAGCGGAACCAAAACTCCAAACGGCAACTGCAGCTCAAATCCAATTCTCCAAAGCCAAACTCAAAACCACAAGCTCGAACCACCATCAATTTGCACCAAGACAAGCAAGTCTCGTTCAACCAAAGACTTCAATATCCAAATTCTCCGAAGAGTTACAAAGAGAAAGTTAGAAGCTACTGAATCGATATCTATATCGGAAAAACCTAACTCTAGACTGCCCGTGTGGAAAATAGTGGGCATCCAGAGTTTAGAAAAGGAACAATAAACTCCAGGTCAGTCATGAGACTGGTATGAGCAAACAAAAATAGTTGGTCTTTAAAAATAAACAAAAGAAATTAAAATTTTGAAATCCACAATGCTTTTGGAAAATAAAACTACCATAAGGCCTCCTGCCACACACACAATGCAAGCGCACACTTGGAGGAGATTTCTCCTTATGACAGTTAAAAATGCTTGATACGCAAAAACAATTTGATATTATTATTAGTGCATAGTGCAGAAAACCTTTCGAAAATATAATATTAATCTTCACCATCATAGGTACCATTATATTATGCCAGCTATAGCTACCACCTGAGGTGGCAGATTATACAATTGAAATCGTAAAGGACGTGTATTGTTTCTTTGGATTCCAACAAATGGTCAGGCTAAGGAACTTCTTGGGCCACATGGGTACGCCTCTGGAGGGACGCCCCGAGAACCTAACCGGATCTCTGCCAACACAAGGTCGGGTTACCTCTGTAACTAGGTAGCTACTGACACGAGTATGTCATCCCCCGGTCGTAACCAACCTTTATCCAAGCGCTCGATACCAACAACCACAAAGTAATGTATTTGCAGTAACCACATAGGTTAAATATCTGGGCTCCATACCATGATATCACCTCTATACAAAAGGAAATGAACATACCCTCATGGGGAGCTACCCCCAAATAACCTTGCTGCGTCTTTTCTGTTTCGACCATTCCGGGTTGTGAAGTTCGATGAAGTCTCGTCCACAAAGCTACGCTTTTTACAAAAGCCATGCTTTGACAAACAAATTATCAGCAGCACTTCGTATGCCACATTACCAAATTGGGAATGTATTACTAGTAACCATCAATTACATAACATCTGAGCATTACGTCTCAGAGAAGGGTGTTAAGCTAAGAGAATAAATATCTGCCATCAAATAGAAATGTATTTGATAGAAACCGGTTTTACATCTCAAAGTGTAGTGTCAGACACACATCCATACAAGTTTGTTCCGGGTTCGAACAGAACCAAAGGCACTTCCGAAGAAGCCCTTGCAAATTCGAGAATCCACGATCCCGATCGTACTTCCCATCACTTAGGGAATCTCTATACCGTAGCTACTCGGTGCAGAGACAATCGATAGGTCATCCTATCGTTCTCGCAAATACCCGGTCTTCACCATCGGTCTTCAAATGCTATCCATAACATCGTATCACTATTCGGAATGGGTTATATGACACAAGGTCCTCTCCCAGCTAAACCGAATAGTGAGCGCAATATTTACAAACATATGGATATGGGTTTTCAGTTAAGTCACAATTTTAAAACCCAAAATTTTTCTTTTCAAATGGTTAAAAAAATTTACCATTCCCAATCTTTTAAACAAAAAGATTCATTTCAAAAACCTTTACTGGTTTAAACAATTTTCAAATCTTTTAAACAAAAGATTTATCTTTAAGACCCCTTTCAATTTAAAACAAGGATCGCAAATCTTTTAACAAAGATTCATTTCTAGCCTTTCAAAAACAATTCCATTTTTAAGTTAGATAACTCATCGGGTCTTTAAATTAAAGACTTATTTCATAGCTTTTAAAACTATTACCAAAGATTCATTCATAACTTTCAAAACAATTCCCGTTTCAAAAAATAAAAGATACACCATTTAGAATCTTCTTCGATTCCAAACAAAGTTTAACAATCTTTCTCAAAGATTCATTCATAATTATTCAATTTTTAAATCAAAGATTTAATAGTTTTCCAAACTCGTTTCCAATTTCGTTGAATTCCATTTCACATATTGAATTCAAACTCAAATCAAAATATTTCAAATTTCAAACTAAATCAAATTATTTAAAATAACTTTTATCTTCAAAAACTCCTTTTCAAATATCTTTCAAATTCAACCCAATTTCATTTCCAAAATCATTTGGATTCAAAATTCAAAATTTAAAACCATTTCAAAATATTAAATTATTTGTCACTTAACTGATTTCCTCGTGAAATCTATATTTGTGTGTGTATAGTGTGGTCCAGGGGTTTTACACACAATAGTGCAACAACAATCATCACATCGCAGCTTAAAGCGCATCAATATCGATAAGCGGCATAAACTATAACGCTTATCTTCATTCATAGATTCATTGATAAGATAAATTTATCAATAACAAGGATTCACTAATATGATTCGATGTGGGCTTTAGATAACCAACTGGAATCCGACTCCCTATCGCATCGAATTTCAAATGCCGTTTTACGGCCAAGGGTATTTACACCGAAAACATATCACAGATATCACAAATCAATACACAGCATATTTCACATCACGGAATATTACAGTCCAGAGATAACAATTAGTGCAAGACAATACAATTATTCACAAGCAATCATATTTTCTAATTCAAATTTTTAATTGATTTAATTAATTCAAATTAAATTAATTACTTAAGAATAAATCAACTCACCTTGCTTAACCAACCATTAATTAATTAATCACAATCAATTAATCACTTCTTCATCAACCTCATTATCAATTAATTAATCTTTAATTAATTAGTTACCCTTTAATTATTAGTTAATAACTCTAATTATTCATTATTAAAACTTGATTAAATAAAATTTAATCATTCCTTAATTAATTATTAATTAAACCTTAATTTATTACCCCTTAATCACCTTTATTAACTAATTATCCTTTAATTAATTTATCACATTAATTAATTACCCTAATAAATTAGAAATTTATCCTCCTTTAATTACTAATTTATTTATTAGCCTTTAATTATTTAATTAATTAATTGTTAACTGTAACTTAATTAATTCCTAATTATTTGATTAAATTAATTCCTAATCATTAATTAAAATCTTAACTTATCTAATTTATGATCTTATTTTCAGATTAATAAATCTTAATTAATTAACTTCAACCTTAATTAATTAATTCAAATCTTTAACCATTTAATTAATTAATTAATTATCCATTTTAATTTACCTTATTAATTTAATTTATCGCAAATCATTAAGTCTTTATTAAAACATTTCCTTATTAATGATAATTTCCATCCAAAACACATTTGAAACATTTAACTTTCTACTTTCAAATTTCATTTCAAATTTAAAATTTAAAATGAAAATAATTTTGCTTTAACAAAGTTTAAAACCATTTACAAACTTAATTGTTTTGAAAACCCTTTATTTCCAAAGTCTTTAATTATAATTAGATTGGTAATTTAGAAATTCCTTTAGCTAATCCAGTAAAAATTAAAACTAAAATATAACAATCCCAGGTAGACCCGAGTGAAAACCCGAGCCAATCCCTCACATACACGAGCCTTGCTTCGGTTTTTCCTACAAATTTACTCGAGTGACCCAAAACTTCCATTTTAAAAAATTTCCTAAGTTTTTGTTTTCTTCACGGTGCTTTAATATTTTACTCGAGTGATAACTCAAGCTCAAAACCCTCACGTACGATACCTACTTCGAGTACAACTCTCAGCCCACAACAACACTTCACCTCTGATATGCACTGATGCCCCCGTGCACCTGCACCACTACCGGAGCCACCTCCGATCTTCTCCACACCCTCCAGCACTTCACCCTTTATTACCGCAACACACTTCGATCATCAAACCATCACCATCAGCCTCAAATCAAAATCGAGCTACTCGGTAAAACTGGAACCCAAGTCAGTCGCTAACAAAACCCTTCTCCACCTCGCTTCGACAACCAGAGGTCGAAATACTTTAATCTGTCGACACCTCATGGCACCTTTACTCCAAGTCCCAAAGCACTCGATCGACCAGAGTAGTAGCAATGATCCAAAGTTCAAGCTTGTTCCAAAACTAGGGTTCGAAAAGAAAAATGCTCGCCGCCATTACCACCGTGCCTGGATCACCCTCCTGACATTTTTGCCAACACCTCTGCTAACCCCACTACAACCAAATGCAAACCCAACTTCTCAGATCGTCGGGATCACCAGAGGCCTCCCAAAACTCCATTCCCAGTTCAATTCGAGCTGCTCTCAAATTCTAGCTCTAAAAATTGTAATTTCACTTCTAAAAATCGTATTTTTGGATAAGGCTACAATTAATGTTCCTGGATTGCTAAATTGAAATGTTCGAGTTTCCACTAATATCAAACATGTTCTGTCCTTTTGGTTTTTTAGAGATATCTGATATTTAGTTTACTTAATTATAAGTTTTAATAATAATACATATTGAAACAAACAACTTTTGATTGAATCTTAAATCCTAACAAAGGTTTGTTCAAGAGATTTTTGATTTCTTGTTTCAATTCAAGAGCCTGGAAAACTAAAAAAACAGGGTAACACAAGAAAACACTACATGCACACAATTATTTATACAAACTAATTTCATATCATCATCACAGGCACACAAGAAACAACATGTAACTAGATTAGGGATTGATAAATTTGCTCACCAGTTTCTAAGATGATGAACAGAGGAATCAAGCCTGATGTTGAAGAAAACAGAGACAGGAATTTCTTTTCTTCCTTTTTTTATTTTTTTTATTTGCTTCAAAGCTGAAAACTTTACTTCTCAGGTTGACTGTCATTTGCATTTTCTTTTTTACTGCATGCTTTTGATTTTGAAAATATGGAACTTGTAAATTGATTTGGACCTTATACCATTTGTTCCTTTAAATGTTTGCTGATGATCAGGTTGCAGATTTTTATTCTAATTTCTTTCCAGATTTGAAAATTGCATGTTGCTTTGGTTTATGATTTAAGTTTTCAAATTGCCTGAAACTTGGTTTTGATTGTTGAGATGCTTCAGATCTCTGTTTCTTTTGCACTGTTTTAGTCATCTCAGATTTTTTTTTCTTTGATTTGTGTTTCCAGGTTGAATAAAAATGATATGGAGGCTTCATATTTGTTGCATGCTTAAAAATGCTTGATTCTTTCAGGTTTAATTTGAGAAATTTTCTTGTTTTCATATTTTTTTGTTTTGTTTTGCTGGTTTGTTTCTTTTATTTAAGATTTGAATATGAAAGAAGAATTTTTAATATTTACTCCTTTGCCTGTTATTTACACTTTTAATTTGAAAGAAAATGAGTTTAAATGCCACTTGTTATCTTTTGTAAACACTTGTTAATTCTTTAATTGAAATGCTTACAAATGTAGAATTTTTGTATATTTATGTTTATGTCCTTTGTTCAATAAATTTAAATTTTAGTTTTAAATCCTTGCTTAATTTTATTTTTACAAATCATGTTCATGTTTTATCATTTATTATTTTAGAAGATATATATAAATATTTTAAACTTTGTATTAATTCTTTTTCATACATATACACCTTCTAATTTTTGGATCTAAGTTTCAAGTTTTATTTTCAATCTTTTTTATAAAACACATATTTTATTTACAATTTAGTAACACATGATTTGAAATCAAACTATCAAATCCTATTCAAGTTGAACTGTTATGTTTAAATATTTTAATGTTTTAAATACATTCACAAACTTTTTTTTCAAATGTGTATATTATTATTATTATTATTTAAAAGAAACAACATTAAACCTTTTTGTTAAACTTAGATATTGTATATATATACATATAACTTATACTTGCATAATCTTTCAAAAGAAATTTTTTATTTAAAATAAAATTATACATTGATAAACAAACCTCTAATTTATCACTCTAATAAATTTACCTTTCACTAATTTCATAAATTAATTCTTTTGAAATTAAGTAATAATTTTTAATTACTTACAATCCAATTATTAAAACAATTCAAAGATATTTAACTTTAAGCATTTTAAATCTTCTTGTAAATACTTATTCTTAAATTTCAAATTAAAGTCTATTTATAATCCAATTTATTTATTTATTCTAGAATTCCAAATTAATTCATAATTAAATCCACAATTTAATTTTCAAAATTAAATAAATTGTCAAATTAAACTTGTTCAAAATTCGGGAATGTTACAATTTATGTTCAATAATCAAGACTATGCACTTTATATTCGGAAAATTGTTATAATCATGTTCTTCTAAAGGAAAATTCAAAGACAACACAATGGCCAGAAGTAGTTTTATACTTTATAAAGTATCGAGGGTCTGCGAGGAAGAAAGTTTCATGGGATGCGTGATCACTATTATAGAGAACAAGAAAAATTCTTGAGATTCCAAACTATAGGAAGCCCTCATTTTTATGTTTGTTGAATTCCTTGAGATATCGATATAGAGTTGATTACTTTCTATCTTTTGTTTTATTATTTTCTAAAATTAGCTTAGTGTCATTTGCATTTCAATAAATAATTGATTCGTGCCTTTGTATACGTAAATACATATAATGTTAAGTATATTTTAAAGTCGTGTTGTAAGTTCCAGAAATCTTACTAGTGGTGTTTCAATACCTAATTCTCATATGCATGTGCATCGCACGTGCCAAAGTACTCGTATACATATAATATTTTTTCGGAGAATGACATATGTGTGTGTGTGTGTGTGTGTTGCGCGAAAAATATACACTGTAGAATTCTTTTGTGTAAATTTAATCATGTACACTCAATGCTATGTTGCATGTGTACATTATATATATACATATATATATATATATATATATTGATATCCTTATATACTATATTAAATCCTTTCAATTAAATCCCCTGATTAATTAAACCTGAAAATTAAATAAACTATTATTTTATTTAAATTAATTAGATTGGGTTCAATACAACTTTAGGCTCCATAGGCCTAATATAATCAAAAATAGGTATAAAAAATGAAATCTCCATATTTCACCCATTTCGATCAGCCCAGTTTCTTTGCTTATGCAAGAAGCAAAGTGGTTGCATATGATAATAGGTAACATAAAACCCATGAGAAAAAACTACCCAACTCACAATTTTGATTATGCGACTACTATCCTTTTGCTCTGAAGTCTTGGAGGCATTATTTACTGAGTAAGAGGTTTTAATCATTCGTGGACAATAACTATTTGAGGTGTTCATTATACTAAAAAGAATCTCAATCTCAAGCAACAAAAATGGACCCAATTCCTAGGATCACATTATTTTTGTATTTCCTACACTATAAGAAAAGAAAATGGCATTGCAGGTGCTTTGGGTAGAAGGCATGCAGGACAAGGCTCTATATTTCTTAAGTGAAAAATTTAGTATTGTGCGATTTGATTTTCAACCTTCTTGTCATTATTTTCAAAGTTTGACCACTATGATAGAAGTTAAGCTTACACTTATAGATCAAATCGGGTCATGCCAAAGGATGCAAAATTAGTTGGTATCATATAACAACTTGAGAAGGAAGAGAAGTTTATTCACAAGGACTGGTATTCTGTAGATGTAAAGGGTGGCTCCATGGGGATAAAAGGTTGCATGTTTCAAAGGTAAAAAAAATTGGTTGATCAAGTACTTAGAGAGAGACATCTTTCTAGAATGACTATTCATCCCGGTGATAATAAAATGTGCAATGATGTTAAGCACACATACTACTAGAAGTGAATGAAATGTCATGTTTCGGAGTTTATAGAGAAATGCATTACTTGTCACTGAATCAAAGCTAAAGAATAGAAACCCGATTGTTTGTTATTATCCTTAGAGGTTTTGCATTCAAAATGGGAACATATCTTGATGGATTTTATTAATGGATTGCGAAGGAGTCAAAGAGGAAATGAGAGCATTTGGATCATTGTGGGCCGTTTGACTAAAAGCGCTCAATTTATTCCACTAAGGGTTACCGCTGTTTGGATTTATGCTTTGATTATGTTAATGAAATATACAAATTTTTGTAGGAAGAGTATATAATATATCAAAAAATTGACACTATATTAACTTATAGTTAAAAAAAGATATCTAAAGTTCTAGGATAAAGAATGAGCCTTGAAGTGAATAAAAAGCATCCAGTAAAAAACTGAGGAGCTAATAGAGATGAAATGCACACTCGAAGATTATGAAAAATGAAATGGGCATTCATTTTAGACTAGTCTTGTTAAAACCTATAACTGATCTCCGATTCACTTCAAGTTTCTACAAAACCTCCGAAATAATGTTTTTGACTTCTGAGAGTTTTTTCAAATTTTCTCAGATAGTGTAAACAATTGAAATTGCAATAGGTATATAATATGTGCAAAAATGCACAATTGAATTTCAAATATAAGAGGTCAACCTCTTACTACTTATCATATTGACACGTTACGGCGTAAATTCCATGGTTTTGAATGAATTTTTGAACGTCACTTTCTTCTGGGTCGTAACTTTCACTCCATTGATCACTCCTATTCGCTGCATCTTTTGTAAATTGTCACAACTCCTTATTACCATCATTCAAATACCTATAAAACACCTTGAGATTCTACAAATTGACTTAACTTATCTCTTGTTTTTATTCCCTTTTATATTGTTTATACACTTATTTCTTACTGTCTTCTAATATTCTCTTCATTCAATCACCTTACTTTCAACTAAAAAATCATTTATTTGATTTCACTTATTCATAGAACCTTCTAAGCATTCAATTCTGAGATCAATCAATGTGGGTTGTAGGAAGTTGTTATACAGTGATAAAATCTGTGTAAAGAAAACATAGGTCCTATCAAAGAAAGTTTTTCTACTTTTGTGAGTCAAATCCAGTTGTAGAATCTTCAAGCTAAGTTGAAGGCATGTCAAGGGGTCTTGAAGCAGAGTTGTAATACTTATTCCTCCATGTTAAGTGAGGGAAATGTTAGTGGAAATTAAAGAAAGAGTCGAAGACTAGATGTAGGACGGATGGCCAATATAAAACTGTTGGCATGATCTTTTGTTTTACTTACTACATTTAATATGTCACTTTTTATATGTGCTAGTTAGTATTCCATATACTTAGCTATATTATATATATTGGATGATTTACACATACCCAATCTTTCATTCAGTATCGGAATACGATCTTTCAACAAACATAAAACATTTTGAAAAATTATAGCATGCCACATGTAATTTTCCACATTTTAGAAGGTCAACCCACTGCATGATCCACTTTTACTAAATAAAACTATGCATACATGTCAACTAGAATGAAGACATGTATGGAAGTTAATGGTCTTGAAATTTGGGATGTTACTCAAATAGAGTATGGAGCTCCTACTACTGCCCTAAGTACATGGTCAGAAGCTCAAAAAGCTACAGTTACGATCAACTCTAAGGCAATGGATTTTCTATGCACTAGATAAAATTAAACAAGTTTGCATGTGTTATGGTCTACACTTTAGCATATAGTACCTGGAATACTTCAAAAGTCACCCACGAGGGACTATCGAAGTATAAAAAATTAACATATCAATGCCAAAAAAATAATTTACAAAATTTTTAATTGACAAATGATGAGAGTATTACTCAAATGTTGTCACACTTTCAAGAGCTGCAACACTCATTAATGGAGAAAAATTCATAGATTTTAAATAGTCTCTTAAATTTTGAATTCGTTGATTAATGAGTGGGTGAACAAAGTTCTTGTAATAGAAGAGGCCAATGATCTTTCCAAAATCAAAGACGCTTATAGGCGATCTAATATCATACGAGTCAAATTTGGAATCAAGATAGGAATAGGCTTAAGCAAAACGTACTATTACATACAAAGTTGAAGATGATGATGAGATAGATAAGTAAGATATTACCTTCATTGTAAAATAAAAATCTGTCATAAAATTCAAATGGAGGCTAAAATACAGAAATGGGAATAATACTGCTCTCAAATGCCATTAATGTGATAGGGTGACCCACATGAAGAAAAAATGCCCTAAGCTGAACAAAGAAACCTAAAGCTTCACAAATGAAAGAAATCATAAGAAAAGAAAAATAAAGAATCTAGAATTTCAAATTATATGGGATAATTCAGCCACACCATCTGATAGTGACAATGATGGAGAAGACCAACATTTGCTTTAAATCTGCTCTTACTTACGATGATTTATTTTATTTGGGTTAATTCTGAGTTAGCTGATAAGCTTAGAGATACTTGGAAAGAAAATAAAGAGTTAAAAAATTGGTTAAATAGGCTTGAACTTGAAGTAGACATGCTTAAGGATGAGAAAGTAATTCTTGAAGAAGAATTACAGAAATCAAAATTCTTGGAAACAATAACATCTCAATCCCTCGCCTTGAAAGGTGAAATCATAGCTTATAGATATGAGAATGTTAAGACTTTTAAAAGAAATCTATGATTTAAAATCGTCCTTAGGCATATCTCAAAATAAGATCAAAGTTAGAAACTAAAGTAGAAAAGTTAAATAATAATTTATCAAAATTTTACAAAGGTAGGAATTTTTTTGTCAAATTTGATAAATGTTTCTAAGCCATCTAATAATAAAGTGGTTTAAGATTTAACAAATACAGCAAAAATCCTAGTAACAAATATGCTTCACTGTATACAAAATTTCAGATACCCAATCAAACAAAATAATATAAAAATAAATTTATCAAAATTTAGGTCCCTAAAACTAATTATACTTGAATTAAAAAATATTTATATCGGTAAAAAAAATATTTATGTCTACTATTTTAAAATTTTCATTATAAAAGGACCTAAATCCTCTTAGATATGGTTATGTTGCTCGATTTTCTTGCATAAGTATAAATGAGTCCATCATTTCAAGGCCCAATTATGAAGGTCCAAAAGGTTGAACTTATCCCATACCATTTTTGGTCTAATAAAAATGTCCACCTTCAACACCCGAAATATAATGATCTGATTGCCCTACCCACCTTATATCCAATGCTTTTCCCATTAGATTCTCTCCAGGGATGAAGAACATAAAGCCTTGCGAATAGCACCTCCCTCCATCCCATTAGATTCTCTCCAGGAGAGTCATCTTTGGCCTCTTTCCATGCCCACCACTTTCCTAATCGAACAACCTTCCCGCCTACCCTGTTTTATCATGTATCGGTAAGCTTTTGATAAAAGCTCCAAGTCACCCTAGCAAAATGAAGCGGTGACCCATACTGTTCCTCTAATAAGAATAGCATAAAATGACACTACTCATCTCATAAAAGCATCATTATGCAGCAAACTCCCTTGTACTTCACTACACATGTCGTTATATTGATACAGGCACACCATTGTACATCCTACTAATTGGTCTCCATTTGAACCATCCTTTCCATGTGAGATCCAAGGTAGCCACCATCTACATCGTATATCAAAATCAATTGTCATGAGGAAATTCAACATCCAAAGGATCAATCTGAGCCTTTTAACGCATGCTCTCTGTAGCTATGAACAGAGATCCCCATGCAATTGTCCAAGGATTGAATTTCTACTCATATAATCAACATTATTTAGCTTAAAGCTCTTATAGTCAATATAAAAATATTCTCTTGTAACCAAAATACCAAGCAATATAATCATAAATCATAGTGGATGTAGGTATTTTCTAAGATCAAACCACTCTATATCCTATGTTATTTGCTTTACTTGCACTACATATATCTCTCTTAATAAAAAAATTTAATAACGATCTTTTTTTTGAAATGTCACTTTATATACAGCATGTTACTAGGACAACATATCACATGTCAATAAATGTTCGAATAACGCTACGCAAGTTTCAAACTTGTGACCTCTCACACTAAAGCCGAATCACTTAACCACTTGGACAATGGTGCTTGTCTTTAACAACGATCTTAGTAAGTTACCTTTGCTAAAACCTATCCCTAATGGTGATCTAAGGTTGGCTAGAAATCTAATCAAAATTTTGGCGCTAGCATGAGTGCTTTCTCTAAAATGCATAACTTTCATCACTTTTCTCCTCTTTAAAATGTTTATTGTACTCAAAAATGCTTGCAATGCAAACTAACTGTGAAATTGAGGTTGACTACTTTAACAGCGACAACATTGATGGTGGCATTTAAGCCAGTGTTAGTCCCATTCTTAACACGAGTGTATATGCATGCCCAGATGGGCCTGCATCTAATCATAATATGCATGCATTAATTCAACAACGTGGATTATCCTATTTGGCAGATATAGCCAAGTTTGCATGTATTAAGCATTTTATAGGAAGAGTCAAGGAAATTCTTATTTTTGTTAAAATGCTTCATGGAGAAATGAAAGAAGTTTCTAAAGATGTTGAGTATAAGCTATTTTTCAGGTTGCGGATGTTAACAAAAGAACACGAAAGCATGGACCGATTGTTTTTGGAGAAAGATAAACGTTGAATGTCATTTTCAACACGTTGGATCAAGGACAATATTTTGATATATTATGTCATAATTTGTGCATAAATTGGGCGTAATAACTGATAGCCATATTGACCTAGTGGTTCAATACCATTTGAAAGCATTATTATTATTTTTATTGAGAAAAAAAATCTTTTCAAAAGAAATGTGAGTTTGTTTGAAAGGCAAACAACATTTAACGGTCCTCTAATATATTTCATAAAGCATAAGGAAACACGGGAAGGAGACAAGAGATACCTCAACTATTGCACCTCACGCATAATTCATAGTAAGCAGGAGTTATAAACTCAACGTACTCTGCCAAAATACACATTACATGGGAAAATCACTATGCATGGTAACATTACATGGAAAACTCACTATACATTATTACCTCGTTACAGCATTTTGAAAGTTTTATAGAGGTGTTACAACATTGTGAGAGTTTTATAGAGGCGTTCAGCATTGTGAGAGTTTTATAGAGGTGAATCAACTGGAGTTATTGGCATTGCATTAAACCTTTTTACTGTTTGGTCTGAATCTCTTCCAAAGGTTTCTGGACTAAACTTGGTAAATTATGAAAAATACCCCAATATTTGCAAGTGGACTCAATAATTCATGAGTTGTGACGCTGTCAAGGAAAGCACTCCTGATAAGAAAAAGCTTCAAGTTTTTTTTTCCAACTTAGAAAGAATTCATCTCTACTACAAATAATGAAAATTCATTGAATAGGAATTCAACCATGACCTTTTGAAATACTAGTAATACCCTTCGTTTGTTTTATACCTACACATCTCGCATCCGCGTTTTCCTCCCTCTTCGCATAACTACATAAGCCTAATTCCTCTTTTACTCTCACTGTAGGAAAAAATTGATTTCCTTGCCTCTTTATTATCAACCACGATTACTGGTTATCCATGAGATTTAATCAAATTTGATCCGCCTTCCACTATGCTTCACTTGTGGTAATTATCCTTTCGTTTTTCTCTAGTACATCAGTTACCTATAGTATCTCCATTATTCGACGACTCATCTGTTAAATCGATTTCCAGTGCATGTGACAGCAGAGATGCCGAAGATTCATCTGTCAAATCGATTGTAAGTGAGTGCGACAACCCTTGTTGGAAATACAGATTATGGATCTTAAGGCAGAATAACCACTAGATGGGAGGTGAATAGTTTTAATTAATTTTATGAATCTTTTGAAATCTTTTTAAATTAAACCCAAACAGATGCAATCCACAAAAACAGAGACAATCACCAAACCAAACAGAGATGCAAATAGTAAATAAAAGCAGTAAAGGAAAGAACACACCGAAACTTTATACTGTTCGGAGTTACCCTACATCCAGTCGCACACAATTTCTTGTGTAGATTTCTTTTCAAATATAATATCGATATTACAACCTCGATTTCAAGGCCACGGGATACACCCTCCTACCTTCGAGTCCAGGAGAAACTCTCTTGATTTAACCAGGCTATAAGATCAATAATTGATTTACGAGCTACAATCACACCCTATTGATTTACGGGCCACAATCATACCGCTTTCAATCACACTTTGATAAAGAGAGACTCGATACACTTTGGTTTTTCGAACTTTGATTACAAATAATCCTATAAATCTAAATAGCATTGAGATCTTTGAGAGAGAGCGGCAGAGAATCAAACTAGAGACGATCGAGTATGATTCACTTAGGATTTTGGAAGAATTTTGTTAAACCATTTTGAAATATAAGATAATATTTGATAGGAGAAGGAGTGAAGAAATGAAGAAAAACTAACTCCAAATTCGTTTAAATCAACTGGTATGTATAGGAGAACAACGGTCGTGTCTATTCGTGAAAGGTAATGACGAATAGACACTTCTTTTGAAATTTAAATTTTACAATCTACGGCTACCATGTCGACATGGGGGGTATAGGGATGTCGACAAGCTTATGATATTTTTGAAAATTGATTTTTCTTTAAAATGATTTCAATTCTAAAACCCGTCAAAACAATTTCTAAACTTTGTAAACCATTTTGAATATAGTTTAAACTTATAAAAGAGTTTTAGAAACTAATCTTAAAATATATAATCTATAATATAAAAATAATAATAAAAAATTAAGTATAAACTTCTTTAAAATGTATTTTTTATATTTAAAGCTAAAAATATTAAAATTAAGAGACAGTTTCAAAAAAACAAGAAATGACTTTCAAAAAGATAATTTTTGGAAAAATAGTTAAAATAAATTATTTTGAACATTTCGTGGATTCCATCCCACTGGAGAAGGTCGTGGGTTCCATCCCACTAAAGAGTCATGGGTTCCATTCCACTATTAAAGCTAGAAGGTAGATTCCACTCCAAAATTAAAATTTGAATAAAGATCTTAGAGCTATTATGAAATTTTAACATAAATCTAGACTCTACTTATCTTGATATGTTGAACTCTTGAACTCTTGATAATCTTGATATTCATGAGTCTTTAGTCTTGATTTCTTCAATCTTGAATTCGTTTGTCTTGAATCTCTATAGTGTATAGTCTTCATTTCCAGTACCTGCATATATATATATATATCCTGCATATGCATATATCTAGACAAAGAAATTGGTATTTATATTTTACGACAAGTTCCAAGGTTCTTATCATCAAAACCATCATCTTAAGAACTAATAATCTCCCCTTTTTTGATAATGACAACCTATATTTATAAAATAAACTCCACCAAACTATGATTCTACCCCGACTCCCCCTTATTCCAATAAATCCCCTTAATATACTAACTCCCCCATAATCTAAGCATAATTAACAGCCTAACTATCCTATTTTATAATTCTTCCTCTTTTTCATCAACAAAACCTTCCTCTTTTTCATCAACAAAACCTAAGCCTAAACTACAAAACTTCCCCTTAAACTAATGCTATGGAACTTAATGCTAACAACAAAGTATAAAAGCAAAACATAAATCTAATTTTATTATATATGATGTTACATTACACATATGTATGAAACATAGACACAAATACATACAAGTACACAAAATATAAAAACATTAATATAATAACAATCTAACGACAGTTCTTGACAATTGGTGACTGGTGAATCGAACAATTAGGGTAATGGAGACAAAAGTTTCCATCTTGTTCAACTAAATTACCATTTTTGTCAAAACAGACTTCTCTAACGCAAACAACAATACCAACCTCGTCCATTTGTGCTACTTCCTCTTCTTCTTCTTCTTCATCGTCCTCTAATGGATTATGAATACGTATGTTAGAGGAATCATCTTCAATCACAATAGGGTATGCATGATTATCCATTAAAATTTTTGTAAATTTCTACGAATCTTGCCTTGTTTCTCTTGTTCCTTTGCCATCCTTATTTGCATGACTTGTAATTCAGTTAGCATTTGCAGAGAATCCTTCATAATTTCCTCGATCTTTATTACTCGAGCCAATATAGTACGTTGAAATGGACCAGAATTAGGAGATGGGAATGGTTGCATTTTGGTTCTATTTAAAAGAGGAGCCCGTCACTTTGCATTTTAAGAAGTTTATTGCAGAGAAAATAAAGTGAGAAGACAGATGAAGTGAAATATTGAGGTTTGCGAAAGCAAGTAGAATTCTAATGGCTTCTAATCTTGCTACGGGTGCAAAGGTTTTATCAAAGTCTATTCCTTCTTCTTGAAATAACCTTGCGTGACTAACCGAGCTTTATTTCAAACAACCTTACCTTGTGTATTCATTTTATTCTTATAAACCCATTTAGTTTCTGTTATAGTTTTGTCCTCAGGTCTAGGAACTAGTTCACATTCATCATTTCTGATGAATTGATTCGGTTCTTCTTATATAGCAAGAATCCATGAATCATTAGATGATGCTTCCTTTGGATTTTTGGGTTTGATAGTTGATATAAAAGCTACATTACTAATATTGTTCTGTTGATTTCTAGTTCAAACAGCAGATTCAATAGTTCATAGTATATTTTCTATACGATGATTTTTAAAAGCCTAACCCTTTTATTAGGATGAACAGTTTCACAATTTGTTTCATTTGATTCATTATTTAAAGTAACAAAATTATCATCATCATTTATTTGAATAAAATCTTTGAATTTTTCAACAAAAGATACAAGCATTGTATCTTCAATGGTGTTAATTTTTAAATTGAAAACTCTATATGCTTTACTTCTATTAGAATATCTTATAAAGATTCCTTTGTCAGATTTAGGATCAAATTTACCCAAATCGTCCTTTGCATTTAGGATAAAGCATTTACTTCCAAAAACTTTGAAATAAGATACCTTTGGTTTTTTGTTGAAAAGAAGTTCATATGTTGTTTTATTGGTTAGATGTCTAATTAAAATCATATTCAAAATGTAACAAGTTGTAGCGACTGCTTCAGTCCAAAAATTTGTTCGTAATTTGCTATCTAAAACATAGTTCTTACACACTCTTGAATCGTCCTATTTTTACGCTCTACCACTCTGTTTTGTTATGGAGTTCTTGAAAAGAAAAATTATGAGTTATTCCTCTTTGATTACATAAATTTTCAAAATTTCCATTTTCAAATTCTTTATCGTGATCACTACGAATAGTTTTGATTTTTAGAAAGTTGATTTTGAATTCTTTTTGCAAAAGTTTTAAATAAATCAAAAGCATTGTAGAATATGCTAGTATATGATTTTTGTTTGATGATAATAAACATATATATATATATATATATTCGTTTAAATGTATTTATTGATGTACTATTTTATTTTTCACATAATTAAATAAATATTTGTTGAATAAAATAAATATCTCATAATTCATATTTAAACAAATATTTTATTCAAACAAATGCTTTATTACACATTCAAATAGTACAAATTTGAGCTCTAACTTCATTTAAACATTTTTCTTTACAACACAATTTCAATTACAATACAATTTTCACTTTACAATGTTCACCTCACTACATATATTCACTCAACACTCGTATTTGATCTCCAACTCTGTTTCAGCCTGTACCCAACATTTGAACTATCTGCAAAATAAACGCTGACACGGTAAAATTGAAAAAGAAAATACTTTGCAGTGCAAAATAAATTGTGTATTTTGAATATAATATTTGCCTCGGTTATTTGGGTTGTTTGTCGTCATTTTTGTTTAATTCATCATACACGAACAACTAGTGACATGCACATTATATCACTATACATGCCACAAGGTCGTGCACATCGATATACGCTTGCTCGTTAAAATTGCAGGGACAGGTGAGCACAAGGTCAAACCCAAGCTGAGGCTGGATTCAACACAAGTGCATGCAACATTTCAGTTTTGACATGGTCAATTGTGACAACAAGGGATTCAACCATAAGCATAGTCATAGGTGAACATGACAATACAATAAAGTAGTGCAACAACCCGAGGATAATGAAATGCCAGACCACAACGTACCAGATCAGTGGAGAAGCAATTAAAGTGATGTATGTATACATATGCATATGGTCAGGTACGAGCAAAATCAGAATGTAGTGGAAAGTGAGGAGGAAGCAATGCAATGGCCAGGCTCACAATGACAAGTGCACTAGACAGGAGACTCTAAAATGTAAAACAACAAGAGTGCAAACATGTCAAAGCAACATTCAACATACAACATTACTTTCTAAATAGGTGAACCCAATTCAACAATATTGGAGCAGCCGCAAGCCAATAAAGCCCAAGAGTCGATTGACGAAGAAAAGCAAAGCGAGTACTTTAGTTCAATCGATAGATTTCAAGGGGAAGCTTGAATTCAAACAAAACCCTAGCTTTTGAACAAGTAACAAAGAACGGCCGAAGAGAATACACGAGCGAAAATAAAAAGGGGAGACATCTCTTTCTCTCAAGTTATAATATAACGTGGGCCGACATTATTTTAATATTAGGCTTCATCTTTAATAAAAGGGTTTTGAGTTTTTTATTTCATTAGTAATTTTCTTCTGTTTAAAATTTGAGTCAAACTCTAGTTGTGTAACTAGGTACGAACTATGGTTTTATAGTTCGAGAATGCGCAATTAAGTGGCTGAGTTGTGGAATGGTTTTGAGCTTAGAGTTAGGTTAGTCAACTTAGCGGGTGTCGTAATTTTATGTGTGTTTGTAATCGTCTGACTACTTAATTTCCAGTAGATACCTTGGGGGTAGACGTAGGCAGGGTTTTGCCGAAGTTGGGTAAATTTGTATGTGATCTCTACTGCATTACTTTCTGTTATTGTTTTTATTTCTACATTAGTTTCTATTGTTATTAGTACACCTATTCATCTCCTCTCTAGAGTGAAAATGATCCTACAAGTGGTATCAGATATAGGAACAAAAACCAATTTTTATTTTAAAATTTTGATTTTTTAATGGCTTCTTTTAATAATGCTTTTGTTGAGGATCAATCCACAGTTAGACCACCCATGTTCAATGGTGAATATGCATATTGGAAAAATAGAATGAATTTTTTTCTAAAAACCATATATGCGTGGAATATTGTTGAGACAAGATATAGCAGACCAACAATAATGGTAGATAATCAAGAAGTTGAAAAACATATGGATCAATGGACAGATCTTGAAACTAAACCGCAAAATGCTAATGCTAAAGCTATTGAAACACCCCCACGCCTCTTAATATACCCAAAATGGCACATTAAAAGGCATGGTGCATTGTAGGTATAACTGAAACTAACAGAGACTAAGATTCACAAGACCAAAAAGGTAAAAACAACAGAAACTAAAATAATAACTTATTTAAAACAAAAGCTTCATAGTTGCTTCATAAACCAAATAAGTCAAAATCTAAATACAACATACATGTCTCAAAACCCAACATGTCTCATGAAATAAAAACTCGTTGCCTCAACAAAAATCAGAATACAAATATCCCTCATAATAAGCTAGTACACAGAAAGAGCTATAGCAAGAATAAAAGAAATACATGGTAGAAATCCTCTCCAAGAATCCTCCAAGTAACCGTAATTTTATGTTCTCTCCCTTGATTGCCTATGGGAGGAAAGGGAAAAATAAAGGAGTGGGTTAGATTAAAAGTCTTGTGAACGATAGTAACTACTAGAATCTTTAATCACAGTAAAAGTAATAGACCCTTCAATAGTTCTAGTATATAAAAGGAAATAGGAAAGAGATAAACTAAAAATAAATACGATCAAACTATTGATCAATTAATAAGATAGGTTAACTTTGACTTTTTGCACTTATCCTTAATAGCCGCTTTGATTAGGCTGAATTCCTAATCCTATTTTAATTGGGCCGAAGTCCAAATTCTACCCTCTGATCGGCTATCTACTCTATAGAATCTACTATGGACTGGACAATTTCCTACACAATTGACTTTTGTGTCTACGAAAGATACACTTACTAAGCGTTTGGAACTCATAACAATTTATGAGCATCGCTGGAAGTCGCACGCCTGACCATCACTAAGCTCGTGTTCCTGTTGTTCTCTCTTTTGATCTTTTATTTACCCTAGACAGCATAAGCGTGCCCCTTGCCTCACTTCAGGATTATGTGAAGCACCTCATCTCACTTCAGGGTTATGTGAAACACTGTATCTATAGAAAAATAGGGGAAATCATGTTGGTACAGGTCCCTATCAAAAAAAATCCCATTTTTCCCCTTGTTCAAATCCTCTTGATTTGAACTACCATAGATTGACCGTTTACTACCACTACGAGCATAAGGGTACCCGTTGCCTCACTTCAGGTTATGTGAAGCACCTCGTCTCACTTCAGCATTATGTAAAACGCCTTAACCATAGAAATATTAGGCAATGCTATTTGGTACAGGTCCTACTCTTATCTTTGCTTATTAACTTAGATAAATAATCTGAAAAAGTCTTTATTTTTATCACTTACTATTATTGCTTATTAGTTTATCCTAAGTCTTAAAATAAGCGCCATAGTTTCCATAGTTTATCAATTTATAACTTACGTTATAATCATGCTTATTACTCAACCCAAGGTCTAAGTGTGAAAATAAGCTTCTTTCTTCTTTGATTCTTTTTAGTTATAATTTTAGGTTAAATGTTATATAGCCACCGTAGTGTGCAATAGTTATGCACTAGATGTGTCAACCTCACATGAGGTAATGAAAAAAAATTTGACACATACTTGACATGTTTAGTTCATAGCTATTGTATGCTATGTTGGTCGCTCCTATCCAGCCTTATTCTCTGCGTTAGTAGACAGAATTACTTGTTAATTCCCTTTACTAACGTGGGTCTCGGGTGGGGCGTCACAGCTTGGTATCAGAGCTGCGGTCAGAACAAAGTATAATAAACACAGAACAGTACGTATATCACAATACGTCGAAGTACAATATGAGTGAATCATTGTCCTTTATTCGAGCTTGTTTTCGAATCGAGCCTTGATTCATTTTCGAGTTTTGGGATTATCGGGATGGAATATGTCTAGGAAAATATATATTGTATTCCGTAGTATTCCATAATTGAGTTTGATGTTATCTTGTCTTATGAATAATCTTATTTGGGATTATTCTATTTTCAATTATTTTTTTCCGATACGAGTGAGTTCGTATCGATGGAGATGATTGATTTCTTTGAGCATTCTTGTTGCATTCATTTGAGAGTTTGAATCCTATTGAAGGGATGCACAATGATTGGCTCATTGTGGGAATTCTAAGATTTTTATTTGATGTTGCTTTTGTGAGTATTTGTTTGTTACTCACAATCTTGAGATGTATCTGATTTGAGATGGACTAACTTATTTGGTGTTAAGCCCGATCCTTTTGTTGTTATAGGATCCTGTATATTTAGATTTCCTATTTTATTAGGTTATTATTTCTATCACTTTGAAATGTTAATGATGATTTCGAAATTTCTATATCCGCTCTTGAATATCGATATGTTGATGATATATCTCGAATTCCAATCAAGGTGACTTTGTTGAGTTTTGTAAGTCCATTTGGATTTGACATCCAATCGGGAAATAGAGTGTTGAGGTAACCTTATTCCTGGCTCTTAGCTCTTCGGTTATCCTTCCACGAGGATATCCACTAAGGAATGAGGTGAGTTTCTAGATTGTTCGAGTTTGATTGAGTTTATCATTCAGTTTTTTTGAGTTATCCTTTTCATATACTCAATTGATGTTATTCTCTGTAGCATTACTTTGTTTGAAGTAATGATTTATTGTTTGTTTGCTTCGTCTCGTTCAAGAAGAATATCTTGCTTGTCTTATATCTTGATGATTTTTGGGAGTGGCTCGTGACATCGTAAGATTGACGAACGCTCTATCTTTTTCTGTTGATTTCGAGAATCGAATATTCTACAAATATCTCTATGCATTCTCTTAATGTTCTTTGGTTTGAGTTTTGAAGCTACATAAGTATGAGTTTCAAAGACAAATTTGAGCTTTGAGATATATTTTAAAAAAAAATCAAAGAATATTTTGAGAATAAATTTAGATGAGTAGTAATTCTTTTATAGAAATAATTTGAGAGTGTTAGGTTGTCCATCGAATAGTTAAGAGTTCTGGTTGGTACGCCTGATCAACGTTATCGATAGGAATCTCCTAAATACTATGATGAGGCAATTAGACACGATGATTTGTTTTTTAAAAATTGAGATTTTAAAAATAATATTTTGAGATTATATATTAAATTTATTTTTGAATGGTAATTGCAGCCAATAATTTTAGAGACGAGTAATAGAGTGGCGAGGCAGTTTTGATCGTTTGGTCGACTCTGCAGCCAACAGATATATCTATTTATTAGAGATTCAATGGAGAGGCGATGCCATTTATTTATATATATATTTATTTTGAAATTATAAAGATGAGAATATGTGAGAAAATTATTGAGCTATACTTTATTTAAAGTATATTTTGAGATTTTAGAATTATATTATATACATTGGATGTTTTAAGAGAAGAGTTATAAGGGATTTGAAGATCGTTTTAAACTATTTAAGTGGTTTAATAAAAAGATGCAGCCCAGGTCTGCACTGGTACAGCCCAAATCGGGGCTGCACCATTCCGGGGCGGGGGAAAAAATATAAAAAAAAAAGAATTTTTTTTTAATCAATTTAAATGGTTGAATTAAGTTTATTTTGAAAGAAAAATATTATATTATCGATCAATATGTGTTTGGAAAAAATAAAAGTAATAATAACTATTTGTAAATAGAACATTTTATTTAGCATTTTGATTACGTTTTTGAATACTAAAGCTTGCCTTTTTTAATTAAATTAATTGTCATCAAAAAAAAATTCTAACTTAACGAATTTTTAATAATTTTCATCCAATAAATGAGGGTTTCTGTGTTTCGCCTTAATACATAAGTATTATGCGGTACTTGTGTGTTAATGCGAAGCGGAGATGTAATTATTTTCTTTTATAGGCATATTTGTTTGCTAAATTTTTTTCGCTTTTGAATATTATACTGGGTTTATCAAAGGTTTAATTGGAAGATGTCGTCGCCAATGTTTTTTTTAAAAAGTGTTTTAAAATTATAAACCCATTGATTTTTGAGTCGGGATAGATTGGACTCTGTTGTGCCAATGGGCCAAAACTCCACCTTGGCTGACCTGATTCAGGATCGCTACCTGAATCGGTGGTAAATCACATGCCCTTTTACCACCAAAGGTCAACGGTCTGCTACATAGGGCTAATCTTAATTTTGATTGGGATCTCTGATCGGCGGGTTACGGACTATGATGGTTGGAGGCGTGGGGGTCCCACGTGTAGATCCGTGAACGGGTAGCATACGGCCTTTGCCTTAGACCGTCTTGGTTATCATGGGTTGATGCCAGGTGTATTGTGGCGTTATGAGTAGGTTACGGGGTTGATGTCTCCGCACGCGCTCGAGCTCTACCACTGTGATTTTACAATACTAGCGTCTGTTTATTTGGTATATTTTATGAGTCATATTGTATTTATCCCATAATTCCCATAATGCAATTTTCTTTACTTTATGATTTTTGGAAAGTATTAAAGTTGATTTTGAAACCCAATATCTTTGGAGAATGTGTGTATGAACTTATTCTTTGTGTTACAAATGATAATTGGGTTTGTATCGTATTGTTTTACATACGATATGTTTGGCCTAAAATCATTATTTGATTAAGGGAATTGTTTATGAAACCAAATTTACATGCTAGTTCTCACACACATATATGCCTCATGTTGATTTATACATGCGGCGCTTTCTTTTCCTTTTGTTGGTTGAGACAATTATTGTTCATAGACCTTACTTCACTCACACTAGAAATAGTCTGACCCGTGTGATTTGTTTTATAATCCTCGGGTCAGTCTGAGGATTGTGGTTGCAGGTTAGGTTGCGTGGACTGTAGCAGCATTCTTATCATTTTCCACGTTTTGGGGTTTTGGACTTTTTAGTATGGACTTAGGAGTAGTTAATATATGTAATATGGTATGTATGTTATTATGTATTTTGGAAGTGATGTGTATTATGGACTATGTATTGTGGACATTACTATTATGATATGTATTATGCATTATGCTTTTTTTGTGCTGAACTGTACATTCTATTATATTCTGTACTATGTAACCTGGAAAATTTTTACCTTGTACCATTGCTTTGAACCAATACTGCGCACGAATGGTAAGTATAAAAAAAATCGAAAAATTTCTCGTGCCAGTGTTAGTTCAAAGGAATGAGTACAACATTTAGCCCTATCGAGTCTCATTCTCCGTGCTTTCCGACAGTAATACTTAGTATTGCTCTTGGTTGGCATGGGTATAGGGGCCGGGCGTTACATCTTTGGTAACTAGGCCAATCTTCTTAGTTCAGTATAATTACTATCATAATTAGGCATAATTTCAGTTCAATTCCATTTATATTACAGTTTTTATAATTTACATCTTATATTCATTATTTCAGATTTCTTATAATTCAATCCAATTTTGCATTAATTCTGTTCTAATCTATACGTGAAGAAGAAGGAGGAATAAAAGAAAATTGAAAATTGAAGGAAATCCAAGGCATAATAAGATGTAAATAATGCATAAATAACAGTAAATAAACTAAAGTATTGTAAATAAACTGTATATAAATGGAAAAGCTAGAAATAAACTGAAATTAATTTAAAAGAATAGCTAGAAGAGATAGACTAAAAATAACTCGAAAAACTGTAGATTACTAAAAAGGTTACTCTAAAAATCGTATTAAAACTACAACTATTGGAAACCCTATTATTTTAAATTACTTAAAGAAATTTAAAATAATTACGATCACTCACCTCTGGTCCTTAGATCTTCCCTTTAGGCCTTCCCGGGTCCACTTGGGATTGTTAAATATTTTTATTTAAAACGATTTCCTCCTTGGAAAATTATTTCGCTTAGGGTCTTTCCTGAATAGGTGAACTCAATTGGAGAAAATCTTAGAATGAGAAAAAAATGTTAGGCCTAGGGTTCTATTTATAGGGATAGAAGTTGATCTCAGACCGTTGGATTTGGGGATTGAATAGGATGCAACCACGTCATAGGCTGAATAGTAGCCATTGGATACATGAATGGAAGAACCAGATTGAGTTGAAGAATGCAAAACATGTCTACAACATTTGAATGAACAAACGTTCATTCGTGCTCCCGAATGGGCAGGCGGGTCAGTCGGGCAATCGACCGCCTTTGTGCCCAGGTCAATCTGGCCTTTTTTATTTTTGTTTACTCCATTTCTTGCTTATATTGATGTGGATTTGACGTTCTATATATGGAAATTGATCGAAAAATTACCACGGACACAATGGTGCAATTCTCGTGGCTCAATTCTGATAATTTCACAAAGTTATTTTATTATTTAGCTAATTAGCGAATTAATTATTAAGGGTTAAATTTTGGGTTGTTACATTCTCTCCCTCTTAAGGAATTTCGTCCTTGAAATCTTTAAGGATGAAAAAATGTACTAAATATTTTCATCCAAGTTCTACAACCAACTACTAAATCATCAGCCATTCATCTATTGTCCTTAAGTTTTTTTTTCTAATGCAATTTATGATACTTATACAAATGAGTGTAGTGTAAATGTCCCTAACTAATGCAAAAAATTAGGTGGTCCACTGATTTAGTTGGCCTCCTTTTATGCGATCATGTCCGTGCCATGTGTCCAAATAAATGCAAAAATTCCCTAATGATAACTGATAGTTCTATATGTGTGCTACAAACATCATTCAAATGCAACAACCATGTGATAATCATTCATATATAGCAACCATAGAAATAAATTAAAAATGCACACACATCTATATGCATATGCTCTAGTGTCCTAATTAGGCCGATCCCTAAAGAATAATAGTGTTTAGTGTACCTATATGCGTCCATTAGCATCCACTAGCAACTTGCAATCACTAGCATGCATCTTTATTACTAATAATGAGAATTTCATGAACTAATTTCAACCGCATCTTTTTGGATTACGGAAAATACCCACGCTAAATTACTCTTTGTTACTCTCCTAAAGCCCTAAATAAATCGTCATCAGATGCAAACTCCTTCACGATCTCTCTGCTCTCTCTACCCCTCATTCTTTCTCATACCCTACATTGAATCCATAGCTCCTCTACCATCAGAATCAGCTAGAAATCTCGCCGCTATCATCCTCCTATCAGATCGCAGCACACAATTCACCAGGAAAATATCCTACAGCTATCCCAAAACTATCATAGCTACTACCTTCTCAGTCCAAGCCACAATCCCTTCCTCTAACTCAGTGTTTCCTTTATCCACTGTTTATTTCTAAGATACGGGTATACTAAATATCAATTAATTCATGTTTGCTAACTCTACTCAAGATTTCTATAACAAAATTGACTCCTACAATTTTTATGACTGCTCTGAATTTAAATCATAACTATGACTATTAAAGATAGCACCGATTTGGAGTTCTACCTAAAAAAAAATATGTTTTAGATTTCTTTACCGAATTGATTTGTATTTCTGTATTGGTTGATAACATTGTATGTTATTCCACTATTTGTTATTACAACATATTTAGGAGAGTGAACATATATGTATTAGACTTATGCACCAAATTGACTAACTGTTTCCAATATAACTGTAATGATAAAAGACTGCTAAAATATGTGTTGACATCCCTATTTAGAAGAGTAAAATATGTTTTAGAAGATTGCTAAAATACGTTTTGAACTTGGTATCTTTTTCCAAAAGTTTTGCTTGCTTGCATTTCCACAACAATCATTTGCTTACAGCTAGCAAATGTTTGTATAAACCATTTTAAAGTTTTATCACCACAATAACGCTGCATGTAGGCATATGAACACAATTTTCTGTCCTTGGTGTTGATGTTATTTAGTCTAGGGGAATTTTGGAGTAAGTAGATCATAATTTTTTTTTTGAAACTTACATATATGTGGCACAATAGAGAATTTGTGCTCATTTAAACATGCATAAGATACGTTATTCACCTAGATGGCCATTTATAATTTTCTTTGGTTTGCATTATTTTTTCTTGCATGGAATTTGCTTGCGGCAAGCAAACGCTTGAAAATAGTACATAAAATCCAAATGTTATAGGAATATCATAAAGATAAAATGGGATAATGAAAAAATTAGGTGGAAGGATCATTGAGTCATGTGGTGCCGATCGAGACGAAAATGCAATTCATAGGCGAAATATATAAGCAGTTTGGTTGAAACAATGCAAGGGCTACACAGAAGAATATGGTTAATAAAAATGATCTCAAATGTCTTTGTAGAATATACACGATTATGGAACTTTTATGGCAATATGGTTAAGGTCTCCAATCTTCATCTCTAAACCATCAAACAATATATTAAAGGAGAAACGATTTGGGAATCAAGAATAAACAATATGTGATAAGCTGTGAGCATATAGCCTAACAAATATTGTTATCTTACATAGATAGAATGTAGCAGCAGAGAAGATATCTTAGGTATTTTTAGAAGCTAGGTAAGAGCTGCTATAGCTAAATGTTTTCATGCAATTGTCCAATAATTTGACCCCTCTATTTGAAATCTATTTATTTATAGGATATCATAAACAAGTATGTTCATTGTTCATAGTTGGTCAAGCTAGAGAAAGACATCCAAACCGTCAATAATTGACTAGTTTTGCGTGTTGGTACTTTTTTTTAGTTTCGTTTAATTTAATGGCATCCAAATGCTACTTCACTAAATGTTTGTTTTTCAATTTCAAATTGAATTGAATCGGGTTGTTTTTGAATGTGATTTTTAATTTAATTTACTCAAAAAGAAAATAAGAATAAAAGAAATTGTAATCCATCAGTATGTGATGGATTGGCTGCATGATATGCAAACACAATAAAATTTTCCAGATATACCATATGTGATAATGCATTAAAGCTTCCAGAATGTGTTTAAAGCTAGTAGTTAATAATCAACATAATCTGACTTCGAATAGTTGCTCATAGAAGTATTGGTTTTAGCTTATTCAGACTAGAGTATTTTGATTCATATATTACTTTCATTATCTACGGGAGTTGGTCTTTGGTTCAATGTGATAAAATAAAACACTTTCCTTTATTATTTTATTCATTATCAGTAAAAAATATTATGTATATAAAGTTGTAACATGAGACAATGAATAATTCTTTTTCACTTTTATGTGCTCAAGATTAGCAATTATTTTTATAATATATTTAAATCTCTATTTGGATTGGAATCAATTTCTTATTCGACTAGATCATCTTGACTTGAGAAATCTACAAAAAGTTGCTATTCATTTGCGCATGAGCTTCTAATGATGAATTAAGATGTCCACGCACAATGGTAATATGTTTAATTAACTTTGATTAGGCAACTCAATCGTACTTTATTCGGACTCGCTGTTTATTTAATTTTTCCAAGTACCTTCGATCATTGCAATCTCAGGCTAGGATTCAGTGTTCGTTTAATTTGTGTAATTTCCATCTTCTAAATCTTTTGTTTTATATTGTAATTGGTGTAATTTATATCAACGTCGTTATCATTATCGTAATTATGCTTAAAACTTCACACAACAACGTGATTTTTTGAGACAAACATTTTCATATTGTTTTATCTTATGTAATGATGATGATGATCAAGTTAAATACAATATACATGTTGTAGAAGAAGTGAGTTACATTTATAAGAAGACAAAAAAAGTAAGATGATGAATTAAATTTGTATGTACTTTTTACTTGCAATGTTAGTTAAGTGTGAAACGTCAACCATGCCAACATACCCATTCTTTTTACTTGCAATCCTATGATTTGTAAATTTAAAAACAATCCATGGCTATATTATTTATCAATATTTAGCTCACAATTTACAGTTTCAATTATTGTAGATTATAGTTGTATTTTTTATTGAAACGAAGATTCAAGGTGATAGTAATTATCAGGTTAGAAATCCATTTTTTGTCACATTATATCGATCATACCTTTATAATTGTAAATATTTACAAATTTAATTCTAATTTCCAGTTCAGTGCTCTATCAGATCAATATTACTAGACTGCCAATTACCATATATTTATGAGGCAGCAAGTCATTGATCAGGTTTCTTAACCTCATATCAACATATTTGGTTCTATTATTCTCTTCATTAAGTTACTGTTTCATTCTCTATATTTTTTTGTTCATGCAATAAATTTGATCCTTGGCTTACCTCTGTTCCAGAAATATACAGAGGATATGTCCCGATGGCCTATGACAATTAGATGAGAACTCTATCAAAGTAATTTCTACTGACTCATACAAAACTTTATAGATGATATATATAGTTATATACTGTTCAAATAATCATCAATAATGGTACCGAATTTCTTGTGAGTGTATTTGATTTAATATTTTGATTAGTACAGATAATTGTCCAAACGAAAGCTACGTAATTTTTTATTTATAGGAAATTGTAGTCTTACTGCTCTAGGTGTAACAAAAAAATGAATGTATACATTTTATTTGATTATCTTATTATGTCATGGTAAGAAAATACACCAACATTTGCTGCTTATGTTCAAATTTGTTATGAATAGATATATATTTCAGTTTTCTTTAAATATGGGCGGTGGACTAAATATAGCCCATAAAATCAGCCATTTGGTTTGTTGGGTTCGATAGAATGAAATAATGGCAATGATGAAGATAGATAGAGTTTATTCTCATGCATGTTATAAAATCGATGTTCATTATGACGCAAATAAAATGAGTTTAGTTAACAAATTTGATTTCAAGGTACAATGGTGTCTAACAATGAATGGTAATATATTGTTTTTTAAAATTGATTGCAATTATCCTTTGAAACTGTAGAGACCAAAAGAGTGGATATTTGCAATCTGTATCATTACAAAATAAGAAATAATTATAAATGTTTAAATAAGAAAAGAGTCTACAAAATCATTAAAAATATTTAAGATTTTTTTGAATTTTGCTAACTGAATAAGAAGCCAGTATGTTGACATGGGCAGTGTGAAGAATAACATCAGCTAAAAACAGTTCGAACAAAATTGAGCATCATAAAAGGTACCTCAACTGACTGACTTCCTACATGTAATATTAGACCAGTCTTAGCTCTCAGGTTTAGAAACCCTGCATTAACTGGTCCATCCGTAACAGTAATTGGTCAGTGAATTCTCTTTTTTACCAATTTTTCCAGTCTTTTCTACTTTGTTTTCGGAATAAAAAACCTTGGATTCTCTCTGAGAAATTTCTTTCTAGAAATATATTAAAATCCAAGCCATCATAACACATCATGATTAGTCCAATAAAGACAGCGTGCATTTGTTTGTGTTAATTTGTACATGGCTCCCCTTCAACGCTATAACATTTTCAAATGTCCATCTGAGCATTATTGAATTAATGTATGCATATTATGATTAGATGCAGGTCCACCTGGACTTGCAAATATACTCGTCATTCATAACATGTTCTAATAACATTTTTACATCAATTCCTACCATCCATAGGTTAAATCCTAAGTTCTACCCTCCAAAAGGATAATAAAGGAAAAACATATTCAAAACTAAAGATAGAAATAGGAAATTCTAAAAACTTGTTATCAAAGGAATGTGGATATGAAATATAAGTTTTCTCGCAATCAAACCAATCTTCCTCGATGTCTTCTTAACTATGTCGGAACCAAGGAAATCCCTCTATAGACCCTATCCAACGCGAAGGCAACTTGCGTGGTCTTTCATAAAGAGCTTCGAAAGGTGCCACTCTAGTGCTAGCTTAAGAACTACTATCTTATGTGAATTCCACTAAAGAAAGATGCTTTTCCCAAGTTCCTCCAAAATTAAGAATATTCATTCTCAACCATGCGTGCCTTACTACCTTACTCATTTCACTTTACTATCTTCTTTAGTCTGCACACATGAATCAACATTCCTAGGTTCTTACTAGTGTCCTATACATTCCACAGGAACTTTTATCATTACTTCCAAAATTAATCACTGTTATCCCCAATATGGTCTTGCACGTTTTCCATTACACCTAGGAAATGATGTCTCTATACTCCATATTTATAAGAGTTTGGTTGGGTATTTATCGTTTCAAAATCTAAGGCTTCTAAATTTTCAAAACATCAAATCTCAAAATCTTTGTCTTTAAAAAGTGTTATTTTTGATTTTTTATTAAATTCAAAAATACTTGGTTACTTAACATTACTTCCCAACCTAGGGGAAAAACTTTCAAATTCTAAGTCCAAAACTTATTCCTCGTTTTCTTTTAAAGACCTTTTCAGTTTTCTATAAAAAATTGAATTTTCAAATTCTACTTTTATTAAGTTTTTCATTTCCAAAAACTTATTTACTTTTTCACCAAACCATTTTCTTTTAAAATATATTTAAACTATTTTTATGTGTTTCTAAACATATTTTTATTATACATTATGGTCTCATACCCTAATATATTGGAACTACTTCCTCAAATGAGAAATTATTAATGCTAAAATCTTCTATGAGCCTTTTAAAAGAGAATTTCATGTTTATGTGAAATTACAAGGAACTTATTTTACATGTTTTGAAATAGGCTATACAAAATATGGTGCTTTTCATACTTTGTATATCTCTTTCATGTATTCCTTGTAACTAGCACAAAACATTTTTATTCATTTCATAGAAAATAATACCATTATTCTTTTAATTTCAATAGATTAAAGTATGTTTAATTTATATTCTTCCATGATAAATATTTTTTAATATCTAACTTACATATTTTTCTTTCAGAAAAATTCATCTTCAATATTTCCATAACTGCATAAACACTTCCTTATACTTATTAAAAATAATAAGTGTACTTTACAGACCATTTTATTTCTATACTTAGAAATTATCCTTTAAAATAGATTTTTATTTGGGTTAAAACGGATGTTGCATAAAACACCGTTACTACAACCCAAAAATACCAGTGTATGGATTCAATTAAATAAATACCAATAAATCTCATATACCTATGTAAAAATGTTTCTCTTGGGAGTTACTTACTATAACAATAGTGTTATAACTTATGCTCCTCTTATTTTTTATGAAAACATTTATTACAACAATAAAGTTGTAATCTACGTTTTCGATACTTGATAAACTTTAGGTTTTTATATTTAAAATCTTTGTTTACTTACAAAGAACTAGTGAGTTATATATATATATATATATATATATATATATATATATATATATATTTCATAATTCTTCAAAAAGAATTCCAATTTTCATTATAAAAACCAACTTAAATTTCATATCATTCCTCAAAAACCCCATATTTATTTTCTAAAAGAAAATATTAATAATGAAAATTTTCAATTCTAACAATTACATTTTTTCCACTTTTTTTTTAAATTTCAAAATTTTCATTTTATTGAGCTTGGTATAAAGTGGATTTTGTCCTTACTAACCTAGGAGTACTTTTCTTAAATCTTGAAAATCCCATTTCCTTACTGAAGTCTTTCATTAGATTTATTCTAAGGTACTACTGTTAGATCCACTTATACGAACAATTATAATTTCTCCAATTATCTACATAAGGGTTTTCATCTTTTCTTATCAACTAAACCTATTGTACATCCCCAATCTTTGCCTACCTCTCTTTGTATTTCCACAGTCTGATCCTAAATGCGGTCTTAACAATGCTATCATCAACTACCCTAAGCTGATGAAATCCAATGGCTAGACCAAGCTGAGAAAATACTGAAGAGCCAACTAACTGGTCGAAAAGATCATCTATCTTAGAGAGTAGACAATGGTTCTCCTTTATGAGCTTACACAATTCTCTATAATCAATGCAAAGTCAAAGAGAACCATCTGTTTGGTGGCGAAGACGACTGGCGATCCCTATTTTGATATGTTCCTCTTATGAAACCATTCTCAAAAGCTCATGGATCTACTTGCTCAATCCCTTCCTTTCCCTAGGCGCCATATGCCATATGGATAATACAACTGGCTAGCAAAATAAATCCTTAAGTCGGTATCTCACTTAAGGGGTAGTCCCCTAAACTCCTTAAAGATGTCTGTAAAATCTCTGATGACAGGAATCGAATCTAACTCTGATGATGATGAATCGAGGGAATAAAGGAAGCTCAACATAACTAACCTTTGTAGGTCATAAAAAATCTCAAGAGTCCTAATGATGCATGTCTCTGGTCTAATGACTCTCCTCTTGTAATCTAATATACCTCCATATGTGGATAGCCAATCCATTTTCAAAATCATCCCATACCACGAAAATCCTAAAATGTAGGTGTCACAGTCAAATTCTACGCCTAGGATAAAAACTGTCAAACCCCTACAAACTATAGACAAGTAATGATCCTCCTATGGGGTTTGAAACAACAACAGGATCTAATATTAAAGAAACTCTAAGCGCAAACAATCCACAAGAGAACTAAAGTAAAAGAGTGTGATGGTCTATAATCGAATAGAGTCCGAATGGGAAAATCAGAAATAGAAATAAAACCTTCAACTATGAGATTACTACCTCTATCCAGTCCATTACTAGAAGGCGTCGCATCCAAAGCCTGTACTAGCACTGTAGGTGTGCTTGCTTCTTGCACCGTTCTCTGAGGGCAAGCCCTACTAAGGTGATTAGGCTATCTACAACTGTAACACCTTCCCTTCACCATCTTATTCTTACAGTCTCTTCGGTATGACCAACCAGTCCACAGCTATTGCATTTCCTGCTTTTCTTGATCATCTTCTGAGGTCCTCCTTTCCTATTGTCCTTTTCCTTCTTAAGCTCTTAATATGGCTTCTTAGAGCTTTTTGACTTAGGAACCTCTTTAAGCTCTCCCTTCAGCTTCCAAGATGTATGTTGACCTCTCTGTCGGTCCTCTAAACCTAACTGCCTAAACCTTTGCTCCATATTCTCAAAACTAACTCATGTCTCCTTAGTATCCTCCATGTCAGAAAACGTTCTGCCTCCTATACTAGCGAAGTTCGTGCATAGCTTAGAAAAAGGGGCTGATGTGGGTGGATTAAAGGGATGTCCACCTACTGGTGATGTGTTGGGCCATTGTCCTTACACCTGTGGTACCACAGCTCTACGGAACCAGCAAGCCATTCTATGCAAAGAAAAGAGAATTTAGGTTCGAAAGAATCGAAAGAAGATTGTACTGGACTTGGAGGGGATTTTTATAAAAAAATCTTTTATACTTAAAAACTATTTCTAAGATTTCTTTTCTGAAAAATACTTTTTAAAAGAAGTTATTTTGGAAAATACTTTACTTTTAAAATAAATTTTTAGGAATCCTGTAACCTTAGGCTCTGATACCAAGTGAAACACACCACACCCCTTAATATACCCAAAAGGACACATTAAAAGGCGTGGTGCATTGTAGGTATAACTGAAACTAACAGAGAATAAGATTCATAAGACAAAAATAGGTAAAAACAGAGGAAACTAAAATAATAGCTTATTTAAAATAAAAGTTTCATAATTGCTTCATAAACCAAATAAGTCAAAATTCAAATACAACATACATGTCTCAAAACCCTACATGTCTCATGAAATAAATACTCGTAGTCTCAACAAAAATCAGAGTACAAATATCCCTTTTAATAAGCTAATACACAGAAAGAGCTAAAGCTAGAATAAAAATACATGGTAGAAATCTTCTCCAAGAATCCTCCGAGTAATCGCAATATAGTGTCCTTTCCCTTGATTGCCTATGGAGGGAAGGGGAAAATAGAGGAGTGAGTTAGACTGAAAGTCCCGTGAATGATAGTAACTACTAGAATCTTTAAGTAATATAAACGTAATTGAACCTTCAATAGTTCTAGTATATAAAAGGAAATAGAGGAAATAGGAAAGAGATAAACTCGAAAAAATATGATTAAACTATTGCTCAATTAATAAGATAGTTAACTTTGATTGTTTGCACTTGTCCTTGGTAGTTGCTTTGACTAGGCTGAATTCCTAATCCTATTTGAATCAGGCAAAGTCTCGATTCTGCCCTTTGATCAGCCTGCTACTCCATAGAATCTACCGTGGGTCGGATGTTTTCCTACATGGTAGACTTTTGTCTACGAAAGACACACTTACTAAGCGCTTGAAACTTATAACGATTTATGAGCCATTAATGGAAGCCGCACGCGTGACCACCACTAAGCTTGCATTCATGTTCTTCCCTATTTTGACCTTTTATTTATCCTAGACAGCATAAGTGTGCCCCTCACCTCACTTCAGGATTATGTGAAGTACCTCGTCTCACTTCAGGGTTATGTGAAACACTGCGTCCATAGAAAAATAGAAGAAATGTTGTTGGTACTAGTCCCTATCAAACAAAAATCTAGTTGCGCTCCTTGTTCAAATCCCTTTGATTTGAACTACCATAGATTGACCTATTACCACCATTATAAGCATAAGCGTACCCCTCGCCTCACTTTAGGGTTATGTGAAGCATCTCGTCTCACTTCAGGATAATGTGAAACACCGTAACCATAGAAATATTAGGGGAATGCAATTTGGTATAGGTTCTACTCTTATCTTTGCTTATTAACTTAGATAAATTATCTATATAAGTCTTTATTTTTATCAATTACTATTATTGATTATTAATTTATCATAGGTAAACATATTTATAACTTACGTTATAATCATGTTTATTGCTTAACCCAAGGTCTAAGTGTGAAGATAAACTTCTTTGTCCTTCTATTCTTTTTAGTTATAGTTCTAGGTTATTACTAGGCCAATCTTCTTAATTCAATCCAATTAATACCATAATTAGACATAATCTCAGTCCAATTCCATTTATATTATAGTTTTTATAATTTACATCTTATATTCCATTATTTTAGATTTCTTATAATTTAATCCGATTTCGTGTTAATTCTATTCTAATCCATTTGCGAAGAAGAAGGAGGAGGAAAAAAGAAAACTAAAAATAGAAGGAAATCAAAGGCGTAAGAAGAAGATGTAAATAATGCATAATTAACAATAAACAAACTTAAATACTGTAAATAAACTGTAAATAATTGGAAAAGCTAGAAATAAACTGAAATTAATTGAAAAGAATAGCTAGAAGAAATACACTAAAAATAATTCTAAAAACCGTAAATAAATTACTAAAAAGGTTACTCCAAAAATCGTAGTAAAACTACAACTATTGGAAATGCTATTATTTTAAATTGCTTAAGGAAATTTGAAATAATTTCGATCACTCACCTTTGGTCCTTAGCTCTTTCCTTTAGGCCTTCCCGGATCCACTTGGGGTTATTAAATATTTTTATTTAAGATGACTTCCTCCTTGGAAAATTATTCCTCTTAAGCTCCTTCCCGAATAGGTGAACCCAATTGGGGAAAATCTTAGAATGAGAAAAAGTGTTAGGCCTAAAGTTCTATTTATAAGGGAAGAAGTGGATATTAGACTGTTGGATTTGAGGATTGAATATGATGCAACCACGTCATAGGCTGAATAAGAGCCATCAGATGCATGAATGGATGAACCAAATCGAGTTGACGAATGCAAAACACATCTACAACATTCAATCGAACAAATGTTCGTTCGCCCAAATGGGCAGGCGGATCGACATCCTTTGTGCCCAGGTCGACCGGCCGGTCGACTTGGCCTGTTATTTTTTTGGTTTACTATGTTTCTTGCTGATACTAATCTGGATTCTGACGTTCTATACATGGAAATTGATCGAAAAATTACCACAGATACAATGGTGCAACTCCCGTGGCTCAATTTTGATAATTTCACAAAGTTGTTTTATTATTTATTTAATTAACCAATTAATTATTACGGGTTAAATTTCGGGTTTTTACAGCTGTGAATTTATTATTTGTTCATTACATCAAATTGAATTTAATCGTGTCTCACATTGTCTAACCGCTTGGGAAATTTGGCACACACTTAAAGTAACCCATAAAGGAACTTCCTAAGTCAAAGAATCTAACCTTCCATCCTTAGTAGCAAGCATGAGAACTTCACAATGGCAAAGGATGAATGTGTAAAAGAAATGCATGGACGACTTTCTAATCTCATATACAAATAAAAATCTCTAGAAAGACCATACATTGAATTGGAAATAGTCCAAAAAATCCACAGAACTGTTCCGTGAAATTTTGAACCAAAAGCAACTGCCATTTAAGAACCAAAGGATCTGAAACTGATTAAAGTCGAAGAACTCATCGAAATCTCACCACTTATGAGCTAGAAATGAAATTCAAGGAAGAACATGAAGGAGGGGATACGCTAAAGAAATCAATAGCTCTCATAGGAACGAAGAAAGTGAAGATGATAGTAATGATGAGGAGCAACTGAATTGGCACTAATAATAAAGAGATTCAAAAGGTGGAACCACAAATATGGAAATCTTATCCTAAATCAACAACTGAAGAGCAGAATCGTCAAAGTTCTAGACAACTCAGAAGAGCATGAGATCATTTGTCAGAAGTGCAATAAATTTGGTCATATCAAGCCTAATTGTCCTAAAAATCAATTCAGTAAAGGAAAGCAACTGAAAAGGAGAATTTTTGCATCAACTTGGGATAAAAGTGATGAAGATGATAAAAGCACTAGCAGTGAGAGTAAAAGAACAAATCCATGTCTTCAAGGTGAAACAAGTGACAGCGATGATGAAAAGCCAAGCGAGGTATCAAAACTTACACATTCGCAATTGTTTATATACTTTCATGAAGTAAATGGCTATTTTGAAATACTTAGGAAGAAGTACACTAAAATAGAATCACAAAAGGATAGTTTGATAGAACTAAATATGCAGCTTAATCAAATGGTTCAAAACTATAGAAATAAGTGCTTAAGTGTGATAAGTGTCCATCATTTGAAGAGGAAACAAAAAAATAAAAAAAATAAAATCAAATCGCTTGAAAATGAAAATTCGATTTTGAAAGAAAGTGAAAACACTAGGAGAGAAAATTCTATTAAAAAGTGCACTTTGTTATTGAATGAAAATGAATCTCTTAAAACACAAGTCCAACAATTGTCTACAATTTTAGGAAAATTCTCCAAAGGAGAAAGATCACTAAATATGCTATCAGGGAAAAAACTATTAATCCAATTAGACAAGGACTTGGGTATACTCAATCTGAAAGAGTTAGAAATGAAACTAATCATGTCAATTCCAAATGCACGATTTGTGGAAAAATCGGACACGATCAAAACAATTGCTAGTTTAGCCCAAATACACAAAAACCATACAAATTTGGATTTCTAAAGGAATGAATGTAAGATCCCTTAAATTCAAAAAAATCCGGGTGCCAAATGGAACAAACATAAACAGTTTTGGTTATACACAAACTTGTTAAAATCGTTCATCACTAACAATCATGGACCTATAAAACAAATAGGTCACAAAAATCTTTGCTCGTGTAGATGTGTTCGCAGGCTAACGAATAGCAAGAGTGGTATTGGATTTTGGCTGTTCCAGGCACATGACGGACGAAAAATCAAATTTCCTTAGCCTAGATAAATACAAAGGCAGTTGAGTCAAAATGGGCAACAAACGATGTATTATATATTGAATATCTGCACCATAATCAGATTTTAATCACCCAGTGATCAACTGAGAAAATTTGAGCACCACAATTAAATTTGACAATGATGAAAAAGGTAAGGTAGTTGATCAAAAGAAATATTAGGGTATGATTAATCACTTCTTCATCTTACCGCTTCTAGACATTATGTTCTCTGCTTGCTTGTGTACACGATTTCAGTCAAATCCAAAAGAATCTCATTTTAAAACATGCAAAAGGATTATAAGCTGTTGCACACACCACGATTTGGTCTATAGTATCCAACTCATGAAAACTTTGATTTAAAGGGGTATTCATATGCAGATTATGCTGGTAGTCTAGTTAATAGAAAAATTACTGGTGGAATGTGTTTTATGTAGGCACATTCAACTTTCACAAAGAAAATATCTACATAAATTTCATTTCAACTGATTTTAAAATGGAAAATATTTTCACAAAACCCCTTCCAGAAAAAGTTTTTGTCGACTGCATCTCAATTTGGGAATTTTAGAAATTTAATTTTATATTTTTGGATTTGATCTTAAATGTCTATGTTAACTAATCTGACTCCCTACAGATTATCGAAAAGGAAAATAGTGACTGAAAAAATGTGATGAGTATTGATATTAATCATACATTATGACTTGAGACTGTATATATAGAAAATTTCTTTATAAATTTAAACAAAATTTGTAATAACTTTGATGGGTAAAAATTCCATGACCATCTCTATTTCTATCGTATTTCTCATGACCATCACTCATAAAATTCAATACAGTATGTCAAAATATGGTATTTAAATGGGAAACTATTCTTTTTCTTAAATTAATTAGTAATAAAATTATCCAAAAGTATTAGCTCTCATCTAAAAGACCTCGCGGTTATGCATTGGTGAACTACTTGGAATCTTTAATTATGTGCTTTCATGCTCATTGAATGTCCTTACGGTTATGCATGTATGGAATACATATCAAAATTGGTTAAAATAGGCGAGTTGATTGTAAACCCATTTAAAAGTCCTCACGGTTATGTGTGGTTAGAAGATGCTTGAAATTCATTTTTTTTATAAAATTTAAGGAATACTAGTAATCTCATTGGAAAGTCCTAAGAGTCTCATAGACTTATCACATCTCCAACTTTCAACTTGTTATCCTTCGGGCTAAGAAGGAAGCTCGATAGATTGGAGTAATACACCGCACTATATGAATCAACATCCTTAACACAAACGATAATCAAGCCTACATAGATGGCTACGTACTAAGTATATGACTAAATAGTTCCCACATCAAGTCGAGGAACTAAAATGGCCAAATTTGATAGTCGGTTATTTAATTATCAAAGCAAGCAAACAAATATTTAGCACCATAGACAATCACTAGGCCTTTAATTAATCTTTTATGATTAAATCATTTGCCAAATACTCACTTCAAATTAAAAAGATATAATCTCAAACATTTCAAAATTGGAAAACATTTCCATATACTTATTTAACAATAAGTA
Source organism: Allium cepa (assembly GCA_030765085.1). Lineage (NCBI taxonomy): Eukaryota > Viridiplantae > Streptophyta > Magnoliopsida > Asparagales > Amaryllidaceae > Allium > Allium cepa. The sequence continues at coordinate 604,741,052 of CM060941.1, forward strand.
ATTCGCAAATATCTTATTTTCAACACTCGAGAAATATTACATATACTTAAATCATGATTAAGTATATATTTTATTCTATAAGGAAAACATTCTTTTAAAAATATTTATTTGAGGCAAAACGAATGTTGTGTAAAACATCGTTACGACAACTCAAAATCACTAGTATAGGAATTCGAAAATTAGAGAGATATATAAACCCCAATACTATACAAAAACATTTCCTTTAGAAAATCATTTATTATAACAACAGTTTTATAGTCCATCATTTCCTTACTTCTCGAAAACGTCTATTTCAACAAGAATGTTGAAATTTATGTATTCGATACTTAACATATTTTAAAACATCTTTAACCATTTAACTCCATTTAAAATACCACTTCCCAAAACATTTATTCAATTTAAATGATTATTATTCACTGTCCAAAATCGTGAATATACTTCATTTACGACATTCATTACTTCTACACAATTATTAAGGATAATCCACCGTCCAAAATCGTGGATATAATTCATTTACCTAATTCATTGCTTCTATATATTCATTAAAGGATTATCCATTGTCCAAAATCGCAGGTATAATTCCCTTAATAACTTCTATACTTAACTTCCAATTCAATTGATTTTGGAATTATAAAACAATGTTTATAAATCCTATTTATATTTTAATAAAAACTTCAACTTATAAAATCCCTTTACTTACCAATTCTATATATAACTCATTTACATGCCAAAATCCAATTTATAAGTTAATTACCTATAAATCATTTATTTAACAAAATCCATTCATTTTATAACTTCACAATTCGTAAATCTTATTCGTTTATAAAATCCATTTATAACTTTATTTTAACATTTATAAAACTCCTCTACAACTTCATCATTTTGATTTATAAAATATCAATTTATAAATCCTATATATACACGTTTATAATAAATTCAAAATTCTCATTTTAAACTATTTACAAAAATACTTAACTCCATATTTCAAAAATCACATTTCGATATATTTCACAAAAATCATAATTTTTATAACAAAAAAATTATAACATTTATTTCTTTAAAATAAATTCGTTCTTTTAACAATTCAAAATTAATAAAATCTATTTTCAAAATCACTTAAAAATCTGTTTAATTTCAAAATCGTCACTTTAACAATTTTAAAATTCCAAAAATACGTCCAATGCTGCAATAGCACTAAATACATCAATAACGACATCCAAAACATCATATATCACATGATAACAGAATATATATCAATATCTGTAAATAATTCAACAGTGGTGAGGAATCCAGTTGGACCCCTCCAACCTGTCACCTGCAACAAATATACATACTAGAATATGTGTACAATGTCTGCTTCGAGGCAGATGCGCATACAAGAGGATCCTCCGCTCATACACGGGAACGTATAGGGTCTCATCTACTCCAATAGGTAGGAATGTATCCAAATACAAATCGATATATATACAGTATATCATATATCATCCAAACAATCATCAATTATCATAAATAATACTTATTCTCACTTATGTAAAAATATCAGTGAGTCAGAAAGAGTGAATTGTACTCACTTTGGTTCCAATAGCAGTTGCAGTATTTTATTTCAAATAAAATTAAACAAGCATTTAATTTTACCCAAAATTTACACTATCTCTAATCAACTCGAAACCATCTCTAGTACTTGTCAATACGGACCCAACACAACTTATTTCATCAAAAAGGACCTCGTATGACAAAGTTATGACGTTTAGAAGTTTGTATAAATTTAATATATAATAATTTCACAAATTTTATTTTTATTTTAACCTCAATTAATCCCAACCGTTCGGTTTTCTGTGATGACATCAGGGACGTGATCCCATTTCTTCTTCCTCGCTTTCATTTCGTTCCTGCGAGAACAACCCATCAGCCGCTTTCTCTTATTAATTTACGTGCCATCATCGTCGACATATACGATGATCAAACCCCTTCATTCGAACGACCAATAATTGCTCAACCCTCGGTTTGAATCTCATGCGGCTCGGTCGCCTCTCTACGTTGAAAAACATGCACGAACGCATTGCCTTCAAGCTTTATTTTCCGCCACATCGTTGCTCGAAAATTCATCATCACCGTATAGATCTGAAGATCTCGTGAAGCTCTATCACTATGCAGTTGGAAGTTTTTCACGAAAGTGTGTGGATTGAGAGAGATTAAGAGAAGAAGTTTGAAATATTTCGGCCATTAAATAAAAAATGGCGGCTAGGGTTTTGTAATTAGGGTTTGTGACTAAAAACATAAAAATGAAGTGCTTTTATAGAAAATTTCGCGACACCATTCATCCGAATTTTTTTCGAACTCCAATTGAAGCGTGCTGCCTGGCATTTATAATATTTTACCCCTATTCCGAACGCAATGGAATATGTATCGAGATCCAATTCAATCGAATTTGGAAGATAGGTTTTCGAATCAACTATTTAAATTTAAAATTCACTTAAACAAATTTCTACGCATTTTAGCTTGCCCCAGACAAACCGTAAGTCCGATTGACACGAAATTTGAAATCCTACAACAATATAACACTATGGATCGAGTGAAACAGGTTTTGTCGAAATCTGAGACTGTGTGAAAAATGACCATTTTTACACGTTAATTAAATAATAAAATATTCAATTTCTACAGTTTAACTTTTAATTCAATTTTAAAAGCTCTCTAACATTATTCTAATTCAAACACAATTTAATTCAACTTTATAAATCATATTCATTCACATTAAATTCAAATTCCAATTATTTCTACAATTTCAAATATTAAATTAACAATTTAATTATCCTATTAAATCAAGGTATTTTAAAATATAGGTTATTCAGCTTATAAAATTAACTTGTGAATATTTGAAATCAATTAAATATACCGATTTCAAATGACTAAAATTCTGGGTCGTTACAATTCATATGTTAAATTATTGTTCCATTATCCCATTTTACCAATTTCACCACTCAACTTTTCGTAAAGACAAAATTCATAATGCTTATTTCACTTCAACGCGTTATTATTTATCAATTCTGCACATCTGCAATTAAACCGTTGGTTGATATGAGTAACGTTTGATTATCAGTTTGAAGTTAAAGAAAATATATATGGCTACAAACAACAATACAATTCAATCCATGTTTATCATTCCTTATATATGAGACAACACTTAAACAATACATCCTCAAATGCTGAATTGAATGTTCCATCAAATACAATCTAGGTCGTACTCTAATTTGCAACAATGGTAAAAGGAAACGAAATAGGAAAACAATGCAAAAGTTTGAAAAAATACTTAAAAGTGGTCGAAGTTTGGTATCGAAGGAGCGGAAGTTGAGGAATCAAAGCACAATAAGTAAACCCTAGTCGAATTGTAAACTGCGGCAAGGTGTAGGAGGTGTAATTTTCAGAAATGGATAGCTTTGGTGTTCAAGCAATGGTGGATAACTGGTGTCGAAAATGGATTATCGATGATGTTCTAGTGGTTAAGGGTTTTTACGTAGTAATTGAGGTGTGAGATGGAATCAAACGCAGTAACTAAAACTAAAATGGAAGTTTTAGAGAATAAACGTGTTTCAAGTTCTCTCAAACATTCAACATAAAAAGGTTCAAAGAATACAAATAACTCATAATCCTATACCCTTGTTTAAAGCTTATCAAGTTAATCCTGCAAGCTTTTAGAATCGTTTTTCATCCATGGTATAGGATAGCAACGATCAACATGTAAGAGTCATACAAAGAAAATGTTAGAACATTGACCTGTATTAATTAATTCTTAAGATGGACTATAGGTATCGGATGATGCATATCATCAGTCCAAAAAAATACTCGATGGCTTAAGAGCAGCTCTTAAGCTCTTTTTAAGTGCATCGAAAGGCAATCTCTTAAATCTAGAGTCAACATGATAAAACTTAAATTCTCTTTACAAACAGCAACAACACATCTATATTCAAAAGAGGGAGGGGAAAAACGTTCCCATCGTTGTAGTTAATGTCGAATATCTTCTCTCAAATATTATCTAACAACTCATAAAAACTTGTCTCATAGCAGCGAATTCATAATACAATGAACATCTACATATATTTTCTTAATCAAAAGAAAATCAAGACTTTACCTTTTATGCCCTGACAAATACATTTGATTTCAAATCAACGGCAAACCGTATTCTTCACTGCCATTCCAAACTCCTTCATCTATGGAACTCAACTACCAGATTTTTATTTTTGATCTAATTTTATTCCATGAAAATGGAAGGAAATTATAGTGATACTTTGACGGTTAATAAAATTTAATTAAAAAGAATAAAATTAGTCATAAATGCATTTCTATCAACAACGTAAAGTCTTCTTTAAAGTGAAGAAAATAACGTATAATAATTATGAAAAAATGTTCACAATGAGCTTATCATTGCCAGACGTATCTAATTATTCATAAAACTAAAAGTGATAATAAATATTGATAGTTAAAAGTAATAAGGAGAAATTAAATCCAAAGCTACAAAAAAATGCATAATGCACATGTCACCTCATGCACTCAGTCCTCCTAGATAGGGTTTATAACATGATTTTCAAATATTAATCTCAAACTAAAGCAGCATAACAATATCTCAAACTTCTTGAAACAATCATATATGCATAGCCTTAAAATCTACCATTTTAGCATCAAAGATATTCATCTGATCCATATGGAGTATAACCAAATGCAATTTTGTATTTTTCATCAATAAAATCAGAATCGATTGGGATTTTAAATGCACATCAGCAAGATTTAGGTGCACATTACTAAGAAGTGTAATTAGAGACTATAGCGATTAAATTATTTCATTATTAAAAATTTGTATGGACCTTGTGTTGCTGTTTATAAAAAAATTTATTCGTGAATTAAAAATCAGATGATAAACTTATAACGACATTGTAAATTCATAAATCAGAACAGAACCAAAAATAATGAGTAAAGATGTCAAAAGTTGTATGGAACCATTGTTTTCATGAATCGGAAATCAAAGTGGCAAACGTATGCTCGCCATTCACAATCAGATCGATCAAAACCAAAAATAATGAATAACGATTCAAAAATTGAAGTGAATTGAAGCATGTAAATATTTTAACTGAAACATATATATTATAAAGAATTATACCTTCAATTAAAAGCAGAAAGTTACAACACGTCTGAGCTATCTCTGCCGGCTATCAAATCCCTAGATGCGGATGCTATATCTTTAGTGATGTTGAAATCAGTGATTGGCAAGTGAGAGAAACCGATTTTTGAGATCGGATGATGGTGAGGAATGGAATAACAGTTTTGAGAAATTGAATTCAAGTAAGTAGTCGAATTTGGGGTCGATAATGAAAATGGGATATACGCACGAGGGCCGACGGGAAATGCAAGGGCATTTTAGGAATTCCAAAAAGACATGATCGAAGCTTGTACATTGAATTTACATTATTAGCAGTAGAAATGGGCAGTGACATGTGGCTCGGTTTAGTAAATGGGATCACAACCATTGGACTAGTTGCCAGTGACCAATATGAGCTTTATGCTCTGATGGATGATCAAGAAACTAATAATTATGGTCTAGAAGTTCATACTGCAGTAGATAGAACCGCTATTCAGCTAAAAGTCCCTAGCGCTTTCAATCATGCATGACACACATGAGAGGGTTGTACTTGATAACTCCTATCGCAGCCACTCTTTTCTATAATAGGGATGCACATATTGCTTACAACTTATGACTTTATACATGAAAACCCTATGCCTAAACCAGTCCCACCACAAGGAACTCATGATGCTTGCTACACCTACTTCCCTAAGAGACTCTCTGTATTTGAAAGGCTTAAGGTAGGATGGGATGGTATAATTTGTGCTTTAATCATCTAAGCATTGAAGTGTGAGATAGGAATAACGAGCATATAGCATTCTCTATTCACTTCCAATCCCAATAGAAAGTTGCAAGACCTCGCTTTCATGAAAAGCGAAGGCATCAGTCCAAATATCCTTCTGCAAACAAAGGCAGAAGGTTGCATACACCCATTTCTCATCATCTTTCTATTAATGCTAAAGATCTCCCTCTCCTATGAGGCACGTGTTACAATAATATGATGGATAGACAAAGCTTAATATATCATAACTTTTCTTGTATTACTTCATACATTGCTTACAAAATGACCACCTATATATATAGTGGATTTCGACATCCTTACAAATAAACACTTGCCTCTTAGAATAGACACATCTTTTCACTAATAGACACGACTCTTCACGAACGAACATGACTCTTCACGAATGGACACGACTCTTTGAATAGATGAACCAACATTAATTTCAAATTATATTCCAACACTCCCTCCTAATTTGAAATTCTCTTTCTTAAATGAAGCACTTCTCTTCGAATTATGATGCACTTCTCATCACCTCCAATTGTTGAAGCACTTCTCATCGACTCTACTCTTTGAATATTGGAGCACTTCTCTCCAAGGTGCACATCTCACCCATAACTCTAAAATAAATTTTCTTCCACAGCCGCTTGTGCCGTGATCTCTTGCTCTTCGTCTTTGAATCTACAATTCCTGGCCATATGCCCAAATTTTTGACAGTTGAAACACATAGGTTTTCCCTTATGCCAACAATCATTTTCCTCATGACCAATTTTGTGACAATTGTTGCATTTGAGGGATTTGTCTTTCCCTTTTTTATTTTGAGACTTTGCTATAAAAGCTTTTTCACTCTTGTCTTCATCATCTTCATTTCTCATGGTTCTCCTTTGATCCACCGCATGGAGTGAATTGATCAATTCTGAAAATGTTAATTTGGACAAATCTTTAGTATCTTCAAGTGAAGAAATTTTACCTTCATATTTTTCTGGAAGAGTGACAAGAAGTTTTTCCACCACCCTTTGGCTAGTAAATTCTCCACCAAGAAGCTTGATTTGGTTGACAATGGACATCAGCCGACTCCCATACTTCTTGACACCTTCATTACTTTTCATCCCCATTATTTCAAATTCCCTCTTAAGGTTCAAAATTTGCATTAATTTTGTTTCGTGATTTCCTTCATACTCCTCTTTAATTTTCTCCCATGCTTTTTTGGGATATTCACAACCCATAATAGTTGTGAAAATTTCTTCTGACACGGCCCCATGTAGACACGAAAGTGCCTTTGACATTCTCGCCATTTCTTCGTCATATTTTTTGACTTGGGTAGCTGTTGCATTTTGTGGAAGAGGAGTGGGAATAATATCACTCTCAATGACATCCCATAAACTCAAAGCTTTAAGATACGATTTCATTTTGATAGCCCATGATTGATAATTTTCTCCTTTGAATAAAGGAATAGAAATTGAAAAATTGTTTAAAGTAGACATTGGAAGAACACTCACAATTTTTTTTAACCCCACAAGCTTTAATGATCATTTGGCTCTGATACCATGATACAATAATATGATGGATAGACAAAGCTTAATATATCATAACTTTTCTTGTATTACTTCATACATTGTTTACAAAATGACCACCTATATATATAGTGGATTTAGACATCCTTACAAATAGACACTTGACTCTTAGAATAGACACATCTTTTCACTAATAGACACGACTCTTCACGAACGAACATGACTCTTCACGAACGGACACGACTCTTTGAATAGATGAACCAACATTAATTTCAAATTATATTCCAACAGCACGGGAGGAGCCCCTCTCCGGTAATGTCCTCACTTATCCATAGGAGCATATACAGATCTTAGGGAGGAAATGGCATTGCTTAGACCACAAATGCTTAGGATCCAAACAAGAAATCAAGGCGGTGAGAGCGTCTCTGATGAAGAGAATGGGGAGTTGTTCCTCAAAGAAATACTAAGAACTTATATACACTAGAGATATGCTTTTCCTCCAGTTGAGAAGTACCTCAGGAGTGGTGATCCCTTCGACCGTGTCACGGCTTTCAAATCAATCGTCCGAGCTGGCCAACACTCTATTAGTGCCAGGTGCCTCTTGTTCACTCCGCACTGATTGGACCAACCTTCCGCTAGTTCTCACGCCTACAAGAAAGCAGTATTTACCCCTAGGCGTAACTATACATAGACTTTAAAACCTTTCTTTTTGCCTCATGAACTGAACCATGATGTCTAGCGAACTGTGCAACATACAACAAGGACCGACCAAGTCACTCCGCTCCTACGTCAATCACTTCAACAGGGAGTCAACTCATGTATGGGCCAGATAAGAATAGCCCGGTAGTCTCCCTCTGTTCCGTGGTGAGGTACTGGTCCAAAATATGGAACATACTGCAGAAACAACCTGCCTCGTCCTTAACAGACTTCTTCCAAAGAGCCAACAATATTATGTGAGTGGAGGAAGCCCACTTGTTCACTTGTGATGAGGACGGAAGATGAGTCAACAAGAGCAGCTTACATAGCGAGAGCGGTAGGTGGAGGAATGGCAGCCGTGAGCACAACAAAAAACGCTTCAGGGACAACTCTCAATTCAAGCTTAGGTTTGAAAATTATGCCTTATAACTTGTGACACTTAAAGCAAGAGAAAAAATGGTTGATCGATGAAGCATTACTTGTGAAATACGAAGGCAATAGGTTGAATGAAGTGCAGAGCATCAAAATCTTCCCGCCCCAGCTTAACGGCCAGATGGAAACAATGTAGCTGCCTTCGACACCGAAGTCTTATCTATAAGAGGCTATCTTCATGTGGCCTGGAGTAGTAAAGGGGCCTAATCCTGATATAGAAGGCAGCCCACCACAACAAATCAAAAATATCTAATGGAGCTCCAAGCCCCAAAAGCATTAAGGGTGGAGGAAGAGGAAACTGACATCGGGTATGCCTTGATGGGAATAGCTCTGTTAATGTCATATTCATCATGATCATGTTGGTATGTTGGTCACCTAAAAAAGGCATCTGTTATCCTCATAACGACCCCATGATCATCTTGGTCAACAAAACAACAACGTGCATCGAGTCATCATTGACAAGGGAACTCTTTTAGTGTCATGTCCAAGAATGTTTTTGATCAAATGAAGCTCCTGTCATTAAGCCTCATTTGATGTGCTCTGTCCTTCTGAGGCTTCAACGAGGTCAGGAGTTTTACCTAGGTTCGACCTTGCATGTGGTCATCTTCAACGAGGTACCCCGATCCACCGAAGCATAGGTAAATTTTATGGTGATTGATTATGCATTTCCTTGTGATATTCTTATAAGTAGGCTAACACTGGTTGATCTAGAAGTAGTTGTGGTGTATCAATGACTCACTATGAAGTTCCCCATTAAGATTGGTATTATCTTTTGCCTAAATAATAACACCATTAAAACTTCCCGGTTCCGGCCACTTAAATGTGAATTTACTCACGGTTATGTATTTTCTTTTATGTGTTTTAAACTCTAAAACAATAAAGAGATTGATATTCGCTCGATCACATACAAAAGTTATATAGCTGATAGTCGTGTTCGGTAGCATACGAAAATACAATAAAATTGTTTCATCCAAAATGAGCAAGTAAACAAGAGTGTGACATTATGTGTTCAGTACAATTATAAACATTATGGATCTCGTTGTTTTGGGAACAACACTAGACCAAGGACTATTGATAGGGCTAAGAATCCAATTACTGAAATATCATTTTTTTTATTTTTTTATTTATCTACTTAATAAATTGGACTTACTTAGTCACCTTAACGTGTTAAGGATAAATAAATACATTTTTTTAATGTAATCCGGTGTACTCCTATAGCAAAGGGCTTTTCTTTTAAAAGGCATAACAACTTAAAGGAGAAAGAAAAATTCTGATTATAGAAGTAACATATAGGCATATTTTGGATGAAGTGAGAGTGAATGATCATCTCTACTTCATCAAGAGACATACGAAATAGAATTGTATAAAATATTTACTAGAAGATTAATAAGGATTAAGAAATATGATTTTTATTCCAATTCTTTTTTCTTCTTTATAAAATGATTTTGTTGAATTTAAAACAATTATTCTAAAACTCTCGACTGTTAATTAATTATAGTGAAAGAAATAAGTAGCACATGGTAAGTGATTGAACGAAGCTTTGTATTTTGAGTGTTGTTATTATAGCAACAAAAATAGTGGGAGCATACCATATAGAAATTACTAATGGATGCATCAAGTTTCGAATGTAACTTTCATGTATACCAAACATTATTTATGAAATAATAACAATTTTTCAGTTTTAACAAAATAGTTGTAGTTTTATTTTAGTATGAATATCATGAATATTCGTTTAAAACATTTTTTTAGCATTTCGATGATGGTAATTATATTGCTAACAATAGTAATGTATTAGCAACAGAAAATATAGAAGTGTAAAGGAATAACATTGACGGTATTTGTTTTCATAACAATGGTATTTGGAATCATTGACTAAGCCATATCCTTAAGAAACTTTTCTTTAACCATAGGATTGTAAACCGTAAGGTACTTGTGAATTGTGTCTCAAAGATTAAAGACAAAGCACACATTCAGCGGTAGCACAGAAAGAGTTATTAAACTCTAGGATTGATAAATTTTGATGTATGTAATATATGGTCTATAGATACCGAAAGCAAAACCACTTACTTTGTTAAATTCACTGATGAATTATCTAAGTTATGAACATATGTATTTTGATATACAAATTAGACATCTATAATAAATTCATGAAACATAAAATGACAGTAGGAAAATATAATAAGAAAAAGAATTGAAATAATTCGATTCGATTAAATTGGTGAGTATCTTGGATATGAGTTCCAAATGTACTAGAAAGATAATATGATTCATTCCACTCCTCCTTATGCTACATATTGATGTATTGGTAAGCAGTAATCGAAGTATATTGGACATAAAATGGTTCAAAATGAATAAAGTTGAGTTAACCCTTTTTAAGGGAATATGTCCTTAAGTGTAAGAGCATATATTAAATTCGATTTCATTTAAAAGTTAAGTCAATTGGTGTAGGTTTAGGGAAGCCCATAAAAAATTATAAATGAATATGTCACTGCATTTAGAAACAAATTTTTGTTTCAAGACACACCGTCTTGTTATGACAAGAATTTCTTTCTACATGAACATTGGTAATGCGATGGACTTAGATGTGATCAAAAGTTTTAAACATAGAAACTACTTATGTAAATGATGAAAATGTAACCAAGCCCAAAAAATCCATAAACTATTATAATATCTAATAGAAAATCTTGCACATTGAAGAAAAACTATGAGTTTTTTATCGATATCGAGAAAATGGATTATTTGTAATGAAAATCTCCATAGTTGTCGACAAATCATGGAGATTATAGACTCTATCACATCATGTGATGCTTTAAAAGTGAAATGTTTTCCAAGTGTGTTAACAAAAAATAATTTTGGAAAATGTACCAAAATGATATGATCATCGGCCACTAGTAGTCTTCTAGAAGATGATCAGTGCAGTTGGAAAAGTATTAAGAAAAGTTGATAAGAAATAACCTCATCAATTTCAAACATTACAATTAATGAAGCAAGTATGCTAATCAATATGCTCAAGTCCGTTCGTTCTACTCATGAATTAGCACATAATATGACTATGAGTTTTGGCACATTGACTTTGAAATGGAAATTCTATGTAATGATTCGGAGGAGATTATCTGCACCCCATAACCAAAATGCCTCAAAGTTGGCAGGATCCATAATAAATCTTATTAAATTCATAAGATCAATACTTGATTTTAAATAAGCATCTAGAGGTTGAGATTTGACAGGGAAGTCAAATATTTTGGATTCAATCAAAATGCGGTGAAAGTGTGTCTGTAAAAAAAGAAACTAAAAGATATTACGATTTTTTTAAAACTATGAGTAAACAACATGGCATGGACTAGTAATGATTTTCCCACATTAAAATCTTAATTAAAACTTGGTTATCCAATTTTTAATTAAGGATTTGAATAGGATGTCCTTTAAAATTAGTATAAAAGGATGTAGGATTGTCCCAACCAATATACATTAGAACCATAATGAAATATTTAATATGGAGCACATGAGATGGATTCTATATACATCAGCAACAAGAACCATCATACACTATGCTATGTACTATAACTCACTTATACATTTGGTGCAGTAAGTAAACATCGACTCCGAGTTAACATAACTAAATGGTAGTTTAGAGTATTCTCGTGTGTTTATGAAGTATTAGAGAAAACAATGAACTCCTTATGAAGGAGTTTACGAACTCAAACTTCGTAAGTGACATCAGTAATAGTAATTTAATCTTAAATTCATTTTTGACCTTAAAAATAGCGTTTGGTTGGAAATGTTCCAAATAAAAGGTGGTGGCAGATTCCTCTACAAAGGCTCGGTATACCTTCTTGAATATTGTCGCAATGAAAGTAGTATATGTGTGCAAATTTATTAGAAGGCTAGTATAGTTTCCATCAATAGGACTCCAACATTGTATTGTGACGAAAATGAAACAACATAAATTGCAGTAGGATCCAACAACTTAATAAGAGGTTGAAAAATGTTCTTCATAATTACCACATGATAAATCAATTTATCAGTGATGGAGAAGTATGATTAAAAAGCATATACAAATTAATAATGTTACGGATCCATTCACTAAGCACTTTCTTTGTTTAATCTAGGAAAGATAATTGACAATACGATTATGAGATACCATAATTAGCCCCAAGTGCAATGGGATAATGATATAATTAAGAGTGTGCCCCTGTGGAAATTATGTAATTTGGTCCTATACTTAATTCTTACAGCGAAAGTTGTTTGAGATAAGGTAAATTTCTAGATGTATTATCTCTTGTATATATTGCTATGTTGGGATATAAGTAATGTTTTAAATACATTAAATACTAACACGTAGAAAATTATTAGGAAATGTATATAATCGATTGCAATTACAAATTTTTTATAACCATGAATGTTGGATCGTACTTAATAAATAGTTATCCTTAAATTTTACTAGTCAAAAAGTATTGAGAATGTGATATCAATATATTTGTTAAGACTGGTATATGTAACATTTTCCATGTAATTTATAAAGAATTACTCATGACTGCTAGGAACACCAAGGAGTTATGTATGTGTAGATGGTTGGAATAATTATAGTCTAATCGACCGAGAGTCTTCTATATATTAAAGGTAAAATAGAAGATCTCATGTGATGATGTTCACTAGTCCTTTAACTTATAAATCAATAAACCTTGAGTGTTTAATTATACTTTGATTATGGTTAATCCTACGACAACGATGACTGTGTTAATAGTTGTGTATAAGTTGGACCATTTGAAGTGAAACACTAATCAGTAAAGGATTCATCTTATCCAAGTAGAAGGTTGGTGTCACCTAATTGGTAGTTTGCTTAAAGTTAAAGTCATTCGCAAAAAAAATTAGTTAATCGATAAAAGTTATCAGATTGAACTATGGACTTTAATGTTGGACTTTGCAATTAACAACGGATACTATTAGAGTGACCATTGATAAAGATTTAGATATTCAAAAATATAGTGATGATTAAAAGAAAATGTGCACAATATATCGTTATTTGGGATGTAGATTAAATGATTAGAAATAGTATTTCATTGAGATGATCTCTAAGAAATTGTGTATCCGTTATTATGCTTCAACAATGTCTGTACATTGACTAATATTTAAATTGTTTAAATATACTATTGACTAAGTTCATTCCAGAAGATACACAACAATATTATTTAGCATTTTTGCGAGTTCAAGTTTATTGAATTAATTTACTAATGTTATAAGTCAATGATGAAAATTATTATGAACGTTATAATAATTTTCAAAGGCTATTATTTATTTATTTAAGGCCTTGATGCAATAAAATAAATGGGCCATAATTAAATATTTATATAATTAATATATGATATCAACTAGGCTCAAGAACTAAATTAAATCTAATGCAGGGGCTGCCATACATAGGGGTATAAGGGAATTTGACATGTTGTTTTGATCAAATGAGATTTAGAATAAAGATAGAGAAATATGAGGGGCTAGTGTTGATATTTTATGGCTGTAAATACCACCTCTCTTTCTCATTTCAAATATATAATTAAAACTCCAGACCCTAACCTCCATTACTTACAAGTTGAACTCTAATTAGGGTTTGCAAACTAGGCTAGTTGTAAGGAGTCATACTCCAAAAAGGAAAAACTTGTAATACAATGTGTCAAGAACCAATGAGAACAAAAGGTAGATAATTAATTTGTTGTACATTTTTTATAATTTCCTAATTATATTTCAACCACAAAAAAACAATGAAAGTGTTTTAAATCAAATTACAACTAATTTAATATATCTATAATCATAAATATGTATGTGTGTATGATATATTTATTTATTTATTTAAAAACATTTTTTTATTCTTTTTTATTTTTATTTTATTTTATTTTTGAACTTGGGTGCTTAGATAGTAGTACATACTACATTTCAGTATATGTTCGAATCACACTACGCAAGTTTCGAACATATGACCTCTCGCACCAAAGTCGATGTGCTTAACCATTAGGATAATGATAGTATTTTTTTCATTCTATCTAACCTAAACTACATCATATATTATTATATTAGTTTATGGATATATGTATATAAGTTTAATAATATATATATATGTGTTTGTTTGTTTGTATATATTCTCGTGTTTTATGAAATTTAAAAAACTCTTCAGGTTTAAACAAAAAGAAAAACCAATTTTGTTTTTCTATAATATTAATGATAATGATAAGTTTGAATTTTTAAATATTAAATATGTATGTATGTCTTTGTGTGTGCGTGTAATATATATATATATATAATATAAATTTAAAATAAAATTGGTCAAACTCAATAAAAATATAATAAATTTAAATTTTATACTTGTTTATCATATTATATTTATTTATTTATAAACGTATACGAAAAACTTAAGTTATTTATTAGGACGAAAGCTTATAAAAAATTATTTTTGTTAATGAGGCCAAAATTATATATGTATGTATGTATGTATTTATTTATGTTTGTTCGTATATATATGTCTATATGTATATATATATATACATAACTTAATATTAAATATGAATATATGTATATATAAATATATAACTTAATATTTAATATACACATGGTATGTATGTATGTAATGTGATCATAAATCCAAATGGTCACATATGTAACCTAGATTGTCCATTTCATATCTCATTTAGATTAGTCTATAATATATGCATTTCATATATCATTAACCATTTTTAATATATGAGATTTCGTAATAATAAAAAATACAACATGCATAAAATTAAAGTAAGATTAGTTAAAATTTAAAGTCAATATTAAAGTAGAACAAAATTTGTTGAATAAAATATCAATGTGGAAATGGAAATAAAATTAGTTTCAAACTACAAAACCTACTTTTACTTAAACTACATTAAATATGATATTTGTGACTATATTATTTATGATAAAAAAAACTAAGATCTAGTGCAAAATTCAAAAGATGAATTTCCTTTTTGAAATTTTCTCAATTTTGCTCCTACTACCACTATACCCAACCATGCAGCTATGTAACACCCCAGATATTTGGTAACATTATTTAGGATGTTTAATTAGCTAAATTAAATAAACTAATGTGTTGATTAGGGGATTGAGATTTGATTTAATTAAGGGGTAGCCATGTCATTCAAACAATGAACTAAAGAAAGAGTTTAATTTGAAATAGAGGAGAGGTAAAATAGGAAAGAGACCATTCCTATATCTATAACCCATAGGCGTATAAATTATACACGTTCATTTCATTTTAAAATTTTAAAAGTTAAGGCCAACCACCATTAACAAGGAAAAGAGGAAGAAAGATAAAAGGGAAGCTTAATTAACATCAAATTCATTCAAATCTGATATCTTTAATCGCTGATGCTAAGGTGAATAATGTTTACATCTCTCATTTTTTATTTTGTTTTCGGTTTTTTAGATGAATGTCGAATATTTTGCAATGACTTGCCATGTTTTTAAATGAAGGAATGATTATATATATGTATGTGTGTATATGTGTATATATATATATATGTTGATAATTTATGTTTGTTCATATTGATTTTATGATATCATTTAAGGTGAAAATCCTATAAAGTGACATCCTAATGCCTTGCGAATTTTTATGAAAATCATAAATATTATTTTGGAGATGAGTTTCATTTTTTAGGATTTCTGAAATTATGTGGAATATATATGAATTTTCTAGTAAAGAAGTGTTAATTGGGTTAATAATTATTTTCGATTAAATAATAAAAGATTTGGGTCTGAAATTTTTATATGTTGGAAAACATATTAAAAGACACTTTCTATAATTTTTGTAGATTTTTCCTAAGTGTTTTAATAGTTATATAAAATTATTTAAGGTATGTAACTTAAATGTTTTAAGAAAGGAGAAGGGGCTCTTTGCAAAATAATTTAAAATTTTTAAATCCGAAAGTCAGCGTCTCTTTTGAAAAATTGCAGTACTTTTTATTGGAAAAGAAAGAGATAACCAATCACAATTAGACAGGTAAGGCAGGTGTGACGCACCACCTCTATACGCACGCTAGCCAAGGACACTACAGAGTAATGCCGTCAACTAACACGGAGAATAAGGCTGGTTAGGAGCGACCATCTATAGCCTTGCTCTAACTATCTATTGAATACATCGACAATAGTCATACCAAGCAGGTCACATACCCAATGAATACTTAAAAAAAACCATAGGTGGTTGGAGGATCTACCAGAACAGAATATAACAACTCAAATGTAATATACATCACAGAATAGTAGATCATCATATACACATATACAGATACATAACAGAGTTTACAAAATAATACAGGTCAAGTGGTATAGCAAACCACAATATACAAACGAGTCAAAAGAATACATATATCAAAGTCACTACAAAGTAGGACTACACAAAAGCTTTAACAAAAAGGAACAAGCTGAATAATCCATGCAGAAGCAAAATAGGCTAAGTCCAAAGGCACCTAACCTGAAACATCTCGGTCTGACCCGAGTATAAAATACACGGGTCAGTCTAGCTAAACAAATCAGTTAGATAAACTGAACAACAATAAACCTGCAAGGTTACAAGGTATAACAAATATCTCTAAAGGAGATAACACAATCATCTAACAAAAGATGAATCATATTATAACATAACAAGCCTCATATATCGGCAACATAGATAAACAAAGGATACAAATATCCCAAATCAAGCCAAAAAGGCAAATAACAAATACCAATAAGGTATACAAGTTCCACAAGGTAATCGCTACGCGTCATGCGGCTCAAAAAGACCAACACCGAAGGGCGATAATTAGGGAATATACATATGAATGAAACATCATAAAATTTGCTCAAGCTCAGTACTGTACAAACAAGGATCCATGAGCCCGAAGACTCCAAACCCAATATCACTCACGCGGCTCATAACGACCAACATCGGAAGCGATACTAAAGGGCAACCCAATATCACCCATGCGGCTCATAACGACCAACATCGGAAGCGATACTAAAGGGCAACAAACCCGAAGGCACAAACCCGAAGGCACATACCCGAAGGCAACAAACCGTAGTGGTGAAGGTCGAAGACCCAGTACTGGACACCACTAACTGGCGGAATGTGTCATAACTCTCAAAAAGGAATCCGAAAAGTGGTAACGTGAGTCCCATAACCACTCGTTCGCACTAAACGGTTTACTATTCGTTAGTCAATTTCACACTCAAAGCAGTACAAAGTTCACCTCATATCATCGGTAAACCGAACCCGAAGGTTAAAATGATCAATTGAAAGGTCGAGGATTAATCGGAAGAATAAACGCACAGATTCATGGTCCGTGTTTTGTCCAACCATTTAATCACCCTTCCACTTCGCTCGAAGTGCGAAATTGTGCGTGTGTTTTAAATAGAATTTATAAATCGGGGAAGCGAGCTTTTAATACATTTGAAGAAATCATTTATAAAAACCCGTGAATGAATTCAAAAAGGAATCATCAAGATCAAATATACATAAACAACTAATTGGAATCAATTTAAATCGATAAAAGTGGAAATCACAAACAAATAGGCACACTGGACAAAATGAAGCAGGTCAGTCGACTGGCCTACTGCAGTCAGTCGACTGAACCATAACCCGAGAGTTTTTTTAACTCTGCAGTCAGTCGACTGACTGCGGGGGGTCAGTCGACTGGCTGTAGCTGGAATGAGCAAACTCACCCCATTTGCAACCTGTCGAGCAATGGACTTAAGGGGCTTTTGCCAACCGATAATCCAACACCATTGACTCCGATTCACCACCAAAACATGATCAAACATCAAAGTTATGATTTTCAAGGATTTGACTCCAAAACACCAAAAAGTGAAAAGTTCACCAATTCAATTCAATCCAAAAGCAAATGCACATGAATAAGTGTTAGGAACTCATACCTAACAATCCAACATAGTTGTAAACATGGATGTGAGATAAAAATCTCACCTTATATCACAAAACAAAGAAGAAGATGCTCAATTTGCAAGGAGAAGACCAACAAATCTCCACTTCTACTCAACTAGCTTCAATCGAAGAATAAAACAAGTATTTTCCTAAGTTTAGGTTTAGGAATATCTGAGATTGAAGAGAGAAGGAGATAGAGAAGGTGAACAGGAAGCTTACCAATGTCTTCTCTTTGATATTGGAGCAAGAATCAAGTTTGTAAAGAAGAAACTAGGGCTTGCAATTTCTATTTCCCTTTCCCTTCCACCATTTTCAGTTTTGCTTAAGTTAAAGAAATGAAATGAGGGTGAATGGAGAGGAGAGGGCTGAGTTAGGTTAATAAACTAACAAATGGGCTGAACCCAAACCCAAAACCCAAATAGAAAAAGTTGCAAAAATTCAACTTACTCCAAACATATCAAAGCTTATACTTAAAAAGATCGCAAACGCCATTGTGGAACCAATGGAGGTGGTATCGAGTCCCAATTCGGCCGTTTGTAGAAAGTAACATTTCGGACCAAAAATCCGACTAACGACGTTATATTTAAATAAAACATTTAAATATAAAATCGTTAAATATGTGGGTTGTTACAGATCTCCCCTCCTTACACAATTGCGTCCCCACAATTCCTAGAGACGATACTTGTAACAACTACATACATACAACATTCAAAAGAAAAGAAAACAAGCTTGAGATGAAAAGATATACTCACCGTTCCCAAGCAAAGATAGAAAACCCGGATAGGATCGCTCAATAAACTCTCTGGTTTCCCAAGTACAGTCATTGGACTAGCGGACCATTGAACTTTAACGAGCGGCACGTCCTTGTTCCGAAGGTGTCGCACCTCCGTGTCAAGTACGCGAATAGGCTGCTATACAATAGATAAGTCCGGTGAGATCTCAAGCTCAAGCAAATCAGGAGAATCAATAACAGAATCTGATTCCCGAAGACACTTCCGAAGTTGAGAGACGTGAAACACGTCATGAATGCCAGATAAATGAGTAGGAAGTGAAGCTCAATAAGCCACAAGGCCAATACATTCAGTAATAGAAAATGGTCCTATAAAGCGAGGAGCCAATTTCCCAGACGTACTGAAACGCATAACCCCTTTCAAAGGAGAAACATGAATAAAAACAAGATCACCAATCGAGAACTCGAGAGGCTTCCTACGACTATCCGCGTAGGATTTCTGACGGCTCTGTGCCTCTTTCATTCTCAACCGAATAAGATCAATCTTCTCGGAAGAATCACGAACAAAATCTGGACCAAGAATAAGCTTCTCTCCAGATTCCAACCAACAAGAAGGTGATCGACATGGCCTTCCATATAAAGCTTCGAAAGGAGCCATACCGATACTAGACTGAAAACTATTGTTGTAGGAGAACTCTACAAGAGGTAGATGATCCTCCCAACTACCACCGAAATCAAAAATACAAATATGGAGAAGATCTTCCAAGATACGATTCACCCGTTCAGTCTGTCCGTCAGACTGCGGATGATAAGCTGTACTAATATTAAGCTTTGTTGCCAAAGCTTGCTGAAGACTCTGCCAAAAATGACTCATGAATAAAGGATCACGATCACTCACAATAGAACTAGGAACACCTTGAAGTCTCATGATTTCCTTGACATACAACTTAGCCAAAAGAGAAGCAGTCCTATTAGACTTAATAAGGATAAAATGAGAAGACTTGGTGAGGCGATCAACAATAACCCAAATGCTAGAATGGCCCGACCTCGAACGAGGTAGGCCGTCAATGAAATCCATAGAAATCTGATCCCATTTCCACAATGGGATATCTAGAGGTTGAAGAAGACCAGAAGGACGCTGATGTTCGGCCTTAAGACGCTGACAAGTTATGCAATTACTCACATAACTCGCCACATTGCGTTTCATGCCTTCCCAATAATAAAGACGACGCATATCGGCATACATCTTACTACTACCAGGATGAATGGTATACTTAGAACAGTGACAATCATCAAGAATGTCATGCCTAAGCGCAAAATCAGAAGGCACAAAAAGATGGTTCTTCTTGCGAAGACACCCATGAGAATCATTGCTGAAATCCCGCAACGCCTCATCACAGGATCCAGACTCAAAAAGCTGAATAAGATGCAACAAATCAGGATCACGCCGTTGAGCATCGGCAATACGATCCAAAAAAATGGGTCGAGCTCCCAAACTAAATAATAGAATAGGAGAATCAGAAGATGAACCTCGATCACGAATTTCACAAAAAGATAGAGTCTCAAGAATATCCCATTCGGCAAGCATCATAGAAACAATAGTCGAATGTTTGCGACTAAGCGCATCTGCAACACGATTACCCTTACCAGGGGTATACTGGATATCAAAGTCATATGAAGTAAGAAACTCGAGCCAACGCTTTTGTCTCATATTGAGTTCCTTCTGAGTGAACAAATACTTCAAGGATTTATGATCGGTATGGAAAATGAAGCGCTCATCCAATAAATAGTGTCGCCAAATCTTCAAAGCGAAGACAATGGCGGCTAACTCAAGATCATGAGTGCCATAGCGAACTTCATTCGGATGCAGTTGCTTGGAAGCATAAGCAACTACCCGATCCTTCTGCATAAGAACAACACCGAGACCGCTACCACAAGCATCGGTGCAGACAACAAGATCATGATTCCCCTTGGGAACCACAAAAATAGGAGCATTAGTGAGAAGTTCCTTCAATGTCTGAAAGGAAGCTTCACACTTGTCGGACCAAATAAAACGAATGCCTTTCCGAGTAAGGAAGGTGAGAGGAAGCACAACATGGGAAAAATCCTTAATGAACCGACGGTAATAACCCACCAATCCAAGGAAACTACGAATCTCATGCACATTCTCAGGCCTCTTCCAATTCTGGATGGCTTCGATCTTTGAGGGATCGACAGAAATGTCATCGGAAGATACAACATAGCCTAAGAACTTAACCCTATTCTCCCAAAAAGGGCACTTGGAGAATTTGGCTCTAAGCTGATGATGACTGAAAGTACTCAAGACAATTCTCAAGTGATTAGCATGCTCAACATCAGACTTAGAATAAATAAGGATATCATCAATGAAGACAAGGACAAACTTATCGAGATATTCCCGGAATACCCGATTCATGAGATCGACAAAGAAAGCAGGAGCGTTCGTCAACCCGAACGGCATAACGAGCCACTCAAAAGAACCGTAACAAGTGCGGAAAGCGGTAAGAGGAATGCTATCTTCCGTGACTCGTAACTGATGAAAACCTATGGCAAGGTCAAGCTGAGAAAAGACCTTAGCACCACTCAATAGATCGAACATATCATCGATCCTAGGCAATGGATACCTATTCCTAATGGTCAACTCATTAAGCTTGCGATAGTCAATGCAAAGCCTAAGTGTTCCATCGGACTTCTTCACGAAGACGACCGCGGATCCCCACGGAGAGAAACTGGACTGAATCAACTGCTTGGACTCTAGCTCTAAAACTGCTTCTTGAGTTCCTCATTTTCCCTTGTAGACATCCTCGTGGGAGGACGACTAACTGGCTGTGCGTCTGAAATGAGATCAATGCGGAACTCAATTGCCCGCTTAGGTGGCAAACCCGAGACAGGCTCAAAAACATCAGAAAAGTCACAAGCAATAGGAATACGAGATATATCATCACTATCTCGCGAATCAAGCGAATATAAAGCCATTTCGGAATTATCCACATCCCGAAGAATAAGAGATAGTTGAGTAGGCGAATCCGGATGTTGAAGGTACAAAATTCTCTCCAAACAAATAATTCTGGCATCATATCTTACTAGCCAGTCCATACCCAAAATCATATCAAATCCCAGACAAGAAATAATGTGCAGATTCGCACGAAAAGAAAAGCCACATAAAGCAATCTCAACATCATCACAAAGCAGGCTAAGGGTCGCGGATCCCCTAATAGGATTCGCAATCCTTAAAGAAGTAACCAAACAAGAAACATCCAAAAAAAAATCATCAACGAGCTTTTTCGATACGAAAGAATGTGAAGCACCCGTATCAAAAAGAAGTCGAATACTAAGATCACGAAATAAAATAGAACCTTCCAAATAGATGGAGATATACCTTTGGGCTGAGAAGGATCTTCAGAAACCTTAGCAGCATAAAGCCTGCTAGACTTGGCACCAGCCGGAACAGTAAGGCAAGATGAAACATGATGACCTTCCTTCTTGCAATAGCGACAGAAGAGAGGCTTAGGACAAGCTCGAATAATATGATAAGGAGAACCACAATTGAAACACTTCCGAATGAAAGGTGTTCCAACAGACTCAGACTGAGAACTAGAACCACCAGTCTTCTTCTTCTTAGAAGGAAAAGGCCTGGATTTCTGAAATGGAAACGGCCTCTTGTTGGGGTTCTTGGAAACCTCAACATTAACATCACTATCACACTCCTTCTCGACGGTCTCGAGATGAAGTGCCGAATCAACCAACTCCTCAAAAGAAAGCTTAAGCTGGAGCAACAAAGACTTCTTAAGATACTTCTTAAGACCAGAGACAAACTTCAAATTCTTCTTATAAGAAGTGTTAATGAATTCAAGACCATACTTAGATAAAGCCTCGAATGATGCAACATACTCAGAAACAGAAGATTTCCCTTGCTTCAACTCAAGGAAGCGACGGGTCAATAAAACTTTTTCAGATTCAGGAACGAGCTTGAGTTCAAATCGCTCTCGAAACTGAGTCCAAGAAAGAGTAGACTCATCAATCTCGGCTACAAGAAGCTCATACCAATCAAGAGCACGCTCTTGTAATAAGCTAGAATTACAAGAACTCTATCATGGTCAGAAAGATCCATACGAAAGAATATACGCTCGCACGTGCGAAACCAAGCTTGGACTTCAAGAACAGACTCGGAGCCCTTAAACGGCTTTCCTCCAAGATGAGCAAAATCACTGCACTGACGTGCAAAGGCAGACTTGTGAGGTGGAGACACTCGAGGAGGAACTGGAGGCTGAGTGCTCCTAAACAATTCCAAAAACTGATCGGCAGACATATAAACGCCATCCGAATGAGAGCCACTGGATTGCCCAGCATCCGAACGTCGTCCCCTGCCTCTTCCAGCCATACGCTGAAGTAAGATAAGAACAAGATTATTCACAAGGTAGATAATTCAATATGGAATACTACGGAATTTAAATGCATTCCTAGACATATTCCCACATTCTATCCAACCTTGATGGAAAAAGGAATAGAAAGGCACCATAGTTCAAAGATTGGTATCACTTATATACTTTGATGTACCGTAATATGTGCATCTATCCTATGTTTATCATATTTTGTTCTGAACTCAGCTCTGATACCACGCTGTGACGCCCCACCTCTATACCCACGCTAGCCAAGGACACTACAGAGTAATGTCGTCAACTAACACGGAGAATAAGGCTGGTTAGAAGCGACCATCTATAGCCTGGCTCAAACTATCTATTGAATATATCGACAATAGTCATACCAAGCAGGTCGACATACCCAATGAATACTTAAAAACAAAACCATAGGTGGTTGGAGGATCTATCAGAACAGAATATAACAACTCAAATGTTATACACACAGAACAGTAGATCATCATATACACATATACAGATACATAACAGAGTTTACAAAATAATACAGGTCAAGTGGTATAGCAAACCACAATATACAGACGAGTCATAAGAATACATATATCAGAGTTACTACAAAGTAGGACTACACAAAAGCTTTAACAAAAAGGAACAAGTTGAATAGTCCATGCGGAAGCAAAATAGGCTAAGTCCAAAGGCACCTAACCTGAAACATCTCGGTCTGACCCGAGTATAAAATACATGGGTCAGTCTAGCTAAACAAATCAGTTAGATAAACTGAACAACAATAAACCTACAATGTTACAAGGTATAACAAATATCTCTAAAGGAGATAACACAATCATCTAACAAAAGATGAATCATATGATAACATAACAAGCCTCATATCATCGGCAACATAGATAAAAAAGGATACAAATATCCCAAATCAAGCCAAAAAGGCAAATAACAAATACCAATAAGGTATACAAGTTCCACAAGGTAATCGCTACGCATCATGCGGCTCAAAAAGACCAACACCAAAGGGCGATACCTAGGGAATATACATATGAATGAAACATCATAAAATTTGCTCGAGCTCAGTACTGTACAAACAAGGATCCATGTGCCCGAAGACTCCAAATCCAATATCACACATGCGGCTCATACGACTAACATCGAAAGCGATACTAAAGGGCAACCCAATATCACCCATGCGGCTCATAACGACCATCATCGGAAGCGATACTAAAGGGCAACAAACCCGAAGGCACAAACCCGAAGGCACATACCCGAAGGCAACAAACCGTAGTGGTGAAGGTCGAAGACCCAGTACTGGACACCACTAACTGGCGGAATGTGTCATAACTCTCAAAAAGGAATCCGAAAAGTAGTAATGTGAGTCCCATAACCACTCGTTCGCACTAAACGGTTTACTATTCGTTAGTCAATTTCACACTCAAAGCAGTACAAAGTTCACCTCATATCATTGGTAAACCAAACCCAAAGGTTAAAACGATCAATTGAATAGGTCGAGGATTAATCGGAAGAATAAACGCACAGATTCATGGTATGTGTTTTGTCCAACCATTTAATCACCCTTCCACTTCGCTCGAAGTGCGAAATTGTGCGTGTGTTTTAAATAGAATTTATAAATCGGGGAAGCGAGCTTTTAATACGATTTGAAGAAATCATTTATAAAAACCCGTGAATGAATTCAAAAAGGAATCATCAAGATCAAATATACATAAACAACTAATTGGAATCAATTTAAATCGATAAAAGTGGAAATCACAAACAAATAGGCACACTGGACAAAATGAAGCAGGTCAGTCGACTGGCCTACTGCAGTCAGTCGACTGAACCATAACCCGAGAGTTTTTTTAACTCTGCAGTCAGTAGACTGACTGCAGGGGGTCAGTCGACTGGCTGTAGTTGGAAATGTTTTCCAACCTAGCAAATGGAGGAGCAAACTCACCCCATTTGCAACCTGTCGAGCAATGGACTTAAGGAGCTTTTGCCAACCGATAACCCAACACCATTGACTCCGATTCACCATCAAAACATGATCAAACATCAAAGTTATGATTTTCAAGGATTTGACTCCAAAACACCAAAAAGTGAAAAGTTCACCAATTCAATTCAATCCAAAGGCAAATGCACATGAATAAGTGTTAGGAACTCATACCTAATAATCCAACATAGTTGTAAACATGGATATGAGATAAAAATCTCACCTTATATCACAGAACAAAGAAGAAGATGCTCAATTTGCAAGGAGAAGACCAACAAATCTCCACTTCTACTCAACTAGCTTCAATCTAAGAATAAAACAAGTATTTTCCTAAGTTTAGGTTTAGGAATTTCTGAGATTGAAGAGAGAAGGAGATAGAGAAGATGAAGAGGAAGCTTACCAATGTCTTCTCTTTGATATTGGAGTAAGAATCAAGTTTGCAAAGAAGAAACTAGGGCTTGCAATTTCTATTTCCCTTTCCCTTCCACCATTTTCAGTTTTGCTTAAGTTAAAGAAATGAAATGAGGGTGAATGGAGAGGAGAGGGCTGAGTTAGGTTAATAAACTAACAAATGGACTGAACCCAAACCCAAAACCCAAATAGAAAAAGTTACAAAAATTCAACTTACTCCAAACATATCAAAGCTTATACTTAAAAAGATCGCAAACGCCATTTTGGAACCAATGGAGGTGGTATCGGGTCCCATTTCGGCCGTTTGCAGAAAGTAACATTTCGGACCAAAAATCCGACTAACGACACTATATTTAAATAAAACATTTAAATATAAAATCGTTAAATATGCGGGTTGTTACAGATGGTTAGGTGGAAAGAACTATTTGCTACATGTTTTTCACTGTTTCGACACTGTCGGCACCAGGTTCCGCCTCCTTATATTCGCTTTTGACGTAATCAAAACCAATGCACATGGTATTAGGGAACTAGTGCGAAGTGAATTGGAAGAGGGCGGAAGGTGGGGAGTCGAAACTGGGGTTCCGAAGAGGTTGAGGCAGTCCTTTGTTTTAGAATTAAAAATGCGCCTACTTGGTTTCGACTAAAATAGCTTTCGACTGAGTAGCTTTCGACTCAGTTAGCTTTCGACTAGGTCAGATAATTTAGAGGAAATGGTTTCGATTGGGTTGTGCCTATGTTTTTAAATAATTGCTTTCGACTAAGTCGAAACCTTTTTGTTGTCACCTCTTTACCTTTCGACCCAGATGGTTTCGAAAGGGTTGTTTTGTTTTCTACAAAAATCTGGCCACCTCTCCAGTGCTTTCGAAGAGGATGGTTTCCATAACATCACTTCTTTACTTAAGAAATGGTTTCGAAGCAGATAATTTTGACATAAATGTTTTAAAGACCCTTTTTCTATGATTGAACTGAAACCAAAATTGGATTCGAAAGAGATGGTTTTAAATTGTTTCGAAATAGATGATTTCGACTTTAATGGGTTTCCGATCCTTTTGCTCTTCTTGAAGTAAGAATCCAAATGGTTTCGACCAAGACGTTATTCAAAAGTTTCGAAGGGGTAAATTTTTGAATGGTTTCGAAAGGTCTCCACATGTTTTAAATTGAACCCAAAGTGTTTTTGAAAGGATTGAGTTTTGACTGTTTCGAAAGGTTTTAATTAATGGTTTCGAAAGAGGCGGTTTCCTAAGGTTTCGACGTGGTTGAAAGGGAATGTTTTTCCTATGTTTTCGAAAGGCAACATTTAAAAGGTTTTAAAGGAGGATGTCTAATGTTTGAAGCTTTTGGAGAAAAGAAAGGAAAAGTTTTTCCAATGTTTTCGAAAAGAAATATTTAATAATTACCAAAGGGTCTTTCAATGGTTTCGAACGGGTTACCTTCAATGGTTTCGAAAGGGTCGTTTAAGGTTTTAAACAAAGGTTTCGAATGTATTAAATAAGCAATATAGCCTAAGTATTTTCAAGTTAAAAAGGGTTTTAACTTGTTTTGAAAGGATAGTTAATCCTTATTAAAATCCATTAACATTAATTTGAGTGAAGTGCATATATCATGGCAAAATAGCTTAGAGTAAAGCTAAGAATATATTTTCTTTATATAAGTATGATTTAAAAGGTTAAATCATTTTAAAAAGGTTTTCAAGGAAAAGACAAAGGGTAGTTAATCCTAAGAAAAGAATTCGGACAGTTAGTCCAGTTTATGGGTAGTTAGCCCAGTTGTATGGACAGATAGTCCATATGTAGCATAAGAGACCTTGCTATTATGTTGTGGATAGATAGTCTATTTATAGCCTGATTTTGGACAAATAGTCCATTTATTAGCATAAACGATATTGCTATT
Source organism: Allium cepa (assembly GCA_030765085.1). NCBI lineage: Eukaryota > Viridiplantae > Streptophyta > Magnoliopsida > Asparagales > Amaryllidaceae > Allium > Allium cepa. The sequence continues at coordinate 604,768,922 of CM060941.1, forward strand.
TTGATATAATCAGTTTGATTAACCAATTTGGTTGCGGGAAAGGATTTTCAAAATATATGTTTTAAAGAGGATATTGAGGGGAAACATGTTCTGCTAAGCATTGTGGTCTCACCTAATATCAGTAAATCAAGATGTAATGGAATTATTCACACCAGGCTTTATGTCTGATTCGAAGTTTTTGTTTCCCCTTAAACTCTTAGGTGCTCAAAAATTGATTTGAGTAGGCTAAGAGCTAAAGTTCTAAGGTTTCAGTTATTTTGAAAAATAAAGCTTCTGGAGACAAGCATGTGGCTGACGGATAGCTAACTAAGTTAGATATGATTATATTGCTTATCAACCAAGGGGGCAACGCCATATGCCACTCTTGGCGTATTTTTGTAACGATTATAATTAATCTTTACTTGAAAAATGATACGGGATTATGTAAATTAGATGTGGATTTATTTTGAAATGTAATCAACAAAATGTTGTTTTTGAAAATCTGTGATTTTGTTCATATTCAAGTGCTTCTGATATTATGGATATCATTATCATTACCATATATTTCACTAGAAGTTAATACTACGGATGACTGCATCATTTGTAGCATTTAGCTTTTGACCTCCGGGTACGAGGTGTTACAAGCTATTACAATGAAATCTGGGGTTCTGATAAATAACTCAGTTTATGGTTGGATGAAAATTAAGACTACTTTTGTTCCTTACCCATCATATGTTGAACGATATGACATAGTCCTATTGAAGGAGAGATTCAAGAAGACTCTGAGAATGATGACTACATTGGGCCTATACCAGCTAATCTTAATCAAATTTAGAAGATGACTGAAACAACTTGAGGCAAAAAAAAAGTTATCTTCAGTGAGTTGAAGGAAAAAAAAGGAGTTAGGAATATTTAAGAGACTGTTTCATTCACTATGTGGAACCACGTGGACTTATGGATATGAAGTTGGAGTTAGCAGGGAAAGTAATAATCTATCTCTAATTCTGATTTTTGATGGCATACTTTATATGCATGCGCCTACTAGATGGGATCCAGCACCTACTACTTGCCCTAGAGACAATTGTGTTTCGATGATGTCAACGAAATATGTAAGTATTTGCAGGGGTATATGATATATCGATATATCGACACTACAACAATTTATACAAAAAGAAAGGTATTAGAATATATAACTAGCTCTGTAATGAATAACAAAGCACCCTAAAGAACACTGTGGAGTAAACATGATGACTAGAAACTGAAACTAGTGCTCAAAGGCGAAGATAAAGAAGCATGTTACCTTTTCGAGTTATATTCTAGCCTTTTGGGTTAGTCTTGTAAACACCTTACAAGCGATCTTTGATTCAATTAAATTTCTACATAGCCTCTAAAATATTGTTCTTTACTTATAAAAAAAAATGAAACTTTTTTAGAGTTTAAACGATCGAAATTGCAATAGGAAGAGATTATGTGCAAAAAATGCAAGGAACTATGCATTTCAAATCTTAAGTGGATGGCCGCTTATTACTTAAATAGTTGACTGATTATGGTGTAAATTGCATGGTTCTAGATGAAATTTTGAGCTACTTTCTTTTTAGCTGCAACCTTTTACTCCATTGATCACTCATTTTTGTTTCATTTTCTCCAAACAGTCATATCTCTCCAGTGACATCCTTCAAACATCTATAAAAACACTAAATATGTTACAGGCTGACTTAACTTATCTTTTTTATTATATTTTTCTTTTCTACAGTATGTACACTTATCACTTACTGCCTTCTAATAAACTGCTTAATCAATCACTATGCTTTCAACTAAAATTCATTTTTGGGATTCCACTTATTCCTACAACTTTCGAGCATTCAATCCAAAGATCAACCAATGCGGGTTATATGAAGTTGTACTGTAGTGATCAAATATATGTAATGAAGAAACAATTATTGCCAAAGTAAGTTTTTGATGGTTTTGTGAGTGAAGTCATATTTCAGAGTCTTCAAGTGGAGTCGAAGTCCTATTGTGGTGTCATAGATGGAGTTGAAATTCTATCGTGGAGTCTTTAGGGTGTAATACTTATTTCTATAGATTAAGTGAGGGAAACGTTAGTGGAAATTTTAGGAGTCTAGGACTAGGAAAAGAATGGGAGGTTCAAGCCAGTATAAAATGGTTAGTGTGATCATTTATTTTACTTGCTATATTTAGTATATCACCTTTTATCTGATCTAGTTATTATTACATATACTTAGCCATATTATAATTATTAGATGATCCGCACATACTGATTAGCCATATTATACTTATTAGATGATCCGCACATAATGATCTTTCAACTAGAACCACTCTGTCTTTAACAACATTGTATGTGAGGAAAATAGTAAGGTTGCATGGTATACCTTCTAGTATTTTAAGCGATCAAGATCCACACTTCACGACTGAGTTTTGGAAGAGCTTGCATCATGCATTAGGCATGGACTTGAGCATGAGCATGGCTTACCATCCTCAAACTGATAGCCAAACCAAGATGGTGCATTAGAAGCTCGAGAACTTGTTGAAAGCTTGCATACTTGCTTTTAGGCTATCATTGGGGGATCACTCACCTCTATTTGAATTCACATACAATAATATTTATCAAGCTAGTATAGTCAAAACATCACTTGAAGCTTTATATGGGCGACCTTACAAATTACCAACATGCTGGTGGGAAACTACGAATTAGATAATACTTGGACCAGATATAATCCACGAGACTTCAAAGTAAATGGATTGATGCAACAAATGATGAAGGCATATCAAGACCAACAAAATCCTTAGGTCGATAAAAGACACATTAACTTACATAGAGTTTTACATAAATGATATGGTGTTTGTAAAAATGTCACCATTGCAATAAGTTATAAGATTTGGTAATTTGGAAAGGTTACTCCAAGGTTTGTTGGACCATTTCGTATCATAGGAAGGATTTTAAACCTGCATAGAAAGTTGATCTTCCAGAAAAGATAGCCAGAGGACACAATGGATTCCATGTTTCGCATATGCGTGTAAGATTCTAGTGCAGCTACCGAGCGAAGCCAATTGGAAGAAGTGGATATAGAGCTAGAATTTCCTATGACAATGGGGCCTATTCAGATTACTAAGAGTAGGATCAAGCTTCTCCATAATAAAGCTGTCAAACTTCTTTGGACCCAATAAAGCATAGATTCCGAGGAGAGTACTTGGGAGCCAGAAAAGAAGATATGTGCATCCCAATCGGAACATTTTAACAATATGATTCCATAACCTTAAAGTAATTTTTTCTCGATACAATTAGTTAGGATTGCATGAGTATAAATAATATTGTTTGTTGTGACTGATTGTATATATGCCTACGTGAGATGCTGTGTTAATTATCATAGTGCACGGTACGATAGATGCGTCGCATTGTCCCTCTTCTTATGATTTCATAGACGAAATCCTTTTAAGGGGAGAATGTAATAACTTAGATTTCTGACTCATAGTACTTAGGATAACTAATCAATTTAATTAATTATTTAGTTAGTTATAATTAATCTGATTTAAAAATGATGACTCAAAAAGTGGATTTTTGAAAGTAAGTGAATTAGGACTTAAGACCAATTCCATTGCACTCCTAATGCCATTCACATATGAAAAATATACAAAACTTGTTAAAATCAAATAATGGGACAAAAAAGAAACGAGCAGAAGAGCTAGGGGAAGATGATAAATAAACAAAAATGTTATCTTTATACTTTTGAAATGCAAAAAAAAACTTCAGTCGTTCTTCCTCTTCTTCTTCAAAACTAATCTCATTCTTTCTCTCCTTGTGACTTATACGAATTTCAACATGAAAATCTAAAAATACTCTAAATTAAGGTTAAAATACTCTCTACAAACCTACCTACTCAAGTTGGCAACTTGGTGAGAGTCGAGTTTTGATTTATGAGTTGAAAGCTTCAGGAGGTGATTTAAGGCTTCGATCAGGGATTTGTTGTTTCAATTAGTGAGCGGAAAAGGTTTACCATAATCTATGATCACCTTTATGTTCTTATTTCATGTTGATTTTCAAATGATGGGTTAAGGATTAATTAAAGAGAGATATAAAACCTTTGATCGGTACCTTTACTAATGAATGTTTGGATTATATAGTGAATGAAACACTATATCTAAGTATATGATAAATATGATAACTTGTATGTTGGATTTGATTATATTGAGTATCAGTGGTTTTGATTGTGTTTGGATGAGTAGAAGCTAAGTTAGAATGATAAGGAATGATTTTATATGATAGTTGGGTCTGTTGATTGGTGTTCAGTTTGCCAAAGTTATTCATCAAGTTCTAAAGAGAAGTAGTCCTCATTCGAAAGGTGAATAACTTACAACGAGGGCTTCAAGCATGAGTAGCAAGATGAATGTGAAAATCGTTGCGGTGATACGAAGTCAAGAGTTGAAGCAAATGGTCAATAACGATCCATATATGAGTCAGGGAATGAACGAAATGAAGGGAAACAACGGAAAATCTCCTCCGACGCAAAAAATAAGTTTCTTTTGTCGGACACCGAAAAGAAATTGATTGGCCAACCAAACTAGTTGGTTGGTTCAGGGTCACAATCTTAGTCACAATAAAATAGGCTAATTTAACATATATTCAGTCAATGGTTTGACAATAACTACACGACCAAATAAGGAATCGATCGACTGGTGAGTACCAACTAGTTGACTATACAAGTGATCAGCCGACTGGTTGATCTAACTAGTCGATTGCTTGGTTTGGATTTAATCCATAAGCCTTAAGGGTTTAGAAATAAAAAACCCTTAGGAGTTTCGAATGACACACGAAATTCGAGAAGCATGTAGGTGACAGTAAACAGCATGGAGGCTACGTAGGATGCTTGCAAGGAATTTCGATTCATATGATAAATTTGATAAAGTTGTTCGATGGTTGTTGAGATGAGACGACTAGAGGATTTGATATATGATTTCATACGACATATGGTGTATATAGATGGAGTCTATATTCCTTAGTTACGAATTTGGGACTTGATATTACTGGACCTTTGGCTACGAGATGATGGGTTGTCTTGGTCAGGTGCATTCATGCAATCTCAAGTCAAAGGTAAGAGACATCCAATCTCAATAAGAATGGTTTTTAGGCCTTAGCTTACTAGTCTTTCGTTTTTGTATGCAACTCAATGAGTAGCTGTGAGGCACGTGACATATCGATTCATGTTGAATATGACTGAATGTAGAGATTGGATGCCTTGGTGCATCATAGTGTTGGTACAATATCAGTTATCATACTTGATAGGTCTTGGCCTTGTTGGGGGATCTAGGGCCCACTAGCCCAGAGTGTGGTATTTCTTTACATTCGAGGTGTCATTGTGATTTAAAAAAATTGCTAAAGTTGTCATGATTTGGGTAGCACTATAAGAGAAATGTTCTAACTTCTTGTATGCAGGAGAAGATACAGGTTGAGGTATGACTTTATTATCTCATAAGACATTAATTGGTATTGTACACATTATACTAGCATATCGGTAATCATGTAATTAGTGATATTTTATTTTCACCAGACTTCATGTATGACCTTATCTATGTTGTCTCTTTTGTTGCCTATTCTTTGAGTAGCTTGAAGTAGAGGAACTACTAGCTAGAGAGGAGCTTTATAGACATAGCTATTACAACTATTATTATATTTATGTAGTATTTTTAGGTATAGACAGTACGACTATTTCAAGTGTGTGAGGCTTGTTATATGGCATTTAAAGCACTATTTGACTAATTAATTTATTAACAATTAATTAGTTTCCATTCTCTAAAAGATATCACATATTCTTCCTCTTTATCTTTTCATATATAGCCTAATTAATTGATTGACTGAATCAATTAATTGTTTTCTTGTTTTTTTTGAAAAAATATCTGAATCACATAAATTCAACGGTACGAACTTCCACCACCTAAAGCCGAGGGACCAAACCATCATCATCTTCATAAAGAAAATAGAACTCTCTTGGAATAAAACACCTTCATTCTTCTGTTTGTGTTTTCAAAGTGAAGACCGTCACGTAGAAGCAAGGGGTATAAGGTTCAATAAGTTGATGAAATCCAAAATCATTCTAGACCAATTTACAAGGACAGGCGACAATGCAATAGAATGGATACATAAAGATGATTCATCGCAAACAATCCCTGACTGTCTATTCAAAACAGGATCGTTGCACAGTATGCTGGAGCCAACCTCACACCAACTGAAACCAGTTGGAACTGCCTATCAAAGCCAACATTCTGAAAAAGAGTGTAGATTTGTGAAGAAGTGGCTACCTAAGAGGAGCCAATGTTATGTTGCGATGAAAGTGCACGTGCTTATATCGAAGCAGTAAGAGGTGGAAAATCCGTGCTAGCATTCAGGTTGAAATCTGAATGAAATCTGGAATTTGCAACCGTAACGGAACCATAAATCATTATCCAAATCTAATATGAAGGTTGCAACTTTCGAAAGATGCAAGCTAGCAAGCTAAAAAGTGAAGGTCTAGTTGCAGAATGAGAATCAAACCGCTAAGGGGATCTAGATCAATTGCGAAAACACAAAGAGAGATGAAGAAACCAATACGCTGGCACAAAGTTGATGTAGCAACGAGGCTGCCAAGAAGAGGTGAAAAGAGCGAAAGGTGAGGAGGAGAGTGGAGAGCAGGAAAGGGTCATAACTGGAGAATTGCTTCATCACATGTTAAGGTCGTCATCTTCCATCAAATCAATATTTTCCTAAGTAATAACAAATTAAATGTTCAACTGATGATATTTGCTCATTGACTAATCATTTTAAAACGTGAATGAAGTTGAAATTTTATCTTGACATTATCTACCTAGGATGACTGACTTCATCAAAACATTCTACGCTGATTGTATCCATACACGATGGTGAACACGGTGACACTGGTGGATGTCGATTTGGTGGTTTAGTTTGAGTTTGTAACTTTTGATACAATTGATTTATGTGAAAAGGTGAATGAAATGAAGGACGATTTTTGATTTCTTATCAAGTTTGTTCGGTTGTAGAAGGTTTCTACCTTTGCCCATCGATTCAAGGGCACTTATATTAACCTACTCTATCAAACAACAGCACCTTAGGACTTCATCACAAAATAATGTGATTCCTAGTTCGTTCTGATTCCCAAAACACTGGTTATTCACTATACATAGGTAATGTGTTATATTTATGTGAAATTTACAAATGCCAGCCAACTATAGTAATTAATATACAGGATACTAATTATACATGGATTTCATCACAAAATAATTATACAATGCCCAAAATAAACATATGCTTGCGGATCAACAGTAAATTTGACTACAGATGTAACAGGAGCAATTGGTAAACATTATAATATAGCAGTCAATCTGTGATAAATGTAAGCTTGTGGGAAAAGGAGCTGATGATGCACTCATGAGTCATGACGAACCTTTAAAATGGGCCTTGATCCAAGACTCAAGCGATTTCAGTTCTTCATTATTTATAGAATGACCAAGGCCTGGATAAGACTGCAATTGAAAATTAAAATATGCTATCAAACAGGTGGTATATGATTATAGTTATTATAGGTTAATTGAATACTAGATGCAAACTGAACATCTCCTTCCAATAAGCTCCATAAACAAACGATCAAAAAAAGTTACGACGACTTAACATTTGCACTTTGCATTTAGTATCACTTGATTAAAGCAATGGCACTATGGAAAGATGTCGAATGGAAGTACCTTAAGCTCACAGTTCATGTCAATTTGCTTTAGAAACGAGACTGCTGCTTGCCCAGACTCAAATAGCACTATCCTATCATCAATTCCATGAGACCACAGAATTGGAGTCTCCAAATTTTCAAATAAAATTGTCAGTAAGCACAAAATGTATAATTAAAAAACATGTTTTGGTTAGTGTTAAATTGTTAACACCTTTTTTGCTTCTTGAGATATCTTTTCTACAATCGAATAAGACTTAAAAGGAAGCCATCCGCTAAAAATGGCACCACCTCCCAGTTTTGTTGGATAAAGTAATACACTTGCTAGAGTCAAGGCCCCTGTAGAAATTAAAAGTGGTTTAAATAATTTAACACTGATTAGTGACATCTATGATGAAGTGCTTATTTTAAGACTTTCTCCAACTAGAATTCACCTCCCTGGCTAAATCCGCAAATGAAGATATTTTCAGGGTCAATGCCTGAAGCTACCTCCTTGTCTATAATAGCATGCACTTTTTGAACAGCTTCAAGAACACTCTTTTCATCTTTTGGAGATTTCTATTGTACATCATAAGCAATAGTGGATATAAGATATAACTTATGGTCTTATAAGTTGTATTTACTGTTGATTTTTGAGGTAAGGTACAGCGGTTTTGAGAGACTAACTTACAGCGGTTACCGGTATCTCAAGAATGTCGAACCACGATGGCATGATAGCACCATCTGCAAAGATATAACATACATATTTCATTCTACAGCAGTTAAACGATGAATGGTAACAGTATTTGATCATATGAATGGGGGATTTGATCTGTAAGTTTACATCCCTTTGCTTCCCCTTATATTTTGAATATAACTTGAGCAGGCTGCTTTTCATTTGATCGTGAGATTATTTCTTGATACAAACTTTGCGCATGAAAAAGGAACACACTATCGAATGGCAATAATGAAAATAATATATGAGATTTGACTCAAGTTAGGGAAAGAAAATCACATTAGTAAATATAAGAACATTAAATTAAACAAAACATGGAATCCTTTCATAAGCTCTTAAACACTTAAGTTATATTGTGTGCTGCTAAGTGCACCACGTTTTACACCACTTAATACCATATGGCGGCATTAGAAAGTGTGAAACATGGTTATTACACTTCATATTTTGATTTCTAGCCAAATCAATCGAAATCAAATTTATTGGCAAAGTAGCGAAAAGAGGAGTTGCAGGACCAAGGGATAAGTCGACCTTAAATACTAGCTGGTAACACTAACATTACATTTTATGTGTTATTACATGGACATACCCAAGGGTTGGGACGCAGGTAGGTTTATCAGATGCTTGATGACACATTCAAAACCAAATCAACTCACAAACGGGAGAAACCACATCCTAGCCAAAAAATAGTCAACATAGGGAGATTAGTATAATGGAACCTATATGCATGTAAAATTACTACTGCTCACATTGTCAAATGATTTTTTAGATCATAGGTGAGATTCTTTAAGACAATATCAAAGTAAGACCCGTTCTACATTGATTTAATTGCCAAAAGTTGTCTTAATCTTCTCATTCGAATCAATGTGAAATTATGAATCAAATTTATTGTCTTTTTAATGCATTAAAGAAAGCAAGAAATTATCTAAATGAAAAACGGTTATTTTGAGAGATCTAAACAATCAATTAATTCTCTAATCAGTTGATTAAAAATGCATTTTATCGGACACATGCGTATTGGAAGAAACTGAAAAAATCAAGTAGATATTTCTCATATAAGTAGGAGAATTGATGAGATATTGATTTGTTACCATGAATCAATTACTTCAACCTTAAGTGACAATCCCTATATTTAAAAAGTCATCCTTTAAAGATCAATAGAATCCTCTTCCTTTAAAGATCAATAGAATCATCTCAAGCTGTATTTCTTCGTATTCTTCTTTACGCCTTCATTACTAATCAATCTTGTAATTTTCTTTTGTAATAAAATTCCTTTTTCCGAAGTAAATATACACTATCTCGCGGTAGTAGAACCATGGTGTAATTTTCTTTTCTGTTTGTGCATCTATGATTGTGATTGCTTAATTTGGAATATTAATTTTCTTTTTATTCTACCTTACCATCAACTATATCTTATTATTTTTGTTGCATTTGGGATGTTAATCCAAATTTTTCCCAAAATCTGGTATCGAAGCTATTTGGTTTGTTGAAGAAAATTATTAAATGGCATGACAAGATATTAAGGTACCTCAGTTGAAGCAAGACCCTTTGTTAAAAAAAATCTTATGATGCATCAGGATCTTAGTTGGTGATAGAAAAGTGGAATAGAGATACTGACTTTGAGAAATGACATTAGAGGATGAAGGTTATTCTAATAAGAAATAAGATTCATCAGGTGGAGTTTGACAATTATAGGTTGTCCGTTGATATTTCAACGACGGAGAAGGAGAAGATGAATAAATGAACTTTTATTGCTCTCCAGTTGGCCATGTGAGCGAATTTTGTCACGGAGATTAACAGTGAAACCACTACTGGAGGAATCCCAGTCAAGCTGAAGAATCTCTGCCTGAAGAATTTGCTCACAAACCGTCTGATTTTGCTGAAGATGTTTTTCACCATGAAGATGAAAGCGGATACTCGGTGAAAATGCATCTTACTTTCTTCGATGATTTTCTGATGAAAATAAAGGATGCTGATTTAAAAAGTGGATGAAGAGCAAAAGATGATGCTACTTTTGTGTTCCCTTTTGGAGCATTACACAGATTTCGTTAACAGTCTGATATATGAGAGACACGTTGATGGTAAAAAAAAGTGAAGTCGGGTCTTCAATTTGAAGACTTGAGGGATCAGATGAAGAAAATGAGTGAAAGTAGTTGTCAAGATCTATTCGTTGAGAGAGGAAGAGAAAAAAGGAGTTGGAATCCTATGGGACATTCCAGATCTAAGAAGTCCCGAATTGGTTGAAGAGAAATGTCATCATTATAAGAACCAGGTCATCGAAAAAGAGATTGCCCGAACTTGAAGAGAAAGACTTCAGGACGAATCTTCATCGATTGCAGTGAAGAAGGCTACATCTGACGATGTGTTGACTGCGACAGCAATCAGCATAAGATGTATCAGACTATGCTTAATCCATGGATGTCGTTCCACATGACACCAAATAGTGATTACATCAACTCTTTTGTTGAAAAGGAGAGAAGTGCAATTCTTAGAAGGAAATGTTGTTGATTGTAGAGCGATGGAAGAGAGCACAGTATGGATTCGTATGTTTAACGAAGTGATTTGCACTTTGACAGAGGTCCGCTATGTTACAAGTCTCCGAAAGTCTTTGATTTCTTTAGAACAGTTGACATCCATGGAATACAAGATGACTATAGAGAAGAATAGTTTGAAGAGTTTCAGGAGTGCACTAGTTTTGATGAAGGGTGACGTGTTCCAGATTATGTATCTGCTTAAAGGAACCACGATACTTGGAGAATCTTATATTGAAGTAGATAATTCTCGTGCTTTGGATGCAGCTAGACTTTGGCATCTTAGATTGTGTCATATTTCGAAAAAGAACTTTGAGTTGCTTCGTCAACAGAAGACGATGAAATGAGAAAGCTTTAACAAGTTATATTTCTATCAGAAGTGTCTGTTGGATAAGAAGATAAAAGTATCTTTTAAAGTTGGACTTCATAAATCGAAGAGATTACTTGATTATATACACAGTTATATGGAGACCAATAGCTACCGCTTCATTGGGAATGCAAAGTATTTTATTTTCTTCGTTGATGACTTTTCTTAGAAGATTTGAGTGTATGTGATAAAGGCCAAATCAGAAAGTTTTGAGAAATTTAAAACTTATAGGAGCTAGTTGAGAAGTAGTCTCGTTGCAAGTTGAATGTGCTTAGATCTGATAATGTCAATGAATTTGTCTCTACGGAGTTTCTCGATTTCTATAAACAACATGATATTTAGAGACATTTCACTGGACTTGGTGATTAGTAATCAAATGGAGTGGCTGAGAGAACGAATCAGACTCTACTTGAGAAGACTCGTAATTTGAGGTTGACTAGACTTATCCAGAGGCTTTTGGGCTGAAGCTTTGTCAACTGCAACGCATATTATAAATCAAATTTCGTGCTCAGTCATAGATGAGAGGATTGCAAAAGAAAAGTGAAAATGTAAAACAGTTTATCTTAGTTATTTTCGTATTTTTGATTATCCTGTGTATGTGCACCTTACAAATAATAATAAGTTGAAGGAGAGCATACAATGACATATTTATAGAATATATGGATGGAGTCAAAAGGTATCGAATTGACCTAGGCCTTGCCTCTTTTATCCTTTCCTTTTGCTTCATGAGGATTGTCTTGGACCGCCAATGTGAGCCTTCGGATGTGTGATGTACTTCATGAGCATCTCGGTTGATGTGTAGGTATGTTAGCTGAAACTCATCTTCCTATGTCGATCTCTTAGCTGGATCAATTATGTGAGAATGATTTATTGGATCTCTTGGCTGGATCAATTATGTGAGAATGATTTATTGGAGTACATGCCCGACTGTTGCAATTTTTGGCTTTTGGTGATCAGAGGTCATCTTCTTTTGCAATTATATGGCTTCCTTTAGGTGCCAATGGAAAATTCATGTAGCTTCCGCTCTACCTATATAAAATTTCAAAGTTGGGTTTATGCCCTTCTTCCTTTTGAAACTACAGTCTACTGACGCATTTGTTTGTATTGTTTGGTCTATTCTGTTATAGTGCTCGTAGTTTGAGATTAGCAGCTGCTGATGCGCTTATGTCTCACACATGTACTTCAATATTTGTGGGGGTAGATGGACCACCTTAAAATCCGATGGGCATCGGTTAAGCCTTGTTGGTCATTATCTTATTATATATATATATATATATATATATATATATATATATCTGTGTGTGTATGTATATCTATGACGGTAGTAGGACCCTTGGGTCATACATCATTTCTACATAAAAAATATGCATGTGTTTATTTTAAGCATTTAAAGAATGGTAGTTTGGTATATTTGCTCTTGTATGCAGACAATATGTTAATTGCTACCAAGAATAAAGCTGAAATACGTAAATTGTAGTTAAAGTTAAGAACGGAATTCGAGATGAAAGAACTTGGGAAAATAAGGAAGATTTTGGATAGGAAATCCAAAGAGATGGAAAGCTTGGACTTTTGAGGCTCGCTCAAAAAGAATATATTCGAAAGGTGCTTGCTCGGTTTAGCATAGAGAGAGCAAAGTCAATTAGTATATCCATGTCTTTGCACATGCAGCTTTATAGTAAAAGCACTCTGATCTCATATGATGACAAGGCCTACATGAAAAAAGTGACCTATGCAAGTGCGCTTCATAACTTAATGTATGATATGATTTACACTAGGTCTGACATTGCACAGGCTATTAGATCGGCTAGTGTATATATGGAAAATTCAAAAAAGACACATTGAGAGGCGGTAAAGTATATTTTCAATTATCTTAAAGGTACTGCAGACCATGGAATTGTTTTTGACTGTAGAGATAGAGATTTTAGTTTGATTGTATTTTGTAATTTTGATATGTCGAAAATAGAGATTGAAGGAAGTCAACCTCAGATTATGTGTTCGTTCTTGGAGGGACGACTATTAGTTGGAGATGGAGATTGCATACGATAGTTGTTTTGTCTACGATAAAGGTTCAGCCGATAGCTGCTATTGAAACGATTAAGGAGACTCTACTTGATGCGGTTGACGTGTGATTTGATCTTCGTATATGATGGAGCTGTGGTGAGTTGTGATAGACAAGATGCAATTCACTTAGCCGAAAATCTAGCTTTCAGCTCGAGGACGAAACATATAGAGGTGAGAGAGTCCTTTCTTGTTTCGATAAATGAAGAAAAAAGCTAGTTAATCTTCAAAAGTTTACACGCAAAAAAAATGCAACAGATATGTTTACCAAGTCCCTGCTTGCTGCAAAGTTCGAGCATTCTCGAACTTGATCCATTTTTCGAGGTGCTAGATGGAGAATTTGTTTTCATTGTGGAGATTGATAGCTTATACACGGAGAAAGTACTTCCAACACTTTGTTGACGGATGATGAGTTTGTTGACAAAGTGCAATGAGTGATGGTCATGTCGAAGCTGATTGAAGAAGTACCCATGTTGTCCGGTCAAGAGTTGTTTGGAGTATGAGGATATAAGCGAAGTTGGTACGCTTGCAAAGAAATATGGTACCAAGGTGGATTTTGTTAAACTCTGATGACATAATATTTTCATATTAAATAAGATTTTGAAGACATTTGACTTAATGTAAATTATGAATCAAGTTTATTGCACCTTTTAATGCATTAAAAAAGACAATAAATTACATACACGAGAATGAGCTAATTTGATATACTGAAATGATCAATCAATTCTATAATCAACAAATTAAGGAAGATAATTTTTTAGATGCATTCATATTAAATGAAACTATAAAACTCCAAGTAGATAAACATTTCCCATATTAATAAGAAAATTGATGAGACATTGATTTATTATCATAAATTAACCACTTCAATCACAAGTAATAATCTCTATAAAAAGTAGTTATTCTTTGGAGATTAATAGAATCCTCTCTAGTAGTATTTCTTCATGTTCTTCTTAGCATTCTTAATAAATCATGTAATTTTATTTTCTCAGAAAGTAATAAAATCACATCTTTTCAAAGTAGATGTACACTATTTTATGATGATGAAACAACTATAAATCATGTGTGATTTTTTTAATATAGTTCATTGATACCAACAAATGTCGATATTAAGGTTCGAACTTGCAGCTTTTAATCTCGTAATTTAAGCTACCAACCAACCGAGTCAACACTGTTGACATGATGTGTGTGATTTTCTTTTCTATTTGTGCATTTATAATTGCGATTGCTTATTTTGGAATATTAATTTTATGTCTGTTATATCTTATCATTTACAAGATCCTATTATTTCTGATGTGATTGAGGTGTTAGCTCAAAAAAATTTCAACATGTTCGGCAACAACTTGAATTTCAGTATTTTCACTTTAATTACCAGTTCAAAATTTTCTTTGGAGATTCATTTTCTCATTTATTTTTTAAGTGGCATTCAAATGTTCATACTGATTTTTTAGTCCCATTTCAAAATTTTGGTTCACTGTTATTAGGTAAGAGTGAACTAGCACAAAATTTCGTAATTTTTCTGGAAGCTTGATGGATAAAAGGATGCAAATAATGGGAGCGGAAAATTTCATCAAGAAACCACACTAACAAGATGTGGGTTCATAAAGGAACAACACTTGAAAAAACTGTGGTTCCTGCGTGTTTAAAAGGCGTAGTTCTAGAGGTGTACCGCATTCTTTACAAGCTTTCTTCCTTAGCAACCACATTTTGTTCCTTTATTGCATATTGTGAATGTCTTATTATTCTTGTTACTCTTTGAGCATAAATCACACAATAACTCTCTTTTTTTCATAATAAGTATACTTCTGAAAAACAACAATGTTTAAATTCTGTTTTAGCGCCTGTATCTAAAAGAACAAGACAAACGAACGAGGAGCAAAGAGTTGAATTACAACGTGCGGTGCAGAACGTTGAAAACCAAGACGAACAAATTGTTGAGTAGCTACACAGTGTGGTTAAAAAATACAAGAGGAACAAACTGTTGAATAGCCACACAAGACACAACGTTCTATCAGTGGACCGCAAATCATTTTTACTTGTTGTTACTTATGAATTCTATGACCAAAATTCTATAAGTTGCTTTTAGGTGGGTTTTAAACTTCAGACAAGCTCCAGCCCAAAATAAACGAGATGCATATACATCATAATTGACTAGGTTGTTCTGAAATATTTCCTTACTTCTCATATATCTTATGTATATGTTAACAGCAACCATGGATCACACCAAAATAATCAAAACAAAGATGACTCAACATTTCAATAAGACATGGAAGTGAAAATATTGTTTGTTGGAAAATTACCAATATCGACATCACTTACATGTCCTAATCATAAAACATAAAGTACCCAAAATTAATAAACACGGCCCAAAATTAATAAACACGGCAATGTAAAAAAAAAACACATGATATAATATCTTCAAATGAAGCTTAC
Source organism: Allium cepa (assembly GCA_030765085.1). Taxonomy (NCBI): domain Eukaryota; kingdom Viridiplantae; phylum Streptophyta; class Magnoliopsida; order Asparagales; family Amaryllidaceae; genus Allium; species Allium cepa. Next base: position 604,784,726 of record CM060941.1, read on the forward strand.
CGTTGCAGGTGACAGGGGATCGAGGAGCAGAAGGGAAGAGCCATTTAGTATTGATAAACTGCGGGGATGTGAAGAGATTCTTCATTGGTTCGTTAGCGGGGCCGGAATCGCCCAAACCGTGAAGCCAAAGAACGTAACTACGTGCCGCCATTTTCGTATTAGGGTTTGGAGAAGTGTGGTAACTAGGGAGGAGAGAAGAGAGGAGAGAGGTGACTATGATTGTTAGGGCTAAAAGCGCTATGGGTTTGATGATCCTAAGGAGAGGAATGGGCTGTAAATTCATTACTTTGCTTTACTAATTTGGGTTTGCTTTTGGTAGTTAGGCTAGGAAGGGACTTTTGCTATTTGCGTTACTTTTGGGAGATGAGTCACACATTACCAACAATCCGACCGACGTGTTCGCTGCTCTCTTTTCTGTCAGCTGAACAAACGAACTGCATACTAAGAAAACTAACCATGGACCAATGAAATTACGTGCATTCGCCACGAAATTGATTTGAACCGACCACAAAGAAACGGACAAGTCATACCTAATTGTTCAGTGACGTCGTTCAACTGAACAAGTCATGGCTGATTGTGTGTTCTTTATGTGCAATCACATAAGGTGGATAAACTAGAAAAAGTCAATAAACTATGTTTTTTTTTTCCCTTTTTCTACTTAATGGTTCATGAAAACTATGTTGTATGTATAGTAGTGTGAGGTCTTTGGAAATCATTGTGGTCGTAATCTAAATTTTTATATCTACAGCTATTAGACCGTTACCATGTATGAATACTCAGAAAATATAGGCAACATACATTTTTGATTCAACAGGGCTACTTAATTTCGCAACTTGGTCAATAAGTTGGTAAATATATACCAAAATGTCAAATATTTTAGCGATGTGGGACAATAAAATTACTAGTTTGAGGACTCTTTTAGTCCCATTTCGCTTGGAACAACTTACATTATGTTGTTTATATGACAGAAGTCATTCACTATTATCAAATTTTTAATTTTTGGTGCATTCTGTAAATCTATATGAGTGGATCGTGTAGTGTATATATATGCAAGTATAGGTGAACTAACTATATAATGTATCTAATATAAACTTGATAGATGATAATAGCAAAGTAAATGAAAATAATCACATCAGGATTTTATACTGGTTCGGACCTCCCGTCTTACATCCAGTCCCGAAGCTTCTCTTCGGAGTTCAACTATCAAACACCTCACTTCGTCCGGAGGAATAGGCTTGGTTACAAAAGCTTGTTCTTTTCAAGTGTGTATTTTATAACACGAATATTGACTATTGAGTACAAATGCTTTCAATCTATATATATGGATAATATTGATTGAAGAGTTTTGAGCATATGGAAGACTAATATACATGTATTAGATTGCTAGAGATCAAGTATTAATCAGAGTATAAGAGTAAAGAGTATAAGTGAGTAAGGTGAGATCTTCTTTTGAGTTCCTGTTGCTATTTATAGTGGTGGAGAGATCCTTTGTGTAGTTGCATCTGTTAGTACGTGCTCTAAGGTCGTTTCCAATAGTGATAAAGAGTTGCAGCGAAGAGGAGCGAACGTGTCTTTTCAATTGTGACAGTTGTGCTTTGAATATACATGGTCGAGTTCAAAATCAGACGTCTGGAAAATGTTTCAGATGTCTGACTCTCATATATTTTTTTGTATATGGTTGCTTTTCAGACGTCTAAGTATATTAACCAGACGTCTAATTCTGTCTGATTTGCGAACCAGTGGAATCAATCAGACGTCTGGCTAGTGCACTCAGACGTCTGGATTTGTGCATGTTGCTTTTTCTGTGCCTATGTCATTCCTCTTTCGATTCTATCGACTTGTAGCCTCTTGATACTTCTTTTGAGCCTTGTTCTTGTCTCTTTGGTGATGTTTACTTTAACAATTACCTATAAATATAGATATATATGCATACTTGATTTCCATTGTATAGTTGTTATCATCGAAACCATAGAATTTATTTCCTAACAATCTCCCACTTTTTTATGATGACAATTATTCAATGTACTTATATATAGATTATAAATCTCCCCCTGAATATGTGCTTATTTTTAATGTTTTATAATTATACTTATATTTCTCCCCCTTTGGCATTATCAAAAAGAATTATAAAATTGAAACCAATCATCAAAAGAAAATTTCATTAGTAACTTGAAGTTTGATTACAGACATAGATTTATACAAAAATTGATATTCCAAAAACATAAAATCTATGATTCCCAGAATCTATGATTCCTTTGGAGAAGCTTTATTTTGATCATCTTCCTTTGGTTCTTCTTTTTTAGAAGTGCTAGCCTTTGTAGGAGATATCAAAGCTTGCTTGAGAGGTTCATCCTTAGAGAGTTTGGAATGTTTTGCGGGAGGAGAAGGTACTGGGGTTGACCAATCTTCATAAGGTGGTGTTGGACCGCGAACCCGTTGTAGTACTTCTTTAAAAACCGACAAGACAGTCGAAAGAGATTCTTCAACTGTGGCTAAGCGTATAGCAAATGATGTTTCGAAGTTGTCAATTTGCATAGCCAAAAGTTTGTGATTTTGGGATAGAATATGTTGGTTTGCTTGAAGTTTTATTCATTTCAAAACGACATAATAGATTGTTACAATATTTTTCTTGATGAATAAAAATTCCACTTTCAAGTTGTTCTATTTGTAAACCTAAGAAGAAATTTAATTCTTCCATGTGTGACATTTTAAATTCATTTTTCATAATATTTAAAAATTGATTACATAGATTTTCATTGGTTGAACCAAAAATGATATCATCAACATAAATTTGTACAGCTAAAATATCATAAATTTCTCTTTTAATAAACAACGTTGTGTCTATTTTGCCTATTTGAAAACCAGATGTTATTATGTGATTTTTAAGACGTTCATGCCATGCACGAGGGCTTGTTTTAATCCATATAGTGCTTGTGTAATTTAAAAACATGATCGGGATATTTTTCGTGAACAAATAGTGGAGGTTATTCTACATATACATTTCGTTGATAAAACCGTTTAAGAAAGCACTTTTGACATCCATTTGAAATAATTTAAAATTGTGATGAGTAGCAAAGGCGAGTAATGTATGAATGGCTTCTAATCTAGCTATTGGAGCAAAGGTTTCGTCATAATCGATACCTTCTTCTTGATTATAGCATTGAGCAACTAAATGTGCTTTATTTCTAACAATATTTCCATTTTCGTCTGCTTTGTTTTTAAACACCCATTTTGTTCCTATAACCGATTGATCTTCAGGTCTTGGTACTAATTTCTAAACATTATTACGTTCAAATTGATCTAATTTTTCTTGCATAGAAATTATACAAAAATTATCATTTGAAGCTTCTTTATAATTTTTTGGTTCAAAATTTGATACAAATGCTATATGGCTTATCTGATTAGGTTGATTTCTAGTTACTCTAGAATTGAGATCTCCAATAATATTATCTTTTGGATGATTCTTAAGAATTCTAGAGGGTGATACCAAAATGTTATTTTGAACACTTGTTTCATTATTAATAGAATTTGTTGAATTTGTTAGTGGAATAATTTCTTCTTCATCATTAACATGATGATTAAAAAGATTTTCGTCAAACGAAACATGTAAACTTTCTTCAATAGTATTATTTCTTTTATTAAAAATTTCTATATGCTTTACTACGATCCGAATATCCAACAAAGATACCTTCATCGGCCTTCGGGTCAAATTTACTCAAGTTATATTTTGTATTTAATATAAAGTATTTTGAATCAAAAGTTTTAAAGTATGATACTTTAGGTTTTTTACCAAAAAATATTTCAAAACAAGTTTGTTTAGTCATATGACGTATTGTTACTCGATTTAATACATGACAAGCTGTGGCAATGGCTTCAGCCCAAAAGTGTTTCGGTAGACCACTACTATTTAGTAATGTTCGTGCACATTCTTGTAATGTACAATTTTTTCTTTCTATAACATTATTCTATTGAGGTGTGCGAGGAAAAGAGAAATTATGAGTTATTCCTTTCTTATTACAAAAATTAGAGATCGTTGCGAGTAAAAGAGAAATTATGAGTTATTCCTTTCTTATTCCAAAAATTAGTAAAACGATCGTTTTCGAATTCTCCTCCGTGATCACTTCGAATATTTTTAATTTTTAAATCCATTTGTGTTTTAATTCTTTTAGCAAATATCTTAAACATGCCAAAAGTATCGCTTTTATGTTTTAAAAACAAAGTCCGTGTGTATCTTGAAAAATCATCAAGTATTACAAAGACATATTTGTTATGATTTATAGATCGTATTTGTGTTGGACCAAATAAATCTAAATGTAATAATTCTAATGGTTGTTTCGTAGAAATATTATTTTTAGATTTAAAAGAGCTTTTCTTAAGTTTTCCAATTTGACAATCGCCGCATAAATTTTCTATTTTGTAATATATTTTAGGTAAACCTCTAACTAGTTCATATTTTGCCAATTTATTAATATTTTTAAAATTGATATGACAGAATCGTTTATGTCATAGCCATGGATCATCATGTTTGGCGGTTAAACATAAATTCGAATTTTTATTTATATTCATGTTTAATACATAAATATTTTTGTTTCTAACACCTTCAAAAATAAGTTGTTTGTTATTATCTAAAATATTACATCTATCTTTTTCAAAATTTATTTGAAAACCTTTATCACGTAATTGACTAATACTTAGTAAGTTGTGTTTTAGATTTTCTACTAATAAAACATTTGTAATAATAAGAGAGTTATATATACCAGAGTTGATGACTTCTCCAATGCCTACGACATGTCCTTTTGAATTATCTCCAAAGGTTACCGTTCCACCATCGATGAATGTTATATTTGATAACATTTTTGAATTTCTGGTCATATGCTTGGAGCATCCGCTATCTAGTATCCATTTCTTCTTATTTTTTATTTTGGGTACCTGTAAAATAAAAGATGTTTTAATTGGTACCCACATATTTTGTTAGGGTCCTAATTGTTAGGAGAAGGTAACCATACCCAAGATGGTTTGGTTACCTTTATAAATATAATTTTTATTATAGACTACGTTCTCTAAGAAATTATTAATATGCTTTTGTCTAGTCAAATTATTATCTGTCTTAAGAATCTAATTTTCATATTTTTCGTATTCATTTTAGACTTAGGTAGACTTTTAGTTTTTATATAACTAATATTTTTAGCATCATTTCCTTTTTGTTTAGAAGAATTTTTAAATCATATTCCATTTCTATTGCCTGATGGTTTTGGAGTTTTGATAAGATTTTCCAAATCTTGTTTTCCTTTATTAAATTTTGACACGTTATTTGTAATTTTATCTAATTTTTCTTTTAATTCTATATTTTCAATTTTCAATTTTCAATATTTCAATACTGTTTTTTAAGTCAACATTTTCTTTTAACAAATTATCCTTCACTATTTTAGTGTTTTCAAAATCAATAGTAATAGCCTCACTTTCTATCAAATTATTTTTGATTTTATCTTGAGATAATTCAAGTTCTTCCTCTAGGATGATTTTTTTCATCTTTTAACATTCATACTTCTAGTTCCGGTCTATTTATTTTGACTATATATTCTTTGTTCAATTTTTTAATTTCTCTAAATCCATCATCTAATTCCATGCTAAGTTTTAATAATTCTTCATAGCTAAGTTTAGGACATACCTCATCAGTTTGTGCCATAAAACACACATTAGCTTGTTCTTCGTCACTATCGCTATCACTTTCAAATGATGAAGAGTCTGAGTCATCCTAAGTTACTTTGAAGGCTTTCTTCTTTTTGAATTTTTCAAATTTGTTCTTCTTTTTATCATCATTGAGTTTTGGAAAATCCTTCTTCATATGTCCGTATTGATCGCATTCATCACTTGATTTGAGATAGGTTTGTTGTGTTGGACTTCCCTTCTTTTTGGAATTTGGCCATCTTTCTAAATTTCTTGAATCTATTATAATTCTTGGCAATGAAGACTATCTCTTTTCGTCATCTAAGTCAGAGTCATCATTCTTTATTGCTGGGAATGCTATCTGAATTCAGTTCTTTTCATGCCTGCAAATTAGCTTCATAGGACATTAAATTTCCTATCAACTCTTCAACTTTGAGAGTAGAGAGATCATTAGCTTCTTCGATAGCTAAAACCTTCCTTTCCCAATCTGATGTTAAAGAGTTGAGTATTCGAGAAACTAAATCAAAATCAGTAAACTTAACTCCTAATGCCATAAGATCATGTTGGATAGTTTGAAATCTAGAATACATGTCAACAATAGTTTCATTTTGTTTCATTTTGAATGACGAAAATTGGTTTTGCAAAATTGAAATCTTAATTTGTTTGATCTTCATTGTACCTTTGTGTGTAATTTGTAAGGTACGCCAAATGTCAAATGCAGTTGTGCATAACATGACACGTGAAAATTCATTTTTGTCTAGAAGCAAAATAAAACATTCATAGCTTTAGAATTATTTGATGCTAAGATCTTTTGTGCATCGGTCCATGTGTTCATAGCAGTAGTAGGTGGTTCATATTTATCTTGTGTTGTTGACCAAATTTCTAGACCATTTGCTTCTATAAAAATTCTCATACGTGTTGACCAATATGCATAGTTATATCCATTAAATAGTGGGGGTCGTGTCGTGGATTGTCCTTCTTGAAAAATACTTGTCATATTAAAGTGATTCAAAAACATGTTACTGTTCTTTGATCAAACTTGGCTCTGATACCAATTGTAAATCTATATGAGTGGATCGTGTACGTATATATATATGCAAGTATAGGTGAACTAACTATATAATGTATCTAATATAACTTGATGGATGATAATAGCAAAGTAAATGGAAATAATCACACCAGAATTTTATACTGGTTCGGACCTCCCGTCCTACGTCCAGTCCCGAAGCTCCTCTTCGGAATTCAACTATCATACACACTCACTTCGCCCGGAGGAATAGGCTTGGTTACAAAAGCTTGTTCTTGTCAAGTGTGTGTTTTATAACACGAATATGGACTGTTGAGTACAAATGCTTCCAATCTATATATATAGATAATATTGATTGAAGAGTTTTGAGTATATGTAAGACTAAAATACAGGTATTAGATTGCTAGAGATCAAGTATTAATCAGAGTATAAGAGTAAAGAGTACAAGTGAGTAAGGTGGGATCTTCTCTTTAATTCCTACTGCTATTTATAGTGATAGAGAGATCCTTTGTGTAGTAGTAAGTGCTCTAAGGTCACTTCTAATGGTGATGAAAAGTTGCAACGAAGAGGAGCGAACGTGTCTTTTCAATTGTGACAGTTGTGCTTGAATATACATGGTCGAGTTCAAAATCAGACGTTTGGAAAATGTTTCGGACGTCTGGCTCTCATATATTTTGTATATGGTTGCTTTTCAGACGTCCGAGTACATTAACCAGACGTATGAATCTGTCTGATTTGCGAACCAGTGGAATCAATCAGACGTCTGGCTAGTGCACTCAGACGTCTGGATTTGTGCATGTTGCTTTTTCTGTGCCTATGTCATTCCTCTTCCGATTCTATCGACTTGTAGCCTCTTGATACTTCTTTTGAGTCTTGTTCTTATCTCTTTGGTGATGTTTACTTTAACAATTACTTATAAATATAGATATATATGCATACTTGATTTACATTGTATAGTTGTTATCATCGAAACCATAGAATTTATTTCCTAACACATTCTGTTTTAGTGGCTAATATGATGACAGAGGTTAGACCAAAACCGTGTTCAATTAGAATCCCTGTTGCTGAGGATTAGGTTCGGTTCTAGGCAGTCATATGTACTGGATTGTACTCGACTATACTCGACCCAACCAAACCCGAGACTCGATGGTCAGGCCGGATCGGGTCGAGTCAAATTGAGAGCCTTAAGTTGACATATCAGTTGGTATTTTAAACCAAGAAAAATACTAATCAAAGCATAAATTCATTAATATACGGAAATTCTAAACTTGAACAAAATAAAATACAAAAAAGTAATTATATTAGCACAAAAGTAATGATGATACGTCATTTGCCAGAAATGGACCAAAGATGCACCGAAGTTGATAAAAATTCAAATATAATGTCATTCTGAATTGATAAAAACCCAATCATATCTTAAATATAATATGGATATGAATAACTCGGATTTAAATACGAACTCGGCCCAGAAATAAAATTGATGAAGCTAGCATAACCCAAAGAACATGCAGAAACTTCTAGCTTATCTGGTTTGCAATAATCATGATGAAACAAAGTATGAAAATGAAGCAGTTAGTCCTGGACAAATTCAATGAAGCAGAAGCTCCCCTAGAATCAAAGAAAAGCAAAACATTCAGAACTCAACACGCAAAGAATTGGCAATTTTCATTACATTAGCAAGCTCATTGGCAATATTTATCACTTATCTATGTGGAACAAGGGCGAAAACAGCAATCTTTGCAACAAAGTAGTCATCTGGATTGATAACGATATTGAAAGCAACTAGCTTTATCACAAATTTGATCATTTGGCTGATACAGAGATTCGAAACAGCAATAATAACAGCAATTGGATCTATAAAGGGTGTGATATTATTAATAACAGCAAAGAGCGGAAAGAAAGCAGCTCTCTTTATGGCAAATCGGAGAACAATGTTGACATCGAGAACAGATCTATTTATTTCATAAACAAATCTGTCTCGGAGAACCTTGAAGATAGTTATAATGAGGCAACGAAATTCTAGGAGCCACCATAATTAATTGAAGTGGTCTTAGAGCTTAAAATTATCTGGCAGCAGGCATTTCATCTCAGAGTTGTTGGAATTTTTGGCCAAGAAGTGGCAGGCAGACGAGTTTGTCGCCATTTTTATTTTTTTCCTCAGAGAGATGAAATAGCGGCTAGAGTTTGATATGTTTTGATTAGCTTGTATATGTCGGTGTTGTTATTTAACCCTAGCGGGCCGGACCCTATATATATGTCTGGTGGGCTTTTCTCATCTTTATATCCATTTTCAAAAAAAAAAAAAAAAAAGTATCCAAAACATAAATGGAAATGTAACTCTTATGAGATAAATTTGTGTGTTGTATCCCTAAAATAAAGCAATATCTATACAACAACTTAGTGTTGACATTTAAGTATCATGAAGTGTTAGACATCACTCTACATACATACAAAGAAGTACATTTTCCAAGAACGATGGAGGGGATGAAAGAAAGAGATGGAAGGACGACGGAAGAATAAGTTGTTTCAAGTGATTGTGTTATTTTTCAAAACAGAAAAATAAAAATAAAAAGTTGTTTTCTATTTTGTATATTAACTTTGTTTTTTAAATTGGTCGTTTTCGACAATATACATATGTCGTGTGCATTTTTGCGTGGATAAAAACCAAAAATCAAAAATAACAAATCAAAAACTAGTTAAATTTTGCTGTATAAATAATTCATGAGGAAACTACCGGAATATTCATTTGAATAAACAACTTGCATTCACTATTTTTTTTCCTCAAACCTGATCTTAGCTTGCGCATCAGAAAATGGTGGATGACACAAATCAAGCGTCAAATAACACCATATAATCTAGCGTCCACATTATCCAGACTACACATTGAAGATCGGTGGATTTGGGGAACACAGAGCAGTCAGAAACATAATTTTAGAAAAGTCAAAAGAGAACATTTTTTTTTAAATAAAAAGAATGAATTGAGAAATTGTAAACCCAACCTAATTGAAAACTGTAAACTACAGAAGACTTAAATCGTCAATTAAAACAATGTTATGGGAGTAAATTTTAAATAGAAGGATAAAATTTGAGAAGGAAAAAAAATCATGATTTTGAAGATATTGTATAGTTTGAGCGGTTAAAGATGAAAAATGTATTTTTGTGGAAAAATGAAGAAATAAAGCTAAACACTGCGAAGGTAATATACTAAGATCGAGAAATTTGTAAAAAGCAACCTATGCAGGATTTAAATCTACTAAGTCTAATATGCAGTCGACTCCTTCATTAGTCATCTTAGCTAAAACCTCTTGAACTGGCTTGTTTTGATCTTTTGGATTAGTAAATTCAGTAGTACCAAACTTCTTTTTATGCAAGAGTCATATGCCAAATGTTATTATTATTACTGCTACTTTCTGAAATGTTTCGCATGGATTAAAGAAGAATAGTAATGAGAAAATTCTTTTTCGACGATGTTGTTGAAGAAGAATCAGCCTGATGGAAAATGCATTAGTGGTAAATACGTTTAGTTCGTAAGCAGTGGACCCATGTTTCAACTTGCCACTTACGACACAGTTTCCATATGAGCTGGCAATATGATGCTCATCAGAATGCATGACTAATTTTTCATTCAAAAACATAAATTTTGGACATACGCGTGTAACGATCTGTTTTTCTTAGATCTAAAAACGACATTTAATACATTCTTACTATTTGCGTATCGAACATTTAAATGTCCGAAAGACAGGACGGTTGAGGTGAAAGAAAGAAAAGACAGAATGTAATCTTACATAAGTGGTGAGAATATTAACAAGTCTCTACGAAAAGAAATCATTTTTATTATACATAATATCATAGTACATTAACATATTATCAGCTGAACAGTTATAACAACATGTCCTTACAATAACTACAACTAGAACAAATAGTGGAAGATAAAGAAAATACAAGAATACATCCTAGAGGTATCCATCTCATTTTCTAAAAGCGCCAAAGTGTCCGGCTAAATCTGGAAAACATGCTCAGACTGGCTCGAGCATTATAGGAAAACAATGTCTGGATCAGCCTGGTAAAATTAGAATGAGAAACTCAAATCATAAGGAATTTTATTTATTACAACTTACAAATTTTTTTAAAACCAAGGGTATACTCGTTAGACCGCGCCGCACATTGGCACAGATGGATTTTTATCTTACGATAACTAAAACATTTCTTTATAAAATCCAATGATATTATAATAATGTCTATGATTTTTTTTGAAGGAAAAAATAATGTCTGTGAGTTTTAAAATATCAATAATCAAATAGTTGCGATGTTTGTACATAATAGCAATAATATGTATACAATCATAAACCAATTGTGCTTATTGGAGAATGGATTTCCAACCGTGACAAGGTAAGGAACCACCTTTCGAAAATCTGCACACCTCTAATTAAATGTACAGTGATATTAAAAATCTTTCAATCTCTACCAACACAAGGCCGACCTAACCTTGAACTAGGTAGTACAAAATATAATCATCCTTTAGTTGCGATCAACAACCAAAAAAGGGTTCCGAAGCATCATAGAGATATCGACACTACATCTTGGGATGATCATACCCTAATGAGTGCGACCTACATAGTCCTACCACATCTACCATGCTTTAACCATTATTAGGATGTGAGGTTAGAGAGGCTATGCTCTTAACATTTAGCAATCCATCTTGAAATGCTAACGCTATGCTCCAAGCAGAAATGCAATGCTAGCATTCACCCATACAAGTTCATTCTGGGTCTGAACGAAACCAAATGCTCATCAAAGAGCATCGTCTTCAATCATCTTCAAGATGTCTTCCACGTGAACTCATATGTTGATTCGGAGTAGTTTTCAGATAATGATTTGATCTCGATCTCTCTACACCAACAAAGATAATTTCCTGTTAACTCATTCCCGGTTCTTTTGGAAGTATACAACAAGTATTCGAGTCCTCACCAGGGAACTCGCATATACAATTATACTTCCTAAGTCAAAGCTGGCCAAGATTTGATAGTTGGTTATTTAACTATCAATTGCACAAACCAACAAAATTCTAGAGATTTATTTACCCATAACAACCACTAAGCCTCAAAAACAAATCTTCATTTATTAAATCTATTTTTAAAAACATTTATCAAAGCATCAATAAACTTATCTCACTGACATAAGTATATTCACAAAAAATTTGTAAAAGATTTCTAATTTCAAAATCATATTAAAGGATCAACCAAATGTTATATAAATTAAAGATAAGAATAACCCCAAACATCATTCCTTCGGTGTTAAGCATGGAACAATGTCCATGCCACCATAATTAAAAAGGTCGTTTAAGGGAAAATCACATCTTAATTTTTTTTATAAATTTCGTCAATAAATTCTTTAATAAATCTCTTTCATTTATGAAATCTCCTTTACTAAATTTCTAATCCATTATAAAAACTTTATAGATCTCCAAAACCATTTATAAAACTTATTTCATAAATATACAAATCATTAATAAAACTTCCTTTATAAATATTCAAAACCATCTTCTCATAAAATTTTCTTATTTAAAACTAACCTCCTCTAATAAATCTTAATCCATAAAGTTCTTTTGATAAAATCAATTATTTAAGACACCTTTAATTAAACAAGATATTATTTAAAACATTTTTCATTTAACTATTTTTAAACCACATTAACAAAATAATGATTTAAACAATCATTAAAAGGTATTAAATTAACTTCGAACATTTTAATAAAATAATTATTTAATTATCCTTTAAATATCATCGCTTAGTCATACTTAAATATCTTTTTTTGGCAAGGCCAACTAGTTTTATAGCAGATCGTCCATTTTTTAATACGAACGTAATAAACATTTAGATATAGGAGTAAGGTAGAAATACCTTAACTACTAGTAAAAAGAAAATACAACACATGATTGTGGCAGAGGTGACACAACTACTATAATAAACCTATGAGTAGGACTCCTCAGAAGAGGAACAAGCACCGTCATCCGCTATTGCCTGGGGAGAAACCAAAGGAGCATACCCAACAATACGCGCAAAAGGGTGAAAAAGCACATCAAAACAAGGGTCATAATCCACTGGATCAGGAGAATATATAAAACATCGATTCAAAGAAGCATCAACTAACATGACAGCTTTCCAATCCGCATGCTGATCAGTCATAGCGAGCACTAAAGAATCGTCACATATACAGTAGCGGAGGCATCTGAGGTCCAATTGATCATCGAAAATAAATCTAAAAAAATAATCCTCCACGGGTTATATCTCATATCAGATTTGAAATCAATCCAACACCTTACGGACTCGTCCCAAACAATGTACAACTGAGGTGGCACGATATCTGTAGCGGCTAAAGGAGCAGCTGATACTCCAGAAGGAACCACGAACCTAATGTCTGAAGGGGAGGCAGGCGTAACAATGGGACAAGGAGGTGGAGCCAAATCAGGAAGAGGCACATCAGGAAGTTTGACTGACTGAGAGGTTGTGGTAGAAGCCTTAGGGACCCATTTCCTAAGAGGGGGACGAGGCAGAGGAATTTTGAGACCCACCACGGAGATGGAAAAATGCTTGCAAGCGATGGCAAGGTGGCCAAATGAATAACAAACGATACAAATGTCGGGAATCCATCCGCAATGATGGTTAGTGACCCTTTATTAAACGGATAAAATGAAATATTTTACTTTCCAAAATTTGAAAGAGGCTTAATGACCACAATGGTTCATTTAATTGAGTTTAACTTATCCAAGTTATACATGAGTATTTACATAACAAGCAGATGTGAAAAAGGAAATCAACAAATAACATCTATCAACATATAGGTAAATGTCCAAGTTATCAAAATAGCAGACGAGGATTTGTTCTGCTAAATACATATCCAAGTAAATATAATAGCAGAATGTGTTTTTATTCTTCTTAGATAGATGTCCACACACTACAACAAAAAAAATCTTACGATAGCACCAAAAAATGCTATTAAAGCCTATAATAGCGGTTTAATAAACGCTGTATAACGACATGTTATTAAAAACCGTGAATAATTTATAGCGCATAATAAGCGCTATAAAAGTTTTAATATAATAGCACAAATAATCCGGTATTTTAAATATTTTTATAGCGGCAAATTATGTGTTATTGATTACTATAATAGCGCTATTTGTCCACTATGACATTCGTTATTAGCTACAAAATACTTTTTGTTTTTTCTAAGATAGCACTAATAATTCGCTACAAAAGTATTAACATCGGATTATAAGTGATGTATATGGACATGTTTTATTGTAGATGTTGACTTGTCACAACACCAGTATGCCGCTATAAAGATTCGGCTACAATAGCGCTTATACTATGTTGTGACACGTTCTTTTATAGCGCTTACTGACATACTATTCATCATTCTTTATAGCGCTTTTTATAATACCATAGCGCTTTTTCCTTTATGCATCTCTAATACTGCAAATTTAACGGCGGTCATTTGGCGCTACTAAATATTTATAGCGGTTTTCAAGTGCTATGGTTAAGTTTCACAATTCAAAAAATTTCTGCATATTATTGATAAACTACAGTATTAAATACCAATGTCAAAATACACAATAAAAATCATTTTAAACATAAAATCATTATAAACGCAAGAATCATAAAAGATAAATATAGAGATGTAATACATTACATTAAACATATCAAATATTCATACACATAATATCTTATAGCTTAAACCACATAAATTAAAACGTAGTAGCAAATGTTTTAAGCACGCCCCAAAAAATAGTAGCAAAGTTTAACAAAAAAATAAGTACATATTTGGTTGTTTGCATGAAAAAGAAGACAACAACTTTCGCATTCTTCTTTTTTCACGCACCTGCAAATAACATAAATATTTACATTAGGAACGAATAGGAATAAAACACTGATCGAATCTGATTTTTAGATAGCATAGTGCAGTATGTATGCATAAAGAGATGATAAGTTGAAACTAAGGCCTTTTTTAACCTGACTACAAAATACATGCAAGCCATAGAAAATCAAAGCAATCTTAAAGAATTTCAAATGAAGTGATAATAACAAAACCAAAATCAAGGGAAGAAACCTTTTAGCATGTTTTGAAAGTAAATTAATCCAACGACAACTTGGAGGAAGAATAGAACCTGATATAATAAAATCATCTTTTAATGGTTGAAATGAAGTCAATTTGTGAGCAAGCAAATCATCATGGTTAAACCAATCAGAAAAGATGTCAAGTAAGAAATGTAATATTAGAAAAGGAATAATTTACAGTAAAACAAGAATTGCGTTTTCAACTTTACCTACGCCCATCTTTGGAATTAACTGACGAAGTTGGAGAATGATGATTGTCTGCACAAAATATTTATCTTGAGATGGCAGTAATTTCATCTTCCTATTTTAATCTGAGAAAGCAAAAGTATATTAAACCATATTAAGCCAAGTTTTTATGATAGTAAACGAATTGACAATATTTTCATTCACCAACTACTGCAACTCCCTGTACAAAAACATCACCTTCCCCTTCAACCTTACCACAATAACACAACCACATGCAACCACCAAACACCATCCATATCTAAAACACGGGATACTCTTCCTTCAAATCATCATCACTGCTCCACCAACCACCCAGTCTCCTCCACTCGTTCGCAGCTTCCGACATCACCAGACCTCCCACCCACAATAGCTTCAAACTCGTTGCTTTGGTCAAGCTACGACCCCAAAACCGCTCACTCAGATTCCTCAGGACAACCATCATGCAAACTCCATCGCCAAGCCTACAATACATCAGTTAAACACCTGACACCCCCAACCTCAGCAGGAATGCAAATACCCAAAAACTGCAGATTCCCCCTATCACATCCTCACTGGAACTCCTCATCACAGCAAACTAAACCACAATTTCAACTTCCTTTAACTCCTCATTCTCCAAACAATACATTTCCAGAAAGCTGCATCACTCTGCAACTCTCCGCTCATCAATTTAATTAAACATCACAAAACTGCAATTCAACCCATCTTCTTCAAATCCCCAAACTGCTACAAATTTGCAACCAACAACTGACCATCAAGCTACCGAATGACAAACCCAACCACTCAGCAGTTGAACAAACTACTCCATCCAACCTCCATCAGCCTATTCCCCGAACTCCAATTTGTCACCACTCGACTTCCAAACAAACTCATCGCGACATCACCCATCAATCACCAAACTTCAAATCCGAACATAATCAACCTTCACTACCCAATCGAAATCGTATTCCTCAAACCGACCTCAGCACGTAAATCGCCTCAATCCAGAGCCTGCCACCCTCAGCGAACCATCTACATCACGATATCGAACTTCAATCACCATGCACACCAACCATCTCCTACATTTACAAACCATCTTCAATCATTGAAACCTAAATTCCAAGCTCTAACCCACAACTCTCCATCACAACCACAACTTTAATATGTAATTTAATAAGTGATACTTACTATATATTTTTATTCACATGACAATTAAGATCCCATGTGTGTGTATTAACTAAAGGGTTGTACTTATTGAAGATAGATATATATGTTTATAAACAAAGTAGATTATACTTACTGAAAATTCATGTCATTACAACGTGCGCAGCATGCCAAGCTATTATAGAATCAATGGCTTCTTCCATGTATTGTAATTCAGATGTTTATCTCCAGAGCACCTCAGTTGGATCTTTGACAACCTCTATCCAAAATTTAACTGCATTTGGTCCTAGTGGTTAAAAATGGACCAGTGTTTTTGGATCAGTTGACTCTACACGTCCTACAACAACTATTTTTTCCTTCTCTGATAAATCCATCAGTTTGCATATGTTATTCGTTCTTGAATTTGCCGTTTATAAATTAACAAAAAGGATACGTTGTGTTGGTTTATGTTGATAAAATATATTGATTAATCATTGTAAAATCATAATTTAAAAGATATGCCAGTGCATAAAAATCAGTATCATAAATGTTTGCACTATGGTCTGCGGCGTAGGAGATGCTGGAACATTAACCATCTTAACAAATACTTGGGACTCAGGCCATGCTACCTTCCTACCGACAGCTTCTTCAAACGTATCATAGCAGGGGCTGGCCTCCACAAAAAAGCAACCTTTTTTATTGGATTATCTATCCAAATAATCATAGCGCATGGTCCAAGAGGATGGATCATTAATAATTTCATTTTAGTCACTTGAGTGTCATCGCCCTTCAGCCACTAATTCTTTGCTCTCTCCCTAATCATAAATCTTGCATTTGCATTCTAAGTTGCCACTTTTAGTCTATTCGAGACAAAAATATGTATTTAGTAAAAGTTAAATATTTTAAAATAGTATGTCAATTGCGAAAGATAAATGTTTACCACGTCTTCTTCTTCTTCAAGGTGATCATTTGGATGTAAAACAACTCTATTCGCTGGCCATGCCACTAGATGATCCTTTGCTTCCCCAATAAGTGTGAAATTAGATGTAGGCCTCCATAAAAAAACATTTGGCTTTGTTGGCAAGTCCATTAGAATTACCATCGCATCCGGTCCTAAAGGATTATTATTGACAAGCTTGTTTGGATCCTTCGACACAACTCTTCCTTCGACAATAATTTTTTCATTTCCTCGCCAATCCAATAAATCACATTTTTGGAGGTTTTTATCATACTTGCACTGCAATTAATCAAAGGAATAATATATTAATTACTGGAAAAAATAAAAATAAAAATGATGTGAAACCAATAACAACGTACATGAGGTGTGTTTACTTACCAGCAAATAAATTGTTATAACATTAGTTTACCCTTCAACACTCAATTATAATAACATGAATACAATTATGAGAACAACTAGCAAATATTGGCATCAATTCTCAATAGACAATTACCTAATTTTTCATCATCACGAGAAATTTTTGCTCTAACTCTAAAACTTTTCTTTCAAATTGCATTATTTGCTTATCCTTAACTTATGCTAAAGTTTCCTTAGTGATGTTCATATTCCTTCCCATTACTCTTAATCGACCCGGTCTATCTTGTCCCAGTACTTGAGAAAGTGCATCTTCTTTGTAATTGATTGCTGAGCTTGATGTGGAACACTTTCAACTTGTTTTATCTTTGTCTACAAAAGTAAATGCACATAGATTATATAATGATACATTTATATACTAAGAAAGTGATATATCTGAAATTGAAAGAAGTAAAATGCCATACTTGTGAGAAATGCAGTGTACTGAAATGCAGTTGATACTTTGCACAAGTCAAAGCGAATATACTAAATTTAAAGTCAAAATCAGTTGATAATTATGCCACGTTCAACCACTGAATGAGCGAAATCCAAGAAATGGGCTAAAATAGTATATAAGCTTTTTAATCCGAAATACCTAATTGTATCACATTACATAGCAGTTTATTTAGTTATAACTGAAGCAATTTAAACCATAAACAAAGAGACGAGGCTGAAAAATATAGAACATGTTAGGTTATATTGCTTATTTAGAAAGTCGGGTAATTGACCAATCTAAGGCTAATATCACTTTGTAAATCGGTTTTAATATTTCAGTTTGAATTTTTTTAGCTATAGTTATTAAATTTAGGTGTATTAAGCATGCACCCACTTAAAAAAATGATGAAGAGACTCTTTTCCCTTTATAAAAAAGCCTACAATGTTGCAAAATATGTCAAGGTAAGAATCAAAGTAATTATAAAGTCAGTTTCTTTGTTAGCACCTATTATGTAGTTTAATTTTGCTAGCTAAATTATGCTTTAAATGAATTTAAAGTGCATTATAATAACTAGTACAAAATGACGATAAAATTTTACATTAGAGCAGACCAGTTTTAAAATTAATTTTGTATATATTGTGAGTTTTAGAACATTGGTTTAACCTAGCCACGTGATCATTTTCACAGCAGTATTCATACTATAATTTTGAGTCTTATAATAGGTTTATTGTTTTATGATATCATTTCAAGTCAAAAATATATTTGCCCATTCATTTCATTTTAAGGGATCCTTTTGAGATACATTAAAATCTAATTATACAACAGTATGCATTTGTATGAACAGACATTCAAACTGTAAATGTACATATCAAATGTCTACTCAAAGACATAATTTAAAATGCATGTTCGTAGAATAGGAAAACAAGGCGTATGGTCATGTGCCACACATATATAATAAGCTGAGATCTGAACATAAAGAATAGAACTTTGAAGCATAGTTCTTGACATTTCAAGTGGACATTAGTGAAAATCAACAAATGTTAAAGGATAATTAAATAGATACAAAGGGTATTAAAGTCAAAAAGTTTTTATCCACTCGATCAATATTTTAATGGTCAAAGTTTATATTACCATTTATTTTACAAACTAATGTAAGTAAGACAATGTTGAGTTTGAAAAATTATTTGCTTTCGTAAATGCTTTGACAGTTGAACAGGGATGAAACTGTAACATGTTAGACATAGAGCATTCATAGCTTATATTTTCCCTAGTTGTTAAATAATGTATTGCGTTGTATATATGGTGTTATTTGGTTTTTTTAACAATATGCAATTGCAAATGAACATCTGTTAAAACATCTTTAGTATTTTAAGAACATATCAGCATTAGACAATGCAAACATATCAGCTATCCATTACCAAATTAATCAAGAGGGTCCTTTTTCTAATGCGCATAACAACAGCAGCCTACTTGCTGTCATGCCAATTTTTTTCCATTTACTTCAGTTTGTTTTTTTCTTTTAAAAAGGATTAAACTGCCTTAAAATTTAAGTTATGAACCATCTTACCATATGTTTTCAAAATACATGGATGATTAGGATGTGCTATTTCCTAATTGAACATGTGAATTACCTTACCACATATTGGTCAAAATCAATTTACTATAATTTAAGAAGGACAAACAAATTTTGATCAACATACTATAGTATTTGCAACTGTCATATTCACCGGTTCACCATTTTTCCGTGTGCGAGATTTGATCCAAGGTTGACTTCTAATGAAGGAAGAGAAATCACCATTTTCTTTTTCTACATTCAAAAGAACATCAAATAACAAATAGTATTAAGTAAGAAGTTCATAAATATTACAGTAGATAAAGTTATCTTTTTTACTATATCTTCAGCCAGTCGTGCCATTCCTTTACGACTGCATGTATATGGCAACTTTTTGTCTCTAATAGCTTTGTTTTCATGCTTAATACCTAAAATAAGAGATTTAAATACGTCATTTATAACCTTTATGTTCTTATATTTCGTACAAAGAAATAAAAAACAACAATAAAAAATTACCTGAACTTCCGAACTCGTTTTTGACTTTATAAATTTCTTCCACTTATTTATACTTTTGATGTTACTTGGCTTCAACTGAAGCTTTTTCTTCATGGACTTCGATTTAACTATTTGACGAACTAGTGTATATTTTGACGCCCGCCAAATACCTCCCATTTGCTTAAATATTAGTGTTTTTTGCCAACCTGCATCCAGTTTAAACCTCGCTTGCAATATTTTTCATAACAAGTGTCAATATTCTTAACATAAAAACCAAATATTATAGTATTTGTTGATATCTTTAAGAAAATGTAACGGTAAAGACAAATTTAGATGGTGCAATGGAATTTTCAAATTTCAATCATGGTATAATTTTTCATTCGCAAGTAATTAGGCTCAAGATCCTCAACTAGAAACGCATAAACTGTAAATTTAGATGGCCTCCTAAGCAAATATTAATGATATTCAAATTTAGATGATATTCAAATTTAGATGATTTTAGTGGCCTCTTAAACAGATACTAATGATACCAATGATATTAATGATATTCAAATTTAGATGGCCTCCTAAGCATAAACTGCAAGTAATTTTTGATTCTTATTTGCCTACCCAGATCGTGACCAAATCAATGATAATGAAATTTCTAAATAATTTAGACACATTCAAGTAAACAAACACATTCAAGTAAATAGACACAAACTTATACTACTTGAATTATCATCAAACACCTAGTTGAAATGCAGTTTACCTACTCAAATGAGTACATCTACATATTCGTACTTATAACAACTATAAAAGAAAGTCCGAGGCCTTGGTGCAGTGGTAAAACGCCAGGCTGTTGACGACAAGGTCGGTAGTTCGATCCCTGCCTCCGGCATATTAAACTGTGCGCCATGATGATTCTTGCAGACTTGTGTGCTGCCTACTTTGTAAATATAAGTACCCAGTTTCAAAAAAAAAAAAAAAAAACAACTATAAAAGAAAAACACCTAGTTGGAAATATCATAAATATCATGTTATGTGCAATTGTGCATTGCTTATATTACATAATTACTTTAGTTTGAAAATGAGATAACTTTTTTTAACACCTTTGTATACTTAATATCAATTCCTATCCTCAGGCATTCACATATGACAATCTTAACTTAGAATCTTATGAGAAATAAATAAGATAAATGGTGTCTCAATCTAATTTAAAAAACTCAGACCACAAACCGAATTCATTCCCCTATTCAGAATCTAACCAAGTTTCATCGGAACTTAGAATCGTTTCAACAATTAATTGGGTTCAGTAAAAAAAAGTACACTACAATATTTGTAATCGAAGTTCATGTCATTCATCATTTAAAAATTGGTATCAAATGCGTAAGGTAATCATCTATTTTTTTACACATTTAATTGACTTTTCTACATTTGTATGGAAAAAAACTACTTTTTAAATTGCAACCCATTTGCATCATATACCGAAGGAAGTTACTCTCCCTGTGTTAGCGAACTACTACTCCATACAACTTTGCAAATTACTTAGCGCCACACAAAGTTAGACTGATATAATTCAAATTATGAAAATTTGTTAATAAACATATAATTTCCTTCCTGGTTCTAGTACTTTGTTATTCAACCATGTACAAGTCACCATATTCAACGAGTCATGTAATTTCCATTTTGCGTATTGTATCTATTTAAGTTTCTTCTTGCAGTTTTATTATTATTTCTGACCTATGTTTGATTTCTAAAATTCCACTATAATTTAATTTAGGATCCAGTAATATTGTCTTGTTTTAGCCATGATAATCTACCTTGTTTGACTTTCCATTTAACCCTGTCATATTTCCAAATTCGCCAAATTAGATGTTGGCTTGATTTTTGCTAAATTAAGACAACCTATGGCATTTCCAAAATAATTTAGACAATCTACTTAAAAATATGGACCTCTATTAACTCACAGTATATATAAAAAGCAAAGAGTTACATTAAATAAAATGGAATATCCCTTCGACTGAATTTTTGGGTCAACTCTATAAAAAAAGAAAAATCTGGAGTATCTCTTGTGACTGCCAAATTTCAAACCGATCACCTTATTATTAACTATTTAATTCAGAAATATATGACTATTTAAAATAATCTTGATAGATTAGCTGAAATGTATAGAAAAACATAGAAACATATAAAACTAAATGTTAAAGAAAGATATGTCACCTGAATGCTTCCCCATAAAACATCTCTTAAATCATCACTAAGGTGCCTCTAATCATTTAATGTGACCGGAACCACTTTTCATACAAGCAGCCCTAAAAAGGAAGATAACTTGATCAATCCATCTCCTATTGGTTCATCGACACTATTAAATTCAACTTCGATTACCTCCAGAGAGTTGAATGGAAGCCTTCCAGCTTTAGTTGGCCCTCTACTTTTGTACCCACATTTAGACATGCACTACCACCATGCATATGTCTCTCACCATTTATTGGACCTTTAGAATTTTCTTCCAATTGAATTGCATTATCTTCATCTATTTATGGGTTGTGTTCGTTATGAATCTCATTATCTACCTCAAATTGCTCATCTCTTGCAATGCGTTTATTAGGTGTAGATTTAGGCTCTTTGACTTCTTTTTGCATGTCAGTGTGCTTTCTCTTTTTCACAGTCCTGCCCATTTTCTATTACAAAAATTGATCATGTTACAAAAAGGTGTGAGATTACATGAAGTAAGAATAGGTAAGCATATAGCAATGAAAGAAACTCATGGATGCTGCTTTCTAATTTTGCATAAATGTATAAAGTCATTCGTACAAAAAACGACGAAGTAGTTCGTCGACTTAATTAAAAATACACGGCAAAATTTTGCATTTAATTATATAAATGCCAATTTTGGTGAGTGCGGTTTTCGAAGCATACCTGATGAAACCATCAGCACATGATTATTCTGACAAATATTAGATTGGCTTTCATATAATCCACCATTATGCAACAATAAAATAATTTAATAGTATACATGTACATGTAGTTTCTTAATTGACTGTACTAACTAATTAGCCAAAGAATAGAAATGCTTTAACATTCTTTTGCATTAAAAAGCCACAAGTTCATAAGAATATGCATGGCAAAATAACATTAATTCTTTTAGTCATTGTTGAACAAAATAACTGCGTGCTACAAAAATCCGCTGATGAAAAAAAATATCCATATTTGTGTACCATCGAATTATTAAAATAAATGTTGATTTGTTCGTTATTGTTTATGTATAAAAACTGAATAATAGTATAATATATTATTGGTGGATGGAATGCCTATAAAGACTGCTATTTTGCAATTAACTAGTATTATTCTGTTTTCCTTGCCTTTGACTATTGAAGAGAATAAAAGCACAAATGAGTACACATTTAAGAGCGTAGGTCCAATTTCAGGATTTCAGATGCATATGTTTAGATGGTTACATACAAAGTTTGAAAAAATCATGCACATTTATATAATTTCATATGCATTAGTGCTTATTCAAGTCGGCTAAGGGTCCAACTGCACTAACTTGGTGACATTCATGAACAAAATGGACCAAATAACAAAATAAGAAATAAAATACAAGTGGAAGCCAGTTGCTTTAGGCATAGTGAAAAGTATTGTGCTTTATCTGAGATCTCACCCGATTTGATAAATCGTGAATGAAATTTTCAAGAAGAAACGCTATCGCATTCTGAGATTTGAAGTCTTGGTTAAAACATTGAAATAATTACTGAAATGTGTATTGTTTAAATATTGAAAGTGACATATATCCTCTTTTTCAAATATCCATGTGTGCACAATCCTTGGTGACTTTGGAGTAAAGTTCCGTTTTATGTATTTTTAGGAAAGAAAAGGAAAAAAAAATGACCACAACTAAATTAAAATAGAAGAAGACATTTCTCAAATAAATTGACCCCCTTGGTTGTTAGTACTTCACAATCGACATTTATAACAACAATTATAATCATTCACATGGGTTGATACTCTACAATTTTGATTCCGGTTGACAATAAGAAAACTAACCATCCATAAATATTTTAATATCAATTTCACAAAATGAATTAGTTTGGTGACAAACTAAATAAAGTAAGATCTTACTATGATAAGCTCTTATCCAAATATAAGTTCAATATGACAGACACAAAACATCACACTATCACTATGAGAAAAGAACCTCTATATTTACAAAGATTAACACCATATTACGAATAAATCATCTAACCATAGAACAAGACAAAACTAAAGGGAAAAGGTTGATGTTCGGCGAAATATATTGTTCTTAGAAACACTTAGCATGATCAAACAAACTAAGCATCCATTGTAGCTAATCAAGAAACGACAGAAGTTACCAAAGACATGATAAAACAAAAGGGAAAAAATTGATATTTTTCCTAATGGATGATCTCCGAAACACTTAGCAAGATCAAAGAAACATCAACATTCATTATAGTTGAATAAGAACTGCTTCACTTACAAAAAATAAAAGCAAACGTGTATTTTACCTAGTTTAACTGTCTGCATAGTGTATCATGATGCATATACTTAACAAAAAAGCATAAACAGAACAAAACCACATCTGTTACAGGTCAGCAAATTCAAAATGATGCAGACAATCAACTTAGTAAAGAAGTTAGAGAAGTTGAAAATCTACTCATAACAAGAATAAACAAGCCAAACCCTCATAACATGCCTCACAAGAAAATAAGGTTGAAAATCTACTCAAATATGCCTTCACAATCTTCTCTAACATAACTAATATTCTCCACGGAATCAATATCCATATCAGTTTCTTCAAAATCTATCCTAACAAAGCTAACTTCAATAACATGATCATCTGTCTCTAATTCATGAAAACCTCTTGGTGGTGCCTTCATTACAACATACCAGTTAGAATGATCATTCTCTCTTGAATTAAAATTTTTTTTCGCTTGAGATGCAAGAATATATGGATCTTTTACAAATTAAGCTTGATTTTGATGTAAATTGAGAAGAGTGAATCCGTCTTCGACCTTCACCTCGTTTTCTATATTTTCCCAATGACACTTAAATACGGGAATATAAAAAACATGATAGTTTAACAAGATTATGTCAGTCACTATCCCATAATAAGTGACCACATCAACTCTTTGAGAGATATCTTTTGCACTTGCCCCACACATAGTAGTCATATCATAAGTCACCCCATAATTTTGAGTTTCCCACTCGACGTCTATTGTGTGAAAACGTTGTATGTTAATTACATACCCTTTATAGGACAATGCACCACAACTCAGACCAAAGACAATCCATTTTACATTTCGCCATTATTGAGTGCGACGACCCACATTTCGTAAGGTTTAAATCGACAATAATCCACACATGTCCGACTTAAACAATCCGGAATGCAGATAATCAATGGGTTGAATAAGAAAAATAAGAAGAGATGAAGAAACAAAACACAGAAACTCACAGCGGAATGACAAAATATAATAGTCAAATAAACAAATTCATATAGCTGTTTACCATACATTTGATTATAATCTATACACATTTATCAGAGTTATATATACATATCAGAGATAAATAATCAATACAGCAGAATAGCATAATGCAGGGGATAATAATAATAGCAGTATAGCAAACTCTGCCTTCGTCCTTCAGAGAATAGTCTTCCATACGCTGAAAAAACTCAGGACTGACCCGAGCGTAATGAAAGGACAAAACACTCGAGTCAGGACTAAAATACTCTTATGTAAGTCAAATCGATGTCTCAGAATATGAGTGCAATAACTTAAGAAATGTTACGGGATTTTCCATCCCCTAAGGATCCGTTAAACTATTTATATATAATAGTTTACGCTAAAATAGATAATGTCTATCAGTAAAATAAATATCAAAATAGCGTTAAGGCTTTACATTGATCCACCTTAACACATTTTACAGTTTTAAACCAAAATCGTAATGGGCTCGTATAGGGATAAATATGACAAGGCACGTGAGGCAATGCCCAAGGTAGGATTCTACCAGTTTACCCTTTCTAAGTGGTCGTAACCCATCCGTGGCCGACCGCGACAATCAATCCAAACGACAAAAAGATGCACCCATCGAATCTGAAACCACAATAGTAATATGAGGGATCAACGTCACTAGAAGTAGCTAACCTTAATGGTAGACATGGGCTCCTGTTTTAGTCATTTTAATTATGACACGAATGCCAAGGCTATCCATCATCGTTCTCTTACTTCATTCCAGTAAACGTTGCCAATTCAATCACTACATTCTGAATATCATCCACCGCGTACATGGTTGTTAAAGTGGTTCCAATACATGGTTGTTAAAGTGGTTCCAATATTGACAGAGAGTATGCCAATAAGAGGCCCTGGTCTCTTTAACCACCAATCGTCATTTTATACACCGGTTGGTTCTTTTACATTTCGAAACAATTTGCACTTGATATCAAAATATCATATTCATTTCAAAAACAAATCCATTTCAAAATCTATCATATATTCGCTTTAAATCAAATCCATCTCGAAATTATCATATATTCAAAATTATCAATTTTGTCCGTTAAATCAATTTCACTTCCAGAATTTTATTCGAATTCAATTTAAGTTATAATCTTCACTTCAACCTAGTTCGTATTTAAACCCAAGATTTAAATATAAATAATTTACCCTTTAACCAGTTTGAATTTTAAAAATTAGTTAATAGAAAATATTTAAATAGTTACAAATAGTTTCATAGAAAATATTTAAATATTTTAATCCAAAATAATTTGAATATAAAAATGGTTTATATAGTAAAATAGTTTGGAAATCAAAATAGTTTGAATATTTAAAGAATGTAGATTTTAAATCATTTATACAAAAATATTCCTTTTAAAAAATATTTTAAAGTCAAACCGGCCAACTTCCCAATTTTCTACCCAAAATCAATTCCAAATCCCGTTTTGATTTAATCGATTCAATTCCGATTCCAACTCGAATAAATTTTGATTCCATATAAATTTCGATTTTAATTCACAAATTCCTTTAATTTCAATTTCCATTTCCAAATTAATTTAAATCTCAATTCCAAATTAATTTCCAATTCCAATTCCAAATTAATTTAAATTCCGATTCCAAATTCCAAATTAATTTTCAATTTCAGTTCCAATTCCAAATTTGGTCTCAAAATACCGATTTAAACACTTAAACCAAATTTACTTTCAATACCAAATTTTAAATCCAAATTTTCAATTTTAACTCAAATTTGAAATATCATTTCATATCAATTTTTCTTAGAAATATATAAAGTTCGAATAAAAGACCAATCTTTTAAAACAAATCGACATTCGAGAATTTCTGCCGTATTTCAATTTTTTTTACTTAAAAAAAATCTAAACTTTGATTAATTAAACAATTTCTTTTACCAAGTTTAAATTCTAACATTTCAAGCTTCGATTCAAAGTAATTCAATTTTCATAAAATGGATTTCATTCTTAAAATCAATTCATTTAAATAATTTCAAACACTTTTAAAAATCATTTAATTTTACCAACCCGGTGTTCGTATATAATTTTCTAACCTATGGCCAAGTGGATAATTATTTCAATTTAATTTGAAGGATGAATATATGCCATTTCAATTCGAATAGATGTCATAGGTATTTATCATTTCAACCTATTTCTTAGTTAATTCGTAATAATTCAATTTACAGTCTTATATACTATAAATTATATACGTGCTGATAACATGAAGTATCAAAATAAATAAACATCCAAATTAACAACCAATAGCATCCATCACAACCAATCATCTATACCATCAATTAAATTTAAATTTATTTTAACAGTCGATTTAAATTCTATCAATTAATTTATATATGAATTTAAATGATAGTTAAACCTACCAAACAACAGCCAATACATTTCATATCACTTTAGAATATAAATTTAACTAACAAAGAAATTATTTTAGTCAATTGTGAGCATAAAACACTCATCTTTATCTAAAACTGAAAATATTTCAGTTTCAAATAAATTTCCAATCCAATTCCACGCTGAATAAATTTTGGCGAAGATGAAATAAGGACTAGGGTTACAAGTTTTCATCAATGTGGACTAGGGTTTTATTCCCGCCGCCTCTTCCATTTTTTCTTTCGTTCTCTTCTTGGTCTTCCGTATTAATCTTTCGTTCTCTTCTTATTTCACACTCTTTCTCCCTTAACCCCAGCTGTCCCAATGCTGTGACTTGCAACCCTATCCATTCTTAAACCTCCTTTTTTCTTGCTCAAATCCCCCGATTCGCTTCTCTTTTCCTTCATTGATTTCGACCGTCTTTCGATTGTTTTACTTTGGTCCATGTTCTTGTCAACCCGCCGCGCTTCAGCTCAATTCCTTGCCCTTGGTGACTGCCTGCAGCGGAAGTGGCATCTTTGATTTGGTTTTGGCGCTCTTGGTTTTGGTTGGCTCCATTCTGGACTAAGTACGTGCGATTGGTCTGGTCTTGTCATTGCTTCTGTTGTCTAGTGGAGCGTTTTCTGTTTGATCTATTTTTGGGTTTTTGTGGTGGTTGCCATTTTTAGCTTTTGCCCTCTGGTGATTAGTTGGCTCCGGGCAGTTCGTCTGCGGGTCTTTCTCCTTGGTTGGTATGCCATGTTCTTGCTGGTCTCTTGTTCGTGGGGGAGTTCTTCATTGTAGTTGCTCTGTGTCTTTGCAATGTGTATTCCTGCACGTTATTGCTTATGCGAATTCGGCATTGGTTATCTTGCGAATTGGTCTTGGTTGTTTTCATGCCTCCTGCATTTTATATTGAAGATTCTTGTTCCTTGTTATATTGGAGCTTCTTGTTCCTGCAATGTTTATTTCGTTTTATGCTCTCGTTGGTAGAAACTTCTTGCTCTTCTGCTGGAATTGAAATAGTTGTTTGGACTCTTGGGATTTGGGTTCAGTTACTTTGGTAATTTGTTCCTTTGGATATTTCGTTTCATAGTTTTGTGGTTTAGTAAGGTGTGTTTTGTGATTGCCTTATGCAACTTGATTGTCATAATTTGTACCCTGCGCGGTGCCATTTTGTAGCTCGGATGTGTTGTCCGACTCCTGTGCTGTAATCAAGTTTAGGTTTAGTGGTCGGTCCACTTTAAAAACCTTGTATTTGTTGATAGGCATCCCGCTTATCTCCAACTTTGTATTGTTTTATTATTTGCTATAATAAAAAGTAGACGGTCCACTATAAAAACCGGCTGGCTTTGCCAAAAAAAAAATTCCATGATGAATCCTTCGTTGATAAGATCCCAACATGATTTTATTCATCCAAAACTGATCTTGCAAATAAAGTGACGTGATAATTAGTTTAAAGATAATATCAATATTAATTAACTAAAAATAAAATAATAATGATGAAAATCACGATCTTATCTATTTATACATGCTCACGCTCAAATCACGCGACCATGATTCAACCATCGTGCACGCATCTATCGCCGACCGAACCATTGCTGCTTTGCCTCACTGCCAGCGCCCGACCTTGAGCCGCCGCCATCGATCTCACGCAAATCGAGCACCCTAAACCCCCAATGCAAACGAATGAACACCACGTCTCCAGCGTACACACGCCTAGCTTCGATTGCTCCCCTCAGCAACACGCTCGCGACCAAGTG
Source organism: Allium cepa (assembly GCA_030765085.1). Classification (NCBI taxonomy): domain Eukaryota; kingdom Viridiplantae; phylum Streptophyta; class Magnoliopsida; order Asparagales; family Amaryllidaceae; genus Allium; species Allium cepa. Next base: position 604,814,333 of record CM060941.1, read on the forward strand.
CGCTCCGCCTCGCCAACAAGCCGCCACCTTCTCCTCGTCGTGCTTAACACCATTGCCAAAACCCTAAACTCCAAACAATCATGTGACGACCTCGATGCTTGAACGAGAGCTCCACCAGAGTCGTGTTCCTTTACGCGCAACCCCGTCGACGTCGTGCTACAACTGCTCCTCCGGTCGACGCCGACGTCGCTTTATTTTTCTTTTTTTTAGATCGACATTTTTTTCAATTTTGAGTCGATTGGCATTTCTCTTTTTAGGATCGAGATTTGTTTCGCTTGTTCTCTCTTTGTTTTAAATCAGTCTGTTGTTCTTTTTTTATTTGAAGTCTGATTTTTTTGACTGCGTACGATTAGAAATAGAGGGGAGAGAGAGATATACGGCTAAAAGAAAGTATCCAGATAACGAGCAAATTAGAAAAAAAATAAAAAATTATACTATATTGAAAATATCTAGCCAGAATGGCCCACGTAAATCCGAACCCCAATCGAAGCGTGTCGTCTAGCGTTAATAATGTTTTACCCCCATTTCGAACACAGTGGTACTAGTTTCGAAGGCTAATTCGATCATATGCAAAAGATAGCTTTCCAAATCGAATTATTTATTTAAATTCTGAATTTAAATCCTATGCATTTCAAGCTCTGACGGCCAAACGACAAGTCCGAACGCTACGAAACATGAAATCCAAATATAATTCACTATTCCGGATTCGATAAAACTAGTTTCGTCGAAATCCAAGAAGTGGCCAAAATGGCTATTTTTACTCGTCAATTAAATATAAAATATAACATTTTAAATTATCCACATTCAAAATCCAATTTAAAAGGTTAACCATCTTCGTTCACATTTAAATAAAATTTAAATCAACTTCCAAAGTGGTTTACATTCATATTAAATCCAGAGTTCGATTAATCAAATAATTTCCAATATTAAATTTAAATAATTCAATTATCTAATAGATTAATATTAACAAATCATTAAATTTTATTTCCACTCATATTTATTCAATAATTTCACTAAACTTAATAACTTACAGTAGTCAAAAGTACGGGTCGTTACCTGCTCCCCCACTCAAAACTTTTCGTCCTCGAAAAGGCGTTAAATAAAGGCTTTAACATACAATAGATTTTATTTAAAACAATCACTTATAAAACATAAAAATCTTATTTACGAAACTAATACTACGCTCCTACCATGCCATCCCGATAACAACTTTACGGAAAATATAACTTATATATAAAAATAAGTTATAAAAAATTTTAAAACTTTAAAAATTTTCTAACTTCCATATTTACGAAAAATTTCGGTAGAGTCTCCTTTGCGCGGCTCGATCGGAAAATTTTACAATTTAATGTATAACACAAATATAACCAATATATATCAATATACATCTCATCTCAATGATGAGGCATCCTCAAGGACAAAAATATAAAATCGCAGTATTTAATCCTAGATGCGTACTTTATTATTTATAATACGAGCGAGTTCGCTCGTATTAAGCAAGCAAAGCATATAAGTAATCCATGTATATGCCCCAAACGGTCTTTGTAATTACCTATCTCAACTCAATTCGGAATGTTAGCCACTAATAATGATACAGAAACATGTATAAGTCTAACATAAGCATTTAACATGGATTTTGAATCCAAACAACACAAACAATCACGAATACATAACAGACAACAATCATATGCAATCAAACGGTAATAACAATGATTTGCAACAAAAGAAACCATTCAGTCATCAATATCCGTCCAATTAATCCAATTAATTCGTAACCATGTGGATTTACATTATCCAATATCAATTTTTTAATTTATACTCTTCATTTCTTACTAACATTCATTACATTACCATTTTAATGGATTCATTTCAATTTTATTTGCATTCAACGACTTTTTATTGAATTAGATTCACGTTCAGTTGATTTTTCATTCAATTTATTCATTTCCAATTGATTTGCATGCAATTATAAATATTAATAAATTTACATCCTATTAATTTACACTCATTTATAGTTACATTCTTTTTCTTTATTCACCTCCATTATTTTATTTCAAAAATTCATTAATTAATTACATTTAAGTAAATTAATTCCATACCATGTTCACTATATTTTAACTTGATTCACATTCACTTATGAATATTTATTTCGTAAATCAAACCATGGATTTATATTCAATCCATTCGCTTTTAATTGATTTACGCTAATCAGTTATAATCCATTTACTTTCAATCAATATTCATTGCATTCAAATTTGATTTATTACAATTCAATATATATTACGTTCAATCGATTTATTTCAATTATTTACATTTGTTTCATCCAAATTTTAATTCGTTTACATTCCATTGATTTCTTTCAATTTATTAACACTCATTACACATCCATTATATTCAATTTTATTCAATTCAATTTGTGAAATTCCAATTGTTTCGCTTTTTCTTCTTTTTTCCCTTTTTTTCATTTTTTTCTATCATATAAATTCATTTATGAATCAATTATAAAAATTATTCAACTTAACCCTGATTAAGTTAAATCTTGTTTCCACTTAGTATATTATCTCTCTTTTTTATATACTAACGTCATCTATAACCATCTAAATTTATTATAAATAATTTATACACACAATCACGTTTTAATTATTACTTCATTTTTTAAGTTATTATTAACTCATCTATTCTCTTCATTTATTCAAATTCGTATTATTAATTTACTAAAGTAATTAATTTTTTAATTTTTTACAACTCAATTCATATTAATAATCCTTTTTTCTTTCTTTTCACAATTAATTCCTTCTGCTTCTCTTAAGTCCACTTTTACTTATAATTTATTTTTAATAACTTATTCCATATTATATTAGTTAACATTCAAATTGGTATTTAAACTACTCCACTTGCTATTTAAAATTTCCTTTATCCAATTTTAAATCAAATCCAATTAATCATACTAATTTTTCTTAAATTCATTTATTTTATTTAATCTCTTTCATATTTAAATTAAATTTCAAGTCCTTATTCATTTTTAATTCATCTTAAAGCTCAAATGAAATTAATCCATTTTACTAATTTATCTAGTTTCATTTAATATCAAATTCAATTTATTAAGTTAAACTTCAATTTATTTTAATCTTTTGCTCATTTTGTTTAATCTTATTGAAGTAAAACTTTTTTTTGTTCAATTTAAATTTCATATCATCCACATTTAACAAATTAAAGTTTTTAGCTTAATATTCACAAATCTATAAACTATATAATTTATTCATTCAAAATTTCATTTTGTCAATTTAACGGCTTCATTTCAAATGCAATTCAATTTTTTCTTATATTTTAGCTTTCACGAGATATACTATATTTTATTTATTTCATTTCACTAACTAAATCAATTTAATATTTCTTAATTCAATTATTTTTGCTTAACCAAAAATTTTAACTATTCTAAATTTGGTTTATTTTCCTACTCAAATTTATAAGTTGTAACTTATTTCTTATATACTATTTTCAATTTTAAGTTCAAAATTATTTTTATATACTTATTAAATCACACTTAGAATATATATTTTTCTTTCATAATCAAAACCTGTTTAATTTATAATAAATTTCTTCTGGTAACAATTCTCACCTTGAAACCCAAAAATGAATACTAGCGATGCTGCAGTCATCTCCAGAATTATTTCCAACAACCAAGCGAGTTTAATGCTTTTTTTTCTTCAAAAATCCTTTTAATATATTTCTAGTCAAAACTCTTTCATATAATACTATTATTAAATTTTTAAGGCTTGAAAACAATTTTGATAACAAAAGGATTTGTAAATTAAAAATTCTCAAATTTATATAATCATTTCTATATATAAGCTATAATATAAATATAAACAAATTTCCTTAGCGTATTATCGAAATATTCCATTAATTTACAAGTTGGTCATTTTAAAAAATTCTTATTGCAATTATATTCCAATTCAATTTAATTATCAATGCTTTATAAAATAAAATTCGCTAAGTATTCGTTTTATTTTTAATTCAGTCAATAATCGATGATAATTAAATATTATCATTTCCTAACAACAAGTTCAATAAAATCACTTTATATATATATATATAATATAGTTTAGCCAAAATTATTTCATTTACTTGATTTTTTTAAAACAATATTATATCGACTTGCCTCGTTTAAGTGTTTAGAAGCCCCTATCGACATTATGGTGTCCCGCACACCGACCAGAATTCATAAACAACTCAACGGATAAGTAAACACAATATAAAACAATTTATAACACTAACAAATACGCTCTCTCATATATACACACTCAAACTGACTCCTTCTAGGGTATTACTACCCTATCTCTAGTGAGTCAAACCCCACAAAGCCAAGGTTATCGCTAAACCTTCGCTCTGATACCAACTGTGACGATCCACATTTTGTAAGGTTTAAATCGACAATAATCCACACATGTCCGACTTAAACAATCCGGAATGTAGATAATTAATGGGGTTGAATAAGAAAAATAGGAAGAGATGAAGAAAACAAAAAATAGAAACTCACGGTGGAACGATAAAATTTGATAATCAAATAAAAAAATTCATATAGTTGTATACCATACATTTGATTATAATCTATACACATTTATCAATGTTATATATACATATCAGGGATAAATACCCAATATAGCAGAATAGCATAATGCAGGGGATAATAATAATAGTAGTAGTCTACCAAACTTCGCCTTCGTCCTCCAAAGAATAGTCTTTCATACGCTGAAAAAACTCAGGACTGACCCGAGCGTAATGAAAGGACAAAACACTCGAGTCATGACTAAAATACTATTATGTAAGTCAAATCGATATCTCAGAATATGAGTGCAATAACTTATGAGATGTTATGGGATTTTCCATCTCCGAAGGATCCGTTAAACTATTTATATATAGTAGTTTACGCTATAATAGATAATGTCTATCAGTAAAATAAATATCAAAATAGCGTTAAGGCTTTACATTGATCCACCTTAACACATTTTACAGTTTTAAACCAAAATCGTAATGGGCTCGTATAGGGATAAATATGACAAGGCACGTGAGGCAATGCCCAAGGTAGGATTCTACCAGTTTACCCTTTCTGGCTGGTCGTAACCCATCCGTGGCCGACCGCGATAATCAATCCAAACAACAAAAGGTGCACCCATCGAATCAGAAACCACAATAGTAATATGAGGGATCAACGTCACAAGAAGTAGCTAACCTCAATGGTCAGACATAGGCTCCTGTTTTAGTCATTTTAACTATGACATGAATGTCAAGGCTATCCATCATCGTTCTCTTACTTCATTCCAAAAAACGTTGTCAATTCAATCACTACATTCTGGATATCATACACCGCGTACATGGTTGTTAAAGTGGTTCCAATATTGACAGAGAGTATACCAATAAGAGGCCCTGGTCTCTTTAACCACCAATCGTCATTTTACACACCGGTTGGTTCTTTTACATTTCGAAACAATTTGCACTTGATATCAAAATATCATATTCATTTCAAAAACAAATCCATTTCAAAATCTATCATATATTCGCTTTAAATCAAATCCATCTCGAAATTATCATATATTCAAAATTATCAATTTTGTCCGTTAAATCAATTTCACTTCCAGAATTTTATTCGAATTCAATTTAGGTTATAATCTTCACTTCAACCTAGTTCGTATTTAAACCCAAGATTTAAATATAAATAATTTACCCTTTAACCAATTTGAATTTTAAAAATTAGTTAATATAATATATTTAAATAGTTAAAAATAGTTTCATAGAAAATATTTAAATAGTTTAATCCAAAATAATTTGAATGTAAAAATGGTTTATATAGTAAAATAGTTTGAAATAAAAATAGTTTGAATATTTAAAGAATATAGATTTTAAATCATTTATACAAAAATATTCCTTTTAAAAAATATTCCAAAGTCAAACCGGTCAACTTCCCAATTTTCTACCCAAAATCAATTCCAAACCCCATTTCGATTTAATCGATTCAATTCCAATTCCAACTTGAATAAATTTTGATTCCATATAAATTTCGATTTCAATTCACAAATTCCTTCAATTTCATTATCCGTTTTCAAATTAATTTAAATCTCAATTTCAAATTAATTTCCAATTCCAATTCTAAATTAATTTAAATTCCAATTTCAAATTAATTTCCAATTTTCATTCCAATTCCAAATTCGGTCTCAAAATATCGATTTAAAAACTTAAACCAAATTTACTTTCAATACCAAATTTTAAATCCAAATTTTCAATTTTAACTCAAATTTGAAATATCATTTCATATCATTTTTTCTTAGAAATATTGATAGTGCGAATAAAAGACCAATCTTTTAAAACAAATCAACATTCGGGAATTTCCACCGTATTTCATTTTTTTAACTTAAAAAAAATCTAAGCTTCGATTAATTAAACAATTTCGTTTACTAAGTTTAAATTCCAACATTTTGAGCTTCAATTCAAAGTAGTTCAATTTTCATAAATTGGATTTCATTCCTATTATCAATTCATTTAAATAATTTCAAACACTCTTAAAATCATTTAATTTAACTAACCCGGTGTCCGTATATAATTTTCAAACCTATGGCCAAGTGGATAATTATTTCAATTTAATTTCAATGATGAATATATGTCATTTCAATCCAAATAGATGTCATAGGTATTTATCATTTCAATCTATTTCTTAGTTTATTCGTAATAATTCAATTTACAGTCTTATATACTATAAATTATATACGTGATGATAACATGAAGTACCAAAATAAATAAACATCCATATTAACAACCAATAGCATCCATCACAACCAATTATCCATACAGTCAATCAAATTTAAATTTATTTTAACGTTCAATTTAAATTCTATCAATTAATTTATATATCAATATAAATGATAGTCAAATCTAACAAACAACAGCCAATACATTTCATAATTTCAGAATATAAATTTAACTAACAAAGAAATTATTTTAGTCAATTGTGAGCATAAAACACTCAAAGTTATCTGAAACTGAAAATATTTCGGTTTCAAATAAATTTTCCAATCCAATTCCACGCTGAATCCTTCGTCGATAAGATCCCAATGTTATTTTACTCGTCCAAAACCGATCTCGCAAACAAAGTTACGCGATAATTAGTTTAAAGATAATATCAATATTAATTAACTAAAAATAAAATAATAACAATAATGAAAATCATGATCTTCTCTATTTATAACTGCTCACACTCGAAGCACGCGACCATGATTCAACCACCGTGCACACATCTATCGCCGACCGAACCATTGCCACTTCGCCTTGCTGCCATCCCCTGGCCTTGTGCCGCCTCCATCGACCTCGGACCCGCCTCTGATCTTAACGCAAATCGAGCATCCTAAACCCTAATGCAAACGAACGAACTCAATGCCTCCAGCGTGCACACGCCTAGCTTCGACTGCTCCCCTCAGCAACACACTCGCAACCAAGTGCGTTCCGCCTCACCAATGAGCGGCCAGCCTCTCCTCGTCGTGCTTACCACCATCTCTAAAACCCTAAACTCCAAACAATCATGTGGCGACCTTGACGTTTGAACGAGAGCTCCACCAGAGTCGCGCTCCTCTATGCGCAACCCCATCGACGTCGCGCTGCAACTGCTCCTCCAGTCGACGTCGCTTTTTTTTTTATCACCATTTTTATTTTTTTCAATTTAGAATCGATCGGCGTTTCTCTTTTTAGGGTCAAGATTGATTTTGCTCGTCCTCTCTTTTGTTTTAAATCGGCCCGTTGTTGTTGTTTTTTTATTTGAAGTCCGTTGTTTTTGACTGCGTGCAATTAGAAATAGAGGGGAGAGAGAGATATACAGCTAAAAGAAAGTATCCAGATTGAACGAGCAAGTTAGAAAAAAAATAAACAATTATACTGTATTGAAAATATCTGCCCGAATGGCCCACGTTAATCTAAACTCCAGACGAAGTGTGCCGCTTGGCGTTAATGATGTTTTACCCCCATTCCGAACAATGGTACTAGTTTCGAAGGCTAATTCGATCATATGTGAAAGATCGCTTTCCAAATCGAATTATTTATTTAAATTCTGAATTTAAATCCTATGCGTTTCAAGCTCGTACGGCCAAACGACAAGTCCGAATGCTACGAAACTTGAAATCCTGATATAATTCTCTATTCCGGATCCGATGAAACTAGTTTCACCGAAATCCAAGACAGTGGCCAAAATGGCTATTTTTACTCGTCAATTAAATATAAAATATAACATTTTAAATTATCTACATTTAAAATCCAATTTCAAAGTTTAACCATCTTTGTTCACATTTAAATAAAATTTAAATCAACTTCCGTAGTCGTTTACATTCATATTAAACCCAGAGTTCAATTAATCAAATAATTTCAATATTAAATTTAAATAATTCAATTATCTAATAGGTTAATATTAACAAATCATTAAATTTTATTTTCACTCATATTTATCCAATAATTTCACTAAACTTAATAACTTACAATAGTCAAAAGTACGGTTCGTTACAAATGAATAGGTATCTGTGAAAAAATAATTGTACATAAATTTTGGAAATGATTTCTTGCCAATGAAAGGATAAATTAAAACTAAACTAACCTTCTTTTTAATCCAATCAAAGAAATTATTTGTATGTTTTTTTCCAAAGCAATGTTGCAATTTTTCCAAGCGCTTATCTAAATTTTGTAACTCCTCCAAATGCATACCAGTTTTCAAAAATTAAAGTTATATTTAATGATGCAATTTCACCAAAAAATAGAACCAAAATATAATATGTACTTACTTTAAATATGATTCCACCACAACATATTCATTAACACGTCAAATGAGCAATATCTTTTTCATTAGATGATTATTCAATTGTCTTCGGCTTCAAAATTGGATGTCCTTCGAGTATCACATTGTTCTCATAATCTTTATTTCGAACATGTATCTCCTCCATTTGTACCTTCTTTTTTAGAAATTCACTAAAAAAATCTCATTGACTCTTTTGCAAGATAAGATTCTGCAATACACCCTTCATGTCATGCATAATTCCTCACGTAATCTTTAAGTGTTTCATGTATCTTTCGAATGGGTACATCCAACAAAAATGAACCGGACCACACAATTGTGCTTCTCTTCCAAGATGGATTTTCAAATGTATCATTATAACAAAAAAAGATGGTGGAAAATATCTTTCAAGCTCGCACAAAATTCCAATAATATCATCATCATGTTGCCGCAACTTCTCTCGTTCAAGAACACGTTGATATATTTTATTGAAAAAGAACATAGATGAATTATTGTTGTTTTGACCTTCTTTGGCAGTAATCCTCTAACTGCAATGGATAACAATTGTTGCATTAGAACATGATAATCATGAGACTTCAAACCACTAATTTTGCAGTCTTCTAAAGATACAAATCTTTTGAAATTTGAGAAATAATCATTAGGACCCTTAAAATCATACAATCTTTTATTTTCAGACAAAGACAATGGATACGGGGGCGGTGGAAGATATGTTCTATTTTCACGAGGTTACACATAAAGACTTTGTCGAATTCTCCAAATCCTTTCTAGAATTATTTCCACATTTCGATTTATTATCATGCAACATTGTGCCTAATAGGCTTTCTGCAACATTTTACTCTACATGAATTACATCTAAATTATGCCACAAGGGAAGTTCCTACAAATATCAATGATATAAAGGTTCAATGAGATAATTTTTTTGTTAGGCCAATGAGAAAAAAGTATAATTTAAATACTAACCTCTCAATATGGCAAATCAAAAGAAGATTGATCTTTATTTCCACCTTAACAACTCATTTTTCTCATCATCTTCATCTTTTTTATTATGTTTACTCTTCCTCTTTTTACTTGTTGTCTTCGTACTCAACTTCATATTTAACTTCTTCTTGATCTCCCACTTTTTGTTTTATTTATTCTTATTTTTTCCAAAAACATTTGGAAAGCCTTTCAAAATTATAGAAATGTTTCTTCCAGCTAAAATTCTAGGCTTATTACCTTTCTCTACGGTGTTATCAAACCAAGTTTTCTATTTCCTCTATGGACGTGAAGGATCTAGAAATCTTCTATGTCCCATATAGATAATCTTTCGACTAACCATCGATGATGCGTTTTGACACCACATAATGGACAAACTTTTTCACCTTTTACACAACATTCTGTAAGATTTCCATAGGCCGAAAAATGACTTATTGTCCATAGTAAAATTGCTCTTAAATAGAAAATGATTCTACAAAACGCATCATAAATATCAATTCCATTATTCCACAAATGATTTAAGTCTTCTATCAATAGTGCCAAATGTACATCAATATCGTTTCTGGATTGCTTTGGACCAGGAATCAGTAATGTTAGCATAATATTTTCCTTCTTCATATACAACATAGGTGAGAGATAATATATTACAAGCATGACAGGCCAACAATTATATTTGAAGCTCATTGAACAAAATAGATTGACACCATCTGTAGCAAGATCAAGTCTAAGATTGCGTGGATCGGATGAAAATTATTTCCACCACTCATCCACTACATTCCATGTTACAGAATCTACACGGTGCTGCATTTTTTCATCACTACATTTATTATTGAAATGCCACTTTAGATCTTCCGCCATTTTTTGAGATCTATACATTTTCCTAAATCTTGTAATGATTAGAAAGTATCTCAACACTTTAGCTAGAACTCCTTACATAATCTCCTTTGAGTCTTCATTTATTTTCCATCTTGAGGAGTTACATTTTGGACAACCATCTTAATCTTGATACTCATTTTTGAAAAGACAACAATCATTCTTACCGGCATGAATCTCATCGAATTCCATGTCAAATACTTTAAGGAATTTCTTTACATCATATAAAGTCTTAGAAAATACATTATTCTTTCGCAACAATAATTGTAGCAAGGCCAAAAGCTTATCAAAACCATTATCAGATAATCCAGTCTCACATTTTAGATTATACGAAGCAGTTATGGCAGATAGCTTAGTTTGATCTATACAATCAGGATACAAGGGGATTTCTGCATCTCCTAAAATTTTAACTAAATCCTCCTCCCGCTTTTTCACATCCTCCTTTTCTTTATCACCGGAAAAAAGTAGTATTCAAAAAATCTTCATCTTCATACTGAATGGCTTTAAGTAAGTCACATGTATTATCCAACTTGATTTCCTTGCCTACATTGATTTGTTCGCCATGATTATACCATCTATTGCTCTTGTACTTAAGATTCATCCCTCTTATAATCAAATGTTCAACGATAATGTTATCATGATGTCGACTAAGATTCCGACAATCTACACAAGGGCATAAAAGTTTCTCTACATCTCTTAACTTTCGCATCAGCAAAACACCTAGCTCCTTTCTCATACTCCTTAGTTGCTCTTTAATGAAAAAATATAAAAAAAACATTAATATTAATATTTTTATCAAATATTTTTTATTTTTGAAATTAAACATGATTTAAAATATTGTATTATCTATTTACCTATGTAAATGAACCCAATCTTTTTCCATTGGCGTATATATTGCGGAAAGAAGAAAATTTCTAGAATTTAAAGCATATGCATTAATAATTAAATACAAATTTAAAATAGGACATTCAAATTAACACATCTTGATGAAGTGTATATATTATAAAACAAAATGATACTATTAATGATAATAAAGTAGTTGGATTTTATTTTGGTTTTTTTAGGAGATTATGGCTTATGATGGGTTGTGTGTGGAGGTGGTTGAGGCTTCCTTCTTTGAGATATTTTGACAATGTTGTTGTTCCGTCGTTGGAGATGAATTGACGATGTTTTTTGAGGTGATGACAGTAGTAGTAAAAGCTAGTGCCATTACAAGTTTAGTTGTATATTTGAAAATTATCATTTGTCAAGTAGTTTCAATTAAAGACCGTTATGTTTCACAGGAAAATATTTGCATTACCAAAAACAAAAAATGAAAATATTATATAAAATTACAATTGAGCAGAATTAACAATCAAGCATTGGAAATGATGTATTTGTGAATACGATAATAGAACTCTATTATCAACATATGATGAATCTGATGATTTTCTCCGATCAACGACGCTACTAAATCATATGGATTTGTACTTAAATGGTCATGAAAACACCAAATACGGTCAAAAACATAAATACATGGAATATACATGACAATCCAGGCAGCTAGCGAAGGTCCTAAAATGCACAAAAGAATTTAGATACTAATAGCAAATTGATCATAATCAACAATTATGTAGCATTTCCATAATGCATTAGAAAGTCAGAATAACTGAAGAAATAGAAAGTTCAACAAACAAATACCTGAAAAACCAAGAGTTCGGAATGAACGAAAAAGACAAATGCCACAGAAAAAATAACTTTAGAAAGTACAAAAGAAAACAATATATATTACAAAAAAACTCAAGGAAATAGATCATAAAGAAGATGTAATGAAAGAAGATAATTTAAACAACTGAGCTGAAATATATCATTCTATTTTTACTTTTAAATGCAATTGCAAAAATGTAAAATGAATACACAATCTCAATGTAAATAAATCACAATGGATGAGCACGGCATACCAATAATCATTTGTTTTTTATATTATGTACTCAATCTGGCAAGCATCAACCTTAAAAATTAAGGAACCATGTTCATCTCCTTCATTTTCAACTGGTACTTTAAATTAAAACTAACCTTGAAAAATAGTTTTGCTGCCAAATATTTTCTAAACAAAAAATAATATACTAACTTTTTTTAACTTAAAACTAAATATAACGTTATGAAAAAAAAAATATGCATCATTTAAAACCGAACAAACATTACAAGTTCAAGATTTTTTGTTTAGTGCTAAGCTATTGTTATTTTATTAGTATTATACCACCTAATATATAACGGGAAATATCCTAGCCCCAGACCATAATTGGTTAAAATAAAATAAAGTATAATAAATAAATAAACTGTGAATAACTAGTAAGATACTTTTTTTTTGGAAAAAGAAATATATAAAAGCCAACTCCAAAAGCTGTCAACATGCCTGACAGGTAACCAGGAAGAACAAAAAGAAAAAAACCCACGAAACAAAAAAGAGGACAAAACAGGAACAAACGCCCTTAAAGAACAACGGAAGCAGGCGCGCAAGAGTGGAAGATGACCGCTGGACAGGAAATAGGCACAGATCAATCTGGATGAGCTCCGAAAAAACCACCGCCTATCTAACATCGTCATCGATCTCCGGCAAGGCCATCGCCCAATGACGATGTCGAATGAAAACCATGCGAAACAACTGCAGGCTAAAAAGACGAGCCCACCAGCGCTAGCGAAGAAAACCACTCTGAATACCAGAAGGAGAGAAGATGACAGTAGATCCTAGACTAAACCTGATAAGCCAGAACCTGAAAAACCAACAACCACATAAGAAGAAAAAAGAGGGTGGGGGAGCGAGGGCGTGATGGGCGGAACATCCCGGCCCTCGAAAAGGCCTCAGCCAATTCCAACTCTAGAGAAAGCCTGATCACAGGAAATTGATAAAAGCCCCACTAGCCGTCTAGAGCGGGATCCAACTGATCCCTTAAAAGGTCTGCCATGAAAAGCCAGGAAGACATCATTCCTAACCCGCCGAATAATGGAAGAGGGATCCATCGGAGAATCCTCATAAATTGCCTTATTCCGCACGCACCAGAGGTGCCAGCAGATCAGGCAAGGAATCAAACGGGAAAGGATTGACCGTAGAGATTTACCAGGGATCCCGTACCACCAGGTTCTCTGTAAATCAGTAGAAGAGCTGTTGTTACCTCGGATACCTACCAGATTTTCAAAGTAATTCCAGCAGGATCTTGCAGTGAAGCCCAGAAAAGAAAATGACCCAAGGATTCCTAATCCCCGATGCCACAGCACCTACAGCCGGAGACGGTAGGAATGCCAATCCTTTGGAGGTTCTCGTCTAATGGTTACCCATCATGAAGGGTTCGCCACATAAACAGAGAAACTTTAGGTGGGATTCGAGAATCCCAAATGAAAGAGAACAAGGGGAGAACTGGAGCTGGGTTACAAGCCGAGCTCCAGGCCTTGAAGATAGAAAACGAGCCGCTATCCCAACTGGATTGACCGCCATGAGAGTTAGAAAACGGTTTCACCGATTGCATGTGTTTCCAAGTCTCGCTTGCGTAAGATGGAGAACCGGTGAAACCAGAGCTCGCCAGCCTATGGTACTTAGCGTGAAGGAACGACGCCCATAATGAGTCGTTTGCCCCAAACCTGTACCACAACTTGCAAGCAAAAGCCGCACATATGTCCTTAGGATTGCGCAAGCCTAAACCGCCCTCACTTTTGGGACGACACACGACGTCCCAGGAGACCCAGTAATGGCGGTGGACATCAACCTTCGACCCCCAAAAGAAAGACGAGGCCAAAGATCGGAAAGACCAGAAGAAGGAAGAGGTAGGGGTCATCGCAGCGAAGACATGAGTTCCCATCGAGCCTAAGACCGACTTGATGAGAACCAGTCTACCTGCTTGGGAAAGAAGAGATACATTCCAACGGATAATCTTTCCTTTTACTTTGTCTGTCAAGGGATCGAAAATAGCGTTAAGTTTCCTACCTCTGTAGTGGACTATTCCGAGATAAGGTAGCGGAAGGGATGCTTCCTTGAACCCGGTAAAGTTCTTTAGCCAAGAAGCCCTGGAAGGAGACATGTCCTTCGCATGGACGAAGCAACTCTTGGTGGAGTTAACGAGCAAGCCCGAGCACCTCTCGTAAAGATGAATGAAGCGAAGAAGCCGATGAACAGAGGAATGGTTGCCATTGGAGAAAATGACAATGTCATCTACAAAAGATAAGGAGGAAACGAGCGGGCACCCCCTCGGCAACCCAAATCTATGGATCTGACCGTAAATCGAGAGGGTTTGAAGCCCGCGAATGAAAGCCTCTGCCGCGATCATGAAGAGAGAAGGCGATAGTGGGTCTCCATGACATAAACCCCTTCCCGCCCTGAAGAATCCATTGGTCGATCCGTTAATGAGAACGGAGAACCAACAGTTGAAGATGAGCCTCCAAACCAAATCAATAAGGGTTTCCGAAAACCCAAAGGCTCGCAAAACCTTGATGATGAAAAACGACGATAAGGGATCGTAAGCCTTTGCCATATCTAGTTTGAAAACAACATTAGAGCCTCTGACCTTCCGGTCAAGCTAGGAAATCAATTCCTAGGCTAAAAGGACGTTATCTGTGATTAAACGGCCTTTAACAAAACCCGCTTGAGAGGGGGAGATGATACGATCAAGGTACGGGGCCAAACGATTGGCCGGCACCTTGGAGATTACTTTGTTTGAGAAATTGCACAAGATGATGGGACGAAAATCCATGCAAGATCGAGGATAATCACACTTTGGAATAAGGACCAAGTTGGTGGAAGACCAACCAATAGGCAGAGAACCGCCAGAAAAGAAGTACTGGATTGCCAGACAGAAGTCTGGCTGAATGATAGGCCAAACACTTCGATAGAAAACACCGTTGAAGCCATCCGGCCCACTGGCACTATCCTTGCTTAGAGAAAAGACACAGGCTCGAATCTCTTCGGATGAAGGAAGGTCAGCTAAATCGGCACTAACCGCCAGAGAAACCATTCGGGGGATGAAGGAAAAAGGACCGGATCGGAATCCGAAACAGAAGGAGAACCCAGAAAGGATTGGAAGTGAGACAAAATTGTCTCTTTGACTTCAACAGGGGTTGAAGCCACAGAGAGATCCGACCGAAGAATCTCACGAATCGACAGAAGGTTGTTCTTCTTACGAATAGAAGAATGAATTTTTTTAGAGTTCGAGTCTCCTTCGACCACCCATTTGACCCCTGCCTTTTATCGAAGATAGGTGTTCTCGACCCGAAGTTCCGAGGAGAAGGCCATCTGGGCTAATGCCCACTTCTCCTTGTTGGCGGCGGACGGATTCTCGACGAATAGAGATTCGACAAAGATGAGAGTCTCCTCTGCCGCCCGCACACGATCGAAAATGTTTTTGAAAACTTGAAGGTTCCAGGCCTTAAGGCAAAAACTTGAGACGTTTAAGCTTTTGGGTTAAAACCACCATGGGGGAGGCTGCACTAGGAGAACTCCAAGATTCCTCCACCACCTGATGAAAAGTATGATGGGATCTCCACATACTCAAGAAACGGAAAGATGACGGACCTGAAATAGAAAGGGGGGAACAACGCAAAATCAAAGGGCATGGTCAGAAAAGGTCCGATGGAGATGCGAGATAGAGAAGGAGAAGGGGAGATTGAGCCAATCTTCCGACCCAAAAACTCTGTCCAGCCTAGAGTGGATACGGTTCGGGCCCTCTTGGTTGTTAGACTAGGTAAAAGCAGAGCCAATGAAAGGGATTTCAGAAAGGCCCAAGCTAACAATGAAAGAGTTAAAGTCCGTCACCGAAGAACGGTTGACGGCCACCCTCCTTGTTTTTCAGCCTGGCTAGCGGCCACATTGAAATCACTTCCCATAACCGAGTACGAGAAGCCCAGCTTAGAGAGCGAAAGAATATTAGACCAGAGGGAAAACCTCCCAATCCATCACACTTGGCGTAGATTGCCGAGAAAAGAAAAGGGTGAGAGAAGTGAGTAGCTGAGCAAGCCACAGAAATAAGCTGGACCGAGTCAAAAACAGGACGAACCACAAAGCCTTTGGACCAAAGAATCCAAATCTTACCCGAAACATTGGACAAGGCACCGCCAAACCCAAACGACAACACAGTTTTGGTTACATCTCCAGGACCCATAAAAGGTTCCAAAAGAGCAACCAAACAGACAGAATGTTTCCGGACAATGTGCTTCAGCCTAGCTGAAGACGCTTCATTGCCAATACCATGGATATTCTACAAAAGGAAGTTCAACATGATGAGGGGAAAAGAAAAGAGACAGATAAGATACAACGAATATCGAGTAGACCTGTCGGTCTACTCAGACATCGCTATAGAGCGAGTGCGGATAGTGCGAGGGGTGGCGGGAGCACCTCTCGGTTTGCGACGAGACGAATGGGGACGGCGAGTCGAATACCGAGGGGAGGACTCCGGAGAGAACCCAAGCGGCTCAGACGATTCCGACTGCGGAACAATATGCCTGGAAGATGCCGAGTTCTTAGTGAGGCGAGCTAGACGATTATTGATGATTGCTATTTCTGCCTTGCTAAGCAGCGGGATGTAGATCGATAAAGAGCAGGGGGAATAAGAAAAAGAACAAAGAGAAGAGCAACAAGAGGTGGAGGAGGCCGGGGGATCCGGAAGAGCCGGAGAGAAACGGAAGAATGTAGGGGAGCTGACAAGACGCAGCCCACGTTGCTGAAGGAATCTTACCAAAGCTGGACTGTCACAAAAGAGACAGCCCCGCAAGACAGGTAATGTTCGCGGGTTGGCCCTATCAGAGGGAACAACAGGGCGGACCAAAGAAAGCTGGAAAAAACCCAGGCTGTCCGAATAGTGGTCCGAATCAGAGACCACTATGCGACCAGGGCTGGAAGATCGCCCGAGCCAAACGCTCCAGGCCCGTTGTAGCCTCCGAAGAGACCAATGGTGGCCTGATAATCTAGGGAGACGTAGAAGAGTCGCTGACGACATAGAAGAGGCCTTGCAATGACTCATCACAAAAAACCAGCAAAAGGGCCCCATCAGAACGACCCATACGAGAAGATTAGTATGGACACAACCGACGCGGCAAAAGATTTCCTGCGAAACAAACAGAGGACAAGGTCTCTGATGCAAGAAGCAAGACAAGTGGACAAAATAAGACGAATCGAAGATCACTAAGCTAAGGGGACCTGACACGCCGCCAGTCAACGACGGGACAACAATGTCAGGGATCACACACCGAGGTGTGTCATGGCTCAAGCATAGAAAACCAGCACGATCAGCTAACAACCAGCAAATAATGGAAAACCCAGCATCATCAACCAAAAAGGAGATAAAAGGAGAAAAACTCACCTGCCTACAAGGGTCAGCACTTACCAGCTGGTCCGGAGCATGGACCGAATCAAGAGGAGCTCTCAACTGCTGCTCACTAACCAAGACGGCCAACAAAGAAGGAATAACAAACTCATCTTCACTATCTGGCAACACGCCACAAGAAGTCAAAAAACTTCTGCTCACGGCCAAATCAGAAGAAGCCTACTCGACTCCAAGCAAATGACTATCCCAAGAAGCAAGAGCTGTAGGTTGGCACCTTACGGGCAAAGCAGACTCTCTCAACCTAGCTCGCGTGCAACGTCGAAAGCGACGTCGCCGCTTCCTTCTCTGAGAAGCGGACTGGAGCCGCAAAGAAAAGACAGAACCATGACCAGATCTGATTGGGGTGATAAAATCCCCAACAGATGTCATGCTGTCAAGCAAATCAGAGCCAAAATCAGCAAACCCCCCACATTCTACCGAACCAAACAAAAAAGGCAACTCCCCCGATTTCAAAATCTCGCACGAATCCGCAAAGACCAAGATATGCTCGAAGCGGGTGATGAAATCCCGCCGCGAGTCAACAGCAGACAAGCAAGAGGAGTCCGAAACCACCTTCAAAGCAGAAACCTGGGTGTTTCACCCACTAGAGGGGAAACGAGACATTAACCCAAGATCGGAAAAGGGGATTATTTCCATAAAACAGCCATCGACCAACAAAAAACACGAACGACAGAGATCTACAAAACTTGCCATCGAAAGAACCCAAATCTCGACCGAGCAACAATCAGTAAAGACAACAGACATGGGACCAGCCGCCCCCGCCTGAATGGCAGTAGCTATTGCGACAAACAATGGATAATCTCTCAAGAACGATCCTGTGAGTATGAACTCACCATCGCCCATAATCGTCATCGAAGAGAAATTATGGCCTGGCAAAACCAGAGAACAATCGATCAGAAAGCTCGCAGAAGAAGGCAACAACGAAATTTGAGCAAGCAAGAAGAAGGGGAGCACGGGGAATTAGCTCTGAGAAGGCAACAACTAACTAGTAAGATATTGGTAAGATGTAATAAGCATTTAGTATATTGTACATACACGTACTTTCTTGTCCTTGACCATACTTACATCTATGTATTTTCTATAAGATTACATCCCTAATATGAATTATACATCTTAAAAAGTTTGTAGCAATATAAATTGCATAACTCGAGGTATGAAAGTAGTGGAAAAAGTGCTAAAAAAGCATGATGATATGAACCCCTTTAAACATTTAATTTTAGAAGAAAAAAATGGCATTTAGTTGTCAAGGGATTTGATCCTAGGATCTCTAAATTCTCTTTAAACATTTATCATTCAAACTCAAAATTGTCTTCATTTACAGCTATATTGAGAGTTTAAAGCAAATTAGAAAGATAGACTAAGGGTCACTAAAAATATAAGGCTTAGACCTTGCAATGTGAACTCAACTAATCCTTCGCAGCACTGCAAACTGAACTAGGCTCACGGTTGTATCTGTAGTAAGAAATTAATTATTCATGATTATAGGTATAAAGCAAAAATAAAGCAATTTGCTCTCAACTGCCAAGAAACAAGAATCATGATAATCACTGCCTCAACGGTTTTAATACTTCACGATCGACGTATACCCTGATTAGGATGATTTATTCCAGTATCGCATGAAGTGGCATGAATTGCTTCAAACGTCATTTCATTTGTACTTTACCCAAACAAACAAATTCAACAACCATCGATTTACAAAATCAACAAATCAAAAACTTCGTATCAAAATAAGAACAAAATCAAAAGTAAAATCAAGCGTCACCCTAAATTCAATTATGCAGCACCTCTTCGAATAACTATCGATTAATAGGAAAAATTGAACGCCAATAGGAAAGCAATAATTGAAACAATAGAGCGCGACGTCGATTGAAGTACCGGAGTAGTGCATTATGAGTGGCAGCTTATTTTTTGGGTATCGAATGAAAATGGCAGAGGGAAGTGAATATTTAGGACGTTGTTAGCTTGTAAGCGTAATTGCCTAAGTCGAGGGAAAAGAAATATTTAGGGGGGTTATTTTTCTCCCTGAAAACAAAGCGCTATGTGTGTACCACACGGAAGTTAATTAAAATAATAAAGAGGTAAACTAAATTTAATAACGCTTTGCAATATCGAGCTATCTATTGGCGTAATGAATAGGAAATTTTGTTGTAGGACATAATCTACTTGGTGAATTATGGCGGAATTATGATTTATTCTACCGAACATATGTAGAATACAATTTTATTAGTAAAATTGTGTTTTATTCTGCTAACAGATGTCATTAGGTTTCATATTTGTTTGGGGTTACTTAAAGGAAATCAACAAAGAAATCTATTGAATTTAAAAATTCTCAAAGAGTAAAAACAAAATCGATCTTTAGAAATAAAGTGGTTTAGAATTTTATATTTCTATTTAATAATTAAAACACATTTAAACTCTTTATTAAATAATAATTAAACTTTAAAAAATTATTAACTATTAAATAAATAAATAAATAATAATTATCCTTTAAATAAATAATACAAAAATAGTTAACTATTAAATAAATAATTAAATAATAATTAATCCTTAATTAATTATTAAATAATAATTTAACTTTTAAATAATTATTAAATTTAATCTCAATCAATTTAATTAAAATTTAAATAATAAATTTAACATTTATTTAAAATAATTAAATCACAATTAAGTTTTAATTATATCTTAACTTGAATTTAACTTGATTAGTGATTAATAATTAAACGTTTTTATATATAATTAATTAATAATTAACCTTTAATAAAATAATTAAAATAATAAATAATCCTTAAATAGTAGTTTAATGATAATTAATCTTTAATTGATTAACTAATTATAATTAACTTACTTGGTTTAAATTAAGTACTAATTATCTTTGTTAATAATGATTTTACTAATTATCTTACTTAATAAATAAGTTAAATAATCACTAATTAAATAAATATTAATAATCATTTTTAAATACTTGATATAAGTTTTAATACATCTAAAGACGACACTTAATACATCCTCGGTATTTGTGTGACGATCATTTAAGCGTCCAAAAGACAGGTTGTTTGGGTTGAGAAAGAAAAGACGGAACAGAATCTCACAAAACCTGACAAGTAATATATAATATGAACAAGTCTTTACAAAAAGAAATCAACTTAATTATAGAGAACATCAAAGTACAATAACCTATTATCAGCTAGATAGTTATATCAGCCTATCCTTACAATTTGATAACTAACTACAACAAACAGCCGAAGATAAAGAAAATACGGAAGTACGACCTGGAGGCATCCATCTCATCTTATAAAGTTCCAAAGTGTTCAGCAAAATCTGAAAAACCTGCTCAGGCTGACTCGCGCATTACAGGAAATCAATGTCCAATACTCTTCTTAGTAACTTGCTAGACCGATTGGGTAAAGTGGTTGAATTGGTCGACTCGGTTTTGAAACCTCAATTATTGTGGACGTACATCTAAATAGTTAAAGGTGAATGGAACTAAAATCAGATGTTTTATATATATTCTTAGGATGTTGGGGAGTATTATACAAGTTAATAAATTAAAATGGTCTTATGAAAAGGTTTCATAAATAAGTTGTACCATTTAAATTGTTTAAACCTAAGCTAAAATTTTGTGAAATATTCTCATAAATATTTTAGGAAAGGTAGAAAGTAACTGGGTAATAAGAACCAATAAGATAAGTACGTAGGTTGCAAATAGATTGTTTCCCTTTCTCGTATAGTTCTCGATCTAAGATTCGAGTACATGACTTGAGGTGTTTTACAGTATTCTAGATAAGGAATTGTCACTCGATTCTTGACGACGAACACTTGGTGAGAGGTCTAAATGTGGAACTAAAAATGTTCTTTCATAGTTTATGGCTATGTAAGGAAGATAGATATGAGTAATATATAATATGAATAGGTCTTTACAAAAAGAAATCATCTTTGTTATACACAACATCAGAGTGCATTAACATATTATCAGCTGGACAGTTACAGCAGCCTGTCCTTACAATTTGATAATTACAACTAGAACAATCAATGCAAGATAAAGAAAATATAGAAGTACGTCCAAGAGGCATCCATCTCATCTTCTAACAGCTCCAAAATGTCCAACTAAATATGGAAAACACGCTTGGGCTGACACTCGCATTATGGGGAAAAAACGCCTAGGTTAATTTGGTAAAACCAGCATATGAAACTCAAATCATAGGTATTTATCATAACTTGTAAAATCCTTTAAAACCAAGGGTAACTCGTAAGACCACGACACACATAAACACGGATGAGTTTTTACCCTACGATAAACAAAATATTTCTATATAAAATCAAGTTTATTATAATAATGTAACGATCCGACTTTTTGACCCTTAAATGTCGACACTAATACATCCATGGTATATACGTGCTGAGTATCCAAGTGCCGAAAAGACAAATTGTTAGGGTAAATAAAACGAAAAAGAAACAGAACAAGAACATAATATCAAAATCTCACATGCGGAATAATAATATATAATATCTCAAAAGACCTTTACCAAAAAGAAAACCTTTATATACATGCATCAATCAGAGAAAACTAACCTATCATTAGCTTGGAAATTTATAAAAAACTGTCCTCACAAATTTTAATAGATACAATCTAGTAATGTAGCGAAAAATAAGTACGGTAGGAAATCATCCAGCTCCTCTCCATGAGCTCCAATGAACAACAGCTAAATCTGAAAACATACTCGAGCAGACCCGAGCATTATAAGAGAATAACACCTGGATCAGTCTGATAAACCAGCGTGAGAAACTCAAATCACATAGAATTTATTATACCTCAAAACCTTTCAAAACAAGGTTATCTTGTAAAACCACGTCGTTAATAAAAACAGACGAGTTTTTCCCTTATTATAACCAGACCATTCTATTATAAAATCTACTGATAATATAATAATGTTTGAGATGTGGAATAGAAATAATCACATAGCTACGATGCAAGTGAGTGTACATCATAACAATAATAGGTATACAATCATAACTGCTAAGGCGCATTTGCTAATTGTGTAGGATTTCCACGTAGATCTCTTTGGGGAAGCCAAATTCGAACTATTGCACAACGATCAGTGATATCCTTCCAAAGCATCGTGCATCTCTAGTGAATGTACCATAGGAAAACCATTTAAACCCTTTGGTCAACTTATTTAGATCGAACGACCTTCGTCCATATCATTTCATCATATCTCCCTTAGAAGCCAAAAGTAATCCACATCCCTTGATGGTTATATTAAATCTTTCGATGGACCGGAAGGTAGATGAAACCATTTAAACCCTTCGAAAGGTTAAGAAAACCCTTTGGGGGCATCAAATGATGAGATTTCTTTATTTTCCAATCCTTTAATACTTTTAGCTTCTTAGATTGACATTCCACATATGAAAACCTTTTGAAAAGAATGCATGATTCAAACATCTTAAGACAATAACAAGAGTTGAGTCAATATGCTAGAAACTTATATTGGAAATGTCTTACAAGTTTCATTCTCCCTTCTTGTAATTGATATTAAGTAGAGGAGAACGAAACTTATGAGGTTGTCTGATGACGATTTCATGGCATATTCTCGAAATAAACAAAGAATTTAAGAAATAAATCATCTGAAAACGGCCGTTAATGTAAAATTAACGCCT
This sequence comes from Allium cepa, assembly GCA_030765085.1. Classification (NCBI taxonomy): domain Eukaryota; kingdom Viridiplantae; phylum Streptophyta; class Magnoliopsida; order Asparagales; family Amaryllidaceae; genus Allium; species Allium cepa. The sequence goes on from CM060941.1 coordinate 604,838,006, forward strand.
GATCATGACTATCCCTAAATTCTAAGTTGATTGCAAGCCACAATTCTCTTTATTTTTCCAAAATAAAATATGATACAAAATTTAAGAAGATAGCCCCCAATTTGGTTTCAAAATTAGGGTTACAATGTGTTGAGCGGAGGCAGTAAAGATTGTTGAGTAGATGAAAATGAGAAGAAAATCGGATCCTAAGATTGGACCCCTTGGGTCTTATTTATAGATGTAGGCAGCCTCCCTTTCAGCCCTATGCTCTTGTCATCACGGAAGGTTCCTTCTTCTATGCAGTTGCGAACCTTTCAGTTTTAACGGAAGGTTTACTCTTCACATGCCATCTTGGGTCGCTGAGCGTCATAGAAGGCCTCGTGTTTCTTAGTGTATCTATATGCTCTTCATCTTCCTGCAAGGTTGGTTCTTTATTAGACACTATGAACCCTCCGATCTTGTTGGAAGGTTGCTTTCTTGTGTAATTATTGTCGAGAGCCACACCTTTCCCAAATGCTGTCGGCAGGTGACCTTTTTGTTAAATTATGAATGCTATCTTTATGTAGACTTTTTGATACTATTGAAAGATACTGGACATGTACTTCAATAGGTTAGGAAAGCTCATTATGCTTCTAAATGGTTATCAACCATTTTATCTATTTTGTTCCTATTATTTCTACCTTTCTGGGAAGACATTTGCTTTGAATGACGAGTGATGAATCCCTTCGTCTGCTCCGAAGGGTTTAGATTTGCGACAAACTTGTTTCTTGTCCTTCCCTTTATATTCAAAAGGCTTAGGGCGCTTTTCTTTCCTTTCATCTGTTCATTACGTCAAGTGGCTTTATAACTATTTTCCTTTTTATCCAAGCAAAAGCCCCTCCTCTGAAGTTACCGTGCACTTCTTTTTCTCGGGTGTTATGCAAACCTTCTGGTGTCACCGAAAGGTAACTTCTTCTACTACTCTTCGCCTCTACAGAAGGTTTCTGATGTGCCTTCTTTATCTCCTTTTGCATTTTATGGTTAATATCTAGCCCCCCCGGTATAAAAAAGGCTTTTTTTGTCTTTAGGACAAAGATTCTGAGGTCATAGAACTATCCCTACATTCTTCCGGTTGATAATGAATAACCAGGACCAGAAGGCCCAATTTAACGTTGATAAAAAGAGCCCTTAGGGGTCCACGATGCCACTTTTGGGACACAATTTTCTGGCAACTTCTAACAGGAATTCCAAAACGTCATTTTCAATAATTGATAAGGGAAAGCCGGAAGATCTCTTCCAATAGTTAATGATAGAAGTCCAGAATACCAATTATGGGAATTAATAATAGATGACCAAAATACAAATTTTGGTGATTCATAATAGAAGACCAAAATATCAATTTTGGTAATTAATAATAGAAGACCAGAATACCATCACTGGTAACTAATAATTGAAGACCAGATTGCCATTGCTCGCGATTGATAATTGTAGACCAGAATACCATTGCTAGTAATAATTGATTGATGACCCGAATACCATTGCTGGTAATTAATAATTGAAGACCAGAATACCCTTTCCACTATCAAGTAATAGAAAATTGGGATATTATCTCTTGCAACAGGTGCCCAGAGCTGCCGTTTGGCAAATGTACGCGAGAAGAAGTCATTGGCTTCCCTTTGGTTTTCTTATTGAATATGCCATCCTTCGGCTGTATTTTTGCATGCTATTGCTTTCTCGAGCCTGATTTTTCTTTGTCTATTTAACATTTGTTCTGACCTATTTCAGGTAGGGACTCTTTTATCCGATTTTGTGCTTATTTAAGTAGAGCCTATTTTAGGCTGTTTGTCATATTTGAAAGTACCGACCTTTTTGGTGGTTACTATTTCAAGCTATGCCAATTTCTGGCAGTGTCTTTTTCAGGCATGGACTTTTCTTAGTCCGGCGGACATTTCATCCAGGTTTTCGATGCGCTCAGCTAGCTTTTTCTAAAGTAGGGCCCAAGGACTTACCCGACCTCCCTCTAGGAGGCGCCTTGGCCTAGTTATAGCGTGACGCCGTTAAGGGCTTGTTCGAAACCTTAGCCATGCCATAACTTGACCAAGGGATTACCCATCCTTCCTCCAAGAGTGCCTTATCCTGGTCGTAGCATAACATGGATAAGGGCTTGTTCGGAACCTTAGCCAGGCCATAGCATGGCAGGACCAAAGGATTACCCATCCTACATCCAGGAGGTGCCTTATCCTGGCCATAGCGTGACGTGGATAAGGGCTTGTGCTGCTTTAGCCTGGCCATTTCTGGTTTTGGCATGTATAAAGGCTTACGCCATCCCTCTAGGAGGTGCCTTGACCTGGCCTTCTTGGTGCGACCAAGGGCTTTCTACCATTATTGGTAGCCTACCATCTTAGGTAGTTTAAGTTTTTAAGGAGAATTTCACTCCCGACCATGTAGATTTTCTTTACTAGATCATAATAGAGGTGTCCTTGGAAACGCTTTATTCATCCACAGTTGGAAAATATTGTCTCAAATGTTCTACGTTCCAGGCTCTTGCCACCATATTCCCATTAGAGTAGCATAACTTATAGGCTCCTGAAGGAATTTCTTTGAAGATTACCAACGGACCTTCCCAATTAGGTCCTAGTGGTCTATCCGATGGGTTTTTACTATTGGTCATTGCCCTTCGAAGTAATAAATCCCCTTGTTTGAATGACATGGCTTTTACCTTTGAGTTATAATATCTTGATATCCTCCTTTGATATTCAGCCGTTCTCAAGGCTACTTCATTTCTTAATCCATGAATCAGGTCGAGTGATTCCTTTCTCGATTCCTAGTTTGGATCAAAGGCGTAGGTAATTCTTCTATGAGAAGGTACCTCAATCAATACAAATAGAATTGCTTCACATCCATATGTTAGAGAGTATGGGGTATGACCCATTGTAGTTCTAGTTTAAGTTCCATAAGCCCACAGAACTAATGGCAACTCTTCTACCCTATTTCCTTTTGCCTTGTTTAGCCTCATTTTCAATATGGTTTTGATTGTTTTGTTAGCTGCTTCGACGGCTCCATTGGCCTTCGGATGAGCGACTAAGGAGAAAAGCTTTTTATTTACGCATTCTTGCTGTCAAAATCGTGAAAACTCATTACTCTCAAATTGAGTCACATTGTCGGATTTTAAATATGGTATCCCAAATCTTGTGACAATGTTTATGATGACAAATCTCAGCATTTTCCCTGAGGTAATCTTCGGGAGTGGCTCTGCTTCAACCCATTTCATGAAATAATCTATTGCCACCACATCATATTTTGCTTCTCCTTCGGAGATTGGAAGCGATCTAATTAAGTCGACTCCCCAAACGTCAAATGGCCATGGGGTAGTAATAAGGGTTAACTGACTTGGCGGGAGACATGGTAACTTAGAATAATGATGACATTTCTCACCTTTTAACATACTCCATAGCATGGTTAGTTAGATGTGTCCAGTAAAACCCTTGCCATATTATCTTCTTGGCTAGTTTTATTCCATTAGAGTAATCCCCAAGAAATCCTTAGTGTGCTTCCCTCGTTATTTTTAACCCATTTTTAGGTTTCACACGCTGCAAATAGGGAAGGGCATACCCTTTCTTGTAAAGAATGCCACCTAAAATCGTAAAGTTCCGAGCTTTCCGTTTTAGCCTCTACGCTTCTACTTATTTGTGGGCAATTTTCCATTGATTATATAATCTATGATAGGTTCCATCCAAGCGTTTTCATAACTTTCTTCTGCTATTGCAACTACAGATTCAGATATCTCTTGGTCCATCTCTTACGATTCTGCTACCAATGCCTATGATCTGGTGAATACTAATATTTCTGTAGCTTTCTCTTATCTGTTTTCCTCAATGCTGGGATTGGCCTGAAATCCTACCGGAATAATTCGATTTTTAGGAGCTCCTCTTGAGCTTGCCAACTTAGCCAGTGAATCTGCCTGAGGGTTTTCTCCTCTTGGTATTTGATGAATGGAGAAATCTTCAAAAAGTGCGAGCATCTTCAAAACTTTGTTCACATACTGGCCTAGTTTAGGATCCTTGGTTTGATGTTCCTGCTTGATCTGGTTAACCATTAATTGAGAATCGCTGAATACCTGGATTCTCGGAATTTTAGGTTGCAAAGCAAGGGTTATTCCAGCAAACAAAGATTCATACTCTGCTATATTGTTAGTCGCTGGGAATCTCTATTTCATAGCATAATGTAACTTGTGCCTGTCTAGGGTAATTATCATACATCCTATCCCCGCTCCTCGCTCAGTTGATGCACCATCGATAAATAGCTTCCACTTGGGTTTTGTATAGTTTTCCTTTTTGGATTACTCTGAAATGAACCTTGTACATTCATTGATGAAATCAGCTAATACTTGATCTTTTATAGCCATTCTAGGCTGATATGCTATATCACACTGACTTAGTTCAATTTCCCACTTAATTAACTTTCCAGAAGTTTCGGGCTTGCCGAATACTTGCTTCAATGGGAAGTTGGTCAACACTTTTACTAGACGTGCTTGAAAATAGGGCCTTAGTTTTCGAGCTGTTAGAATTAAACAGTACGCTAGCTTTTCGATGACTGGGTATCGGATCTTAGCATCCTTTAATCTTCTACTTACGTAGTAAATTGGTAGTTGTGATCCATCGCTATTTCTAATCAATACCGAGCTCACCGCATGTTCAGAAATTGCCATATATAAGAATAGATCTTCCCCCTTTTCGGGGGTAGATAAGATTTGTGATGACCCGGAATTTCTAGCAATTTAAATTTGAATAGTTAATTGGTTTTAAATATTTAAAAGTTAATTTTAATATGAATTTAAGATATCAATATTTACTTGATAATGAAATCATTTAATTGTATAGCTTAAATATTGAATTTTATAATTGAAATTGGGTAAATTGTTGAATCTGAGATTTTAAGCCTGTTTAAAATATTTTGAAGGCTTATAACATTTATAACGATGATACTGAAAATAGTAGAATGTTGAAATTTAATTTAAAGTTGATTTGTTCGGTTTTAATAATATATCGTTTAAATTGAATTTAAAAATAGTCTTCCGAGGCACAGTCTCGGAATTCGACGAAACCAGTTCTATTGGATCCGTAATAGTTAGTTATTATCGGATTTCAATTTTCGTAGTAATCTGAGTTGACGTTTGACTCAGGCAGCTTGAAACGCTTAGAAACTATTTTAATCGAGTTAATTTGAAATTGACCGATTACTTACGTAACTCGCACGTATGATCAAAGTAGCTTTCAAAAAAAAAAAAACGTTCTATTTTGTTCAGATCGCGGGTAAAGCCTTATAATCACCTAGTGGCTTTCCTTAAAAGGAGTTCAAAAAGTTCAAATGGCAGTTAGCGAGACGTTTTGAGAGTTTTATAAATTAATAAAATTTAAGGTATATTGTCAAAGATATTTTTCATCTGTGAGCTTACTCTAGAAGCCGTTCGTATCTTCCTAATTACGCTTCTTTCTTTGCTTAAATAAAATTTGATCCCTCTCCTTTATTCGAAAGATGGAGATCGAATTCACGAAGAAATTTCATGGCCGAAGCCTTCGTAATAAAAAAAAAAGAAGAAAGAAGAAAAATCGGTTCGTTCCCAAATATCAAACAAAACAATTGATGCCGCCTTCTCTCCCTCTTCTACCCCTCTCCATTCAATCAGAAATCGAAAAAAAAGGGGGGGCCGAAGCCGATTTGATTCGAAGCTTCCTTCTTTCGATCGAACTCCAATGCCGATGTCGCAATTGATTAGGGAAGGGGTGAGGGTTTGATTGTCTGGAAGCAAGTTGTGACGTGGGGACTCACGCGACTAGCGCAGAGAGGGGGCGGCGGCATTCGATGTCGCGTTGCTCGCATGCGATGGGAGGCAGCTCGGTTGACGTGGTGTCGCGAGGTGGAACGGCGGCGTGGAGCGTCTCGGGCTTGCGAGAGGAATACGGCCACTGGTTTGGCAAGGGGCTCGACGATCGTTGCTAGGGGGAGTTTGACTAGGGTTTTGGAGAATCGTGGTGTTGATTTAACAGGTGAGTTTCTCAAATTTGTTTCGATCAAATTTAAGAATATCATATAGGTTTAAATGTTAACTGAAACAAATTTTAAACTAACTTCTTAAACCCTTTTTTTTTAAAAATATTGATGTTGTTTAATATGTATATATTAATCTGAGCTGTATGAGATATTTAGACTATGTAGGCAGGTCAGATTTGAAACTTAATTAATAGGCTGATTAAGAAGAATTTAAAGAAATCAAAATGTTTATTATGAATTAGGCATAAAGATCTTAAGTTTAATTATAGATTATGATAATAAAATTCCCGATTATAGAATAAGATTCTAAAGTGTTATAAATAAGAAATTGATTTATTGACTTAACTTTTAGTTAATTTGGGTTTGGGTGATAATGGTCGAGATGGATTTGTATTGTAAAATCAAGGATGTGAGTAAATCTCACTCTGTTGAGTTTCTATTTAAATTTAAATGGTTAAATTTAAATATTTGGTTGAATGGCTGGACAAATTTGATATGCGATGTGAATCGATGATCCTGTGATTGTGAGTTTGGATGATTCTCGAGTTAATTGTAATGTGACTCGAAATATTGGGGTTTAAGTTGTTTAAACTTGAATCATAAAAGTGAATCGTTTCAAATTAAATGTTAATAAGGATTTAATGAGTTGCGATTCATAAAATTTGTAGGGTGGTTAAAATGGATAAAAAAAAAAAAATTAGTTAAATCAATAAATGATTTTGGGGTGATTAATTTAGTAATTAAAGGATTGAATTATTTATTTAATTATAGTTAAGTTAATCTATCTAGTTTAATTAATATAGAATAATCAATGGATAGTTTGATAAGTAATAACTTAATGTAATTAACATAAGATGATTTCCTGTGTAACAAATCAAAAGACTAATCAAGATGATTAATTAAAGGGAAATTGGTTTAATTAATGAAGCAAATAAATGGGTAGCTAATTACAGGTTAAGATTTTTCAAGAAAGATTAATATTGTGGTTGAATGGAGTAATTAATTTAGAATTAGGGTGAATTGCAATATAATTGGAAATCATAATTTATATAATTAATGATAAAAGTAAAGAATGGTAAATTACGATTGTTAACCCATAATAAGTGACATATGAGAATTAATTCATATAAGCAATTAAGAATAAATGAAATTAATATAGTCAATAAATTTGTGAGGTAATTAATGAATACTTATTTATTTTGGTTAAGGATGATTAATATTGAGAAAATTAGTTGAAGATAATTACTGTAATGTAATTAATTTAATTAAATTTGTGTGTGATTAAGCCTTGCTTATGAATGATTAAATGATATTGGGTGCTTTGAATGGGTTGACATCTTTGATATGAAATGTTGTGTATTTCATTTGAATAACTTGGGATAGAATAACATGAGTTTCGAGGAGACCGGAGTCGGGTATTGGAAAATACCCGAATCCACTTCGAATCTAATAAATTTATCTATGGAATCGATAAGCTAGAATGAAAGGTTTAAGTGAATTGGATTATTTTATATAAGTTGGGTACCTAGAAATTTATTTGTGAAATAAGCAGTGTCTATAACAAATCGTGAACTGGTTAAATTGTTATAAGTTAACCCGGGATTGTATAAGTGGTTAGATTGGTATTCCTTGTTTCATGTTAGTTGGGTTTACTCACACTGGTTTCCAGCCTGACCCGGGTGTTACTTTGATGTAATGCTCGGGTCAGACCGAGTATTACAGATTTTCAGGTAGGTACGTTCTGGAGCTCAGGAAGCGAGCTGGATGGCAGGATCGTATGGAGTATATCTGCTATATCTGTATTATTGTTAATCTGAGACAATGATAATTGTAAATAAATATTCAGTGACTGTATTAAACGAGAAACTCTGATGTATATTAAATGTAATTGACAGATATAGTATTCTTTTGTAAACTGTTATTATTTATTATTATATTTATCCGCTGCGGATGTGAGTTGTTGATGTTTCTTTTCTTCTTCTTCTATCTCTTTCTTCTTTTTCATAACTATCTGGAATTTTCGGCTTCGAAAATTTCGGGCTGTTACATTTGGTATCAGAGCTGAAGGTTAAGCGAGAACCTTGGCTCTGGTGGGAATTACTCATTAAATAGAGTCTGTAGTACTCTAGAATGAGTTGAGTGTATATATGTATATATATATATATATGAGTGCGTACTTGTTATTTTCTTATATAAAGGTTTTAAATGGTTTTATATAAAAGTATATTTTGATACATATAGCAATATTTCCTTCTAATAAATATTCAGGTGATTGGTTGTTAAATTATTAGAATGAAATTAAGAAGTAATATAATACAACCAAACTAAAATTAAATAAAGATCAGTTTGAAATGGATTCAAACTGAAATTGAAGTTTAGAATTGGAATTAAGTTAAGTAGGAATATAATACAACCAAATTAAAAGTGAAATTAAATAAAAATGACATTCTAGAATTAGAACTCAAAAATTTAATTGATTAAAACCTTTAAGTGAACAAAGTTAACTTGGTTTAAAAAGTTAAACCAACCTCTGAGAATTGAACTCGAATTTTATCTAATTCGAGATGGTTTAATATTGAGTTTGGAATTCAATTAGTTCAAATTGAATTTGATTTGAATTAATAGAATATATGATTGAAGATGTAAAAGTTTACAAATTTAAATGGAAACTTTGAATTGGATTAAATTGTAATGATTAAAATTGAAGTGGATTCAATTGAATAATCCAAAGTAATTAGAATAACTTTGGAATTGTAATTAAGTTGAATAAAGTAAGATGAAAATTCCAGGGTAATGTTTAAATATGAATTGGATGGATTGAGAATTTGGAATTTTTGGGAAATTTAAAATTCCTTTGGGTTTGAAAGTGGTTTCCAAAGGTTTTGGAGAAATAATAATATTATTTCGAAAATATTTTTGGTGTTAAATTTGAAATCTGGGAGATTTGAAATCAAAAATATTTGGTAATGTTTTAAAGAAAGAAAAGCATTGAACTCTTTCGGTCACTGGAAAATAACGTCGGTGATGACTGCAGCATCATCGATGTTTATTTTCGAGTTTCTAAAAGAGAAATTGCCACTAAATGTTTTTAATTGAAATTATTGGTGAACTGGGTTTAGATTTGAAGTTCAAAGGGATAAATGAATTTGCCAAAGAAATTTTGGATATAGTTGGATACTAGGGTGATGTTGAAATTTCGGAAATTTGTTTAAATTCGGGGATCGTGATAAAATGTTTATGGGATAAAAAAAAACAAATATAAGTAGAGATAAGTTAAAATGAAGATTTGGACTCAGAAATTTGAGATTGTTGAAAAACTTTAAATAAAAATTAATTTGGTTTAAAAAAATTTATATCAACCTTTAAGAATTTAACTCGAATTTATATAATTCGAAGTAGTTTAAAATTCAAGATTGAAATTGAATTAGTTTAAAATTTAATTTGGTTTGAAGTAATTGGGTTGGTAATTGAAAATATATAAGTTTAAAAATTTTAAATGGGAAATTGGATTGGATTAAATTGAAGTGATTTGGATTCTGAAATTAAATTGATAATAATTAAAATTGATTGGAATAATATGAGATTATAATTAAAATTGAACAGGATTAAAATCAATTAGAATTTGATTTAACTTTGGGAAGGAATCAAGTTTGATTCAACTTGAATTGGGAATTAATCAAGTCCAATGGGATTTGGAGTTATTTGAATCGGGATTGAGTCAATTTGAATGGAGATTTAAATTTGAAATGTTGGGGAAAGAGAACAGTTTTGACTCTAGACTATTTTAATATAAATTGTTTTCATATAAACTTATTTTGCTAAGCTATTAAATATATACAGCCTTTCTTTTTAAAGCTAACTTATTATGTATTTGATTTACCATTATTTTTGGAGTTATCTAAAACATTTTTCAATTGTTTCCTAAACTAATTACTATTTTTCAACTATTCACAAACTACTTTCTATTTTACGACTATTTTGCAATTATCTAAAAATTTCTGAAACTATTTAATTATTTTTCAACTATTTTATAATTAGTTAACTATTTTACAATTATTTTGCAAACTAATAATTATTTTTCAACTACTTACCTATTTTTAAAATTTTCAAGCTATTTTCTAAGTATAAACTGGTCGGAGTTCAAACTGTTATTGATTAAGTACCCAACTGAGATAAAGATTGAAGTAATAATCCAAATGGGGATTAGTGTAAAGGTGAATAAGGAATGTGAAATGGTTCTTTTGAACTGAAAGAATATTTTGGGAAATATGAAAAGAATAAAGATGGAAATTGGATATTTCTATGGTTTTTGAGGGTGTTTGGGGTATAAAAGGGTGTTTTATACAAGAAGGTAAGGATCCAAAGCTTTAAAAATTTATTTATATATATCAGAATATATATAAAGGATCTTATGAGGATTTTGAGAAAGGCTTTTGATTTTTAGGAAAAAAAAATCAATATTGAGTTTTGGAAAGCCTATTTTGAGAATTATCGATTTTGGGAATAATCGATTTTGTGTAAAGGAGCTTTGATAAAATTCATACTAGGTGTATGATTTGAAAGATACTATATGTGTATAGTATAAAGTGTTTTGATGATAGCTCTGGGGAAAAAGGCGCTCCCTTGAAATGGACTTCTCAGGAGTGCCACTGGGTGGCGCTGCCTTGAGCCCCAAAGGGGGGGTTCTAAAGTTGATCCTGTGAGGAGTCCGGACAAAACTAGTTCCTGAGCATTATGAGTTGATTTACCATAGCGTAAGTCGTGTGTGCCGCGGAGAGCCAACAGTTACGTGGACTTTTGTTGTGACTGCAACGTAACCCAGGATGTAACTGCGACCTATGGTAACATTGTGAAAGTCGTGTGTGCCGCTAAGAGCCAACGGTCTGCGTTTGAGTTTATCTCGGTAGACTGCGACTTATGTAGGAGTGGAGAAGTTTCATTTTTGGCAGCGAAATTCGATGGCGCTGATGCCTACAGTTATATGGGTTTTTGCTGTGATAGCTACGTAACCCCGGTTGTAGCTGCGATCTGTCGTGGGTTCCATGGTGTAATCGTGGGGCGCGGAGGCCTACAGTTATCTGTGGATTTTGTCGGGACGGCAACGTAACCACCGGGTTAACTGCGACCATGGATGGGGGTGATGATTTTCAGAGCATTGTCACCAAAGATATTTCCTCTATTTCAAAATGCTTTCAACATTTTCAATAAAATTATTACCAAATATTTTCACTGGGTGTTGAAAACGGGTTTACCAAGTACTTATAGATTTTCGGTCCTACGCCTGATCAACGTATGACTGAATTTCTGTGAGAACAAGGATGAACTGGTTGAGACATCGAGTTATAAAAGTATTTCTTGACTTTAAAAGCTTTTCTAAAATTTTGAAATAAAAATGTTGGATTTTGGAAAATCAAAAGAAATCCAAATTGGAATCATAAAATAAATCGGACTCAGAAAAATTTAATGAGGTGGTTTTGTAATAAAATCAAATATCGATTTAAAAATTGGAAGTAAACCAATCAGCTAAATAAATTATTATAGTGTATGCTGATAAGATTTAAGTTGGGTAAACAAATGGATTGTAAATTGATAATATTTGGTAATGAATTCGAATTGTAAATAAAATTCGACTTGGATTTGATAATGAATTAAATAAGAAGCGATGTTGAAAAATAAAAATAAAATGGAATTGGATTGAAAATGTGATGGTTTGAATGATAAATAAAATTCAAGGGTGATTTGAATAATATTTAATGAAATTTGGAAGTAAATTTGATATGATGGAAATATTGTAGAATGAAATGAAGTGAATTATAATAAAAATGGTTAGAGATGCAAACAAAACCCAGGTAAGCAGAACTAATTGAGAATGGCCTGGTATTAATAAAATAAATTCGATAATGAATTAAATGGTAAATTAAAAAGTTAAAATGAGTTAATGGAATTAGATAGTAATGGATGAAGTCTGATTTAATAAAGACTAAATCAAAGATGTGGTTGGAATTGGATTATTAAACTGGACTTAAGCCGGTGGCATATTAATTTGAAGTATAAATGAGTTAAGTAGGTGCTTGGGTATTATTTTGATATATTGAGAAGTGAATTTGAAATTAAAAATTTTAAAATTGATGGGCTAACTGAATTAAGGGGGAAATCGATCAAATGAGAATCAAGTCGAAGTAAATTTAAAGTTGATGTTGGAATGAATTGAAGTAATTAACTTAAGTTTAGAATTTATGAAAGTTTGGCTTCGAATAAAAATGGAAGCCCATTAAATAGAAGTTTGAATTAAATTAATTTGGAAATGGTCATTAATTTATAAATTTGAATGCGCCAAGCTTAATAAATTGTTTGCATGAATCTAATGCAGAAATAAAATGAAATGCAATGTTTGGTTGGTAGATAAATTAGAAATGAAATGGAATTAAATATAAAATGAAATAGAATACCCTATGAAGCGAATATCGTCGAGATTGCATAACAATAATTGTTGTTTGGCGTAAACCAAAGTAATTTAATTCTATGAGTTACTAGGGATTAAATAAATTTGATTCTGAATCATGTGAAGTGAAAAGAATTGAATGAAATGACATATAAATTGGATGAAAGCATTTGAATTAGCTTTAAAAATCATATAAATCACTTGTGGTAAGCGTTTGGTGTTTGTTGTTTTTGAAATGCTTGTGTTTAGCCATTGAAAGTAAGTGAAATGCTAATAAAACTTCATATATATGACACTTACATATTTAAATTGAGTAAGTACAGGTACCTGAAGACTGTTTGGTTGATTTGGATTGCACTAATTGCTAAAATTAATAAGCTACTTGCTTAATATGCAAAATAAGGTACGCCTGCGCAATTAAAATAGGAAATATGAACTGTTTTTGTTTTTTTTTTCCGACCGGGTGGGTCGATGTATACATATTTATATCTCTTGACAAATTGCAAAAGCTCCTCCGTGCAAAGGAGACTCTGCCAAAATTTTCTGAAAATTTTGGGAGTTAGAAAATTTTTGAAAATTTTTGGTTATCGACAAAACAATTTCAAATTGAAAATCAAAGTAAACTAGTAAATGAAATTAATATGAATCAGTTTATATGAAAGATAAAACTCAATATTAGAAATCAAAAAAATAAATTAATTCATATGAAATGATGAAAACTAATTTGAATAGAAGTGGGTATGAATCTTATGTAAAGAGATGTATAAAATGATTTATAAGGTTATGATTGGATATTGTTGCTAAGTGAGATATGCAGGTATTAAAGAGAAAAAAGAAAATTGGATTTGATTCCAAAAGATAAATTTGAATTGCCCGACTAAAAGGTACGTATTTTGATTCGGTATGATATTGGATTGGGTTTTTGATGTAGCCGCTTGGCTTTTGTTTTCTTTTTGGAATTTGGGGAGCCCGTAGAGGCCTTTTGTAGTAGTACCGAGCTAGTCGCGCAAAGGAGACGCTGGCAAAAATTTTCGGGAATTTAAGGAGTTAGAAAAATTTTGAGAAAATTTTGATAATCCAAATTTTTGTTTTAACTTGAAATTGAAATATTCGAACTATAGGGGGTTTTGGAGAAGTTGATAAAGGTGATAGTGGATCTTTAATAAAGGATAGTTGGTTGGTTGTTGATTTTGGGTTTTGGGGAAAGATAAACGGGTATTGGACCATTCTTTCTATCTAGTAATTTCGGGGACGAAATTCTTTTAAGGGGGAAGGAATGTGATGACCCGGAATTTCTAGCAATTTAAATTTGAATAGTTAATTGGTTTTAAATATTTAAAAGTTAATTTTAATATGAATTTAAGATATCAATATTTACTTGATAATGAAATCATTTAATTGTATAGCTTAAATATTGAATTTTATAATTGAAATTGGGTAAATTGTTGAATCTGAGATTTTAAGCCTGTTTAAAATATTTTGAAGGCTTATAACATTTATAACGATGATACTGAAAATAGTAGAATGTTGAAATTTAATTTAAAGTTGATTTGTTCGGTTTTAATAATATATCGTTTAAATTGAATTTAAAAATAGTCTTCCGAGGCACAGTCTCGGAATTCGACGAAACCAGTTCTATTGGATCCGTAATAGTTAGTTATTATCGGATTTCAATTTTCGTAGTAATCTGAGTTGACGTTTGACTCAGGCAGCTTGAAACGTTTAGAAACTATTTTAATCGAGTTGATTTGAAATTGACCGATTACTTACGTAACTCGCACGTATGATCAAAGTAGCTTTCAAAAAAAAAAACGTTCTATTTTGTTCAGATCGCAGGTAAAGCCTTATAATCACCTAGTGGCTTTCCTTAAAAGGAGTTCAAAAAGTTCAAATGGCAGTTAGCGAGACGTTTTGAGAGTTTTATAAATTAATAAAATTTAAGGTATATTGTCAAAGATATTTTTCATCTGTGAGCTTACTCTAGAAGCCGTTCGTATCTTCCTAATTATGCTTCTTTCTTTGCTTAAATAAAATTTGATCCCTCTCCTTTATTCGAAAGATGGAGATCGAATTCACGAAGAAATTTCATGGCCGAAGCCTTCGTAATAAAAAAAAAAAGAAGAAAGAAGAAAAATCGGTTCGTTCCCAAATATCAAACAAAACAATTGATGTCGCCTTCTCTCCCTCTTCTACCCCTCTCCATTCAATCAGAAATCGAAAAAAAAAAAGGGGGGCCGAAGCCGATTTGATTCGAAGCTTCCTTCTTTCGATCGAACTCCAATGCCGATGTCGCAATTGATTAGGGAAGGGGTGAGGGTTTGATTGTCTGGAAGCAAGTTGCGACGTGGGGACTCACGCGACTAGCGCAGAGAGGGGGCGGCGGCATTCGATGTCGCGTTGCTCGCATGCGATGGGAGGCAGCTCGGTTGACGTGGTGTCGCGAGGTGGAACGGCGGCGTGGAGCGTCTCGGGCTTGCGAGAGGAAGACGGCCACTGGTTTGGCAAGGGGCTCGGCGATCGTTGCTAGGGGGAGTTTGACTAGGGTTTTGGAGAATCGTGGTGTTGATTTAACAGGTGAGTTTCTCAAATTTGTTTCGATCAAATTTAAGAATATCATATAGGTTTAAATGTTAACTGAAACAAATTTTAAACTAACTTCTTAAACCCTTTTTTTTAAAAATATTGATGTTGTTTAATATGTATATATTAATCTGAGCTGTATGAGATATTTAGACTATGTAGGCAGGTCAGATTTGAAACTTAATTAATAGGCTGATTAAGAAGAATTTAAAGAAATCAAAATGTTTATTATGAATTAGGCATAAAGATCTTAAGTTTAATTATAGATTATGATAATAAAATTCCCGATTATAGAATAAGATTCTAAAGTGTTATAAATAAGAAATTGATTTATTGACTTAACTTTTAGTTAATTTGGGTTTGGGTGATAATGGTCGAGATGGATTTGTATTGTAAAATCAAGGATGTGAGTAAATCTCACTCTGTTGAGTTTCTATTTAAATTTAAATGGTTAAATTTAAATATTTGGTTGAATGGCTGGACAAATTTGATATGCGATGTGAATCGATGATCCTGTGATTGTGAGTTTGGATGATTCTCGAGTTAATTGTAATGTGACTCGAAATATTGGGGTTTAAGTTTTTTAAACTTGAATCATAAAAGTGAATCGTTTCAAATTAAATGTTAATAAGGATTTAATGAGTTGCGATTCATAAAATTTGTAGGGTGGTTAAATGGATAAAAAAAAAAAAAAATTAGTTAAATCAATAAATGATTTTGGGGTGATTAATTTAGTAATTAAAGGATTGAATTATTTATTGAATTATAGTTAAGTTAATCTATCTAGTTTAATTAATATAGAATAATCAATGGATAGTTTGATAAGTAATAACTTAATGTAATTAACATAAGATGATTTCCTGTGTAACAAATCAAAAGACTAATCAAGATGATTAATTAAAGGGAAATTGGTTTAATTAATGAAGCAAATAAATGGGTAGCTAATTAC
Organism: Allium cepa; assembly: GCA_030765085.1. Taxonomy (NCBI): domain Eukaryota; kingdom Viridiplantae; phylum Streptophyta; class Magnoliopsida; order Asparagales; family Amaryllidaceae; genus Allium; species Allium cepa. The sequence goes on from CM060941.1 coordinate 604,853,986, forward strand.
AGGTTAAGATTTTTCAAGAAAGATTAATATTGTGGTTGAATGGAGTAATTAATTTAGAATTAGGGTGAATTGCAATATAATTGGAAATCATAATTTATATAATTAATGATAAAAGTAAAGAATGGTAAATTACGATTGTTAACCCATAATAAGTGACATATGAGAATTAATTCATATAAGCAATTAAGAATAAATGAAATTAATATAGTCAATAAATTTGTGAGAGAATTAATGAATACTTATTTATTTTGGTTAAGGATGATTAATATTGAGAAAATTAGTTGAAGATAATTACTGTAATGTAATTAATTTAATTAAATTTGTGTGTGATTAAGCCTTGCTTATGAATGATTAAATGATATTGGGTGCTTTGAATGGGTTGACATCTTTGATATGAAATGTTGTGTATTTCATTTGAATAACTTGGGATAGAATAACATGAGTTTCGAGGAGACCGGAGTCGGGTATTGGAAAATACCCGAATCCACTTCGAATCTAATAAATTTATCTATGGAATCGATAAGCTGGAATGAAAGGTTTAAGTGAATTGGATTATTTTATATAAGTTGGGTACCTAGAAATTTATTTGTGAAATAAGCAGTGTCTATAACAAATCGTGAACTGGTTAAATTGTTATAAGTTAACCCGGGATTGTATAAGTGGTTAGATTGGTATTCCTTGTTTCATGTTAGTTGGGTTTACTCACACTGGTTTCCAGCCTGACCCGGGTGTTACTTTGATGTAATGCTCGGGTCAGACCGAGTATTACAGATTTTCAGGTAGGTACGTTCTGGAGCTCAGGAAGCGAGCTGGATGGCAGGATCGTATGAAGTATATCTGCTATATCTGTATTATTGTTAATCTGAGACAATGATAATTGTAAATAAATATTCAGTGACTGTATTAAACGAGAAACTCTGATGTATATTAAATGTAATTGACAGATATAGTATTCTTTTGTAAACTGTTATTATTTATTATTATATTTATCCGCTGCGGATGTGAGTTGTTGATGTTTCTTTTCTTCTTCTTCTATCTCTTTCTTCTTTTTCATAACTATCTGGAATTTTCGGCTTCGAAAATTTCGGGCTGTTACAAGATTGGTGGCTTTTCCAAGTGAAGCTTCAGTTCTTGAAATGCCTTTTTACAATCTTCGTTCCATTCGAAATTCCCTTTTTTTAATCATTTCAAAGAATGGTATGCACTTATCATTGACTTTTGACATGAAACTGCCTAGTGCCGCCACTTTGCCACTCAAACTCATAACATCTTTATTTGTCCTCAGTTCTGCCATATTCTTAATGGCCTCAATCTGTCCAGGGCAAGCCTCAATCCCTTGTGCACTCACGATATATCCAATAAATTTTCCGGAATGGACTCTAAAGTTGAACTTTTGGGTTTGAGCTTCATTTGATACTTGCGGAGCACTTTAAACATTTCATTCAGGTCTTCAAGGAGATCTTCTGCCTCTTGAGATTTCACCAACATGTCATCAATATAAACTTCCATATACCTCCCAATTTGTCCTTTGAACATTCGGTTCACTAACCGTTGATAAGTTGCTCCTGCATTCTTCAATCCGAATGGCATTACCTTATAACAATAGGTTCCTTCATCTGTAATGAAGCTAGTATGCTCCTCGTCGGGTTTAAACATAAGAATCTGATTGTACCCAGAATATGCATCCATTAGGGAAAGCAACTTATGTACACTAGTAGAATCGACCAACTGGTCTATCCTTGGCAACGGGTAACAATCTTTTGAACAAGCTTTATTCAAATATGTGTAGTCTATACAAGTCCGCCACTTTCCATTGGATTTCCTTAACAAAATCGGATTTGCCAACCATTTGGGATATCGGACTTCCCAGATAGACACATTTTGTTGCAACTTCTTGACTTCTTCCTTCATGGCATCGGTCCTAAATTTATCAAACTTCCTTTTCTTTTTCTGAATTAGGGGAATGTCTGGATTGATATTCAGGGCATGATTCGTTACCGTAGGACTAATTCCAACCATGTCAAAGTGGGTACAAGCAAAAACATCTTTATTGTCTATTAAGAATCCTATCAATCTTGACTTTAGAGGTTCCTTAAGACCCTTCCCCACTCTCACTATTTGGTGGAATCGGCAGAATCTAGTAGAACCTCTTCAGTTTCTTCGACTGGCTTAATTCTTTCCACCTCTCCACGATAATCTAATTCCATAACGATTTCACTTTCTTCGATTGAGTTAGAATTTGTCCTCTTTCTTTGTCCATAAACTGCAAAACACCTTGCATCAATATGTTTATTAGTTTTATCATATTTATTCTTTGCTTCGAATGATGGATGTAGAAATCCATCTTCCGAAGGCTGTAGGGTAATACAAGACTCAAAGTAATAAGTAAACTCCTTGTTGTATTGTTCTAGCATTGCAAAGTAAATTTCTCGTGATGCGAACTGTTCACCCTGAATAGATACCCAGCTGCTTTTAGTGAGGTATTTAAGCATTAGGTATTTTGGTGAGATGAATGCATCCACCTCATCCATCGCCGGCCGTCCAAAGAAGGCACTATAGAACGATGGTTGATCTATGATTACGAAGGTCGTTTCAAAGACTCGGGAGCATGGGGGAAGTCCCAGTTGGACAAAAAGCTTCACCTGCCCAAGCGGAGTTGTCCCTTTATTATTGGACCCAAAGATTGGCTCGGGACTAGGTTCAAGTCCATCTTTGGAAATCCCCATTTGATCAAATGCATGGAAGAATATCACATTAACAATGCTTTCCGTGTCAACTAAGATTTTCATGACCACCGAAGATCCTATTTCTGCTGTGATCATTAAAGGATCATTGTAGGATGACGAATCCCCCTCCTTAGCTCCTGTGGGTTAATCACCAATGTATGCATATTGATGTTATATTTTAGATTTTTGAACGACGGCTCTTCCTGTATAGAGAATACACCACCCTTTTTAGCTTTTCGAATGTACTTGCTTTGGCACTTTGACTTCTACCATATGGATGTGGACCTCCATATATGACATCAATCATATTCTAGGGTAAACTTAAGCTTAGCGGTTCATCTTCCTCGATTACATTAACGACATTTCCTGCAGGCTTCTTTACATCAGTGTTTGTCAGGAGAGTTTGCTGTGGGTTCTTCACGAATCTTTCAACTGCCCCTCTCGAATCAACTTCAGAATTATCCTAGCCAGAACCTTACACTCATTAGTATTGTGGCCATTAGCTTTGTGGTAGGCACAATATTTGTCTCCTTTTTTCTGCTAAGGATAATTTCGAGCCTTAAATGAAGTGGGGAAGTTGACCTTATCCTTGGTCATCGCATAGATGTAGGAGATTGGTCAATTTAATGCCATCGCGTTAGTATTGGTATCCATCCACCAAGCTCTCTTGGGAATACTCTCCAGGCCAAATCTACCACTATCCTTCTTATGATCAAATTTATTTTTCAAGAAATACAATTCGTCATTTAGATGAATCTTGTCGGCTTGAAAATAGAAATCATAAAGACTCCGACATCTATGAATGAACAGCTCCTTCCAGAAAGGAGAATTAACTATAAGTCCTTAGTGAGCAGCGATGAGTTTATCTCTGTCTCTTATGCCTTTGGCCTTCAATGCTTCTGTATTGAATCTCTTTAGATAATCCGTAAGGACTCTCCATGATTTTTCTTGATGTTAGTATAATCAATAGAAGGATCTTTACATGTGTAGAATTGAGCAGAGAATTCGTATAAGAACTACTTCTAAGAATATATCATTTTTTTCACGATATTGTTGGTATCATTTAGCTGCGACCCCTTGTAATGTGACCGAAAAAAGTCGACACCTCATAGCGCTAGAAGCATTACATAAATCCATCTGGCTATCAAACACCATCAGATGGTCATCCGGGTCAGTTTTCCCATGATATTTCATGGTGGGGACCTTCACATGAGATGGTATTGGAGTTGACATAATTTCATCGATGAAGGATGCAACCCTTTTATTGTTCTTCACTCTTTCGTCTTCAGTTCTTTTGCACTTGGTATTTAGCAGGTCTTTCATAGCCTTTTCCACCACATCCTTAATATAGGCTTCATTGTTCATGTAGTCTCTTTGATTATATTGGTAGCCATTTAAAGTTGAACTTGTAGAAAAGTATTTATCTTCTGCATGAACTCTTCCATGATAATTTGCCTTTGGTGGAAGGCCCTCCTTCTGTTTCGATAGAAAAATGTGAGCTTTACCTTTGACAGCACCTGCATTGGTTATCATATTCATTCTTTGAAACTCAATTTCTTCCCCTGCTGGTAGATTTCATTGACGATCGGTGAGATAACACTTCGTTCAAAAGATTTTTCATTTTTACCATCTGGCGTTCTAGATACACGATTTTAGCTACATGTTCTTCTGTTTGAAGATTTAGAGTTAGAGCCAGTTGTGGGGACACCTGACCCGAACTGGAGGTGGAGTCGATTGAGGTTAGGCGGAAGGTTGCACCTGCTCTCTATTTCAAAGATTGAAAGAGGGTGATATGTTTTCCTCCAGAGAAGTTGCCTGATCATTCCTTTTGCTAACAGTAGGAGGTTTTTTGATTTCATTTCCCTACAACAAATTAGGTTTCATAATTAGTTATATTAACCACAAGGTCGGAGGTTCAGACCCTCTTTCTAGCACTAAAAATGTTAATAAGATTTCCTGTCAACATCCCCGATGCATTTCATAGGACTATTTCATATGAATTCAAACTTTCGATTGAGTGGATTTTTCATTACTTGGGTGAAATGAATAAGTCAAAAGGTTTTACAATCACAATTCTAACCCTAACAAGAGGGGATCAATACCGGAAGGTTTTAAGCATGTGTTTATCTCTTATGTAGAGTTGGGGAAAGAATCATCTTACTTTCGGCCTTACCGAAAGGTATAAGTATGATCTAAGCATTTCGGTTGTAACGACCCAGAATTTCAATCATTCGAAATTCGTATATTTAATTGATTTTAAATATTCACAAATTAATTTTATAAGTTGAATAACTTATATTTCGAATATAGTGATTTAATTGGATATTTAAATTGTTAATTTAATATTTGAAATTACTGAAATAGTTGGAATTTGGATTTAATATGAATAAAAATGATTTATAAAGTTCAATTAAATTCTATTTGAATTTGAATGACGTTGGAGAACTTTAAAATTGAATTAAAAGTTGATTTATAGAAATTGAATATTTTAAATTTAATTAATGTGTAAAAATAGTCATTTTTCATACATTATTAGATTTCGACGAAACAAGCATCATTGAATCCATGATATTATATTATTGTAGGATTTCAAATTTCTTGTCAATCGGATTTATGATTTAGTCGTGGGAAGCCAAAACGCATAGAAATATTTTTAAGTAAAATTTTAAATTTAAATAGTCGATTCAAAAATGTATCTTCCAAATACGGTCGAAATGGTTCTTGATATAAATTCCATTGTGTTCGGAATAGGAGTAAAATAATATAAATGCCAGGCGGCACGCTTCATTTCGAGTTCGAAAAAATTTCGGATGAATAGCGTCGCAAAATTTTCTATAAAATGCCAATTTTTTTTCATTTTTCACAAACCCTATCTTCTCTAAACCCAAGCCGCCACTATGGAATACACGGCCAGAAATGGCTCATCTTCCTCGTCCTTTTTCTTCCAATCCTTGCAATATTTCAACATACTTCCAACATGAAATTGTAGAGCATTGTAAGTACTAGCCATCCAACGGTCGAGATTTGAAATGGAGCATCGTGGAGGCCTAAAATCGACTGTGTTCACCTAGGGTTCATGCACGGTTTTCTATGCCTTGATAGGGCCGAGCTTCATGGTGTTGCGGTCGATGGTAGAGCTTGTGAAGGGCTATAGCATGAAGGTCGCCGATCGACTTCAAACGCAACGTGGAGGGCTCGATAATTCGATGGGAAGTGGCGGCCATATGGGATTGCGTACGTGAATGAAATGAAGAGGGGAAAGGGAAGTGCGGCCAGATTTTCATCTCAGGGAATGAACGACTAGGATTTGATCTAGGTTAAAAAAATAAAATAAAAATTATAAATTTATATATATATATATATATATTAACTCGTATAAACTTTGTATCGTCATAACTTCTTCGTGCGAGGTCCTTTTTTTGACGAAACAAGTTGCATTGGGTCCGTATTAACGAGCACTACATTTTGGATCTGGTTTGGAGTTGATTCTCGTGTAAAATTTAGGTAAAATTAAACGCCCGTTTAATTTTATTCAGAATAAAACACTACAACCACTGTTGGAACTAAAGTGAGTACAACTCACTCTTTCTGACTCTCTGGTATTTTTCATATACGTGAGAATAAATGTTATTTATGATGATTGATGATTATTTGGATGATATATGATATATTGTCTATATATTGATTGGTATTTAGATATATTCATGTCTATTGGAGCAGATGAGACCCTATACGTTCTCGTGTATGAGCAGATGACCTTTTGTATGCGCGTCTGCCTCGAAGCGGACATTGTACACATATTCTAATATGTATATTGGTTACAGATGACAGGTTGGAGGGATCCAACTGGATTCCTCACCGGTATTGGTGTTATTATAGATGTTGTGATATATGCTGTTATCATATGATATATGATGTTTTGGATGCCGTGATTGATGTATTTAGTGCTGTTGCAGTATTGTGCCTATTTTGAAATTTTAAAAATGTTAAAGTGATGATTTCAAATTAAAAAGGATTTTCGAGTGATTTTGAAAATAGATGTTTTGTTAAATTTGGAATTGTTAAAGGAATGGATTTATTGTTAATAAGTAAATGTTATAATTTTTATATTATAAAAAATTATGATTTTGTGTGAAATGTGATTAGAATGTGATTTTTGAGATATGGAGTTAACTATTTTGTAAATAGTTTAAATCAAGATTTTTGATTTATTATAAATGATTTACACATAAGATTTATAAAACTGATATTTTATAAATTTAAATAATGGGATTATAACGAGTTTTTATAAGTGTTAAAATGGAGTTATAATTGGATTTTATAAGTGAATAAGATTTATAATTGATGACGTTATAAAAGAACGAATTTGTAAATAAATGATATATAACTGAATTAACTTATAATTTCGACTTTGGAATATTAATGAGGTATAAATGGAATTTGTTAACAAAGGAATTTTACAAATTGAAGTTTTCATAAAATAGAAATGTTGAATTTATGAACATTGTTTTATAAATGTGAAATCAATTTAAATTGATAAACTAGATATGGATTTTTATTAAAGTAATTTCATCCATGATTTTGGACAGTGGATAATCCTTAAATTTAATTTGCAATAGCAATGAATTTGGTAAAGGGATTATATCCACGATTTTGGAGAGTGGATAATCCTTAAAATAAATGAGTAGAAATATTGAATTTGGTAAATGTAGCATATTCACGATTTTGGACAATGAATAATAATTTAAATAAAATGGATATTTTTGGGAAGTGATATTTTAAATGGAGTTAAATGGTATGAGGATGTTTTAAAAGTGTTAAGTATCGAATACATAGATTTCAACATTCATTGTTGAAATAGACATTTTCGAGAAGTAAGGAAATAATGGAATATAACACTATTGTTATAGTAAATGATTTTTGAAAGGAAATGTTTTTGTATAGTATATGAGATTTATATATCTATCTAATTTTCGAATCCCTATACTAATGATTTTGGGTTGTCGTAACAATGTTTTACGCAACATACGTTCTGTCCCAAATAAATGTGTTTAAGAGAATGTTTTCCTTAAAGAATAAAATATATACTTAAACCTGATTTATGTAATATTTCCTAAGTGTTGAAAATAAAGAGAATTGTGCATTATTTATTATTAAATAAGTAAATGGAAATGTTTTCCAATATTGAAATAGTGAAATGGTTTTGAGAATATATTTTTTAACGATAATCTAAAGTGAATATTTGGCAAGTGATTTAATTAATAAAAGATTAATTAAAATGGCCTTGTGATTGCTTATGGTGCTAATATTTGTTTGTTTGCTTTAATAGTTAAATAATCGACTATCAAATTTGGCCATTTTAGTTCCTCGACTTGATGTGGGAACTAATTAGTCGTACACTTAGTACATAGTTATCTGTGTAGGCTTGATTATCGTTTGTGTGTGGGATGTTGATTCATGTAGTGCAGAGTATTACTCAAATCTATCGAGCTTCCTTCTTGGCCGCAAGATAGCAAGTTGAAAGTCGGAGACGTGATAAGTCTTTGAGACTTACTTTCTGTGTAAGGTTGAGAAACGCTTTTGCGCTGTTGGTGCAAAGAGACCGGGACCGATTTATTTGAAAACCACTTTGAACCAACATTTATGCAACGATTGTGTGGGTTGGTTGTGATGATATTGATATTCAAAATTTTCATAGTGGAGGACTGCTTGTTGATCATTTGGGATTAAAATCCCAATATACATCCAGTAGCAGTAGTCTCTTCATTATGAAATATCAAATGCAAGGACTGTTCGCTACTAATCCTAGTGATTTCCCGGCAAGATGTAGTAGGAAAGTACATCTAGTTTGTCCTATTCCTGGACAACTTGTATGGACGTTTGTCCGATAATGCATTTCTAAAGATTACGTACAATAGTTTTTACAAGCATACATCAGTGGTGGCGGAGAAGGCAACTCCTCTTAGCTTAACACCGACCTTGAGATGTGTAAGCTCAAGGGTTGTATTTTTGTGGAAGGTAATTAGTAGTCAACGGAAATGGCCATGTGACATTCAAAGTGATGTGATATGTGAAAGGTAATCATTACCTCAGGCCTCATCAACCGAAAATGACCAAAATAGGGTCAGATGCAGCAAGGCTAAGTTGGTCGCTCCCAAGTAGGGTATGATCATCCTCTTCTAGATATATCTTTACACGTTATGATGTCGTGCATTTGATTATTGTGGTTTATATGCTTCGAGGGCCCTCAGTAAAGGTCGGTAACTACTGAAGGATGATATATTTGATACCATCTAGTTATAGAGGTAGGTCGGTCTTGTGTTGGTAGAGGATACTTTGTGATGGTAGTCCCTTCACCTGGTCATTTGTATGGAAATTTAAACTCCACTACGTACCTACCATTTTATTTGTAAAGCCTAGTATGCTGGAATTTAATAATGGTAACAATTTCAGCTATTTTGATTATTATTTGTATACTAGACACTAGTATGGTATAAGAGGATTTGATATGAATTGTTTTAGTTATCAAAAGGTAAAAACTTCTCCGTGTTTATGTGTGGGCGTGTCTTACGAGATACTTTTGTATTGAAAGGAAAAGTTTGGTAATTTGATAAATTCCGTTGAGGGTGTTTCTCACGCTGGTTTAACAGACTGATCAGGGCGTTCTTTCCTTTCAATGCTTGGGTCTGACCATATTTACAGGTTCAGATTTGTCGCGTTTGGAGCTCCAGCAGGAGAGCTAGAGATCTTCATTTTCCTATACACAAATCTGTTTTGATTATCCGCTTTGCGCATTGTTGTTGTATATTATCGGAAATTTTAAGAACAGGTTATTATAACTGTTAAGGTTGATAATTAGTGATTGATTGTTGAACTATGGATGTATGTATATACAGTTTCTGTTTTGTAAAGATCATTAATATGATATCATATGTTTTCCACTGCGATGTGAGATTCTATATTGTTCTGTTTGGTTCTATCTTCTCTCTTTCTTCTCTTTTCTTCTTCTCTTTTTTTACTTTCTCATGACTTTCCATCAGCCTGTGCTTTTTGAGTCGGACATGTGTAGTTTATTGTTGATTCAAAGGGTACGGATTTGTGAGTCGTCACATCAGTTGGAAGGGATCCATAGCATTGCTACACCTTTTGGTAATCCAGGAGGTTTTTAGAAGTTACAAGCAGTCACTTGGCCCCATCGAAGGGTTCAAGTACATCTTAAACCTTGCGATTTGACCAGATCGATGGTTTTATTAAACCTTCCGATGGACCAGAAGGTTTAGGAAACTGTTTAAACCCTTCGGTCAACTTATGTAGATCAAATGACCTTCATCCATACCATTTCATCATATCTCCCTTAGAAGCCAAAAGTAATCCACGTCCCTTGATTGTTACATTAAACCTTCCGATGGACCGACAGGTTTATGAAACCATTTAAATCCTTATAAAGGTTAAGAGAACCCTTCAGGGGCATCAAATGATGAGATTGCTTTATTTGCCATTCCTTTAATACTTTTAGCGTCTTAGGTTGGCATTCCACTTATGAAAACCTTTCAAAAAGAATGCATGATTCAAACATCTTAAGACAATAATAAGAGTTGAGTCAATATGCCATGAAACTTATGTTGGAACTGTCTCACAAGTTTCATTCCCCCCTTCTTGTAATTGATATTAAGTAGAGAGGAAGAAAACCTATAAGGTTGTCTGATGACAATTTCATGGCATATTCTTTAAATTAACAAAGAATTTAAGAAATAAATCATTTATGATTAGCCATTAATGTAAAATTAAAGCCTGATCATGATTACCCCCAAATTCCGAGTTGATTGCAAGCCACAATTCTCTTTATTTCTCCATAATGGAATCTGATACAAAATTTAAGAAGATAGCCCTCAATTTAATTTCAAAATTAGGGTTATAATGTGTTGAGCGGAGGTAGTAGAGATTGTTGAGTAGACGATAATGAGAAAAAATTCGGATCCTAAGACCGGGCCTCTTGGGTCTTATTTATAGATGTAGGCAGCCTCTGTTTCGTCCCTATGCACTCGTCAGGACGGAAGGTTCCTTCTTCTATACAGTTGCGAACCTTTAGGTTTTAACGGAAGGTTTACTCTTCACATGCCATTATGGGCCGCTTAGCATCATAGAAGGCCTCGTGTTTCTTAATGTATCTATACGCTCTACATCTTCCTGCAAGGTTGGTTCCTTATGAGACACTTTAAACCTTTCAATCTTGTCAGAAAGTTGCTTCGTTGTGTAATTGTTGTAGAGGGCCATGCCTTTCCCGAATAATGTCGGTAGGTGGCCTTTTTGTTGAATTATGAATGCTATCTTTTTGTAGACTTTTCGATATTGTTGACACGTACTTCAACGGGTTGGGAAGGCACATTATGCCTCCGAAATGGTTGTCAACTGTGTTATCTATTTTGGTCCTATTCTTTCTATCTTTCTTGAAAGACATTTGCTTTGAATGACGAGTGATGAATCCCTTTGTCTGCTCCAAAGGGTTTAGATTTGCGGCAAACGTGTTTCTTGCATTCCTTCCCTTTTTATTCAAAAGGCTTGGGGCATCTTCTTTCCTTTCATCGGTTCATTATGTCAAGTGTCCTTATGACTATTTTCCTTTTTATTCATACGAAAGCCCCTCCTCTGAAGTTACCATGCGCTTCTTTTCCTCGGGTGTTATGCAAACCTTACGGTGTCACCGAAAGGTAACTTTTTATGTTACTCTTCGCCTCTACGGAAGGTTTCTGACGTGCCTTCTCTATCTCCTTTTGCATTTTATGGTTAATAGCTCCTGCATGCATATTCCCAATAAGTATCACTAAAAATGGAGTCGCATGCATTCTATGGGTTTGCCAACCCTGCGGACTATGTCTACTATCTTTGATTTTTGTACCTATTAATGAGGCTACGTCCGGCATTCCAACCCACAAGTCACCAAACAAACAGATTTTCGACACGATCTCCAACTCGAGTAGATCACGGAACCCCACATGGATTTCCATATCTCAACAGATCACAGAACCACACATGGGTTCCTCAACAGATCTTAGAATTACACATGAATTCCCTTACCTTAACAGGTCTCGGAATCACACATGGATTCCCACATCCTGAATAGGCCACGAATAACCATATGTGTAACGACCCTGAAATTTTGATTCTGAAAATTCTAGATAGTTAGGGAAAGAAGAAAAAGATAGAAGAAAAAGAAGAAACAGAAACACCAACATCTTACATTCGCAGCGGATAAAATATAGTAACTAATAATAACAGTTATACAAAGAAAAACTGTACTGATCAAATTACACTTTAATACATCAGAGTTACACATATACTCAAACATTGGACAGATACAATCATGTCCCAAATAACTACAATATATCACAGCGGAAAACACTCCATACGTTCGTGTCATCCAGCTCGCCTTCTGAGCTCCAGAACGTCCTTACTTGAAAAAGCTGTAATACTCGGTCTGACCCGAGCATTACATCAAAGTAACACCCGGGTCAGGCTGGAAACCAACGTGAGTAAACCCATCTAACAAGAATTACCAATGCATACAACTTTTTAAAACCTGGGTAACTCGTACCTTTTTATGAGTTCCTAACTTGCCATAATCAAAACTTATTCCACACACAATCCTTTAAGTACCATTACATAATTTAAATGGTCCATTTTACTTAAATTATTCCATTCCAGCATATTAATTTCACAAATCAAACCTATAAAGAACTATTATAGACTCCAAATCGTAGTGGTTCCGAGTATTTACTAATACCCGACCCCGGTCTCTTCGAATCCAAAATTATCTTAACCTAAGTTATTCAAGTGAAATACAATTCAAATTTTAAATATAGGGTGCCATCTTTTATACACAGCAATTCATCCACGATAGATAACCATACTATCACTGTCCATCCAAACATATCATGTCAGAAAATATTTCATATCAGAGATATCAATCAATTCAAGGCATTTACATCATTCAATCATTCATAAGCAAGATTGATCACTTCCAAAATTATCTTAATCTATCTCTAATTAAATTAATCACTAACTTTAATCTTTTAGATTACCTTTACTTAACATTAATTAATTACAAATTAATTAATTAATCATGTTTTAATTATCCATCTTAATTAATCATCCTTGATTAATTATCCTTTAATTACAATAAGTAATTAGTTCTTAATTAATTACAAAAATTAATAAGCCTTTACTCATTACATTAAATAATCCCTTAATTACTCTTATAAAGTAATTAACAATGATTTATTACATTTAACCTTCATTAATTACTCAAATTAATTATCCTATAACCACTTACATTGATTAATTATCCCTTAATTAATCACACCTCATTAATTAACTAACCCTTGATTAGTTCCCTTAATCTATCAATCCTTTAATTAATTACACTAAGTAATTAATCCCTAATTACTTCCCTTAAGTAATTTACATTAAATTAATTACTTAAGTAATTTACATTAAATTAATTACTTTCATCAAGTAATTATCCCATTGGTTAGTTAATTATCCTGAATTAATTAACCTTTAATTATTAATTTATTTATCCTCAACGGATCAATCCTTTAATTTTTAAGTAATTATCATTTGAGTAATTAATCATCTCTTAATTATTTCCATCCAGTAATTATCCCTTAATCACTTAAGTTAAATTAGTTAACCCCTAGTTACTTTCATTAGTTAATTATCTTTAACTAAATACATTCATTTATTTACCTTAAATTAATCCATTAAATAATTAACTATCCTTAAATTAATTACAATCAGTAATTACTCTTTAATTACTTATACTAAGTAATTAACTATCCATTAGTTACCTAAATAAAGTATAATCAATTTGTAAAATCTTAAATAGTTAAGATAAACCACCTACTTCAATTAATTACTTATTTTTATCAACCAACTTATTTGAATTTCAAAGCTTTGAAAATTAATTTAGTTAAAAACACCTCATTATTAAAGTTTTAGTATACTCATATTTCTTAAATCTATTTCATACAGGCTTTGAAAACTTGTTCATTTTTATTTGTTTTGAAAACTGGATATAAATTTTCCTCTATTTAAAACCTTAAAGAAAAAAACAAGGCAACCCGATTTTCCTATGAAAATACCCGAGCCACAAATAATTTCTCGAGTCAATCCACAGTTTTCCCGAGCTATAACTCGAGTCCCACACATATTATTTTAAAACTATTACCTAACATATAAAATCAAAAAAAAAATCAGGCAAAGTTTCTCGAGCAAATCTCGAGCCAAACACCTCATCTCCTCACGAACGAACCCGAGCACGATCCTTCACCGTCGAACTCAAAACAAAAATGCAACTGATACATCATCGTCCCCGTGCACGTGTACATGCGATCACCAGAACTTCGACCAGCAATACCACCGATGACAAGTCGCGATGAACCCCTTCTTCTATCCCGATCACCAAAAGTTCACCTCGAACCCAAATTCAAATCGAGATATCTGAACGAAAAATGAAATCTAACCACCACCCTACGACCTCCTCGTCGTTGCTGACCACTAGAGGTTGTGGAATTCCGCTCACAGCTTTGCCATAGTCTACGGCTTCCATTCCACCTACTCCAACGCCGACCGATGCTTCAACGACGACGTTGCCACTATGAAACCAAAGTCGACTAAAACCATCATTAAAACCCTAGTTTGACGTTGACTCGCCACGCCGACAGTCTAAAAATTCGAGCACCATTTTTGCCGATAACACCAACCTCTAGACTTACTTCACCCAAGAACTCGTGTCCCCAAAATTTCTCGATCATCGAAAATCGCTCGAGAACCCAATTCCGTTCGACATGCAATATCACACAATTTACAAACCCAAAATTCATGATATTCATCTTAAAATCAAGTTTTTGGGTGACGATTCAAGTTGTAAACGCGAATCAACAAACTAAAATGTTTGGGTTTTACATATTTAATGAATATCTACCATATTTTCTTGTTTTCAGAGGATTCCCAAATCTATTAAGCTCGAATCTATTTTTATATCTTAATTTATGTATAACCATACATTTTTGGTTTGAAATCCAAGGCCTAACAGTAATTAGTTAAGGTGATTTTGAATTTTAAAAATTAAATCTAACCCCTGTATTTGAAAATAGAGTTGAATGAGCACATAACAGAAATGCACACCTTTATATATGTATATATGTACAAGAACCTACATACACAAGCATAATTTATACCATTCAAGATCTTCACATGCAAACAACATGATACATTAAAATTTCATTTTTTTAGGAGAAGATTTACTCACAGTGGGTTAAACAGAAAAGACTTATTCTGAAACCTGGAAGTTGCTTTTGTTTTCTGAATCCTGTATTTGATTCTGATTTTAGCTCGCTTGATTGCTGAGACCATTTTTGAGTTGTTTACAAATTGAAAACTGATCTTGTGTTAGGTTTTGAGTTGCGGATGTTTGAAGCTGTTTTGATTTTCTTTTTAGATTGAACATATGAAGAACAAAAGAATGGAGAGGAATTGAACTGAAAATCTCAGTTTTGTATTTTTTTTTAAACATGTGTTATTTAATTAATTTTTTTCTAAAATAAAGGTTAATTTTCCACTTGTTAACTTATGTGCTACATAATTTACAAATGTTGAAACCATGCCTCCATATGTTTACGAGTGTTTAAACTTAAATTATTTAAGTTCACATATATATTTATGTAGTACATTCAAATGTATATAATGTTTGTCTTTTTATAAATAAACCTTTAAATTTATATATATATATATATATACACACACACACAAATGTGAATCTATGTAAATATTTGTTTATAAATAACTTATTTTTTGAACCAATTAATTTAAACCAAAATATATTTAAAATATACTTCTTTTAAATTTCAAATTTAAATTCAAATTCAAACCCAATTTAAAATCAATTCAAACAATACATATATATTTTAAAAAAACCCAAATTCAATTTGTAATTAATAATTCTATTTAAAAATTTAATTATCTACATTTTAAAAAATAACCCATTATCATCATTGTTTGAAAATAACAATTTTATCAATTTAAAATAATTTATAATGGGAATTATCACATTTAATTTTACTTGAAATTTTCGGAATATCACATTCCTCCCCCGTTGAATCTTTTCGTCCTCGAAGAGGAACGAAGCCGGAAATTATTAAAATACTTAATATCAGTTAAATCACTTTTTGATCATTTTTAAAACACTTTAAAATCTATATAATATTGCCGCAATAATTTTTACAAAAAATATTATTTTATAACTCGATGTTACAGCAAGTCCATCCTCGTTCTCACAGAAATTCGATCATACGTTGATCAGGCGTACGACTGAAAATCTGTAAGTACTTAGAAGACCCAATTTCAACACCAAGTGAAAATACCTAGAAAACATTTTGTTGAAAATATAGAAAACATTTTTGCAATAGAGGAAATATCTTTGGTGAGAATGCACTGGAAATCATCACCTCCATCCATGGTCGCAATCAACCCGATGGTTACGTTACCGTCTCGGCAAAATCCATAGATAACTGTAGGCATCCGCTTCCCTCAATTACGCCATGGAACCCGCTACAGATCGTAGTTACATCCAGGGTTACCTTGTCATCGCAGCAAAAGTCCATGTAACTGTAGGCATCAGCGCCCTCAAATTTCGCTACCAAAAAAGTGAAACTTCTCCACTCCTACATAGGTCGCAGACTACATCAGTCAAGTCCCAATGTTGCCTTATGCTTCACGTCCTCTCGACTTTTTCTATGTCTCTATAGGTCGCAGTCTACCGATGTAAAATCAAACGTAGACTGTTGGCTCTCAGAAGCACACACAACTTTCGCTATATTATCATAAGTCGCGGTCTACCGATGTAAAATCAAACGTAGATTGTTAGCTCTCAGTGGCACACATGACTTTCGCTATGGTCTACAATAGATCGCAGTGACATCAAGTTAAACTGTCGTCCCAGCACAACCCAAATGCCTCTGTAGGCATCAGCGCCCTCGACTTTCGCTACACACTACACATAATTCTCAGGAACTAGTTTGTCCAGACACCTCATAGGATTAACTTTAGAACCCCCCCTAGGGTTCAAGGTAGTACCACCCTGTGGCACTCCTGAGTAGTTCATTTCAAGGGAGCGCCTTTTTCTCCAGAGCCATTTTCGAAACACTTTATACTATACACATATAGTATCTTTCAAATCATACACCTTGTATGAATCCCATATAAATCTCCTTTCTCAAAATCGATTATCCCAAAATTGATAATTCTCAAACAAGGCTTTCCAAATTTCCAAAATTGATTTTTCTCCAAAAAACCAAAAGCCTTTCCAAATCCATAGGTTCCAAAAACCTTCCTCAAAATCATTCTCATAAGATCCTTCATATATATATATAACACGTTGAAAATCTTTGGATCACTTCAAACTTGTATAAATTCCCCTTTTTTATACTTTAAATAGTTTTCAAAAACCCTTTTCTTCCGGCAATAGATTCAACAAGGGGAGATTTATCTTATATAACAAAGATATATAACTTTGTTTATTCCAAATCAAATATTTAAATTTGATTACCCTATAAAGTCGCTTACCATATTACTTACTTTTTTAAAATAAATTTCTACTATAGAAATTTTATTTCATCATATATTTCACAAAATATACTTTTCATTTCAAAAACCATTTTTAGGTTCTTATCCACAAATTTCCCAATATCAATTTCATTCAAACCAGTACGATGTACACATATCATTCGTACGCTATATCACTCTGATCGCTCACTTGATCACACAATTTAACTTCCGAACTAGTATCGTTCACCCGACTTCCTAGTGCGGACTCAAATCTGGTTTCTTGATCAGAAACCGTCATTCTCCTTGCATAGCCATAACAATGATAGAGAATATGCAGAACCAATCAACAATCTATATCCAGGTTCGCCGTCAAAAATCGAGTGAAAAATCCCAACTCATATCGATATAACTATCTTGAAATTCTGTGCTCGAATCTGGATCAAATCACTATACGAATAGAATAATATACGTATGTCCTGCGTATTCATCCTCATTGACTACTAGCCAAATCAATTCCTTTTTTATTCACATTCTTTTATGATTTTTTTCACTTATTCTCAGTTGCTCCCAATTCTAGTTGGGTTAACAGTTCAATTTTATCTCAATTGGTTTTTAATTATAAACAGTTTACATTCCGACCAGCTTAAATTTAGAAAATAGCTTGAAAAGTTAAAAATAGATAAGTAGTTGAAAAATAATTATTAGTTTGTAAAATAGCTGTAATATAGTTAAGTAGTTGTAAAATAGTTGGAAAACAGTCAAATAGTTATAAAATAGTTTAATAATTGAAAAATAGTTGTAAAATAGTAATTAGTTATAAAGTAGTTGAAAAATAGTAGTTAGTTATAAAACAGTTGAAAAATTGTAAAATAGTTCCAAAAATAATTGTAAAATAAGTATAAGATAATTTGGCTTCAAAAAGAAAGGTTGTATATAGTAAATAGCTTTTATATTAAAATAATTTATTTTGAAAATAGTCTAGAGCCAAACTGTTCAATCTCCAATCTCCATTCCCATCAATTCAATTTAAATTTCCACTTCCGTTTAAACTGACTCAATTCCAATTTAACTAACTTAAATGTCCATTGAAATTGTCCCAATTCAAGTTGAATTAACCTTAATTTCTTTCCAAATCCAAATCAAATTCCATTTTGAATTTTAAACCTATTCAACTTTAATCAAATTCCAAATTATTCAAATCAATTTGGATTAATTTGAAATTGAACCAGCTTCAATTTCAAATTAGTTCAATTTCTGTTTGAATTAATCCCAATTTCAAATCAACTTCCCATTTGAATTTTGAAATCATTCAACTTCAATTTCATTTCAAATTAATCCAATTCAAATTTTCCATTTGAATTTTTAAACTTATCCATCTTCAATCATAATTCCAATTAATTCAAATCAAATTCAATTTGAACTAATTCAATTCAAATATCAAATTTAAACCATCCTGAATTATATAAATTCGAGTTAAATTTTTAAATGTTGATTTAATCCTTTAAATCAAATCATCTTATATCTTTAAACCATTTAATTCTGAATTCAAATTCCATTTTTAACCTATCTCAAAATTCAAATAATAATTCAAATCCTTTTTTTAAACGACTAAATCTTTGAAATTCAATTTATTGTCAAATTTCAATTTTGAAACCAAACCTTTGAAGTTTTATCTTAAACATTCAAATCTTAAGTCCAAAATGATTCATTTTATCTTAATAATGGATATATTACCACACCCCATTTCTTCATTCATTTAAACAAATCCAATTTCAGCTTAAAGATTAATAATAACAACAGGATGATATCATTCAAATTAATTTAAAACATCCATCCATTTCCAATTTCCAGATGTCAAACCTATTTTAAGATGACACAAACTCCCAATTCAAATTAACCATTTAACTTTCCAAGTTAAATCCCAATTTCATCTTGAAATTTCCAATTCAGGTTGCTTGTTAAATTACTTAACTTTCCTAAAGTTAAATTCAATTTATTTAATCTTGCCAACCTTACCCAATTTGAATTCCCATTTCAAATTCTAAACTTCACATTAATAATCTTCCCACTTATAAGTTCAAAAACTTATCACTTTGGGTATCACATCTCATTCCAAATTTAAAAATTAACATTTAGAGTTTATTTCAAACCATCTTTGATATTATGTATATTCCTTATACATATTATTTCCTTTACACACCAAGTTATCCTTAAATTTTAGACCACCTTTGGTTTTTAATTCAAAACAAATTTCTTTAAATTTCAAACAACTCTTGTTTGAAATAGGAACCTTTCATTCAAATACATTAAATAATATTATTTATTATTTCTTTATCACTTTGAAACAGTTTTCAAATTTCTGGACCTAGATTTAAAACTTCACAATTTAGATCATCTTTAATTTTAATTTATGAGTCATAATTCCCTAAATGTTTTACTTCCCTGAAATATTTCATTTTGTTTACTCATTAACACACATTTTATTACAGCAATCATTTATGATAATAACCAAGATTATCATATCTAGAAACCAATTCATTACTGTCTTATTCTGAAACTCTTCTCCAAATTCAAGATTTTAATTTTAGTTTGAATCCATTTCAAACTTATCTTTATTCAATTTAAATTTGGTTGAATTACTATTTCACTTAATTCTCATTGTTTTATTTCAAATAATACAACAACCAATTACCTTAATATATAGTGGTCAGAAGAATCACTGCTTTATATATAAATTTATATAAAAATCCTTTACTTTTAAAACCATTATATAAAAATAACAAGCACACACACACACACACACACACTCAACTCATTCTAGGGTACTACTTACACTATTCTTAATGAGTACCTCCACAGCCAAGGTTCTTACTTAACCTGGCTCTGATACCAACTGTAACGATCCGAAAATTTTGATTCCGAAAATTCCAAATAGTTAGGGAAAGAAGAAAAAGATAGAAGAAAAAGAAGAAATAGAAGCACCAGCATCTCACATTCGCAGCGGATAAAATATAATAGTAGTTATACAAAGGAAAACTGTACTTATCAAATTACACTTTAATACATCAGAGTTACACATATACTCAAACATTGGAAAGATAAAATCATGTCCCAAATAACTACAATATATCACAGTGGAAAACACTCCATATGTTCCTGTCATCCAGCTTTCCTCCTGAGCTCCAGAACGTCCTTACCTGAAAAAGCTGTAATACACAATCTGACCCAAGCATTACATCAAAGTAACACCCACGTCAGGCTGGAAACCAGCGTGAGTAAACCCATCTAACAAGAATTACCAATGCATACAACTTTTTAAAACCTGGGTAACTCATACCTTTTACGAGTTGTTAACTTGCCATAATCCAAACTTATTCCACACACAATCCTTTAAGTACCATTACATAATTTAAATGGTCCAGTTTACTTAAATTATTCCATTACAGCATATTGATTTCACAAATCAAACCTATAAAGAATCATTGTAGATTCCAAATCGAAGTGGTTTTGAGTACTTACAAATACCCGACCTCGATCTCTTCGAATCCATAATTATCTTAACCCAAGTTATTCAAGTGAAATACAATTCAAATTTTAAATGCCGGGAGTCATCTTTATACACAGCAATTCATCAACGATAGATAACCATACTATCACTGTCCATCTAAACATATCATATCAGAAAATATTTCATATCAGAGATATCAATCAATTCAAGGCATTTACATCATTCAATCATTCATAAGCAATTGATCACTTCCAAAATTATCTTAATCTATCTCTATTTAAATTAATCACTAACTTTAATCACTTGGATTACCTTCAATTAACATTAATTAATTACAAATCAATTAATCATCTTTTAATTATCCATCTTAATTAATCATCCTTGATTAAATTATCCTTTAAATACAATAAGTAATTAATTCTTAATTAATTACACAAATTAATTAGCCTTTACTTATTACATTAAATAATCCCTTAATTACTCTTATAAAGTAATTAACAATGATTTATTACATTTAACCTTAATTAATTACTCAAATTAATTATCCTATAACCAATTACATTGATTAATTATCCCTTAATTAATCACACCTCGTTAATTAACTAACCCTTGATTAGTTCCCTTAATCTATCAATCCTTTAATTAATTACACTAAGTAATTAATCCTTAATTACTTCCCTTAAGTAATTTACATTAAATTAAATACTTTCATCAAGTAATTATCCCATTGGTTAGTTAATTATCCTCAATTAATTAACCTTTAATTATTAATTTATTTATCCTTAACAAATTAGTCCTTTAATTTTTAAGTAATTATCATTTGAGTAATTAATCATCTCTTAATTATTTCCATCTAGTAATTATACCATAATCGCTTAAGTTAAATTAGTTAACCGTTAGTTACTATCATTAGTTAATTATCTTTAACTAAATACATTCATTTATTTACCTTAAATTAATTCCATTAAATAATTAACTATCCTTAAATTAATTACAACCGGTAATTACTCTTTAATTACTTATATTAAGTAATTAACTATCCATTAATTACCTAAATAAAGTATAATCAATTTGTAGAATCTTAAATAGTTAAGATAAACCACCTACTTTAATTAATTTCTTATTTTCATCAATCAACTTATTTGAATTTCAAAGCTTTGAAAATTAATTTAGTAAAAAACACCTCATTATTAAAGTTTTAATATACTTATATTTTTGAAATCTATTTCATACAGGCTTCGAAAACTTGTTCATTTTTATTTGTTTTGAAAACTGGATACAAATTTTCCTCTGTTTAAAACCTTAAATAAAAAAATAAGGCAACCCGATTTTCCTATGAAAATACGCGAGCCACAAAATAATTTCTCGAGTCAATCCACAGTTTTCTCGAGCTACAACTCGAGTCCCCCACATATATTATTTTAAAACTGTTTCTTACCATATAAACCCCAAAAAAATCAGGCAAAGCTTCTCGAGCAAATCTCGATCCAAGCACCTCATCTCCTCGCGAACGAACCCGAGCACGATCCTTCACCCTCGAACTCAAACCAAAATTGAAACTAATACATCATCATCCCCGTGCACGTGTACATGCGATCGCCAGAACTTCGGGCAGCAATACCACTAATGACAAGTCGACGATGACCCCCTTCTTCTATCCCGATCACCAAAAGTTCACCTCGAACCCAAATTCAAAATCGAGATATCTGAACGAAAACTGGAACCTAACCACCACCCTACAACCTCCTCGCCTCGTCGTTGCGGACCACCAGAGGTCGTGGAATTCCTCTTACAGCTTCGCCATAGTCTAAGGCTTCCATGCCACCTACTCTAACACCGACCTATGCTTCAACGACGATGTTGCCACCTCGAAACCAAAGTCGATTAAAACCATCCTTAAGACCCTAGTTTGACGTCAACTCGCCACGCCGACAGTCTAAAAATTCGAGCACCATTTTTGCCGATAACACCAACCTCCAGACTTATTTTACTCAAGTACTCGCGTCCCAAAATTTCTCGATCATCGAAAATCGCTTGAGAACCCAATTCCGTTCAACATGCAATATCACGCAATTTACAAACCTAAAATTCATGATATTCATCTTAAAAATCAAGTTTTTGGGTGACGATTCAAGTTGTAAACTCAAATCAACAAATTAAAATGTTTGGTTTTTACATATTTAATGAAAATCTACTATATTTTCTTGTTTTCAGAGGATTCTCAAATCTATTAAGGTCGAATCTATTTTTACATCTTGATTTATGTATAAACAAACATTTTTGGTTTGAAATCCAAGGCCTAACAGTGATTAGTTAAGGTGATTTTGAATTTTAAAAATTAAATACGAACCTTGTATTTGAAAACAGAGTTAAATAAGCACATAACAGACATGCACACCTTAATATATATGTGTGTGTGTGTGTGTGTATAAGAACCTATATACACAAGCATAATTTATACCATTCTTTTAAGATCTTCACATGCAAACAACATAACATATTTAAATTTCATTTTTTTAGGAGAAGATTTACTCACAGTGGGCTAAACAAAAAAACATTATTCTAAAACCTGGAAGTTGCTTTTGTTTTATGAACCCTGTATTTGATTCTGAATTTAGCTCGCTTGGTTGCTGAGACCATTTTTGAGTTGTTTACAAATCGAAAACTGATCATGTGTCAGGTTTTGAGTTGTAGATGTTTGAATTTGTTTGATTTTTTTTAGATTGAAAAGATGAAGAACAAAAGAATGGAGAGGGATTGAACTGAAAATCTCATTTTTGTATTCTTTTAAACAGGGAATTAGGCTGAAGGAAAAACCTGAGAACACTTTTAGTCTGAAGGACAGAAGTTTTAAAATTTAGCCTGAAGGACAAAAAATGATATATTCATATAGCATTGCACATCCATAATGCTATATTCATATAGCATTACACAGCTGCTTGTTTGTGTATGCAGAAACTTATAAAATTGTGTTGTATATAGCATTATAGATGTGTAATGCTATATGAATATAACATTATGGATGTGTAATGTTATATGAATATATCATTTTTTGTCCTTCAGGCTAAATTTTAAAACTTATGTCCTTCAGACTAAAAGTGTTCTCAGGTTTTTCCTCCAGCCTAATTCCCTCTTTTTTAAACATGTGTTATTTAATTAAAATTTTGCTTTAAATTAATGGTTCATTTGCCACTTGTTAACTTATGTGCTACATATTTTACAAATGTTGAAACCATGCCACCATATGTTTACAAGTGTTTAAACTTAAATTATTTAAGTTCATATATATTTATGCAGTACATTTAAATGTATATAATTCTTGTCTTTTTATAAATAAACTTTTAAATTTATGTGCATATATACACACACACACACACACAAATGTGAATTTATGTAAATATTTGTTTATAAATAACTTATGTTTTGGACCAATTAATTTAAACTAAAATATATTTAAGATATACTTCTTTTAAATTTCAAATTTAAATTCAAATTCAAACCCAATTTAAAAATCAATTCAAACAATACATATATATTTTTTAATAAACCCAAATTCAATTTTTAATTAATAATTCTATTTAAAAATTTATTTATCTTTATTTAAAAAAAATAACCCATCGTCATCATTGTTTGAAAATAACAATTTTATCAATTTAAAATAATTTATAATGAGAATTATCACATTTAATTTTATTTGAAATTTTCGGGATATCACAATACGTGTTCGAGCATCTCAAATAGAGCTCGAATCTTCGCACATATCCCAGCATTATAAAACAATCACGAAGCCATCACAATGAAATTAGGAACCAATCACGAAGCAATCACGAACCTCTTCTAAAGCATAGAAACGAATATGGTTTTGGAGTGGTTACCGTTCCAGGTCGTCTTACATAAGTACACTGCACCGCTTACCGGGTGCTCCAAAAACCAAACGATCGATTTCTTGGAAATATCAACCCTGGTTCTGTGGGAAATAAACAGACATGCATAAGAGCGGAGATCACATCTAACCGTTTAAGCAGACGGATTTTCTTATCATTCATCCTAGAAGAGAAAAATGAGTTCATATGTATAATATAGTATCACTGAAGATAATTGTACGATATAATCCTCATATTTCTTCTATATTTCCAGAGTATATTCTTCCCAGGATTTGGTAATCGGCCATTTAACTATCAAATAAACAACAATCCAATACAATGATAATAATTGCATACGGAAAACCAATTCCCATATACCGTCTATAAGCAAGTAACACACAAAGCACGATCGAAATAGATAAGCACGATCAAGTCATATAAATGATTTCTAATCTCCTTTTTAATTAATCTTCCTTTGTTAATTAAAAACTTCTTTTATTAGTAAAACTCACCTTTATAAATGAAACTCCATTTATTAATGAAACTTCGCTATTTAATTAGAATATCATTATTCATTTTCAAAACATTTTAATACTTCCCAAAAATATTCATATACTTATCTTAACCATATAAGTATATTCACAAATCAATTTCAAAAGGGCTTAGGACAAATGTCACTCAAAACACTATCACTATAAACCCAAAATCATTTCACTTATGATTATCTATACAACATTCTTTTCAAAGATTTATTTGCGTTCACAAGTATAACAAAAAAGGGTTATAAGCGAATGTTACTAACACATTGCCACAACAAATCCAAAACCAATTTATACTTGTTATTCTCTTTAAAATTTCATTATTAAAGATACTTGCATCTTCCAAACTCAAGTACAATATTTTAACACTTTAAAATATTATCCAAGGGTTTAAAAACGAATGTTACTAAAACATTGTTTACGACAAACCCCAAAGCACTTTACTATTCCGTTATCTTTAAACTTCTGTTTTAAAGATCCAATCACTTTCTAGAAACATAGTTAAATGGGTTAAAACAGATGTTGCACAAATATCGATATTATATACCCAAAATCACTTTTTACCTATCATTTACTTTAAAACATGCATTTAAAGTTCTAAGTATAGCTTTATTTATTAAACAAGGTAATATACCTCTTTAATCAATTTATAAAGCAATCCATTATAACATAAGTGTTATAATCTAAAAATCCTTTTAAATCCCTTTACAAAATATTCCATTAAAATCCTTTATCAATATCCTTAGTAAATATCCTTTGTAAATATCCTTTGTAAATATCCTTTATAAATATCCTTTGTAGATATACTGACTACCTTTAAAAAGATATACATATTTGAGGGAATTAGGCTGAAGGAAAAACCTGAGAACACTTTTAGTTTGAAGGACAGAAGTTTTAAAATTTAGTCTGAAGGACAAAAAATGATATATTCATATAGCATTACACATCCATAATGCTATATTCATATAGCATTACACATCTACAATGCTATATACAACACAATTTTATAAGTTTCTGCATACACAAACAAGCAGCTGTGTAATGCTATATGAATATAGCATTATGGATGTGTAATGCTATATGAATATATCATTTTTTGTCCTTCAGACTAAATTTTAAAACTTCTGTCCTTCAGACTAAAAGTGTTCTCAGGTTTTTCCTTCAGCCTAATTCCCTGTATATATTTATCCTAATTTATTTATAAAACTAAGATATTTAATAAAATACTATAATACAAAATCCTTTTTAAAAATCTTTAATAACTTCCAAAACCATTTATATACTAAAAATATACTTTTAAAATACTTATACTATATTTTGAAACCTTTATTTAAAACATCATTTTAAAACCTGCTTTAATAATTTAAAACCATATCTTTATAAACACATAATTGATTTTCAAAAATATATCTAAACTTTGTTGTTTCCCGATAATAAGTACGCTAACAGTGCTTATTATAAGTACGAATAAGCCCTTGGACGTCTTTCAAAGTTAATTTGAAATTTCAAATCACAATCAAAGCGCATCCATCAAAGCCGTTTCGCTTCTACCATTCACAATTTCCATAAATGTCCAGACCAATTCTTTAATGTCAAACACACCCAAACGTGTGTAGAACAACCCACAATATATATGTAGGTATATATATATAACTATAATTTCCTATAATTTATCCTATTTAAAATCAACATACGTCAGTTATCGTGGATATCAAAGCACATTTATAACAACTAAATCATTTCAAACATATATAATGCACTATCACTTTTCACAAAGTACAATATCAAACATGTAAATAAGCAGTCTAGGTCACGATACATGTTATAAATGATCATAGAAATTATTATACGTAATAATAAGGTTCTCACTTCTTTTACAAAACAAGACGAGGTCCAAAAGTAATAACTTGCATTGTTCGTTGCATAGTTTACATTTTCAATATAACAACAATCTATGCAGTTAAAGCGCTCGGTAGATTTAATGCGGTGGAGGTGCAAAAAGTCATATTAGGGATGCAACGAGGATATAGCGGATGACTCTAAAATAGCGTATAAAACTCGTACTTAATGTTTAAAAAATTATATAAATGGTAATTAAATGAAAAATTAACATTCAGTTGAATTATAATTAACATAAATAATTTTAAAAAGACATATGTGAATATACTATAAATAAACAAAAAACTGTTATATATATAACATAATTGAATTTAGTAGAATATTAGAGTATTTTCATTTCCAAAAATATATTAAAATTTTAATTAGATAAATTAATTTTATAATCTTTATAATGTATAAATATCATTTTTCAGTTCATTCTTTTAAAGAAGATATTGCGGAAATAGCTGAATATAGTAGGAATAGCAGGATATAGTAGAAATAGCGGGGATTAAAGCAGAAAGGCTATATGGAAAAATTATAGCGGTAGAAATCTACTATGAGATATAGCAGGGTTATAGCGGGGCACTAAATGCACAGACAACAATTATATATACGACAATATACAATTAACTGGTGAGTAAAACTCACCCAAGCTCAAGCCGATGCTTACGCTTTTTCGATTAGTCCAAAATCTGAGTAAAATTCCCACTAGCTCTGAACTCAACAAATCCAACTCCATTGAGTAGATAATCCAAATATAAAAACAACGGCCAAACCGACGTCTCAATTGGACCTTGTATGCAAAAGTTATAGATTTTATAAGTTTGCAGATTATAAAATATAATTAGTTAAACTAATCAAATTAACTAACTTCTATAATTACCTTCCTTATCATTTCCTCGCTTTCTGTAATTAACTTGATGCCGACCCATGTGCACGTCCCTCTGCGTATCACTGACATGCCCTAATCGGCCACCAAAGCAAAAGCCACCACCGCTAATCAACTCTCCATGCTCCCACGAACTCGATTGCCCCTTCGATTTAACCTCCGACCTCTTCCTGGCGATTGCAGCAGTCACACCCAAACCCTTGACTATACTTTGCCGACCACTCACGTCTCCACGGCCATCAATCAACGCGCCACCCTTGCCAACCACTTCATCCTCATGCCACACTCTAACTCCGCTATCCAATTCCCCTTCGATGTACCTTTGGAAATCACGACTGTACCCACCTTATGCGACAAACCACGGTCGTGTTTCACTGGCCATCACTGCATCGCTAATCGACGCCTCCAATCAACTCGTTTACCCTCCAGAAACTCAACAGCACCTTGGTCTTGTCCAACACCACCTCTAACTCCTCCTAGCCCATGCCTTAGCCCGGCCTTGACCAAATTGAAGACCGTCGAACCTTTCTACACCCAAAAGAAAGCACAACAACTTGAAGCTCTTACCACTACAATGCTATCGAAAAATCACATGCTTTAGTTAAGTATGGAGCCCGATTTAATTGATCAAAGTGAATGAAAGGGCGGTGGCTACAAAATTTTGAACGAAGAGGATGAGAGGGAATTGAAAATTTAGGTTAGAATTAAAGTTGTATTTATATGCAGTTTGTGACATATTTTATTCTCCTTTTATTTTCATTGCACATTTCGAGCCCACGCGATCATACAACATGTTCGATCTTCAAAAAACTCATCGACGTATAATAGTTCGTTATACTGGATCCAATGGCACTATTTCATCAAAATCCATGCCAATGCCCTAGAATTATAATTTCACACGTTAATTAAAATGAATTATTATTAAAACAAATTTAGCCGCTTAAATTATAATTTAAACTTTACAATAAGCATTTATTATTTAATGAGAATTTAAATAAGCTTTCAAAATTATTTTTACGTGTATTAAATCCATGATTTAATTATTTAAATAATTCCAGTATTTAATTATAATCCGTTTAAAATTCTGGGTCATTCAATCTTCCCCCTTAAAAGAATTTCGCCCTCGAAATTCCTACACGAGCAACTAAGCAACAACAACA
This sequence comes from Allium cepa, assembly GCA_030765085.1. Taxonomy (NCBI): domain Eukaryota; kingdom Viridiplantae; phylum Streptophyta; class Magnoliopsida; order Asparagales; family Amaryllidaceae; genus Allium; species Allium cepa. The sequence continues at coordinate 604,883,156 of CM060941.1, forward strand.
CGCATTAATACCAAATGGTATTGCAAGCTAAGAAACAATCATATAACAATACCATATAGTACTGCAATAACTAGCAACCAAAACTCATGGTTCGCCCAAGTCTAGAAACAATCCCACTAGTTAATACATGTAGCATATAAACATATTAAAGCCCGTAGATAATACATATATCATACGTATGCAATATCAAATATGATCACTAGCTTAATCGTATAAATTTCACTTCCGAACTAGTATATCCCACCTGACCTCTCTAGGGCGAAGTGTGATCCGATTCCTTGATTAGAAACCTCTGTTTTCCTTACAAGTCGTATACTATAATAGAAAACTTCAAGATCATATAAAAAATGGTATCAAGTTTTCGCCATCGAGAATCGATTGAAGAATCCTAACTCAAACCGATATAAATCACCTCGAAATCCATGTACTCGAATCCTAGATCAAGAATTGGTACACAAATAAAATTATCTACGTACAACTTATGCACTATATTCAATTGATTTATTTAATTACACCAATTACTTCTCATTTTAATTCGCATTCAATTTCACTTACAGTATTTCTCATTTAATACTAAATTTATTTATGAATTATTCCATGAAATTTACTTCACGTTATTAAACATTATATAACTTAAGTCCATATCTGTATAATACTCCACTACATCCTCAGAGTATATACAAAAATATCCAATTCATTTTTTACTCAAGATGAATATTCAATCAATTTAAAAAATGTTTAAATTCTACTATTTTCTATGTTCAAGTGTTACATAAACTCATCTTTATATTTCCACAAAAGAATTAGCTTCAAATTTGTTTTCACACAAATTCCAAAGTTTTGACTATCCAGAAATCATCAAAAATTCCATTTCATTTTAAAAAATGAAAATTACCGATCAATGGATCAAACAAAACGCACAACCATATTTACCCTAATGCATATGCTATATGTATCCATAATTTAACTTAACCAAAACCTTAAGAACTAAACACCCGATCTTATTTTAAATCATTTTGAAATATATATACTCATAACTTTTGTATACCTAATCATACTTCCGACATTCAAAGAAAAAACTGTTTTACCAAAACAATTCTGTAGCAAATCGCTACTGTAGAAGCATCCCCGCTTTTTAACTTGAAAATAAATGCCGATTGTGCTGCAGTCATTATCGAAATTATGTTCCAGCAACAGAAGTGAGTTCAGTACATCCAAACCATGCCTTTCGGACTTAACCAAAATTATTCCCAATACGGTATCAAATATTTCATAAATATTACTAATTACCATGACATCAATTACATAAACCAATTTCCAAATATTTACTTCCAAATAGTATTATTTTCCAAAACCTTAGAGAACCAATATCTAAAACATTGGGATTTAAGTTCTCAAATTCTCTGTTTAAACCTTTTACATATTTATAACTATAATTATAAACCATATTTATATAAGTTACTTTCTTATATAAAATCATTTCTTAAATATTTATTCCAAAATATCATTCTTTATCAAAGTCTATAATAAACAATTTTTATTAAAATCAAAATTTAACCCAACATTATCATCGAACGCCTTATCGTCAAATAGTGAAATTTAATTCAGACGGTGTTCGTTTCAATGTTCCCACAAGTTACTATCTACCTGACCCATGCAGTGAAAAGGGTAAAAGTGCTTATAAGCTAGTTGAGAACAACAATAATAATACAATATTATCATTTCCGAACAAACAAACACATCATAAATACCTATATCAATTTATGAAAATCATTCTTTTATATATAGAATATAATCTAAGGTAAAATTATTTCATTTAGTAGTTTCAAAAATAACACCATGTCGGTTTTCCGTATGTGTTTAGAGTCCCATGTCAAAAATGATAGCAACTTGTATTGATTAGAATCCATAAGCCACTCTACAAACCTATCAACACAATACAAAACAATTTTTTTATAACAATAACAAATACATACTCTCGTATATGCACATTCAACTCATAATAAGGCGTTCCATTGCCATATCCTTAATGAGTTATACCCACTGAAGCCAAGGTTCTCGCCTAACCTTTAGCTCTGATACCAAATGTAATAATCCGACTTTTCGACCCTCAAATGTCGACACTAATACATCCGCGGTATATATGTGCCGAGCACCTAAGAGCCGGAAAGAAGAATTTTTAGGGTAAAAGAAATAGAAAAAGAAAAGGAACAAGAATGAAGAGAACACAGTATCAGAATCTCACATGAAGAACGATAATATGCAATATCTCAAAAGGTCTTTACCAAAAAGAAAACCTTTATATATGTACATCAGTCGAAGAAAACTAACTACCATCAGCCGGGACAGTTATAACAGCCTGTCCTCACAAATGCTGATAGATACAATCCAGTATTGCAGTGGAAAATAAGTATAGTAGAAAATCATCCAACTCCTCTCCTAGAGCTCCAATGAACAACAACTAAATCTAGAAACATACTTGAGTTGACCCGAGCATTAAAAGAGAACAAAACCCGAATCAGTCTGGTAAATCAACGTGAGAAACTCAAATTATATAGAATTTTTTATATCTTAAAACTTTTCAAAACAAGGGTATATTGTAAGACCACATCGTCAATAAACATGGACAAGTTTTTCCCTTACAATAACCAAACCATTCTATTATAAAATCCAATGATAATATAATAATGTCTAATGTGTGGACTATAAATAATCACAAAGCTGTGATGCAACTGAGTGCACATCACAACAATAATAGATACATAATCGTAACCGCTAAGGCACGCCCTCTAATTGTGTAGAATTTCCATGTAGATCTCTTCGGGGAAGCCAAATCTGAACCACTGCAGAAGGATCAGAGATAACCTTATGAATCATCGTACATCTCTAGTGAATGTACCATAGGAAAACCATAACTAGTCTTGCTAAGACTTCATGCATCGCTCCCGTATGCATATCCCAATAAGTATCTCTAGAAATGGAGTCGCATGCACCCTATGGATTTGCCAACCCTGCTGACTATGTCTCCTATTTTTGGTTTTTTTCATACCCATTAATAAGGCTACGTCCGGCATTCCAGCCCATGAGTCACCACCCGAACAGATCTTCCACACGAGCTCCAACTTGAGTAGATCACAAAACCACACATGAATTCTCATATGTCGACAGATCTCGAAACCATACATGGATTCCTCCATGGATCTCATAATCACACATTGATTCCGATACCTCAATAAGTCTCAAAATCACACATGAATTCCCACATCCTGAATAGATCACAAACAACTACATGTGTTCGAGCATCTTAAACAGATCTCGAATCTCTATATAGATCCTAGCATCACAAAACAACCATGAAGCCATCACAATGAAATCATGAAGCAATCACGATGAAACCACGAACCTCTCCCAAAGCATAAAATATGTATATGATTTTGGAGTGGTTATGGTTTTAAGTCATCTCATATAAGTACACTCACCCGCTTATCGGGTTCTCTAAAAACCAAATGATCGATTTTTTGGGAATCTCAGCCCCAGTTCTGTAGGAAATAAACGAACATACATAAGAGCGGAGATCTCATTCTAACCATTTAAGCAGACAGATTTATTTATCATTAGTGCTAAAAGAGCGAAATGATTTTATATGTATAGTATAGTATTATCGAAGATAACTTTACCACATAATCCTCATGTTTCTTCTAGATATTTTCGAGGTATATTCTGGCCAAGATTTGATAGTCGGTTATTTAACTATCAAATAAACAACAATACAAAATATGAGAATACTTGCATATAGGAAACTAAGTCCCCGTATATTATCCATAAGCAAGTAATACACAAAGCACGATCGAAACACATAAGCATGATCAAGTCATATGAACGACTTCTAATCCCTTTTTAATTACTCTTCCTTTATTAATTAAACACTTCTTTTATTAGTAAAACTCATTTTTACTCAATAAACTTTTTTATAAATGGAACTCCATTTATTAATCAAACTTTGCTATATAATTTAAAACATCACAATTAATTTTCAATACTTTCCAAAAGTATTCATATACTTATCTCAATAGTATAAGTATATTCACAAATCAATTTCAAAGGATCTTAAGACAAATGTCACTCAAACATTATCACTACAAACTCATTTCACTTATGATTATCCTTACAACATTCTTTTCATAGATTTATTTACGTTCACAAGTATAACCAAAATGGGTTAAAGGTGAATGTTACTAACACATTACCATAACAAATGCAAAACCAATTTATACTATTATTCTCTTTAAAATTTCATCACTAAAGATATAAGTATTTTCCAAACTCATTTACAATATTTTAACACTTTAAAATATTATCCAAGGATTTAAAAATGAATATTGATAAAACATTATTTAATGTTAGTCCGTGAGATGGTGGCTTTGATGACAACAACCTTAGAATAGATTATAAAATACAAATACTAACATTATAAGTTTAGATATATATGTATATGTAGGTTTTAACCATGCAGGTACCAAGAATGAAGACTGCACAGTATAGAGATTCAAGATATCAAGATTGAAGACTCATGAGTATCACGAAAATCAAGAGTTCAAGTATTAAAGTAACTTATTCTTTAATTAAAAATTTTGTTAAAATTCATAGAAAAGCACTGGCATCTTAAAATCCAATTTATTCATGTAATGGAATCCACTTCGAGCCTGTTAAAGGGATGGAACCCTAAGTAGGATGGAACCTACGAAAAATCTAGTGGAACATTGTTTTGTATCCCCTAACTTTTTATTCAAAATGATTTTTCAAAATTATAGCATATTTTCAAAATGTTTTCAAAACCTTCCTTTTAAAAGAAACAAAAACCTCTATCCTGATTTTAAATAATTTTTGCCTCAAAATAATCTTTAATTTCAAAGTCAAAATTACTCTTGATTTTAAACTATATTTTAAAATAGTATATTTAACTTTTAAATATTTATACTTAAGATTTAAATATAAAATTATAGTTAAATTATATGTGTGTGTGTGTGTATATTATTCTCTACATTTACTTATGTATTTTAACTATAGTCAAGTATATTAGAAAAGTTTAAAATAGTTTTAATGTAAGATAAAGGTTATTTTCAAAGAAAATCAAATCATCAAAAATTGCTTTGGGATGTCGACTTGCCTATGGTGACCATGTCGACATGGTGTCAGTTGAGTTCAAAATTTAAATTTCAAAAGAAGTGTCTATTCGTCATAACTCTTCATAAATAGACATGGCTGTTGTTCTTCTACAAATAGGGGTTAGTTTCAACGAATTTTACGTAAGATTTTCTGGTTTTTCACTCCTCTTCTTCTTCCACATTTCTTAATACATACTCTTACCATTACTCTGCAGAAATCAATATTGAATCATACTCGATTACTTCTAGTTTGATTCTCTATCACTATCTCAACAAGGTTCTCAGTGCTATTCAGAGTTATAGACTTCTTTGTAATCTATTAAGCGAGAAAAGGTGTGATTGTGGCCTTGAAAATCAATCAAGCGAGAAAAGGTGTCATTGTAGCCTTGGTAAATCAATTGGGTAAACTTGTGGCCCGGAAATCAAGTATCTCTACCTAGAGGATTGAAATTCTGGAGGGTGTACCTCATAGCCTTGAAATTGGGGGTGTAATTGTACAATTGCTTTTGAAAGGAAATCTGTACCTGTGTTGCGGGGCTGGATGTAGGGTAACTCCGAACCAGTATAAAATCCGGTGTGTTCTTTCCTTTACTGCTTTTATTTTATTTCTGCATCTGTGTTTGTTTCTGTGATTATCCCTGTATCTGTAGATTGCATACATCTGTGTCTAAATTAACATAAACTCAGAAAGATTTAGTAATTCTATAAACACTATTCACCCCACCCCTCTAGTGTTAATCCTAGCCTTAAGATCCATAATCCGCATTTCTTTCAATTGGTATCAGAGCAAGGTTTTCAAAGTTTCATAATCTGATTTTTGAAAAAAGTTTTTTAAAATGGCTATATTTGTTAATGCTGGTTTAGAAATATTCAAATCACCACTGTTTCATGAGTCTGCATATAATCAATATTCAAATTCAAGTTATCTATCAAAATCGTTTGATGCGTAGGAATCATGCTTAATGGCTTTTGAGGAATCAATCCACAACGGACAAATTGTGCAGATCGGAAAGAACAAATGGATACTTGATTGTGGGTGTTCTAGACACATGACTGGCAATCCAGATATACTGAATGATATTATATACAAAGACGGAGGACTAGTTAACTTTGGAGACAATTCAAAAGGATATGTGATTGGCATCGGCAAAGTCGGCAATTCTGAAACTCCTACTATTGCTAATGTTTTGCTAGTTAAGAATCTAAAACATAATCTGCTAAGTATAAGTCCACTCTGCGATAAAGGATATAAAATTAAATTTGAAAAAGATAAATGTCACATCGAAGATAATAATTCAACCATAATATTTGAGGGAGTCAGGAAAAAGAATATTTATATTCTTAATATGAAAGTTTCAAATGATAACCTGTGTCTATTGGCAAATACAAGTGATCCTAGGATTTGGCATAAGTGATTTGGGCAGTTGAATTTCAAACTCTTATCTAGACTGTCAAAACATGATCTATTAAGAGGTCTTCCTAAAATGAATTTTAAAGTAGATAGTTTATGTGATGCATGTCAATTAGAAAAACTTAGAAAATGTTCCTTTAAATTAAAAGATATGATCTCAACTTCAAATCATAGTAAATATGTTTTTGTAATTGTAGATGATTATTCTAGATTTACATGGACAATATTTTTGAAACATAAAATTGATACTTTTGAATGTTTTAAGACCTTTTCAAGAAGAATTCAAAATCAGTTTTCTCTAAAAAATTATAACTATTCGAGGTGATCACGGTGGTGAATTTGAAAATGAAAAGTTTGAGGAATTCTGCAATAAAAAGGGAATAACTCATAATTTTTCATTTTTGAGAACTCCACAACAAAACAGAGTAGTAGAACGTAAAAATAGGACAATTCAAGAGTGTGCGAGAACTATGCTTTCAGATAGTAATTTACCAAAGAATTTTTGGGCAGAAGCAATTTCTACCGCCTGTTATATTTTAAATAGAATTTTAATTAGACCTCTAACTGATAAGACATCTTATGAACTTCTTTATTCAAAGAAACCTAAGATATCTTATTTCAGAATTTTTGGAAGTAAATGCTTTATTTTAAATACAAAAGATAATTCAGATAAATTTGATCCTAAATCCGACCAAAGGAATCTTTATCGGATACTCTAATAGAAGTAAAGCATACAGAGTGTTTAATTTAAAAACTAACACCATTAAAGAAATAATTCATGTTTCATTTGACGAAAATTTCAAAAATTTTGAGGATACAAATGATGAAGAGGATTTAATCACTCAAAATCAATAATCAATTGAAACTAATAATGAAATTAATCATCCTAACAAAAGGACAAAACTTTTAAAAGATCATCCTATTGAAAATATACTGGGAGATATGCAATCTTTTGTTAAAACTAGAAATCAACTAAGTCAAATGAATAATGTAGCTTTTATATCAACTATTAAACCCAAAAATCCAAAAGAAACATCAACCGATGATTCATGGATTTTGGCCATGCAAGAAGAATTAAATCAATTTACTAGAAATGATGTTTGGGAATTGGTTCCTAGACCTAAAAATAAAACTATAATTGGAACTAAATGGGTTTATAAAAATAAAATGAATGAACAAGGAGAGGTAGTTAGAAATAAAGCTCGATTAGTCGCTCAAGGTTATTGTCAAGAAGAAGGAATATATTTTGATGAAACCTTTGCTCCCATAGCAAGATTGGAAGCCATTAGGATTCTACTTGCTTTCTCAAATCATAATAATTTCAAATTATTTCAAATGGATGTTAAAAGTGCATTTTTAAATGCATTTGTAAAAGAAGAAGTATATGTTGAACAACCACCACCTTTTGAAAATGATAAATTACCAAATCATGTTTACAAACTTAAAAAAGCTTTATATGGTCTAAAACAAGCTCCTAGAGCCTGGTAGGATAGACTAAGGTCTTATTTATTGCAATCTAATTTTGAAATTGGTAAAGTAGATAATACTCTTTTTATTGAAAGACATAAAAATGATATTCAACTAGTACAAGTTTACGTAGATGATATCATTTTTGGATCAACTAATTTTGAAATGAATAAAGAATTTTCTGAAATAATGACAAAAGAGTTTGAGATGAGTCATATGGGTGAACTAAATTTCTTTTTAGGATTACAAATAAAACAATTAGATAATGGTATCTTTATTAGTCAAGAAAAATATGCTAAAGACCTAACTAGCAAATTTGGTTTGACTACTGCGAGGGGAAAACCCACTCCCATGGCAACCAAGAGTACCTTGGTAAAGAAGATCTCTCAAAAGATGTAGATAAAAAATTATATAGAGGAATGATTGGATCACTACTCTATATTACTGTTAGTAGCCCTGATATTATGCATAGTGTTTGTCTTTGTGCCAGATATCAATCCCAACCTAAAGAGACCCACTTAAAAGCCGTAAAACGAATCATAAGATATGTTAAACACACATTAGTTTCTTCTCTTTCTTTACCATTATTGTTTATTCTTTCTTACGTTTACAACGAAAAATGTACATTCAACTATATGATTAATAAATTAATCGTGTTCTTATATGTGTTCTTCTTATTAATACATATAACTATACGGTTATTATATACTTAAGATAGTTAGTAGTTTAGGATTAGATTTATTATTAGATCCAAGTGTTGATTATTTATGATAACACTATTATTATAATCACATAGTATATTAAAATTAGGGAGAGTTATATAGTTTGGAGTTATAAAGTTTAGAGTTTGTTTTTGTTGATGACAAAGGGGGGGAAATATAAAATAGGTTAGTTAGGCATAAATTAAGGGGGAGTTATAGATTAATGGAGAGTTATTAGGATAGAAGTAATATTTTATAAACAAAGGTGGTCATCATCAAAAAGGGGAGATTGTTAGTCTGTGAGATGGTTTTGATGACAACAACCTTAGAATAGATTATAAAATATAAATACTAACATTATAAATTTCGATATATATGTATATCCAGGTTTTAACCATGCAGGTACCAAGAATGAAGACCGTGCAGTATAGAGATTCAAGATATCAAGATTGAAGACTCATGAGTATCAAGAATATCAAGAGTTCAAGAATTGAAGTAATTTATTATTTAATTAGAAATTTTGTTAAAACTCGTAGAAAAGCACTGGCATCTTAAAATCCAATTTATTCGTGGAATGAAATCCATTTCGAGCCTGTTAAAGGGATGGAACCCTAAGTAGGATGGAACCTACGAAAAATCTAGTGGAATATTGTTTTGTATCCGCTAACTTTTTATTCAAAATGATTTTTCAAAATTATATCCTGTTTTCAAAACGTTTTCAAAACCTTCCTTTTAAAAGCATCAAAAACCTCTATCCTGATTTTAAATAATTTTAGCCTCAAAATTATCTTTAACTTCAAAGTCAAAATTACTCCTGATTTTAAACTATCTTTTAAAATAATATATTTAACTTTTAAATATTTATACTTAAGATTTAAATATAAAATTATAGTTAAATTATATGTGTGTGTGTGTGTATATTATTCTCTACATTTACTTATGTATTTTAACTATAGTCAAGTATATTAGAAAAGTTTAAAATAGTTTTAATGTAAGATAAAGGTTATTTTCAAAGAAAATCAAATCATCAAAAATTGCTTTGGGAAATCGACATGCCTATAGTGATCATGTCAACATGGTGACAGTTGAGTTCAAAATTTAAATGTCAAAAGAAGTGTCTATTCTCCATAACACTTCATGAATAGACATGGCTGTTGTTCTTCTATAAATAGGGGTTAGTTTCAACGAATTTTACATCAGATTTTCTGGTTTTTCACTCCTCTTCTTCTTCCTCCACATTTCTTAATACATACTCTTACCATTACTCTGTCGAAATCAATATTGAATCATACTCGATTACTTCTAGTTTGATTCTCTATCACTATCTCAACAAGTTTCTCAGTGCTATTCAGAGTTATAGACTTCTTTGTAATCTATTAAGTGAGAAAAGGTGTGATTGTGGCCTTGAAAATCAATCAAGTGAGAAAATGTGTGATTGTAGCCTTGGTAAATCAATTGGGTAAACTTGTGGCTCGGAAATCAAGTATCTCTACCCAGTGGATTGAAATTCTGGAGGGTGTACCTCGTAGCCTTGAAATCGATGGTGTGCTTTTGAAAGGAAATCCGTACTTTTGTTGCGGGACTGAATGCAGGGTAACTCCGAACCAGTATAAAATCTGGTGTGTTCTTTCCTTTACTTGTAACGACCCAGAATTTTTAATAATTAAAATATGAATATTTAATTTATTTTAAATATTAATAAGTGAATTTATAAGTCAAATAAATTTTTATTTGAATTATTGGATTTTAATTGAATAATTAAATCAATAAATTAATACGTTAAATTATGGAAATAATTGAAAAATTGAGTTAAATATGATTGAAAATGATTTGTAAAATTTTATTTTATCATATAGGAGTTAGAACGATATTTTAGAACTTTTAAAATCGAATTAAAAGTTAATTTGTGAAAATTGAATATTTTAATAATTAAATCGACTGTAAAATAGCCAATTTTTGAACAGTCTCAGAATTGAACGAAACCAGTTTCATTGGATCCGTAATAGTTAGTTATTACCGGATTTCAAATTTCGTGTCAATCGGAGTTATCGTTTGAGCGTGGCAGCTCGAAACGCATCGATTTATTTTTAATTTAAATTTGGCGAGCTAAAATAGCCATTTTTCAAAAAGTCTCGGATTTCGACGAAACCAGTTTCATCGGATCCGTAATGTGATATTATTGTAAGGTTTCAAATTTCAAGTCAATTGGATTTACCGTTTGTCCGTTACGAATTAAAACGCCTAGAATCGATTTAAATCGGTTTAATTTAAATTGAGCGTTTGTAGCCATAACTCGCACAGATGTCCGAATTAGCTTCCGAAACCTATTCCATTGTGTCCGGAACGCGGGATAAACCCTAGGAACGTTAGTTTCGGCGCGTAAATTGGAGTTTAGAAAACCCGGATGAATAGTGATTGAAAATTTTTCTATAAATAGGCCACAAAATCACAAGAAAATAAAATTTTTATAACCCTGACCCTAAAATGTCACAGCTGCCGTTCACCCCAATGGATGGCCGAAAGTTACTTATCTTCCCCCTCCAATTTCTCGAAATCCATGCATCGATTCAAGAAAGTTTCAACTAGAAACTCGTAGAGGATGGTGAGATCTTGGATGTCAACGGTGGAGATGTGATTTGGAGTGACGTGGTGGCCAGAAATCGAGCTAGAAGCCTGGCCGTTCGTCCTCAAAGTGCGTGCAACCTAGGGGGCCGAGCTCTGTGCCTCTGGGGCCGAGTGTAGCTCTAGGCAAGGCGCGGGACGTGGAGTAGTTTGATCGAGTTGTAGTGCGACGTAGGCGATGCAATAATTAACCCTAATATCCATAGTTGGGTTCGGCCATGTTTTTATCATCTGGAGGCAATACGCGTGAAGAGAAGGAGAAGATAGGAACGGTCATGATGGATGCAGGTTGGATCTAAGGGCTGTGATGAAGTGGGTTTGTTAATTTTTAAAGTAAATGTTGTAATTAGAGTATAAAAATCGTGTACAATCTTATAAAAATCATAACTTTTTCATACGAGGTCGAAAAAATGCAAACCCAGTTGCGTTGGAATCGTATCGTCGAGCACTACGCGATGGAGTTTGTTTGGAGTTGTTTGGAGTTAGTGAGAATTTTGGGTAAAATTAAACGTCCGTTTAATTTTATTCGAAATAAATCGCTAAAACGGAAATTAAAACCAAGGTGAGAACTTCTCACTCAATCGAATCGGTTTCGATTTTATTTTAAATAGTTAGATTTAAAATATTTGAATGCATGTTTGAATGTTGATTAATATCTATTGATTGTTAAAATAGACATTATGCGCCGTTAGTAAGCGGATGTTATTTATTAAAAACATATACCGCGAATATTTCATAAACAGTGAAATTGGTATTATATATAATAGCAATATATATATATTGGCATATGTATATATTGGAGTTATTGATTTCCCGCAATTTTTGTTTAGCGGATGAGACCCTATTACGCCGTTATTAAGCGGATGTTATTTAATAAAAACATGTACCGCGATAATTTCGTACTGGAGCGAAATTGGTATTGTGCTAATGTTTGTGGATGCAGGAAAACAGGTTGGGGGGATCCAACTGGATTCCTCAACAGTATTTATTAGATTTTCAGATATTTTGATATTTGATGGATTATCATATCGATATATGATAATTGTTGTTGTCGTGATTGGCTATTTGGTATGTAGCATCATTGGACCAAATTTTGAAACTTTAAAATGATTTTTTTTAAGTGATTTTTGAAAAGTATACGTTTTATAAAATAATTTTGGAATTGATCCATTTTAAATAAATAAACGTTATAATTTTTAAAGTTATAAAAATTATGATTTTTGAGAAAAATAGTTAAAAACTGATTTTTGAGAATATGGTGCTAATGATTTTATAAAATAGTTTAATCGGGATTTTAGAATTTATTGTGAAAAGTTTAAATATAGGATTTATAAAATTTAATTATTTTATAAATTAAAGAAAATGGTGAAATTATAAAGGAATTTAATAGATGTTTTAAAATAATAATATAAATTAATTTATATTAAGAGATTTATAAATGGATATTTATAAATTGAAACATTGAAGTTTTAAAACGAGTTTTTATAAGTGTTTGAATGAAGTGAAAATGAATTTCATAAATTGAATGAAATTTATAGAATTATAAACGGTGAAATTATAAATGGAATTTTATAAACAGTAGGTTTATAAAATTTATAAAATCATTAAAAGAATGGTTTTGAAATAAATAAATGAATCTTATAAGTTATAAGATTTATAATTTGGAAAGCCTTAAAAAGAACGATTTTGTAAAATAATTGTTTTATAAGTATTTAACTTATAATATGAACTTGTAGTTTATAATTAAGTTATAAACTGGAATAGATTTATAAAGGAGTTTATAAAAGGAAGTTCTTATAAAACAAATAGAAATGGAATTTATAAACGTTGTTTTATAAATTCACAAACGACTTATTTTGATAAGTAAATTGTTATGATTTATTTATGGAGTTATATTCACGTTTTGACTGTGAATAATCCTTTAAAATAAAATGTATAAAAGAATGAAAATTTGTTAACATAGTATATTCACGTTTTTGAATAGTGAATAATATGTTGAAGAAATTGTTTGAATGTGATGTTTTAAACAGAATTAAAACGATCTAACGATGTTTTAAAATGCGTTGAGATTCGAAACCATAGATTTCAGCATTGATTGTTGAAATAGATGTTTCGAGAAATAAAAGGAAGTGATGGACTATAACACTGTTGTTATAGTAAATGATTTCCGAAAGGAAATGTTTTGTATAGTATTGGGATTTATATATCTATTTTAAATTCGAATCCCTATACTAGTGATTTTGGGTTGTCGTAACAATGTTTTACGCAACATTCGTTTTGGCCCAAATAAATATGTTTAAGAGAATGATTTCCTTAATAGAATGAAATATATACTAAATTTCGATTTAAGTATATTGAATATTTTCCAAGGTTGGAAATAAAAAGATTTGTGAATTACTTATGAATAAATAAGTATGGAAATGTTTTCCAATATAAAGTGAATATTTAGAATTTATCTTTTGAAGATAAATTGAAAATGGATAGTTGAAATCGTATATGCATGAATATTTTGGAATATAAATTCACTAAGGAATTTATGAAAAGAAAGTGGAATCTGTATGAAAATAAATATTGATTTATTTTGAAATGTGAAATTATATATCTTGTAAAGATATTTTGGAAAAATAAATTATTTGGAATCTGGTGATGTATGCATATCCAATTGATAGTTCAATAACTGACTATCAATATTTCCCTTTGAATGGGTATTTGATGTGATTTGATTGAATGTGAATGCCACACTTATTTTTGAATAAGCGCTCACTATTCGGGTTAACCGGGAAAGGACCATGGGGTCGTATAACCCATTCCGAATATGTGATACGTCGTTGTAAATTGCATTGAAGATCGGTGTTGAAGACCGAGTATTTGCAAAAGCGATAGGATGACCTATCGATTGTTTCTGCACTGGGTAGCTCCTGGTATAGAGATTCCTTAAGTGATGGGAAATTCGATCGGGATTGTGAATACCCGGATTGCAAGGGCTTCGTAAGAAGTGCCTTCGGTTCTGTTCGAACCCAGAACAGACTTGTATGGATTGTATGTCTGACGTTACAAATTGAGATATAAAGCAGATTTCTTTCAAATATATTTCTGTTGGTGGCGGAGAATTTATTCTTTTAGCTTAACACCCTTCTCTAAGACGTACGTGCTCAGAGGTTATATAGTTGAATGTTATCAGCGATATATTCCCAATTTGGTAATGTGATATGCTGAGTGATGCTGAAATGATCATTGTGTTGATTATTTGTGATAGGATCGTTTATTTGATCGTCTATCCTTGTGATCATTGTGTTGATCATTTGTGACCCAAAGCATGGCTTTTGTATAAAGTATGTTTTTGTGGACGTGAATTCGTCGAGCCTCACATCCCGGAAATGGTCAAAACAGGAAAGATGCGGCAAGGTTATGAGGGGTAGCTCCCTTTAGGGTATGTGCATTTCCTTCTGGAAAGGGTGGTATCATGGTATGGAGCCCAGATATTTACTCATGTTGAAACACTATATTTTATTACCGTGTGGTGTTGTTGGTGACGAGCGCTCGGTTAAAGGTCCAATGGGACCGGGGGATGCCATATTCGTGTAGTAGTTACCTAGTGATAAAGGTAACCCGGCCTTGTGTTGGCAGAGAGCTGGTTAAGTTCTCGGGGACGTCCAGCCAGAGGCGTTTCCATGTGGCAATGGGAAGTTCCTTGGCCTGACCATTTGTTGGAAATCCAAAGAAACAATACGTGACTTGTACGGTTTTAGTTGTAGAACCTGCCATGGAATGTGGCGGTAACCTGCTATTGAACATGGTAGCTATAGTAGGCATAAGTGCGGAATGTCTATGCTGGCTAAGATTTATATCTTTATTTTTGAAATGATTTTCCTCTACACTATGCACTAATAATAATATCAAATGTTATTTTAAATGCGTATCAAGCATCTTTGACTATCATAAGGAGAAATCTCCTCCGATTCTGCGTTTGCATGT
Organism: Allium cepa; assembly: GCA_030765085.1. Lineage (NCBI taxonomy): Eukaryota > Viridiplantae > Streptophyta > Magnoliopsida > Asparagales > Amaryllidaceae > Allium > Allium cepa. The sequence goes on from CM060941.1 coordinate 604,898,497, forward strand.
GTGTGTGTGCGGGAGGCCTTATGGTAGTCTCATTTTTAAAAGCATTGCGAATTGATTTAAAAATATTCCTCTATTTTGTTTTCAAAGATAAATAAACTGTTTTGAGTTCTCACACCAGTCACATGACTGACTTGGAGTTTATTGTTTTCCTTCCTAAACTCTGGGTGCCCACCAATTTCCACACGAGCAGTTAAGAGTTAGGTTTATCAGGATATTCTGGATATTCTGGAGTTGCTGGAGGCAAGCTGGATGGCATGACGTATTACTAGTATATAGTATTTCTTTTTCCGCTGCACTGTTTGTGGTTGATGTTGTTATACACTCTGATGATATGATGTAATGAAATGAAATGTATAAAATGTAATAACTGATAGAGTTCTTTGTTTAAAGATTATTCATTTATTATTATATGTTGTTCCGCTGCGAATTGTGAGATTCTGATGTGATTCTGTTGTTTTCTATTCCGTTCTATTCTCCATTTTTCTATATTTTCAAATTTTCTATTCTCTTTCCTCTCTCTCTTCTATCTTTTCCCTCTTCTATTTTCTATTTTCTCTTCTCCCTATTTTCTGTTTTCTATTTTTCTTTCCTCTCCATCTTCTATTTCTTCTTCTTCTTTTCTATCTTAAATTCTTTCTTAAACCCATAACATTTCGAGTTTTCGGCCTTCGATTCTCGGCAGTCGATAAAGTGAGTATCGATGTTGAATTTTCGAAAGTCGAAAATTTTCGGGGCGTTATATTTGGTATCAGAGCTTATGGTTAAGCGACAACCATGGTTCTGTTGGGTATTTCTCATTAGAGATAGAGTCAGTAGTACTCTAGAATGATTTGAGTGTAATAATAGCTATGAGAGCGTATTTGTTAGTGAATATAAATCGTTTTATATTGTGATGATTGGTTTGTTGAGTGGTATATAGATTCTGGTTAATACGAGTAATTAACGTTGTTGATAGGGATCTCTAAACACTTGAATAGAACAATTCGACACAGTATTGTTTTAAAAAAATGGGTAAATAAAATAATTTTGCCTTGATTATATTTTATATATAAAAGAATAATTTTTCAGAATTATTAAAGTGTATATAAGTTGATTTTTAGTTGTTTGAATAATCTAAATAAAAGAATAGTTGTATAAGCAAAAGAATTATAAGAATTGAATTATAATTAAAGTGATTTACAATTAAGAAATAAACATTTATATAAGAAGTGAAACTATATGAATATGAGTTGTAAATAACCAAATGAATTTAAAGTTAAATGGAGATTTACTTTAGAATTGGGATCTGAATTTATTTACAAGTAGGAATTTAAGTCATGTAAAACCAAATAATGTTAAATGGAATAATGAATGTAAGTGTTAATTCATTAAATTCTAATGTTATTGGAAGTTGAATAAATTGAATGAGAATGAATATAAGCAAAGGAATTTGGTTGTAATTGATATACATTGGTTGTTATATGATTGTTAGTTGATTGTATATAATTCATTAAGTATTAATGAAATTGGAAGCTATGAAATTGAATTCAAATTAGAAGTAAATAAATTTGAATAGAAGTGAATTTGATTTGGTAGTGAACCAACTTGAATATGAATTAGTAAGTGATAACTAATTGAATTGAGAATGAATGTTGATAAAAATCCAATGTAAACGAATCAAATGTGATTAAATTTGAAAACCAATTCATTGAATATTAATGAGAATATGAATGAGTATTTAGTTGGTTGATGTTTGCATTTGTTGTTTTACTACATTTGCTATGTTGGCATATATAGTTATGTTGCTATATGTTGTATATTGAGATTATTGTCTATATGCATGTTCTCATGTTGTTTGTTGAGTGTTTAGTAGGTGCGGATCGCGTTTGCTTCGCATTTGGAGCTCGCTTTCGCGCTATATTAGCCGTATATGCTCGCTAATAAAATAATAAGGTACATATCTCGGATTACATACCGTACTTTTACACTTTTTTCCCTGCGGGATGCCTCATTACTTGATGAGATGTATATTTGTGATATATATACTGTCATTTTTTTTTTCGGATCGAGCCGCGCAAAGGAGACTATGGCGAATTTTTCCGGAAATTTAAGGCGTTAGAAAAAATTTGAAAAAATTGGAAAATTTTGAAAACTTTAACCTTTGATTTTGGAATTGAAAGTTAAACAATAGTAATTGTTTTTGAAAAGATAACTAAGTATGATTTTGAAAACTTAGTAAAGATTTGTAATAAATTTAACTATAAATTTTGGGAAAATTAATAGATTCTGTAACTTTTCTTACTTGATAATTTCGAGGACGAAATTCTTTTAAGGGGGGAAGATTGTAACGACCCAGAATTTTTAATAATTAAAATATGAATATTTAATTTATTTTAAATATTAATAAGTGAATTTATAAGTCAAATAAATTTTTATTTGAATTATTGGATTTTAATTGAATAATTAAATCAATAAATTAATAGTTAAATTATGGAAATAATTGAAAAATTGAGTTAAATATGATTGAAAATGATTTGTAAAATTTTATTTTATCATATAGGAGTTAGAACGATATTTTAGAACTTTTAAAATCGAATTAAAAGTTAATTTGTGAAAATTGAATATTTTAATAATTAAATCGACGGTAAAATAGCCAATTTTTGAACAGTCTCAGAATTGAACGAAACTAGTTTCATTGGATCCGTAATAGTTAGTTATTACCGGATTTCAAATTTCGTGTCAATCGGAGTTATCGTTTGAGCGTGGCAGCTCGAAACGCATCGATTTATTTTTAATTTAAATTTGGCGAGCTAAAATAGCCATTTTTCAAAAAGTCTCGGATTTCGACGAAACCAGTTTCATCGGATCCGTAATGTGATATTATTGTAAGGTTTCAAATTTCAAGTCAATTGGATTTACCGTTTGTCCGTTACGAATTAAAACGCCTAGAAATCGATTTAAATCGGTTTAATTTAAATTGAGCGTTTGTAGCCATAACTCGCACAGATGTCCAAATTAGCTTCCGAAACCTGTTCCATTGTGTCCGGAACGCGGGATAAACCCTAGGAACGTTAGTTTCGGCGCGTAAATTGGAGTTTAGAAAACCCGGATGAATAGTGATTGAAATTTTTTCTATAAATAGGCCACAAAATCACAAGAAAATAAAATTTTTATAACCCTAACCCTAAATTGTCACAGCCGCCGTTCACCCCAATGGATGGCCGAAAGTTACTTATCTTCCCCCTCCAATTTCTCGAAATCCATGCATCGATTCAAGAAAGTTTCAACTAGAAACTCGTAGAGGATGGTGAGATCTTGGATGTCAACGGTGGAGATGTGATTTGGAGTGACGTGGTGGCCAGAAATCGAGCTAGAAGCCTGGCCGTTCGTCCTCAAAGTGCGTGCAACCTAGGGGGCCGAGCTCTGTGCCTCTGGGGCCAAATGTAGCTCTAGGCAAGGCGCGCGACGTGGAGTAGTTTGATCGAGTTGTAGTGCGACGTAGGCGATGCAATAATTAACCCTAATATCCATAGTTGGGTTCGGCCGTGTTTTTATCATCTGGAGGCAATACGCGTGAAGAGAAGGAGAAGATAGGAACGGTCATGATGGATGCAGGTTAGATCTAAGGGCTGTGACGAAGTGGGTTTGTTAATTTTTAAAGTAAATGTTGTAATTAGAGTATAAAAATCGTGTACAATCTTATAAAAATCATAACTTTTTCATACGAGGTCGAAAAAATGCAAACCCAGTTGCGTTGGAATCGTATCGTCGAGCACTACGCGATGGACTTGGTTTGGAGTCGTTTGGAGTTAGTGAGAATTTTGGATAAAATTAAACGTCCGTTTAATTTTATTCGAAATAAATCGCTAAAACGGAAATTAAAACCAAGGTGAGAACTTCTCACTCAATCGAATCGGTTTTGATTTTATTTTAAATAGTTAGATTTAAAATATTTGAATGCATGTTTGAATGTTGATTAATATCTATTGATTGTTAAAATAGACATTATGCGCCGTTAGTAAGCGGATGTTATTTATTAAAAACATATACCGCGAATATTTCATAAACAGTGAAATTGGTATTATATATAATAGCAATATATATATATTGGCATATGTATATATTGGAGTTATTGATTTCCCGCAATTTTTGTTTAGCAGATGAGACCCTATTACGCCGTTATTAAGCGGATGTTATTTAATAAAAACATGTACCGCGATAATTTCGTACTGGAACGAAATTGGTATTGTGCTAATGTTTGTGGATGCAGGAAAACAGGTTGGAGGGATCCAACTGGATTCCTCAACAGTATTTATTAGATTTTCAGATATTTTGATATTTGATGGATTATCATATCGATATATGATAATCGTTGTTGTCGTGATTGGCTATTTGGTATGTAGCATCATTGGACCAAATTTTGAAACTTTAAAATGATTTTTTTAAGTGATTTTTGAAAAGTATACGTTTTATAAAATAATTTTGGAATTGATCCATTTTAAATAAATAAACGTTATAATTTTAAATTTATAAAAATTATGATTTTTGAGAAAAATAGTTAAAAACTGATTTTTGAGAATATGGTGCTAATGATTTTATAAAATAGTTTAATCGGGATTTTAGAATTTATTGTGAAAAGTTTAAATATAGGATTTATAAAATTTAATTATTTTATAAATTAAAGAAAATGGTGAAATTATAAAGGAATTTAAAGACGTTTTAAAATAATAATATAAATTAATTTATATTAAGAGATTTATAAATGGATATTTATAAATTGAAACATTGAAATTTTAAAACGAGTTTTTATAAGTGTTTGAATGAAGTGAAAATGAATTTCATAAATTGAATGAAATTTATAGAATTATAAACGGTGAAATTATAAATGGAATTTTATAAACAGTAGGTTTATAAAATTTATAAAATCATTAAAAGAATGGTTTTGAAATAAATAAATGAATCTTATAAGTTATAAGATTTATAATTTGGAAAGCCTTAAAAAGAACGATTTTGTAAAATAATTGTTTTATAAGTATTTAACTTATAATATGAACTTGTAGTTTATAATTAAGTTATAAACTGGAATAGATTTATAAAGGAGTTTATAAAAGGAAGTTCTTATAAAACAAATAGAAATGGAATTTATAAACGTTGTTTTATAAATTCACAAACGACTTATTTTGATAAGTAAATTGTTATGATTTATTTATGGAGTTATATTCACGTTTTGACTGTGAATAATCCTTTAAAATAAAATGTATAAAAGAATGAAAATTTGTTAACATAGTATATTCACGTTTTTGAATAGTGAATAATATGTTGAAGAAATTGTTTGAATGTGATGTTTTAAACAGAATTAAAACGATCTAACGATGTTTTAAAATGCGTTGAGATTCGAAACCATAGATTTCAGCATTGATTGTTGAAATAGATGTTTCGAGAAATAAAAGGAAGTGATGGACTATAACACTGTTGTTATAGTAAATGATTTCCGAAAGGAAATGTTTTGTATAGTATTGGGATTTATATATCTATTTTAAATTCGAATCCCTATACTAGTGATTTTGGGTTGTCGTAACAATGTTTTACGCAACATTCGTTTTGGCCCAAATAAATATGTTTAAGAGAATGATTTCCTTAATAGAATGAAATATATACTAAATTTCGATTTAAGTATATTGAATATTTTCCAAGGTTGGAAATAAAAAGATTTATGAATTACTTATGAATAAATAAGTATGGAAATGTTTTCCAATATAAAGTGAATATTTAGAATTTATCTTTTGAAGATAAATTGAAAATGGATAGTTGAAATCGTATATGCATGAATATTTTGGAATATAAATTCACTAAGGAATTTATGAAAAGAAAGTGGAATCTGTATGAAAATAAATATTGATTTATTTTGAAATGTGAAATTATATATCTTGTAAAGATATTTTGGAAAAATAAATTATTTGGAATCTGGTGATGTATGCATATCCAATTGATAGTTCAATAACTGACTATCAATATTTCCCTTTGAATGGGTATTTGATGTGATTTGATTGAATGTGAATGCCACACTTATTTTTGAATAAGCGCTCACTATTCCGGTTAACGGGGAAAGGACCATGGGGTCGTATAACCCATTCCGAATATGTGATACGTCGTTGTAAATTGCATTGAAGATCGGTGTTGAAGACCGAGTATTTGCAAAAGCGATAGGATGACCTATCGATTGTTTCTGCACTGGGTAGCTCCTGGTATAGAGATTCCTTAAGTGATGGGAAATTCGATCGGGATTGTGAATACCCGGATTGCAAGGGCTTCGTAAGAAGTGCCTTCGGTTCTGTTCGAACCCAGAACAGACTTGTATGGATTGTATGTCTGACGTTACAAATTGAGATATAAAGCAGATTTCTTTCAAATATATTTCTGTTGGTGGCGGAGAATTTATTCTTTTAGCTTAACACCCTTCTCTGAGACGTACGTGCTCAGAGGTTATATAGTTGAATGTTATCAGCGATATATTCCCAATTTGGTAATGTGATATGCTGAGTGATGCTGAAATGATCATTGTGTTGATTATTTGTGATAGGATCGTTTATTTGATCGTCTATCCTTGTGATCATTGTGTTGATCATTTGTGACCCAAAGCATGACTTTTGTATAAAGTATGTTTTTGTGGACGTGAATTCGTCGAGCCTCACATCCCGAAAATGGTCAAAACAGGAAAGATGCGGCAAGGTTATGAGGGGTAGCTCCCTTTAGGGTATGTGCATTTCCTTCTGGAAAGGGTGGTATCATGGTATGGAGCCCAGATATTTACTCATGTTGAAACACTATATTTTATTACCGTGTGGTGTTGTTGGTGACGAGCGCTCGGTTAAAGGTCCAATGGGACCGGGGGATGCCATATTCGTGTAGTAGTTACCTAGTGATAAAGGTAACCCGGCCTTGTGTTGGCAGAGAGCTGGTTAAGTTCTCGGGGACGTCCAGCCAGAGGCGTTTCCATGTGGCAATGGGAAGTTCCTTGGCCTGACCATTTGTTGGAAATCCAAAGAAACAATACGTGACTTGTACGGTTTTAGTTGTAGAACCTGCCATGGAATGTGGCGGTAACCTGCTATTGAACATGGTAGCTATAGTAGGCATAAGTGCGGAATGTCTATGCTGGCTAAGATTTATATCTTTATTTTCGAAATGATTTTCCTCTACACTATGCACTAATAATAATATCAAATGTTATTTTAAATGCGTTTCAAGCATCTTTGACTATCATAAGGAGAAATCTCCTCCGATTCTGCGTTTGCATCTGTGTGTGTGCGGGAGGCCTTATGGTAGTCTCATTTTTAAAAGCATTGCGAATTGATTTAAAAATATTCCTCTATTTTGTTTTCAAAGATAAATAAACTGTTTTGAGTTCTCACACCAGTCACATGACTGACTTGGAGTTTATTGTTTTCCTTCCTAAACTCTGGGTGCCCACCAATTTCCACACGGGCAGTTAAGAGTTAGGTTTATCAGGATATTCTGGATATTCTGGAGTTGCTGGAGGCAAGCTGGATGGCATGACGTATTACTAGTATATAGTATTTCTTTTTCCGCTGCACTGTTTGTTGTTGATGTTGTTATACACTCTGATGATATGATGTAATGAAATGAAATGTATAAAATGTAATAACTGATAGAGTTCTTTGTTTAAAGATTATTCATTTATTATTATATGTTGTTCCGCTGCGAATTGTGAGATTCTGATGTGATTCTGTTGTTTTCTATTCCGTTCTATTCTCCATTTTTCTATATTTTCAAATTTTCTATTCTCTTTCCTCTCTCTCTTCTATCTTTTCCCTCTTCTATTTTCTATTTTCTCTTCTCCCTATTTTCTGTTTTCTATTTTTCTTTCCTCTCCATCTTCTATTTCTTCTTCTTCTTTTCTATCTTAAATTCTTTCTTAAACCCATAACATTTCGAGTTTTCGGCCTTCGATTCTCGGCAGTCGATAAAGTGAGTATCGATGTTGAATTTTCGAAAGTCGAAAATTTTCGGGGCGTTATATTACTGCTTTTATTTTATTTTTGCATTTGTGTTTGTTTCTGTGATTATCCCTGTATTTGTAGATTGCATACATCTGTGTCTAAATTAACATAAACTCAAAAATATTTAGTAATTCTTTATAAACACTATTCACCTCCCTCCCTCTAGTATTAATCCTAGCCTTAAGATCTGTAATCCGCATTTCTTTCATTTACGACAAACCCTAAAATACTTTTCTATTCCATTATCTTTAAAAATTCCATTTTAAAGATCCAATCACTTTCCAAAAGCATAGTTAAACGGGTTAGAATAGATGTTGCATAAACGTCGATACTATAAACTTAGAATCACTTCTATACTTACAGATTAATTTAAAACATCCATTCAAAGTTCTAAGTATAGCTTTACTTATGAAACAAGGTAATATACCTTTTTAGTTAATTTATAAAACAATCCATTATAACATAAGTGTTACAATCCAAAACTCCTTTTAGATCCCTTTACAAAATATTGCATTAAAATCCTTTATCAATATCGATAGTAAATATACTTTATAAATATCCTTTGTAAATATCCTTTATAAAATCCTTTGTAAATATACTAAGTACCTTTAAAAAGATAAACATTTATACTAATTTATTTATAAAACCAAGATATTAAATAAAATACTATAAATATTTTGTAAAATATTATAATACAAAATCCTTTTCAAAAATCTTTATAAAAATCTTTTATAACTTCTAAAGCCGTTTATATACTAAATATATGCTTTTAAAATACTTATACCATTTTTAAAACCTTCATTTAAAACTCCATTTTAAAACCTACTTTAACAATTTAAAACCGTATCTTTATAAATCCAAAATTGATTTTCAAAAATATATTTAGACTTTGTTATTCCCGATAATAAGTATGCTAATAGTACTTATTACAAATACGAACAAACCCTAGAATGTCTTTCAAAGTCAACTTTAAAATGGCAAATCACAACGATTTCAAAGTTCATACATCGTGACTTTTTCGCTTCTACCATTTTCAATTTCCATGAATGCCCAAACCAATTCCTTTAATGTCAAACACACCCAAATGTGTGTAGAACAACCCACTGTGTATGTACATATTATATTTCCACATTTGTCTCATTTATCCAATTTAACATATGTTAGTTATCAAGGATATCAAAGCACGTTTATAACGACTAAATTGTTTCAAATATATATAATGTACTATCACTTTTCACAAAGCAATATCAAACATGTAAATGAGTAGACTTGGCCACGATATATGTTATAAATGATCAAATAGAGATCATTATACACAATAATAATTTTCTCACTTGATTTACAAAAGAAGGCGGGGTCCAAAAGTAATAACTTACATTGTTCGTTATGTAGTTTATATTTTCAGTACAACAAAAATTATACATACCATAATATGTAGTTAACTGGTGAGTAAAGTTCACTCAAGCTCTAGCTAACGCTTAAGCATTTCTGAATAGTCAAAAATCGAATGCATTTCGATTTGGACTAAATTTCCCACTAGCTCTGAACTCAATGAATCCTACTCCATTGCATATATAATCTGGCGAAAACGTTGTCTCGATTGGACATTGTATGCAAAAGTTATAGATTTTATAAGTTTGTGGATTATAAAATATAATTACTTAAACTAATCAATTTTATTAACTTCTATAATTACCTTCCTCATCATCTCCGCCTGTTCTCTAATCAAGCTGATGCCGACCCATGTGCACGTCCCCATGTGTATTACCGACACACCCAAATTGGCCACCAGAGCATAAGCCGTCACGGCTAATCAACTCTCCACGCTCCCACGAACGCGACCACCCCTTCGATTTAACCACCGACCTCTTCCTAGCGATCATGTTAGCCCTTCCAAAACCCTGACTATACTTTGACCACTCACGTCGCCATGGTCATCTATCAATGTCACCACCATCGCTAACTATTTCATCTTCATTCCACACATCTAACTTCACCATCCAATTCCTTCTGATGTACCTCTGAAAATTGTGACTGTACCCACCCTATATGACACGCCATGGTCATGTTCCACTGGCCATCACTGTACCGCCAATCGATGCCTTCAATCAGCTTGTCTACCCTACAGAAACTCAATGGCACCTTCGTCTTGTCCAAACACCACCTTTAGCTCCTCCTAGCCCATGTCCTAGCTCAACCTAGACCAAATCGAAGGCCGTCGAACCTTGCCACGCCCAAAATGAAGCACAACAACTTGAAGCTATTGCCACTATGAAGCTATCAAATCAAAAATCACATGCTTTTGCTAAGTATGGAGCTCGATTTAATTGATCGAAGTGAATGAAAGGGTGGCGGCCGCAAAATTTTAAACGAAGAGGAAGAGAGGGATTTGAAAATTTAGGTAAGAATTAAAGTTGTATTTATAGGAAATCTATAATATATTTTATTCTCCTTTTATTTTTGTCATGCTTTTTGATCCCGCTCGATGATACTGCATGTCCGATCGTCACGTAACTTGTCGACGTACAATAATTTATTATTTCGGATCCAATTGCACTGGTTCGTCAAAATCCAAGACAGTGCTACGGAATGATAATTTCATACGTTAATTAAAAAAAAATTCAATCACTTAAATCATAATTTAAGCTTTACAATAACCATTTATTATTTAAATAAAATTTAAATAAGCTTTCAAAATTATTTTTATCCGTATTAAATCCATGATTTAATTATTTAAATAATTCCTGTATATAATTATAAACCGTTCAAAAATTCGGGTTATTACTAATAATGTCTGTGGATTTTTAAAAATTAATAATCAATTGGTTATGATATGTGTACATGACAACAATAATAGTTATACAATTAAAAAATGAAGGTGCTTGTTGAAGAATGGATTTTCAGCGATGGCAAGGTAAGGGACTACCTTTTGAAAATATGTACGCCTCTAGATAAAATGTATAGTGAGATCGAAAACTTTTTGACCTCTGCCAACATAGAACCGGCCTACCCCTAAACTACGTAGTATCGAATATGATCACCCTTTGGCTGTGATCAACAACCAAAAATGTGCTCGGAAGCATACATAGAGATATTGACATTAGACCTTGGAATGATCATACCCTAATGTGCGCGACCCACATAGACCGTATCTGCCATGTTTTAACCACTACCGGGATGTGAGGTTTGAGAGGCTACGCTCTTAACATTTAGCAATCTATCTTGGAATGATAACACTTTGCTCCAAGCAGAAATGTAGTGTTGGTATTCATCCATACAGGTTCGTTCTGGGTCTGAACGAAACCAATGGCTCTTCAAGGAGCATCATCTTCAAGATGTCTTCCGCACAAACTCATATGGTTTTTCAATAATGTATCCGATCCCGGTCTCTCTAAACCAATAATGCTAATTTTCGATTGACTCACTCTCTATTCTTGTGGAAGTATACAACAAGTATTCGAGTCCTTTCCAAGGAACTCACATACACAATCATACTTCCTATGTCAAAACTGGACAAGATTTGATAGTCGATTATTTAACTATCAAATGCACAAGTAAACAAAATTCTAGAGATTAAATTACCCAAAACAACCATTAAGCCTCAAAAACAAATTTTCATTTATCAGATCTCTTTTCAAAACGTTTATCAAAACATTCATATACTTATCTCAATGACATAAGTATATTCATAAAATATTTGTGAAAGATTTCTTGTTTTAAAATCATATTAAAGGATCAACCAAATGTCATATAAATTAGAGATAAGAATAAGCCCAAACACTATTCACAAACCATTATGCTTAGATAAATGTCCACATAATCTCCTTGGTGAATAGTGGCAGAACTGTGATTTATTCTACCAAACATATGTCAAATACTATTTTATTAGTAGAACAGTGTTTTATTCTACTAACAGATGTCATTGGACTTCATATTCATCTAGGGTTACTTAAGGAAAATCAATAAAACAATCCCTTGGATTTACAATATTTTCAAAGAGAGTTGCTTTTAAAACCAAAGCCGATCTTTAGAAATAAAGTGGTCTAGCACTTTAAATTTTTTTTATTTAATAATTAAAACACATTTGAACTCGTTATCAAATAATAACTAAACCTTTAATAATTAAACAATAATATTAAATAAATAACTAAATAATAATTATCCTTTTAAATAAATAGTAAAAAAGTAGTTAACATTTAAATAAATAATTAAACCATAATTAATCCTTAATTAATTATTAAATATTAATTTAAATTTTAAATAATTATTATATTTAATCTCAATTAATAAATTAAATCATCCTTAGTTAAAATTTAAACAATAAATTAAACGTTTATTTAAAACAATTAAATCATTCTCAATTACTAATTATATTTTAATTAGTAATTAATTACTAATTAAACCCTTTTATAAATAAATAATAATTGATCCTTAAATAATAATTTAATAATGGTTAATCTTTAATTAATTAACTAATTATAATTAACTTACTTGATTTAAAATTAAGTTCAAATTATCTTTGTTAACTAATGATTGTAATAGTTATCTAACTTAATAAATTAGTTAAATAATCATTAATTAAATAAATAATTAAATAAATAAATACAAAATTATTATTTTTAAAACTTGATATAAGTTTTTAATGCACCTTTTAAAAGGATTCTTAAGTAGAAACAATTTAAATTTTGCAAAAAGAGTTAGTTTTCGCAAACCGCGTTTATAGCGATTACCGCCATGGGACTCGAAACTTCAAAACTTTTTATTATCTTAAATAGCTTCACTGTTCTTATTTTATATTTTAACCGCCTTTTAAACTTAGAAGAATGCTTTAGAAAATATGGGTAAGGTTTTTGGGACTTTTCAAAAACATAAAATAAAAGAAACTAGTTTTGAACCAAAGGACGTCGGTGTCGCTTTAGCAAATCAAGATACTAACTTCCTTTTTAGCTTACTACACATATCATATGCTTAACATTATCACATTCCATACAATATACATAAAGTAAAATATTACTTTAAATCATTACTTGCAAATTATAATTGACTTTAACATTACAATTTCATTTCAAAACAACATCACATCTAAACATATATATACACGTATTTGATCATACAAACAACATCAATTTCATACAAACAAGCAACATACTTTTACAAACAATATAAGAAATAATTTAAAGTTTTAAAACTTAGTTTAAAGGTGTGAGCTTTACTCACCAAAACCTATTCAATCGAACCGAACTCTTACTAACTTTTGCGAACGACATAGACTCTTAACTTTCTTTGACAAAAACGATATTTTAGTAGCCTTAAAGTGGAAAGAGGGTTCAACTATGCAAGGGAAGTGCCCGACCATGTGTTGAAGATGGGGTTTTTGGCGTTGTTTTGGAAGCGAAGATGAAGGAAAGGAAGGAGGTGGTTTTAAAACAAGGTTTTAGAGTTTTAATGTGATAAAAACTTTAGGTTTCAAACTTTAGAATAATGAAGTCGGAGCCACAAAAGTACTTAAAGGGAAGAATGAAGTTTATAAAATGAAAATGAAAGTGATAAAATGATAAGAAAATTATGAAAATTATTTTTATATGAAATGCAGAAGGGAAGTTACCTATGATCCAACCAACTGGGAGAGAATCAATAGATTATTTTCCCTTAAGTACATACCGCATATTCTTTGATTGCCACCTCATCTTCTTGTCCCCCTTTCCCACCTCATTTCCCATGTGAATCAGTGTTCCCCCAATATGTTCCAACATCCTTTAATCCTTTTGTACTTAATGTTGCAATATGGTTCATTTCATGCCTTTTAAATGTCTTTTTTCCAAATTTTTAATGTATTTAAATTTCATAAAAGTCACATCAACCTTATATATGCTTAAGTGTGTGTGTGTGTATATATATATATATATAAACCATAATATATCCTAACTAATTTGTAATTATATGTATATATTTCCATTAACAAGGTTTACACATTTTTGATAACTTTTAGACCAAAAAAAGTCAAAATTCGAAAAACAAATTCCGTTCACTTTTTCGATTTTTCTTCGAACTATACATTATTGTAAATAAATTTTGAAAACTATTTCATCATCATTATCTACTATTTAAAAGGGTTTTATTTAATTATAAAACCTATTATTTGAATATTTAAAATTAATTAAATATTCACAAATCAAAGCGGTGATTTTCCGATCGTTACAGGGCCTCTTTGAAAAAGCAAGATTGTTTTTGCACCAAAAGCGTTTATTTTAAGAAGATAAAACGGATTTGGAATAATACTCATAAAAAAAGTTAGCAAACGTGAAATCTAATTATTAATCATAAAAAATGAAACATACTTCTAGTATAATCCGAAAGTAGGTTTTAATAGTCTATTTTCTGCATACATACATATGACCTTAAAATTTTCATTTTTTAATAATAATAATATGATATCCAAAAATTTATCGAACCAATAAATGTAAGCTTTTTTAAAACATGAAGAAATAAATAATGAACTTAGTTTTTATAAGTAGAATATAATTGTTCTTTTTATCGCGTAATGACTAACAGTGGCCCCATATAAGTACATAAATTGGTATGAACAATTAAAGCGTCATATTTGATTAACTCGATCCATTTTTATTGTTTGAAATATAGAAGAGCTGCTCAGTCATATAACTACACAGCCTATTCATAAAGCCAATACAAAAAATTATTGTATCAAATCAAGAAAATAATAAAAAAGTAAAATGAGGTAAAATGATCAGATTTGTAACTATTAAAGGAATGAAATAACAATATCGGTGTAAACGACTATATTTACAGTAGCTGTAACGACCCACTATTTTGCACCACTCAAATTTGACAATAAATTTAAAACATGTCAAACTTGAATAGTTCAAAACAATAGATTGTAAATAAAATTGGAGCAAATGAAATCAAATCATAGAATCACAGACATAGAATCAGAATACTCGCAGCGGAATTAAAACTTAGTGGTTCATGGAGCCACTATCACAAAGTCTCAAAATAAGTATAAATTACATAGTCTTAAAACCAAATATAGTTTGAAACAACCACAGAAAATCTCAATATTCAATTGTGTCGATTACATAAGCTAAGATAAAAGACTGAAAAGAAATTAGACAGCAGCTCGATGAGGTGATCTCCAGCAGTCCTAGCTCC
The DNA here is from genome assembly GCA_030765085.1 of Allium cepa. NCBI lineage: Eukaryota > Viridiplantae > Streptophyta > Magnoliopsida > Asparagales > Amaryllidaceae > Allium > Allium cepa. The sequence goes on from CM060941.1 coordinate 604,913,664, forward strand.
GGGGAAAAGAAGTCCGAACTAATACTCAGGCTGACCCGAGCGTAAGAAATAAACACAAACACTCGAGTCAGGACATACATACTTATACGGTGTAAGTTAATTCAAGTGAGCTATAATATAAAGTCAAGTAACTTAAAGGATGCTTGGGACCGCCCATCCTCTAAGGATCCGTTAAACTATTTACTATGTAGTAATATTTCGCTATTATAATAGTGTCTATTGGTAAAATAAACTTACTTTTAAATAGCGTTAAGGGGTTACCCATATAGCCCATAACACATAATATATTCCCATAGTTTATACAGTACCGTAATCTCTTCCGTATTGGGCGTCGTCAGAGGGCACTCCATAGGTATGGTACAAAACGAAAATCGTATAAGGCTCGCTATGGTTGGTGACACGGCACAACTAGGCAATGGCAAGGTAGATATACCAATTACGCATCCGGACCGGTGGTAACGCACAGATGCTACTACCGTCCACCTCAAGCAGCACTCCCAAAATCAAAGGTGCGGACCAATCAATTACAAAGTAATAGAATGACATACGAAGAAGTGCGTCCGATCAAAGGTGCTACCTCATTTGTCCGTCAATCGCTCATGTTTTAGCTACCTTATGCCAACTCAAGGGAGTCGGATCCACGTACATACCTCAATAGAACATCACCACCATCCTACTTCATTCTGGAATCTCCACCGCGTGCACGGTTGTCAAAGTGGTTTTCGGTACCGACAGAGAGTATGCCCATATCCGATCATGGTCTCTTTAACAACCAATGTTATTATTACCCGTGGTTATAAAATTCCAAAGTAGTTTATATTTCAATCAAAATACTTCATTTTAAACTAATTACAAGTGAAATTACTATTCTTACAAAATCCAATATAAATCCAAAGGTTTAGCCTTAGTTCATTTGCATCAACTACAGCACTTGCGAAGTGCGGTACTATACCTTACAACAGATTTAAGTAAATTAAATTTCAGACTTCAATATAATTTCAGAAATAATTAAACCTTAATTTAAACCAATTTAACTTATAAAACATAATTTCCACTTTAAAATAGTCATTTAAATTACTCAATAATTTATGATTTTTATAAAGAAAATTTCGCAAATAAATATCAACTTCTCTAGGCTTTACTTAAAAAATCTAGTGCACAAATTTCTAGAAAATTTTACTTAATAATTAATTTTAATTATCATTCAAAAATAACTTATTTTCCAATTTAATTATTAACTTACCTTTATTCTAAACCAACATCACACTTCTAAATTAAGTTATACTTCAACTTCCATTTTTAAGTATTCACTTATTTAACCTTTTAATTCATAGAAAACTTAACCCTTTATTAATTCACTTTATACTCAAATTTATACCAATTTATCATATTTATTTATTAACTTGAATTCCATTTTGTTTTACAAAATCAAAGTTTACAAAATAAATTTTATGATTTAAATTCTAACTTAACCATTTATTTATTTACATATTTAACTTGTATAAAATCACTATACTTATAAAAATCATTTTTAATCCAATTTTAAACAAAATATTATAATATACTAATTTAAACTATTTAATATTTCCAGAAAATATATAATAACCACGGGTCTATATAATATTTCTAACCTAGGTCAAGTGATACAGATAATATATTAGTTCAATCCGTAATTTACACAGAAAACCCAGGTTCTATCATTTCAAACCTGCAATCCCAAGTTAAATAAATAATAAATATCGTTCAGGCCTATCATTTCAGCCCATAATAATTCTATTCTACAGGGAACTTGCAGTGATAAACAGTAATGAATAAACATTATAATAGCATAAATATAACAGCATATACTATAACGGGTGATGTGAAATTTATTTATAACAGGGTTTTAACATCATAAATTTATATCACAGGCAAGTAGAATAAAATATAATCATTCTACAATTTCACCTGTTATTAATTTACATACCTATAAATGTTTGTCGGGTGTGAATACTCACCTTTACGCCGCTAAAGATTCTATTCAAAACAACGATATTCACACTGGAAAAAGCGTACAGAAGGCACAATCAATTTTTAGAAGATGCAGTGACCCGATTCAAATCTTGAGACAAACAAATAAACTAATTACTCGAATCCAAATACGAACATATCAAATCTTTAAATAAATCAAAACTCGAACGAGATTTGAAAAAGAATGACGTGAACACAAGTGACTCAGCCTTTCACCACTTGGAGAAGACAAAATAGTGGAAACAAGAAAACAAAGCAAGAAGCAAAAGAAATAAAAGAAAGCAAGAAAATATTTGGCAGCCATTACCTGATGAGCAAACTTCCACACGCGAAGAAATAGAAGACAATTGAGGTGGTGATGGAATTATGTGAACGTGTTTTGTATTTAAAAGAAACTTGCATTGATTGAGTGGAGAAAACGGCATGCAATAATTGATTTTGGAGGGCTATGCGAATTCAAGGATTTCATACCAATTTAAAATAATTGAAGAAAAAGGAAAGTGTATAACGTTTACACGTGAATTCAAGGCAAGCAATAAGTTTTTAAACGGTCAGGTAGAAATCAAATAATTGTATTCCTATTAAAGGAAATGAAGGAAAGGAAAGTAGAAAAAAAATTCACGTAAAAGGCAATAAGGGATTTTGAAACAGTCAGGAAATTTTTGTGTGTGATGTTTGAGTTTATAAGAGGTAATTGCGTTTGATAAATTAATTAAAGAAACGCAAGAAATAAATATATTTGAACGTTAAGGAAATAAAGGATTTCGCTTCTATCAAACATAAGAGGCAAAGGGAAAGTCTAGAAAAGTTTGTACGTGGATTAAGCAAGGTTTTATTTCTTCTTCTAACAAATACACGCTGATTTGTTTTGTTTAATTGTTGAGGTAAGAGATAAATGAGTGCGTATATTTAGGTGAAAGAAAATGGCAAGAAGTAATTGCTTTTGTAACAGCCAAGAGAAATAAAATATTATATACCAATTAAAACAATTGAAGCAAAAGGAACGTGTAGATGTTTACACGTGAAATTTCAAGCAATCGTTAAATGGATTTTGAATGGATAGAGAGAAATAAATGCATTCATTCCTATTAAGTATAAGGAGGAAACTGAAAGCGAATAGGGGATAAATCAAGACATGTGAATTTTGGGGCAAGATTTTAAATTTCTTTCCTTTAGAACAGGCAAGGTTGATAAATGATTTTTATTAGCTGAGGTAAGAAATTTAGGAGTGTGTACTATAGACGCAATAAATAAACGAAATGTACGTCCAAATTATGCCCAAAATTATAACAAAAGTAACGTATTTTATTTATACGTTTCTTATTCATTTAGTAAATATATTTAGTAAAATATAAGCTAACGGATATTTCATCAAATAACGTACCATTTACATGCCAACTAAATTAAACAAAACGGATATAAACATACCAAATTAAAACGTGTAATTATATAGCTTATTTATACACTATTTATTATATTAATTTAAATTTTGATTTGTTTACATTCGTTTGATTTATTTATCATTTAACTAAGAACTCATGTATATACGTATAAAGAAACATAACGTTTTATTTCTTTTTACCCAATATTTATTACTTAATTTAAAAGGTATATAACCAATTTTTTTTAGAAGAAACAAAAGTGGAATAAAAATGCTGTACGAATATATTCAGTTAAATTAAAAGATTTGGAAGTTAGAATTTAAAATTTAAAAATTCCAATTAAAGTTAAACTTTAACCAGAATAAAAATTATAGAAATTTCTTATATTTATAAAATTTGGGCAATAATCTAAAATCAGTTTAAAATTTCAAACCTTTAAATAATAAAACCCCAAAGTTTTTAATAAAAGAGTTAAAATATTAAATAAAATGTTGGGCCGTTACACTCTCCCCCACTCAAAACTTTTCGTCCTCGAAAAGGAACGAAAGAAGGGAAAAGAAAAGGAAGATAAGATAATAGAGCAAAGTACCTAAAACAAATAATTCTGGATTCAAAGCATGTATGCTCTCCTCCGTCTCCCAGGTGCAATCTCGTTCATTAGTGCTCCACTGCACTTTGACCAGGCGGACAGATTTTCTTCTAAGCTATTTCATACCTCGATCGACGATACGAAGTGGCTTCATCTCAATAGTTAGATTAGGCTCAATATCCAAACTATCAAGAGTAGAAGGCTGGATAATAAGAGATGGATCATGCAAATAGCGACGAAGGTGCTATACATGGAATACATTATGTACTCCAGCGAATTTCTCGGGCAAATCCAGATGATAAGCAAGAGACCCAATCCTTTCCAAGATGCGGAAGGGACCGATGAACCTAGGAGCAAGCTTCCCTCTACGCCCAAACCGAACCACGTTTCTTAAGGGAGAGACCTTAAGAAAAACCAGATCACCGACAGCAAACTCCAAACTTCTTCTACGACGACCAGCGTACTTCTTCTACCTATCTTGAGCAATTCTTAACCTCCTCTTAATCTCCTCAACCTTCTCCGAAGCTTCCAAAATCATCTCAGGACCAAGAATCGCGATTACCGGATTCAATCCAGCAGGATGGAGATCTACAAGGTCACCCGCAAAGAGCAGCAAATGGAGACATCTTAAGACTAGCCTGAACAAAAGATATAATGAGATAGATAGAGGATTAAGATAAGATAAGAACAGAGGATTGGAATTATACCTGATAACTATTGTTATAGATGAATTCCACAAGATGGAGATGATCTTTCCAGGATCCTCCATAATCCAAAATTCATGCACGAAGAAGATCCACTAGAATCTGATTCACTCTTTCCGTTCGACCATCAGTCTGCGGGTGGTAAGCAGTGCTCAGATTCAGACAAGTATCCAAGGATTCTTGGAAAGCTTTCCAAAACTGACTAGTGAATATAGGGTCTCGATCGCAAACAATGCTAAGGGGGACACCACGGAGGTGCACAATCTCCCTCATATAAATCTCAGGTAAACTCGAAGCCGTTCGGTTAGACTTGATCGGAATAAAGTGAGCGGACTTAGTCAGTCCATCCATGATAACCCAGATGCTCTCATTTGCCTTCCTAGATCTTGGTAAACCATCAATGAAATCCATAGAAACTTGCTCCCACTTCCAATTGGGAATCTCCAGGGGCTGTAACAAACCCGGGGTCTTCTGATGATCCGCCTTAACTTGCTGACAAGTCGCACACCTACTAACAAAGATAGAGACATCCCGCTTCATACCCTTCCACCAATAGAGCTTTTTTCAAATCCTGATACATCTTCGCCCTACCAGGATGAATAGAAAGTCTGGATTGATGATGTTCCCAAAGTAACTCCTACCTTAAACCATCAACATTCGGGACACAAATCCGATTATTAATCCTTAAAATCCCTCTATCGTCAATCTGAGCTCCACTACCCTCCGAACTACTACCACCAACTCTGCTACGGACACTTTCCTTCATACGTCTAAGCATCTCATCCTCATCCTGCTTGGCTTTGATACGACCCAAAAGAGGAGAAGAAACAACAAGCTAGCACAACAAGGACTTCTTCCTACTCAACGCATCCGCCACAATATTTGCTTTCCCAGGGGTATAGTTAATGTCGAGATCATAAGAAGCAAGAAATTCGAGCCACCGAACTTGTCTCTGATTTAAATCCTTTTGGGTGAAGATGCATTTCAAAGACTGATAATCGGTGAAGAGGTCAAACTTAGCACCCAAGAGATGATGTCTCCAGAGCTTCAGAGCAAAGACAACAGCAAGCAATTCTAAATCGTAAGCAGCATAATTAGCCTCATGAGTCTTCAGCTGACGACTAGCATAAGCAATCACCTTCCCATCTTGCATCAATATGTTCCCAAACCTTCGCGACAAGCATCAGTGAATACCGTTAATCTCTCATTTCCATTCGGAATGGTAAGCACTAGAGCGAAAGTAAGCTTATTCTTTAACTCTTGGAATGTCGCCTTACACTTATCGCTCCAAATAAACTTAGCATTCTTTCGAGTTAGAGCAGTGTGCGGAGCAGAAATCCAAGCAAAGTTTTCAAAGAACCTCCAATAGTAACCGGCAAGGCCCAGAAAACTGTGAATACCGGTTGGAGTCTTAGGTTCTTCCCAATCATCGATCGCAGCGATCTTGACTGGATCAGCAGAAACTCCATCCCTAGAAACAATATGTCCGAGAAATCGGACCTCCTCTTCCAAGAAATGACATTTAGAGAATTTAGCTTTTAACTGGTGACGCCTTAGGGTCCCCAACACAAAGCTTAAGTGGGATTTATGCTCTTCCTCAGGCTTAGACAACATAAGAATATCATCAATAAAGACTAGAAAATTTTTATTGAGCACGTCACGAAAGACACGATTCATCAAATCAACAAAGAAGGCCGGAGCGTTAGTCAGACCAAAAGGCATAACCAGCCATTTAGAGAAACCATTCTCAGTATGGAAAGAAGTTTTAGGAATTCTCTCCTCAGCAACTCTGAGTTGGTGAAAACCTGTGGCCAGATCAAGCTGAAAGAAAACAGTAGCTCCATAGAGCTGATCAAACATATCATTTATGCGAGGCATAAGATATCTTTTTTTCATGGTGAGTTTATTCAGCTCTCTGTAATCAACACACATCCTGAGAGAACCATCAGACTTGATGACGAAAACCACGGCTGCTCCCCATTCTGAAAAGCTAGGTCTGATCAGACCTTTAAAGGACAAGTCTTAAATTTGTTCCCTTAATTCGATCTTCTCCCGGGGTGCCATTCTTCTGGGTGGAAGAACTATAGGTCGTGCTCCAGGAATAAGGTCGATCCAGAAATCAATTTCCCGCTTCGGAGGTAAAGAAGTGACTTCACCAAATATGTCGGGATATAATTTGCCATAGGAGTGGACATGTTATCAGCAGGGCAAGTATCGAGAGAATAAATGAAGCTACCAGCGAAATCCTGAGGCAGACTACACTGGATCTTTAAGGAATTACCAAAATCATCTTTGAGGGCAATAGTCGAGAACTACAAGAGATACGGGCATCATGCCTATCCAACCAATCACCCCCAAGCAGTAGATCGAAAGTGTCAAAACCCAAGATATAAAAATCACCAGTGAATCGATAATTATCATGGAAGAGTTTCACATTCCTACAAACCTTGCTAAGATTCGCAGGACCACCGATAGGGTTTGAGACACATAGAGGCACAGAAGAAAACTTGGGAGAAAGAAGATCCTCAAATTTATTGCAAAGGTCTACTGAGATAAAGCTATGGGAAGCTCCGGTATCAAAGAGAACCCGTACAGGAAAATAAAACAAGGTAAAAGATCCCTGAAGTGTACCTTGAGAATCGCTAGGAGCAGGAGCAGGTGCAGGCTATGGAGCTGGGGAGGATGCAGAAGTGACAGCGAAAATCCCTGATGCCTTGCCCTTCTTTTGAGTAGGGCAGTCTCTCTTGAAACGTCTCGGCTAAAGGAAAATGTAGCAAAGGTCTCACATAGCCAACTGAGTGGGAGGTGGAATAGTAGCACCCAAGGTAGGACAGCTATTAGCATAGTGTCCCTTCTAGTGGCATCTATGGCAAGTAATAGCAGATAGGTCCACAGGCTGCCTCTGAGATGACGAAGACGATCCTAAACCCAGGGTCTTGTTCCAATTCTTCTTATGAAGGTAGAAATTGGCCTTCCTTTTCCTAGAACAACCAGAAGACTGAGATGGGGCAGACTGGGCAGCTGGAGGGTTCCTAGAGGTGGGGTTCTCATATCTGATAGCCATGTCCATTAGAGCGGTGAAAGTACCATGCACGTGGGTAATGAGGCAATCATAGTACTCGGGGCGTGCACCAGCAATAAACTACTCGTTTTTCTTCGGAGGAGTGTCTATCAGATTTAGGCCATATTGCGATAGCTCATTAAATTTCCTTTCATATTCAGTAAAAGACATATCGCCTTGCTTCAAATCCATGAAGTCCCGATACAGCTGAGACTTCCCTGCTTCGGGCATCCATTTTGCGAGAAAAGCATCCCTAAAGCACGATAAGCGATATAAGATAGATTTCAAAAGGGAGGAAACTGAACCATACTTGGTCAACCGAAGAGATACCTAAATTGTTCGCAGGTGATGTCAGCCACAGTGGTGTGAGCTGTAACTGACAGCCACCAATCCAAAGCTGCTCCTTTCAATTGCCAAGCTGTCAGTTGACGCTACCAGGCATTAGTGATCTCAAGACCGGAGAAGATTCTCTCCAAGTCCCTCAACCACTGTTGAGCTTCAATTATGCTCTCAGATCCTGTGAACTTGGTGCCACCAAGCTCGGTATATTCCTTGCAAAGCTTAGTAAACCTAGCTGGGCCAACGGGTGCAGGAGCTGGGGAAGCATATCGTCTCCTACCTCTGGCATTTCCTCGATTCATCCTGAGAAATCAAGAATGAATTTAAGGACAGAGGAGAAATATAGAGACCAAGATAGATTAGATAGTCCATAGTTTACTAGAAAAGACATTCAACAAAGGACCTAAACAAATAAGATGGAGAAAGGGAAAGAAGTAGCCGGGAAAAATTTTGATTTCAAAACAAGAAAGTTTTATATCAAAATACTTCTTTGAAAATCCTTTAAATATTTATTTTATACATTAAAATACGCTCTCTCACAAAGAAAGGATACTAAGATTGACTTCACTCATTCTAGGGTATTTCTACCCTATCTCTAATGAGTTTTTGCTCAGCAGGCTACGGTTTACCTAAAAACCAAAGCTCTGATACCAACTGAAACGACCCACTATTTTGCACCATTCAAATTCGACAATAAATTTAAAACATGTCAAACTTGAATAGTTCAAAACAATAGATTGTAAATAAAATTGGAGCAAATGAAATCAAATCACAGAATCACAGACACAGAATCAGAATACTCGCAGCGGAATAAAAACTTAGTGGTTCATGAAACCACTATCACAAAGTCTCAAAATAAGTATAAATTACATAGTCTTAAAACCAAATATAGTTTGAAACAACCACAGAAAATCTCAATATCCGATTGTCTCGATTACATAAGCTAAGATAAAAGACTAAAAAGAAAATAGACAGCAGCTCGATGAGGTGATCTCCAACAGTCCTAGCTCCGGGGAAAAGAAGTCCGAACTAATACTCAGGCTGACCCGAGCGTAAGAAATAAACACAAACACTCGAATCAGGACATACATACTTATACAGTGTAAGCTAATTCAAGTGAACTGTAATACAAAGGCAAGTAACTTAAAGGATGCTTGTGACCACCCATCCTCCAAGGATCCGTTAAACTATTTACTATGTAGTAATATTTCGCTATTATAATGCTGTCTATTGGTAAAATAAACTTACTTTTAAATAGCGTTAAGGGGCTACCCATATCGCCCTTAACACATAATATATTCTCATAGTCTATACAGTACCGTAATCGCCCCCGTACTGGGCGTCATCAGAGGGCACTCCATAGGTATGGTACAAAACCAAAATCGTATAAGGCTCGCTATGTAGGTGACACGGCATAACTAGGCAATGCCATGGTAGATATACCAATTACGCATCCGCACCGGTGCTAACGCATAGCTGCTACTACCTCCCACCTCGAACAACACTCCCAAAATCAAAGGTGCGCACCAATCAATCACAAAGTAATAGAATGGCACACGAAGAAGTGCGTCCGATCAAAGGTGCTACCTCATTAGTCCGTCAATCGCTCTTGTTTTAGCCAACTTATGCCAACTCACGGAAGTCGGGTCCACGTACATACCTCAATAGAACGTCACCACCATCCAACTTCATTCTGGAATCTCCACCGCGTGCATGGTTGTCAAAGTGGTTTTCGGTATCGACAGAGAGTATGCCCATATCCGATCCCGGTCTCTTTAACAAACAACGTTATTATTACCCGTGGTTATAAAATTCCAAAATAGTTTATATTTCAATCAAAATAATTCATTTTAAACTAATTACAAGTGAAATTACTATTCTTACAAAATCCAATATAAATCCAAAGGTTTAGCCTTAGTTCATTTGCATCAACTACAGCACTTGCGAAGTGCGGTAATATCCCTTACAACAGATTTAAGTAAATTAAATTTCAGACTTCAATATTATATCAAAAATAATTAAACCTTATTTTAAACCAATTTAACTTATAAAACAAAATTTCCACTTTGAAATAGTCATTTAAATTACTCAATAATTTATGATTTTTATAAAGTAAATTTCGCAAATAAATATCAACTTCTTTAGGCTTTACTTAAAAAAATCAAGTGCACAAATTTCTATAAAATTTTACTTAACAATTAAGTTTAATTATCATTGAAAAATAACTTATTTTCCAATTTAACTCTTAACTTACCTTTATTCTAAACCAACTTCACACTTCTAAATTAAGTTATACTTCAACTTCCATTTTTAAGTATTCACTTATTTAACCTTTTAATTCATAAAAAACTTAACCCTTTGTTTATTCACTTTATATTCAAATTTATACCAATTTATCATATTTATTTCTTAACTTGAATTCCATTTTGTTTTACAAAATCAAAGTCTACAAAATAAATTTTATGCTACAAATTCTAACTTAACCATTTATTTATTTACATATTTAACTTGTATAAAATAATTATACTTATACAAATCATTTTTAATCCAATTTTAAACAAAATATTATAATATACTAATTTAAACTATTTAATATTTCCAGAAAATATATAATAACCACGGGTCTGTATAATATTTCTAAGCTAGGTCAAGTGATATGGATAATATATTATTCCAATCCGTAATTTACATAGAAAACCCAAGTTCTATCATTTCAAACCCGTAATCCCAAGTTAAATAAATAAATAAATATCGTTCAAGCCTATCATTTCAGCCCATAATAATTCTATTCTATAGGGAACTTGCAGTGATAAACAGTAATGAATAAACATTATAATAGCATAAATATAACAGCTTATACTATAACGGGTGATGTGAAATTTATTTATAACAGGGTTTTAACATCATAAATTTATATCACATGCAAGTAAAATAAAATATAATCATTCTACAATTTCATTTGTTATTAATTTACAGATCTATAAATGTTTGTCGGGTATGAATACTCACATTTACGCCGCTAAAGATTCTATTCAAAACAACGATATTCACACCGGAAAAAGCGTACAGAAGGCGCGATCAATTTTTAGCGGAGGCAATGACCCGATTCAAATCTTGAGACAAACAAATAAACTAATTACTCGAATCCAAATACGAACATATCAAATCTTTAAATAAATCAAAACTGGAATAAGATTTGAAAAAGAATGACATGAACACAAGTGACTCAGCCCTTCACCACTTGGAGAAGACAAAATAGTGGAAACAAGAAAACAAAGCAAGAAGCAAAAGAAATAAAAGAAAGCAAGAAAATATTTGGCAGTCATTACCTGATGAGTAAACTTCCATACGCGGAGAAATAGAAGACAATTGAAGGGGTCATGGAATTATGTGAACGTGTTTAGTATTTAAAAGAAACTTCCGTTGATTGAGTGGAGAAAACGGCATGCAATAATTGATTTTGGAGGGCTATGCGAATTCAAGGATTTCATACCAATTTAAAATAATTGAAGAAAAAGGAAAGCGTATAACGTTTACACGAGAATTCAGGGCAAGCAATAAATTTTTAAATGGTCAGGTAGAAATTAAATAATTGTATTCCTATTAAAGCAAATGAAGGAAAGGAAAGTAGAAAAAAATTTCACGTAAAAGGCAATAAGGGATTTTGAAACGGTTACGAAATTTTTGTGTGTGATGTTTGAGTTTATAAGAGGTAATTGCGTTTGATAAATTAATTAAAGAAACGCAAGAAATAAATATATTTGAACGTTAAGGAATTAAAGGATTTCGCTTTTATCAAACAGAAGAGGCAAAAGGAAAGTCTAGAAAAGTTTTTACGTGAATTAAGAAAGGTTTTAATTCTTCTTCTAACAAATGCACGCTGATTTGTTTTTTTTAATTGCTGAGGTAAGAGATAAATGAGTGCGTATATTTAGGTGAAAGAAAATGGCAAGAAGTAATTGCTTTTGTAACGGCTAAGAGAAATCAAAAATTGTATACCAATTAAAACAATTGAAGCAAAAGGAACGCGTAGAAGTTTACAGGTGAAATTTCAAGCAATCTTTAAATGTATTTTGAACGGCCAGAGAGAAATAAATGCATTCATTCCTATTAAGTATAAGGAGGCAACGGAAAGCAGATAGGGGATAAATCAAGACACACGAATTTTGGGGCAAGATTTTAAATTTCTTTCCTTTAGAAAAGGCACAGTTGATAAATGATTTTTATTAGCTGAGGTAAGAAATTTAGGAGTGTGTACTATATACGCAATAAATAAACGAAATGTACGTCCAAATTATGCCCAAAATTATAACAAAAGTAACGTATTTTATTTATACGTTTCTTATTCATTTAATAAATATATTTAGTAAAATATAAGCTAACGGATATTTCATCAAATAACGTACCATTTACATGCCAACTAAATTAAACAAAACGGATATAAACATACCAAATTAAAACGTGTAATTATATAGCTTATTTGTACACTATTTTTTACATTAATTTAAATTTTGATTTGTTTACATTCGTTTGATTTATTTATCATTTAACTAAGAACTCATGTATATATGCATAAAGAAACATAACATTTTATTTCTTTTTACCCAATATTTATTACTTAATTTAAAAGGTATATAACCAATTTTTTTTAAAAGAAACAAAAGTGGAATAAAAATATTGTACGAATATATCCAGTTAAATTAAAAGATTTGGAAGTTAGAATTTAAAATTTTAAAATTCCTATTAAAGTTTAACTTTAACTTGAATAAAAATTATAGAAATTGCTTATATTTATAAAATTTGGACAATAATCTAAAATCAGTTTAAAATTTCAAACCTTTAAATAATAAAACCCCAAATTTTTTAAATAAAAGAGTTAAAATATTAAATAAAATGTTGGGCCGTTACAGTAGCATAAGGATATAAGTGTAATTTCATATTATATACAGTTGCACATCAAAGAACAGGTTAATATAGGCTACCGCATATAAGCCTATATATACAACAGTATTACAATGTAATAAAAGTATCAATATCATTTCTAAATAAAAGGATACTGCTTGTTAATCATTCTCTCAATTTGCAATTTCTAACTTGTTATGAGAGTAGTACCAATGCCTAATGGCAAACATCCACCACGCTGACCCTCATTATATCAATTGTCATTACCTGAGTGTGGATGTGATCTTGATCTCCTCAGTTAGACTATCATCATCGGAGATACCCCGACCTTTAACCAAGAACTTGTGCATTTTGTTCAAGAATCAATTCTATGTTCCCATAGTTCGATGCCATGCCTGAAAGTGATTGGAGAAAGCTCATCATATCATCTTTGGCTGGATTAGAACAAGATCATCAAAGAAAAATCTCCTCATCTGATTAAGATTCAACCAAATGGCTGGAGAAGGTGATGATACATCAGATGTATCATCTGCCCCTCATACCATAACTACTAATCAGATTTCTGAAATGGAAGAAATCTCTAAGAATATCATCAATCCAATAAGTCAACTCATCAGCATTCAACTAGATGAGAGCAATTCTTGATTTGGAAATTTCAGATCTCAATTGCCATTAAGGGATATGGTCTAGAAGAATACATTCTTGGCACATCCCTCATTCCTGCAAAATTTATCACCAATAGTGAAGGAGCATTAGTCAACAACAAGGAGTATGTAATACATCAAAAATAAGATTGTTTATTTAGTGCTTGGTTGTTATCATCAATCAGTGCAAACTTACTGCCCCAAATCATAGGGTGCAACATAGCACATGAAATATGGACATATTGGAACAATTATTCAACACACAGTCATTAACAAAAGTGATGCATTACGAGAAATAAATGCAGAATCTATGAAAAGAAAGCATGTCAATGAGAGAGTACTTAACCAAAATGAAGACAATATGTGATCTACTAGGGTCTGCAGGCCATAAAGTGGCAGATACTGAACAAGTTTTTGCAATTCTAATGGTTTAGATGAATAATATGAGTCAATTGCGACAGTTAGCTCATCAAAAGAAACATTTCCAAGTATATTATGTGTTCACTCTACCTTACTAGCACATGATGGAAGGTTAGAACAAAGGAAAACAACAAATTCTGAGTTCAGTGTCAATTATTCCTCCAACACAACGCACTTCAAAGGAAAGAATCAAGAAAGAAACCCAAATGTCATAATTGAACAAGGCAATCAAAGAAGTGGACAAACTTACAAAGGCAGAGATAGATGGAGTAACAACAACACGATAAGATGCCAAATTTGCAAAAAATATGGTTACACGGCCAACAGATGCTATTTCAGATTTGATCAGAATTACATACCAAATCAACAAGGTAGTACCAATCAAAGAAACTACCATCCCAATATTAATATGGCTCACACAAATCAAGATTCCAAGAATCAAGAAGATAATTCAAGAATTCAAAATGATGTTGTGGTTACGGCCAGACCAGAACATGTCTTAAATGAAAGTTGGTATCCTCACTCAGGTGCAACCAACCACATCACTAATAATATGTAAAATTTGAATCTAGCAAAAACAGAAAATACAAAGGTATGCAATCTATTTTTATGAGGAATGGCGAGTCTATAAAAATTACACATACTGGAAATGCATGTATCAAGGGAAAGAAAGAGTTACATCTCAAAAACATGCTAATAATACCTCAAATTAAAAAGAATTTAATGAGTGTTTCTCAATTTTCCCATGATAATCAAGTTTACTTTGAATTCTACCCAAAATTTTGTGTGGTTAGAGACTTACTAAGTAAAGAAATTTTACTACAGGGTAGGGTTCACAAATGGCCTCTATATTTTCAACCCGATGAAGAATCTTAGGGGTGCAGATGAAAAGAAATAGTGTAATTACTTTGATATTAGTAATAATTTAAATGATAAAAGCACTTTTGACATCTGGCATTGTAAATTGGGTCACCTTAGCGCTAGTGTTGTAAGAAAAGTACTAAGAAATAATAACATCGGTTTTAGAAATATATCTTTACCATACAGATGCACTTATTTGTTAGTCCGTGAGATGATGGTTTTGATGACAACAACGTTAGAATAGATTATAAAATATAAATACTGACATTATAAGTTTAGATATATATGTATATGCATGATTTAACCATGCAGGTACCAAAAATGAAGACTGTACAGTATAGAGATTCAAGATATCAAGATAGAAGACTCAAGAGTATCAAAATTATCAAGAGTTCAAGATTTCAAGGTTAAGTATTTTTATTAGGAATTTTGTTAAGATTCATAGAAAAGCACTGGCATCTTAAAATCCAATTTATTCGTGGAATGGAATCCACTTCGAGCCTGTTAAAGGGATGGAACCCTAAGTAGGATGGAACCTACGAAAAATCTAGTGGAATATTATTTTGTATCCGCTAACTTTTTATTCAAAATGATTTTACAAAATTATCTTATTTTCAAAATGATTTCAAAACTTTCCTTTTAAAAACATCAAAACCCTCTATCCTGATTTGAAATAATTTTGCCTCAAAATTATCTTTAATTTCAAAGTCAAAATTACTCCTGATTTTAAACTATCTTTTAAATATAATATATTTAACTTTTAAATATTTATACTTAGATTTAAATATAAAATTATATTTAAATTCTATATATATTATTCTCTATATTTACTTATGAATTTTAGCTATAGTCAAGTGTATTTATAAAGTTTAAAATAGTTTTAATATAAAATAAAAGTTATTTTCAAAGAAAAACAAAACACTAAAAAATCCTTTGGGATGTCGACATGCCCAAGTACCCCATGTCGACATGGTGTCAGTTGAGTTCAAAATTTAAATTTCAAAAGAAGTGTCTATTCGCCATAATTCTTCATGAATGGACATGGCTGTTTTTCTTCTATAAATAGGGGCTAGTTTCAACGAATTTTATATCAGATTTTTTGGTTTTTCACTCCTCTTCTTCTTCCACATTTCTTAATACATATTCTTACCATTACTCTGTCGAAATCAACAATTGAATAGAACTCGATTACTTCTAGTTTGATTCTCTATCACTATCTCTACAAGGTTCTCAGTGCTCTTCAGAGTTATAGGCTTTTTGTAATCAATCAAAAGAGAAAAGGTGTGATTGTAGCCTTGAAAATCAATCAAAAGAGAAAAGGTGTGATTGTAGCCTTGGTAAATCAATTGGGTGAACTTGTGGCCCAGAAATCATGTATCTCTACCCAGAGGATAGAAATTCTGGTGGGTGTACCTCGTAGCCTTGAAACCGAGGGTGTAATCGTACAATTGCTTTTGAAAGGAAATCCGTACTTGTGTTGCGGGACTGGATGTAGGGTAACTCCGAATCAGTATAAAATCTGGTGTGTTCTTTCCTTTACTGTTTTTATTTTATTTCTGCATTCGTGTTTATTTCTGTGATCATATCTGCGTCTGTATATTGCATACAATGGTGTCTAAATTAACATAAACTCAAAAAGATTTAGTAGTTCTTTATTAACACTATTCACCCCCCTCTAATGTTAATCCTAGCCTTAAGATCCGTAATCCGCAATTTCTCACATTATTGTCAAATGGGTAAGAGTCACAAGTTACCATTTTCTAATTCTATAACTGAATACAACAAACTACTAGAACTAGTGGCTGATGACCTATGGGGTCCAGCACCAATAAACTCTTTTTTTGGTAACAATTATTATTTGTCATTTATCGATGTATATTCTACATTCACTTGGATTTATTTTCTTAAGGAAAAAGAAGAAACACATAAAGCAGTAGTGCAATTCATCAATATAACAGAAAAACAAACCAATCAACAACTAAAGGTCATACAAACAGATGGTGGAGCATAATTCAAGCCAATAAAGGAATATTTTATAAAGAAAGGAATAATTCGTAGAATCACCTGTCCTTATACCTCAGAGAAGAATGAGTTAATTGAGAGGAAGCATGGGCATGTTGTGGAGACTGGCCCCACTCTCATGGCACAAGCATCTTTACCCCTCAAGTTTTGGCCTGATGCATTCTCCGCCTCTATATATCTAATAAATAGAATTCCAACAAAGGTACTAAAGTTCAAAACCCACGGTGAGATTCTCTTCAACACTAAAACTGACTACTCAAGCTTGAAGACATTTGGATGCCTTTGTTTTCCATGTCTGAAACCATATAATGCTCATAAACTGAGTTTCAAATCAGCACCATGCACATTCCTGGGTCATGCATCCCAGCAAAAAGGCTACAAGTGCTTAAGCAGTAATGGTAAGATAATTATATCTTGACATGCTGCTTTTAATGAACATGTTTTTCCTTTTGCAGCAAACGATATAAAAGTCAGTCAAAAGATATACTATGCCAAAACATCTATACCTCCCATACCAATATACAATAAGGATATCAAAGAAAGTACCAATATCAAGATGAAACTGGTTCACAACACAGAGTCTCTGCTCATATCGGGTCATGAATCTTCAGAAACATCAAGAGATACTGACGGTCGCACTCAAATCAATGAGCAACCACAAGACAAAGAACAAGAACTTCATGAAGATACTCATCAACATGAAGCCCTCAGTCTCATAATCAATCACCATAGCAACCTGAACATCACATGATAACATGATCAAAAAGAGGAATATTCGAGCCTAAAGTACATACAGCAATTACAGAATCATAAGAACCAGGTACGTATGAGCAAGCAATTAGAAGCAGTAAATGGAAAGCAGCAATGGATGAAGAGTACAATGCTCTCATGAAAAATAAAATTTGGAAATTGGTAGAACTGCCAGAACACAAAAATGTCATAGGATGCAAGTGGACTTATAAGCTGAAAAGGAATCCAGATGGAACAATCTCAAAGCATAAAGCAAGATTAGTTGCAAAAGGCTACACATAACAATTTGGATTTGATTTTAGTGAGACAGTCTCCTCTGTGGTTAAGCCTACTACCATCAAAATAATACTGACCATAGCACTACGCAACAACTAGAAAATTGGACAACTAGATTTCAACAATGCCTTTCTAAATGATGAACTTCAAGAAGAAGTATATATGGAGCAGCCATAGGAATACAAGAAAAATAACAGCGATGACAAAGTGTGCAGACTGCAAAAGGCAATATATGGACTCAAAAAGGCACCACGAGTATGGTATAACAAGTTAAAATCAACATTAGTTAAACTGGGTACAAGGCAACCAAGTCAGATAATTCTCTACATACCAGAACTGACAAAAATGGAACAACTTACATAATTTTTTATGCAGATGAAATTATAATTACGGAAAGCAGCGAAAATGAGGTTAACGATGTGGTTCAATACCTAGACAAAGAATTCTCAATTAAAGACCTAGGAATTTGAGTTATTTCCTAGGAATAGAGGTGTGCTGGAAGTCAAATATAGAAGAAATTTTGATCAAAACAAAAATGGACTTGGCCAAAGTACTACCTACACCAATGATTAGTAATCTACATCTATCCAGGAACAAGGGAGACCCCATGGACAATGAGAAATAATACAGAAGTATAAGGGGTGCTTTGTAGCATGTCACAACAACTCGATTAGACATAGCATTCAGTGTGAATAAAGTTTTCCAGTTCATGCAAAAAACTTCAAGTGAACATTAGGAAGCAGTAAAGCACATTCGAAGGTATCTAAAATGTATAATAAATCAAGGCATAAATCTGAATGCATGTAAAACACTAGAAATTCAAGGATACTCAAACGTCGATTGGGCAACCGACGTAGATAATCATAGATCCAAAACCGGATGTTGCTTATACTTAGGAGAAAATCTAATATCGTGGTGCTCCAAAAAGCAGCCAACCATCTCCAGATCAAGCACGGAAGCCGAGTATCGCAGTGTTGCAAGCACTACTATCGAGATTATGTGGATTGGGTCACTCCTCAGTGAAATCGGAATCCAACTAAAGAAGAAATCAACGATCTGGTGTGACATTCTCAGCACTATTTTACTATCTACCAACCCTATGCTTCACTCACGAACAAAGCATGCAAAAACAGATCTTTACTTTGTTCGTGAGTAAGTAATCAGAGGGAAACTAAATAGTAATCATCTGCCAGCCTTCAATCAACAGACGAATATACCCACAAAGCCCTTATCAGCAAAAAGAACTCATGAGATTAAAGTCAGATATAAGAGTAGAAGAAGGCGACGGAAGAAAAATGGGGTGAAGAGAAACCCTAGCTCAAATTTACAAGGGGTATTGTAGGAATGAAATAACAATACCGGTGTAAACGACCATATTAACAATAGGATAAGGATACAAATGTAATTTCATATTATGCACAATAGTACATCGTAGAATAGTTCAATATTGGCTACCGCTTATAAGCTTATATATACAGTAGTATTGCAATGTAAAAAAAGTATCAATATCATTTCTAAATAAAATGATACTATTTGTTAATCATTCTCCCAATTTGCAGTTTCTAACCGTAACATCGTAATCGACAACAATGGCTCATTCTACGTAATACCCAGGCCCGGTTTGGAGGCAAGGCCCAATAGGCCGTGGAATAGGGCAACCCCTCTAATTGGGGCAACAACTAATTCGTGATAACACCAAAAGCCTCAACACCGACCAGTCGACGTAGCCACACTGCTTTAGTCTCCAGCAAACTACTGCGCTGCACAACCCTAGAGCCAATCACCTTCACTAATTCAGTGCCTACTAGGTCTGCGGCTTTACATCCCGTTGTCCTGCTTCAAGCTTGCTGCCCTTTGCCTGCTCACGGATTTTGAATTTGTGAGGTAATTTGTTAAAAGGTCTCATCTTTAAACCATTTGTTATTATGATTTGGATTATTATCCCACTGTTTGCTTGAATTAACATAGGTGCTTTCTTTTGGGTAAAGAAGAATTTTTATTTGGAAATTGAAAAATGAGGGAAATAGAGATTGAGATATATTAATTTAACTATTTGTCTATAACCATGTGTAGGATTAGTAAAAGTTTAATTTGTTGAAAAATGAATTTTCAAATGGTTTGTGTTCAAATTCGAAAGTTAATTTTATAGTTACCATTAGGTGTATCAAAACTAATATTCTTATAATTGATATAGTGCTACAACTTATTTTATTTCATTAAATTGAAAATGTGTAGGAAATATGATGAAGAATGAACATGATAAAAATCGAGTTAGATTTTGAAAAAATAATTCCAGATATTACAATAGAAAGGTTAACCAGAAAAAAGATGAACTAGGAAAATCATTTGTTGGTTGGATCTCCTATATGTTTCAGGCAAAAATTTCAAAGATCTCAATCTTCAAGTTTGAGTAGGATTGAAGTAAGCCGTCAAAATGAAAATGTTGTGATTAATGAAGTGATACTAAATGAAAATGATGAAGTAAAAAATGATAATATAAAAATTGAAGAGACTATTATGAATGAAGAAGAAAATGTAAATGAAGAAGAAAATGTAAATGAAGACAGTGATGGTAATGAGAATAATGTGAACAAAGGTGCTAATGATTTGGTTGTGCTTGATCCTAAAAAAGATGTCGATATTAATTATGATCTGGAGCTATGTGAAAGGATAAACGATAGCAAAAGGATAATGCTAGTTAAATGTGGTCCTATCAAAGTTGTAAAAGAAAATGAAAATTTTCGTAAAAATGAAGTTGATAATAGACGTTTTTCTTCTAAACATTATGTTGATTGCTATCCACGTGGAGAAGAATATGAAATATAGCGGCTAGTTTACTCAAATGAAGTGAATAAAGTCTTTGGCTTTTGCTTCGAAAAACTCAAGATTAATTTGTTTTCGTTAAATAGATTATAAGATAAAGATATCGTGATATGTTTTTGTTTTTGTTTTTTTAGTTTGATATATGTATTTTGGGAAGATCTTCTTTTGCATCTGAAGTTAATGAAAAAAATATTCATGATATTATAACTTTTTTTTCTATGTTAAAAGACAAAAAAATCGTATTCGCCTAGGGCAACCCAGAGACTAGAACCGGCCTTGGTAATACCTGGGATATATGTCGGAGGCAAACTATAAACCATATTTAAGATATCTGATAAAGAGACTTGGGCATGTTTGCATGGAAATTATACCTTTTTCAACTGTTGTTTGTACAATACACATGCCTCTGACATTGAAATGATATATAACCCACATATGAATTTAGGAAGATAAAATAAATCCCTAAAGTCAAAGTGAACAAAAGCCATATATTAATAAATAATACATATTCTTTAAAAGTGAGTAATTGCCGCAAATCCACACATGTTGATGCCATACACTAATGGTGGTAACTTTGTAGAAACCTAACGATAAATTGACATAGTTACTTTGGATATGACAATAATGGCTGTAACCGAAAAAATTAAAAGCAATTAAAGTTATAATTCAAGTAACGTAACATGAAACATATCATTTAACTTGTAGCAAATGATCAGATTTACACAGTAGTACCCTTCTTACATCTTTAAAAAAACTTATAATTTCAGTTGAAATGTACCACTAAAATCTGCACAAAATATTGCAGTAGATAAATACAAAATATTATGTCATTTTTTGATGAATGGCTTACATCGATTGGAAAGCAACAGTATGCATATGACAAAAGAGAGAAAATAAGCAGTATTTACATTTAATAATCCAAAGTCTCCGCCATTATGGATTTGCTCTTCGCCTTATCCTATAGACAACGTTTAAACTACTTGGCTCAAGAAATCAAATATCGCTGTAAACTTTAAAGCTAATTTCTCATCAAAAATTTTAAGTTATTTATTTTGGTTCTTATGTTTACCTTCTGAACTATGCTTTATTCATCTGCCATTTATTCTAAATTTTTTTTCAACATTTCTAAAAGCGATAAAATTTCGTTTTGGGTTTTAGCCTAAAAATTGAAATGTTAATGCATATTGATTTCACACATCAAAACCCGTGAAAACAAATTATTTGTACCTTTATTAATAGGGTGCTGTTATCGACCTCTAAAAAAAATGCTTCTTACTACCATTAAAATTTTATTACCTATTAATTCTAGATAAATCCTATTCATATACCATTAATTGCTTTGCCCACGCTATAAAAAATAATAACGAAATAATAGACAAAAATGCCTATTTAAGAAAAACTAAAAATCAATATTAAAGAATCAAAAATTCATAGTATAACCAATATAATTTCTTTCATAGTATAACCAATACAATTTCCTTCATAATATAAATAAAATTTATATGTTGACATTGTCTCAATGGTTAAGTGATTCGACTTTGAAGCGATAAATCACAAGTTCGAAACTTGCGTAGCATGATTCGATTGTATGTTGACATTTGATTTGTGTTATATTGTTCCAGTGATACGTTATGTGACGCCCCACCTCTATACCCATGCTAGCCAAGAACATTACGAGTAAATGCCGTCAACTAGCACGGAGAATAAGGCTGTTGAGGAGCGACCATCCGTGTAATTGCTTTGTGCGAGCATCGATATGTCAGATAGTATAACATGCAATTCTTTTCAAGTGGAAATCCGACATGCCGACACAAACTCAAAACTACTACACAGTGGCTATAATATCTTCGGAAACAAATATAGAAATAAACATAACATAAATCAGTCACAGACAATTCATATCACAAAGGCGGAAATAGATATGAATATTACACATAAAAGTGTATATCAGAGTAGTGGTCAAATAAGATCCACAACATCACAAAAGAATAGATACAAGTGCTAAGACAAAAGAATATTTATACATCAAGGAGTCTATTTCTCAAATCCATACAACAATAAACTACTAATCTAGAGTAGTTAGCCAAAATCAGATGATTGTTCCAGATAGAAAGTCAAGAGGAAGCACCTGTAAAATCTCAGTCTGACCCGAGTATTATTTAAGAAGAAAATAATAAACGGATCAGTCTAGCTATAATTATCAATTAAAATGAGATAAAAGAAGAGATATAATAAAAAGACGTATGATAACCAAAAATGTCATACTACGATAAGTATACATTAGAAAATCCACAAAAGTCATACAATATCTCAACAATTCATAGCTTCAAAAGAATGTCATATTCTTTATCTAATTCACCAAGCCACAAAATGACATACATATCAATGCCAACTGAAAAAGGTGGTGAAATATAAATTCCAAAAATCAATAATTAGAAATCCAGAAATCACAAGAAAAGGATGGCCAAGACATTGCTGTAGTACAAACGGTACATCCAATGAATCAAATACACTGATGTAGTACAAACGGTACATCCAATGAATCAAAACACTTTGAAAGTGCATGGGTTGTTAGCCCACAAAGAAATGAGACGAAGCTCAACAAAATGAGGTACAGTCCTCCACGTATACAAAGAGACATCGCACATTGCTAGTCTAAACTATAAAATGATCATCATTGATCATCAAGAAGTGTCAATTACAATAAGCTAGTAAATATATGAGTTTAGCATCATGTCCCATAACCACTAGCTTAACTTAAATATTTGCGAACAAATTGTACATCTCCACTAGAAAATTGTTACAAGAGTTTCAATCGAACAAGTCCAAGAATTAACCGACGAAGTAAACGCAAGCGTTTCATACCACTTGTTTTACTAAGTCGTTTAATTAGATTTCTCATACGAGTGAGGTAAAGGTTTGTATATACTAATAGATTGGAAATCGGTTTTAGAAAACGAGCTTTGTAATAAAATAGTATTGAAATCATTTTAAGAAAGAGTTTTGATATTTACTACTAGTATAGAAAACCTTTATATTTTAAAGTGACAAATCATAGAAGTGATTGTAGAAACAATCAATCATAAAAATTCACATTCGAAGAAGTGAATAAAATCCAAAGAATTCGATAAAGGATCCATCGAAATGGATATTCAAAAATCCCTAAAAAGAGTCATCAAGGTCATAATAATTAATAACAACAAATAGGAAACAACACGAATCGATTAAAGTTGGAAATTCAAACAGTTAGGCGAAGTGGGCAAAAGTGCAACAGGTCGGTCGGCCGGCTACAGAGCTCGGTCGACCGGACCCTGTTCTGAAAAATAGTTCGGGACGCAGGTCGGTCGACCGAGCTCTGTAGTCGGTCGACCGGACCATAAACAGAGAAGTGCTTATGCACTTGGCAGCAGGTCGGTCGGCCGGCAGCAGAGCTCGGTCCACCGGACCTGATGCCAGCCTCTTCCCAGCCCATCCTAATGAGATCCAATCTCGACCAAATTGCATTCGCTCGAGCAACGGCGCTAAGGGTTTATGCCAATCGACTATCCGGCCCTATAAGCTCCTCGATGCATCACCAAAAACATGTTCAAACATCAAAGTTATGATTTTTATAGAATTGAACGCAAAACACTAAAAATTGGAATGTTCACCTAATCAATCCAAACCAAAAGCAAATGCACACGAATAAGCGTTAGGAATTCATGCCTAACAATCGAAGAGAATTATAAGCATAGATGTGAGATTAAAAATCTCACCTTTGAACCCAAATCAATGAAGAAGAAGCTTGAAAGCAAATGGAAATCAACCACACTTCAATCTCAACACTAGAAGCTTGAATCTAAGCTAAAAAGAGAAACATTTCCCAAAGTTAGGTTTAGGAAATTTCTGAAATCAAAGAGAGAATGAGTTGGAGAAAATGAAGAGAAAGCTTACCAATGGGTTCTCTTGAGTTTGGAGCTAGAAGATGGATTTTCTAATGGAAACTAGGGCTTAGGTTTTCCTAATTCCTTTTCTCTTCCCCCATTTTTGATGAAGCTTGAACGTATTAGGAAATTATGAAGTAATGAAGAGGAGAGGGGTTGGGACTGAATACATAAGTGGGGTTATTGGGCTCAGCCCAAACCAAAGCCCTAAGTAAAAAGTGGCAAAAATCAACTTTCTCCAAACATATTGAAGCTTATACTCAAAAAGGTCGCAAATGTCACTTTGAACTCAATGGGGGTGGTGTCGAGTCTCAATTCGACTGTTTGCACAAAGTAGCTTTTCGGACCAAAATCCGATGAACGGTGAAATATTTAAATATATAATCGATAAATATGCGGGTTGTTACACGTTGTATCTAAGTACCATTTTTTAGAGAAAAAAAGTTTATTACATTATTAGTTGAATTAAATTTAAATTCCTTTTATGTATCAAATCCTATTTACAAACTTTCATGTTATATTCGTGCACAGTCGATTTTAATATTTTTCATTTCAAATTAAATATAAAATTAAAATTTAAAATTATGACTGAAGTCAATATGATTTGTAGAGTACTGAATTCTTCTTTATCTTTTACTTAAAGAAAATCAAGTTTAAATTTAACATCAAAATTGAAATAGTTTAACAGTTGAATAATCAAAAATTAAATTAAATTTGCTATATATAAATGATTAAATAAATTTGAATTCCAATTAAGTTATTTGAATTTGAAATGAAATTTACTAAAGTAAATTTGAGAACCTTATTTTGATTAATGCATGAGAGAGAAAGTTACTGAAATGACATGAGAATTTTGTTTTATTCCAATTTAAGGGTAGTTTTATAATCCGTGTGTGTATATTAAGTAAAAAGTGGTGTACATGGCTTTGGTAAATTTTTCGGTGTATGTATAGCAATTTAGGATGTATAAATAGAATTTGCCTTAGTTCTTTTCATATACGCTTATGACCATTGAAAACTGTATTTTTATTTTGTTCTAGACAACCATAGCATCTTCATCTCTCTCAAAAAAATTACGTTCACTATCTCAAAACATTGGTACAAATCAAATTTTTCATGCTCTAAAGCTAAAAAAATTCTCTCATTTTGTCTAGTGGATGAACTAAGTGAAAATTTGTAGACGGCCTTAATTCCAATCCAATGACACAAAGAGATCAGTTTATCTTTTACTTCTTACAGCCTTAATTCCAATCCAATGACACAAAGAGATTAGTTTATCTTTTATTTCTTACTCTTTGTCTTCTAGATATCAATCTTAGATTTATTGTTTAGGATTTTTTTGATTTTTATTTTAGGATATGCTTAAATATATCGTGGCTCGCATAAATTTAAAGGATATGATGTTTGACGATATTGTAATCGAAAATTTTAATGTAAGTTATTGCATTACAATATTTATCGTACAATGTTTATGCCAATTTTTTTGTTATTTTTTTTTTAGTATTTTGGTTGTTGGATGAAGCATGCCAATCGCAATAAAATCTGAATGCACCTGTCATTTCAAATAAAAATTGTTGATATGGACAATATGAAAGAAGATGATCAATCAAATACTTTAAAAGACATGCAAGTTGATTTGGCAAATAATTTTTTAACCGATCAAGTATTTATTTAAAATTTCATTATCATAAATACGCTAAAATAATAAATTTTATTAATTTAATTTTGACTTTTTTTTTAAAGTATGTTATATGGTTTTTATGAGTTGAATTTAGTTTAGAAAATATGGGAGATAATTGTTGTGCTTTGAAATATTTGGGTTCTTGTTTAGTAAAAAAATAAATAATAGTTTGTATTACGTAGCAATAATTAATTTTTATATGGTGCCATTTAATTATAAGAGGCATAAGCATTTTTCTAGATGGCAATAACAGTACACTGTTCAAACGCATTGTCGGCTCTGACAATTAGGTTGCCCTAGGCATAAGGAACGGAAAATGAAAAAGAAAATTATGTTACCCATAGGAATTGATGTCTCAACCACATGGAGGTCAAGTAAATGAACAACTACTTGGTCTAATAAATACACAAACACATAGATGTATAAAATCTATTATTCATAACTAGTATAAATTTTTTTGTATCGTTGGCTTGCCTCTCGAGCCGGCCCCTGTTCTAACGCTGGAGGAAAACTAATAATTCAATAAACCAACAATAGTTAATAAAACATCAAATTGCATCTTTAGACTACAAAATCAAAACTATCAGACAAAAGTCATGGAAATGGTATAAAAGTCATAAATTAATACAATAATACTTTAAGAAGCAAAGTTTATACCTTTAATCTCATGATCAGGAAGACTACGGGAAGAAATCGTACGAAAACTGAAAAAGCAATTGCTAATGCCATGAAACGTCATAGATACTGATGAATTACAATAATACGTGGTCAAAGAATAAAAAGTTGAGCATGAGTAATGTGAACATAATTATGGCTTTTTATTGGTTCCAAACTCGAGCAATTATGCCTTGGTAGCCTACTTGTTTTGAAAGTCAACATGCTCTGTTATTCTTTTTCCAATTAGACACAGAATGCGATATTCAAGTGATGATAATTTGAATTTTCTCATAAGGTCCACCACAGAAGCAGGCAGATACATGGTAATTGTATCCCGCACTTTCAGATTTGCGAAAAATACTATAAATTTCTATTGCATCTTAGTAAAATAACGTAAAAGCCGGTCTTCTGTATTTGCCAAAACACACAAAACCTTACGAAGTGTTTGGTTTGTTATTTATAGTTTTGGATTTTCGTCGTACAAAAATGCATACGATACATTTATATTGTCGAAAATGATTAATTTAGAAAACGAAATTATCATTCAAAATAAAAAACAAGGGGCTTTGCACCGAAGATTTCTGTTTTCGATGTTGTTGTAAGAAAAGTCTCTATGATAATAAGTATATAAATTAAGTTCCTGTTTTTTGTAAATCAGAAAGCGCAAACTATCTTGCGCTTTTCTTATAAAAGTGCAAGTTAACTTGCGTTTTTCAAAAATTTAATTTTTTTGGAAAATTTCAAAAATTTAAAAAAAAAATGAAAATAAAAAAGCGCAAACTAGCTTGCGCTTTTCTGGTAAAAGTTGCAAGTTAGCTTGCATTTTCTGTCAGAAAAGTGCAAAGCACCTAGCGTTTTCTATTTTTCAAAAAATAGAGACTAAATTTACATACTTATATATATATATATATATATGGACTTTTCTTATACCAACGTCAAAAATAGAGACCTGTAACCGTTTCTTGTAAAAAACAATTTTTTTTCACGTTTTTGAAAATAATATAAACATGTGAAACAACTCATCCTTCCGTCGTCATACTATCACATTCGTTCTTCCATTTGTCGTTCTTTCGTTCCTTCAGCTTTCTTTCCATTCTTTTCATATTTAAATACATACTGAAAACCAAAAACATAAAATTCGATTTTAAACCCAACACCACCTAAGTACTATTTGACCATATATAACTGAAATGTATACCAAAAAATGAATGACAAATATTCATTGCAAAAATTAGCATTCTCCACAGCATGTTGTACCAAAAATATTACAATACCCCATGGGGATTTGCATACCCGACCCCAGCTCTAAAAGAGGCAACGAAACGTTAATTTGGTGTATGGAGTGCAGCTGTTTGCGCCTTGCTATGAATATTGTGGAGGTCGTAAGTAACGCACAATAATTTATATTAGGACAAATTTTGAAAATGAGGCCGGTTTTTTAAACTATTAGCATAAATAGGCTAGTTTACAAACTATTTGCAAGTTTATGCTAGTTTTTTTAAAAAATAATACGGGACGCATTTGTGAAATGCGTCCATACAAAATTACACTGGCGCATCTGCCAAATGCGTCGGTGTAATTTTTTGTCCAAACCTACATCCCGTCAAAGCAACGACAATTTCAATCTTTGCAAGCATTCTACTCCAATTGTTTTCCTTTTCTTTCTTCATGTTCATCTTTTCAATAACTTCAATAACTATTTTCTCAACTCTTTCTTTAAACTCGTCGATATCATTTGATTCCTCTTGCGATAAGACCTTCTCGTCCACTTCGACTTTTGTTCCGTCTTCAACAGACTCCGACTTGTAATCGTAATCTGCATCGTCGCATTCGATCTGAATTTCCTAATCAACTTCTTCATCTTGATAATGATGGCACTCACAGAGGAACAAAGATTGGACGTACTCTTCGACCGAGTGCAGTCTGTCTTCAAACTCTTCGAGTACGACATCTACTGTTTCAGTTTCGGTGTTTTTGGTTGAGTTTTTGTGGAAGCTTGATTTGGTTTCGACGTTGAGGAGTTTGCGGAAGAAGGAGGCTTTGGAGTGGAGTTCTTCGATGATGGATTCATCGTGGGTGGTCGAGTTGGACTTCATGCGACCGACGTCAGATTCAAGTTCTTCTAGTTTGTCAAGGATGCTGCTGCTTGCTGTTTAGGTTTGGATGAAAAGTTACACTGACGCATTTGGCAGATGCGCCAGTGTAATTTTGTATGCGCATTTCACAAATGCGTCCCATAATATTTTTTTTAAAAACTAGTCTAAAGTTGCAAATAGTTTGTAAACTAGCCTATTTGTGACAATAGTTTAAAAAACTGGCCTATTTTGAAAATTTGTCCTTTATATTACAGACATGATTTGATTAGTAAAAGGCTAGAATGCGATGAATTCAGAATAGTAACATATACTTTCCATTTACCCTTCGTGGAATGTCTTAAACTAAAGCAACTTTTGTGGGATATATTAATGCCAGTGTATTTTCTTTTAGCTTTAGACAGAAGGCAAATTATAAAGACATGCTTCCTTAATAAAATCCACACATCAGCCTAATAAACCATGGACGATTGTACCAACCTTTTTATGCTAAGACGTGTTGACTAAAAATGCGACTTATTTATTACATTTAATGTTTGCTTGATACATCTAAATTTGATTTTTTTTTTAATAATCCAAATTAAAAAAAAAAAGGAATCAGATGAATTGAAATGTATATCCCAAAAATTTGATGAATATTTTCAACAAGCTTTTAAAATAACTTATCGACGTTAAAGGAACTCATGCAGCGGTAGACATATTTTTGTAAAAACAAGGTATGACAGTAGGCAACAATCAACAAAGTTGTTATATAAATACATACATACATACATACATACACACATACATACATACATACATATATATATATATATATATATCATTTTTACTATCTTTTTATAACCTCAACTCGATTTAAGCATAACCTTTGCACATGTACAACTTGACTATGTGCAATATTATAAATAGAAAGAACGATCAAACATACACCGTCGTAAGATTGAGAGAGAAAATACTGCTAAATCCAGCACTAAATAGTTTATTTACCATCTTTACGAGTATGGTGACACGTTCGTTGGACGTGTGCTGAGAAGGAAGTGGGAAAATTTTGTGTTTACTACAATTATAATAGTGATATATACACACACACGCGCGCGCGCGCGTGCGTGTACACACATATACATACATACATATAATAACAAACCATAAATATGGGTAAACCTAATGATGAAAATGATAAAGGAAAAAAAGGAGGAAGAAATGCCAACCAAACAAAACTAAGTTGTCATAAGAAAGGTTGATGGGTAAACCTGATGACGAAGCTGTTAGGAAATCAAATCTAAGGTTTCGATGATAACAACTATACAATAGAAATCGAATATTTCTATATATTTCTATATACAGGTACTTGCTAGAGTAACATCACTAGCAAGACAAAAACAAGGTTCAAAGAACGTTACAAGAGACAACAAGTCGATAGGATCAAAGAAGCAACAGAAAAGATGCACAAAACAGACATGCATAGGTTTCAGACGTCGGGATGCACAAGGCAGACATCTGAAAAAGTCCTCTAGAACAAAAAAACAGACGGAACCAAACGTCTGATAGATGCACTCAGACGTCTGAAAGTCTATTACGTACAAAAAATATATAGTATCAGACGTCTGATACAAATACCAGACGTCTGATTTCAAACTCGGGTTTTAAATTTAAACTTCAACTGTCAGATTTGAATAGACATCTTCGCTTCTCTTCAATGCAACTCTTCATCATCAACAAAAGCAACCGTAGAGCACATGTTAATGGATGCAACTACTCAAGGAACCTCTCTATAGCTATATATATCATCAAGAATCAAGAGAACACTCACCTTACTTATGCTCTCTACTTACATACTCTATTATATTCTTGATCTCTAGCAACCTATACTTGTATTTTACTCTTCCATATATTCAATTCTTCAGAGACAATACTCTCTAGATATATAGTGGAAGCATTTGTACTTACTAGTCAATATCCGTGTTATAGAATGCATACTTGAAAAGAACAAGTTATTGTAACCAAGCCTATTCCTTCGGGCGAAGTAAGGGTGTTTGATAGTCGAATTCCGAAGGGAAGCTTCAGGATTGGACGTAGGACGGAAGGTCTGAACCAATATAAAAACCTGGTGTGCTTATTCTATTTTTA
This sequence comes from Allium cepa, assembly GCA_030765085.1. Lineage (NCBI taxonomy): Eukaryota > Viridiplantae > Streptophyta > Magnoliopsida > Asparagales > Amaryllidaceae > Allium > Allium cepa. Next base: position 604,944,928 of record CM060941.1, read on the forward strand.
ACAAGATTAATATTGTTTTACTTGCATCATATATTTTTTCACATATACTTGCATATACACTACACAGTCTACCTGTAGACTTACAATTGGTATCAAAGCATGGTTAGATCAAAATACAGTAGCACGTTTTTGAATCACTATAATATGACAAGTATTTTTCAAGAAGGTCAATCCACAGCACGACCCTCACTTTTTAGTGGTTCTTACCATGCATATTGGTCAACACGTATGAGAATTTTTATGGAAGCCAATGGATTAGAAATTTCGTCAGCCACTCAAAATAAATGTGAAGCACCTGACACTGCTATGAACACATGGAATGATACATAAAAAACCACAGCTTCTAATAATGCCAAAGCTATGAATGTTCTATTTTGTTTATTAGATAAGAATGAATTTTCACGTATCATGTTATGTAACACCACACATGATATTTGGCGTACCTTACAAGTTACACACGAAGGCACAAACAAAGTTAAACAAACTAAGATTTCAATTTTACAAAATTAATTTTCATCATTTAAAATGAAACAAAATGAATCTATAGTAGACATGTACTCTAGATTTCAAACCATTCAACACGATTTAATGGCACTTGGAGTCAAATTCACAAATTTTGACTTAGTATCTAGGATACTCAATTCTTTAACTCCAGAGTGGAAAGAAAAATATTAGCTATCGAAGAAGATAATGATCTCTCAACACTCTTAGTTGAAGGATTGATAGGAAATTTAATGTCCTATGAAGCTAATTTGCAGACATGAAAAGAACAACATTTTGGAAAGAAGAACATAGCATTCCCAGCAACGAATGAATATTCTAATTTAGACGAAGAAGAAATTGTATTTATTGCCAAAAATTAAAAAAATTCAAGAAATTCAGGAAAATGACAAGATTTCAGAAAGGAGGAAAATCAAGCTCAACAAATCAAACATCAATCAAATGCTATGAATGTGACCAATTTGGACGTATGAAGAAAGACTGTCCCAAGCTCAACAATGATAAAAAGAAGAACAAATTTGAGAATTCAAAAAGAAGAAAGCTTTCAAAGCAACATGGGATGACTCGGATTCTTCATCATCATCAGACAGTGATAGCGATAGTGACGGAGAACAAGCTAATGTGTGCTTTATGGCATAAACCGATGAGGTATGTCTCGAACTAGTTATGATGAATTATTAGAACTTTGCATGGAATTTGACGATAAATTTAGACAAATTAAAAAATTGAACAAAGAACATATAGCCAAAATAAATACTTTAGAACTTGAAATAGGAATGTTAAAAGATGAAAAAATTAATTTAGAGGAGGAACTATAATTATCTCAAGAAAAAATTAAAAATAGTTTGATTGAAAATGAAACTATAGTTATAGAAGTTGATAAAGCTAGACTAGAAAAGGATGACCTGTTAAAAGAAAATATCAACTTGAAAAGTAATATTGAAACATTGAAAATTGAAAATTTAGAATTAAAAGAAAAATTAGATAAAATTACAAATAATATTTCAAAATTTAAAAAAGGAAAACAAGATTTGGAAAATCTTATCAAAACTTCAAAACTATCAGGTAATAGAAATGGAATAGGATTTAAAAATATTCCTAAACAAAAAGGGAATAATATTAAGAAATATAGTTGTATTTATCAAAAGACTAAAAGGTCACTTAAGTCTAAAAAAATAGCAGATATATAAAAATTTGGACTCCTAAGACAAATAATAACTTGATTAGACAAAAACGTATTAACAATTTTTTAGAAAATGTACTCTATAATAAAAATTATGTTCGTAAAGGTACCAAACCTTCTTGGGTATGACTGCCTACTTCTCCTAACATCTAGGACGCTAACAAAGTATATGGGTACCAATTAAATCATCTTTTACTTTGTAGGTAACTAAAATAAAAATTAAGGAGAAATTGATACTTGATAGTGGATGTTCCAAGCATATGACCGAAAGTTCAAAAATGTAATCAAATATAACATACGTCGATAGTGGAACGGTAACTTTGGAGATAATTGAAAAGGATACATCGTGGGCATTGGAGAAGTCATCAACTCTGGTATTTCTAACTCTTCTATCATTAGAAATGTTTTGTTAGTAGAAAATCTAAAACACAACCTACTTAGTATTAGTCAATTATGTGATAAAGGTTTTCAAATCAATTTCGAAAAAGATAGATGTAATATTTTCGACAATAACCAACAACTTAGATTTGAGGGTTTTAAAAACAAAAATATTTATGTCTTAAATATGAATATAAATCGAAATTCAAATTTGTGTTTGACCGCCAAATATGACGTTCCATGGTTCTGGCATAAACAATTTTGTCATATTAATTTTAAATATATTAATAAATTAGCAAAATATGAGCTAGTTAGAGGTTAACCTAAAATAAATTATAAAGTAGAAAATTTATGTGATGATTGTCAAACTGGAAAACTAAAGAAAATCTCTTTTAAATCTAAAAATAATATTTCTACAAAACAACCATTAGTACATTTAGATTTATTTGGTCCAACTCAAGTACGATCCATAAATCACAATAAATATGTTTTCGTAATAGTTGATAATTTTTCAAGATACACATGGACTTTATTTTTAAAACATAAAAGTGACACCTTTGGTATGTTTAAAATTTTTGCTAAAAGAACTAAACACAAATGGATTTGAAAATTAAGAATATTCGAAGTGATCACGGTGGAGAATTCGAAAATGACCTTTTTACTAATTTTTGTAATAAGAAAGGTATAAGTCATAATTTTTATTTTCCCCACACACCTCAACAAAATGGTGTAGTAGAAAGAAAAAATCACACGTTACAAGAATGTACACGAACACTATTAAATAGTAGTGGACTACCAAAACATTTTTGGGCTTAAGCAATTGCCGCAGCTTGTTATATTTTGAGTCAAGTAACCATACAATCTATGACTAAACAAACCTGTTTTGAAATATTTTTTGGAAGAAAACCTAAAGTATCATACTTTAAAACTTTTGGATCAAAATGTTTTATATCACATACAAAAGATAATTTAGGAAAATTTGACCCGAAGGCCGATGAAGGAATCTTTGTTGGATATTCTGATCATAGCAAAGCATATAGAATTTTTAATAAACGAAATAACACAATTGAAGAAAGTTTACATGTTTCGTTCGATGAAAATCTTCTTAACCATCATACCAATGACGACGAAGAGATAATTCCAATAAAAAATACAACAAATTCTTTTAATAATGAGACAAATGCACAAAACAATACTTTAGTATCATCTCCTAGAATTCTTAAGGATCATCCAAAAGATAATATCATTGGAGATCTCAATTCTAGAGTAATTAGAAATCAACTTAACCAAATAAGTCATATAGAATTTGTGTCAAATTTTGAACCAAAAATTATAAAGAAGCTTCAAACGATAACTTTTGGATAATAGCTATGCAAGAAGAACTAAATAAATTTGAACGTAATAATGTTTGGGAAATAGTACCAAGACCAGAAAATCAACCGGTTATAGGAACAAAATGGGTATTTAAAAACAAAAGCAGATGAAAATGGAAATATAGTTAGAAATAAAGCATGTTTAGTTGCTCAAGTTATAATCAAGAAGCATGTATCGACTACGATGAAACATTTGCTCTTGTAGCGAGACTCGAGGCCATACATACATTACTCACTTTTGCAAATCATTACAATTTTAAACTATTCCAAATGTATGTCAAAAGTGCCTTTTTAAATGGTTTTATCAAAGAAAATGTATATGTTGAACAACCTCCATTGTTTGTTCATGAAAAATATCCTGACCATATTTTTAAATTACAAAAAGCCTTATATGGTTTAAAACAAGCCCGCTATGCCTGATACGAATGTCTTAAAAATCATTTAATTACATCTGGTTTTCAAATAGGTAAAATCGATACAACTTTATTTATTAAACGAAAAAATGATGATATTAGTTGTACAAATTTACGTAGATGATATTATTTTTGGTTCGACTAACGAAAATCTTTGTAATCAATTTTCAAATATTATGAAAAATGAATTTGAAATGTCTCACATGGGAGAATTAAATTTCTTTCTAGGTCTACAAATAAAACAACCTGAAAATGATATTTTTATTCATCAAGAAAATATTGTAACGATCTGTTACGTCGTTTTGAAATGGATAAAACTTCAAGCAAACCAACACCAATGAGCACCAGTGTTCACTTGGAAATAGATGATAGCGGAAAAGATTTCGATAAAAAATTATATCGTAGTATGATTGACTCTTTACTTTATTTGACGGCTAGTCGACCTGACATTATGATGAGTGTATGTCTTTGTGTCTAATTTCATACAAAACCAAAAGAATCTCACCAAAGAGCGGTTAAACGTATCTTATGATATCTATTTAGTACTATATATTACGATTTGTTTTACCCTAAGGGATCATCGTTTAAACTAGTTTCGTGCGGATTTCGGTTGATGAAAAACAGATCGTAAGAGTACTAGCGGAATATGTCATTTTATCATACAATCATTAATCTCATGGTTTAGAAAAATGCAAAATTGTATCTCCTTACCTACTTTCAAAGCCGAATATATTTCAGCAGCTCTAGCATGTGCACAAGTGATATACATGCAACAAATACTTACGAATTACGGCAAAGATATCAATAAATCACCAATATATTACGATAATACGAGTGCAATAAATCTATTGAAAACCCTGTAAATCACTTGCGTACTAAGCATATAGATATTCGTCATCATTTTTTACATGGCAATATAGAAAAAGGACTTATAACATTAGAATACGTAAATACCGAGAATCAAATAGCGGATATTTTTACAAAACCACTAAACGAACAAACATTTGTTAAATTGCGACGTGATTTAGGAATATGCTCTTTTAATGATCTTCTAAACTAATACCACATCTTCATTTATTTTATGTTTAGTTAAAAATGTTTTTATCCACAAATTAAATTGATAACTCCTTCACCTCAAATTTTTTAGGTGGTTGTTTTCTGAAATTACCTATAAATAATTTTTAAAATTATATATAAATCTTTACAAAACAAAAGGTAAAGAATATATAGATTTCATATTTTTACAACAGAAAATATAATCATGTCTTTCGACAATTCTCATCTGTCCTTCTCAACACCTACAACGGATAGCTCAGCGGATACACCTCACCGCCTACCCACCTCTACACCAATTCAGGAACCGACGTATAGGTGGTCCTCCTATTACGCAAGCTTTACTCCCGATAACAAGAAGTCCAAATGAGCTCTATTTGTTTCTCCTAGCACGAAGGAGAAAATTAATGAGATACATCACTATCAAAAGAAAAAAATAGATCTACAACGAGAATTATATTTTGAGCAAAAAGTCACCGCACGACGACTAAGTTTTCTGGAGCAAGTAGCGATAAAATTTTGTAATGCACGGAAGAAGGATGTAATGAACCACTTCTGACTCCTTGTAGTCCTTTGGATCCTTCTGGCTCGTATCATACACCTTTGGATCCTTCACCGAGGCGGTTCTCCGGTTCCCTGAGAACCCACGAACGTGGAAATATATGGTCTCCACTCAAGGCATGGAGGAGTGACAAGTCTGAAGATAGCAATACTCCATCACCATCTAAATAAATTAAATTATTCTCATTGTATTTGTATCTACGTATATTTGTAATTCTGTTTCACAAAAATAATACTATGTTTTTATTAAAAATAAAAGGTCGAAAAATAAGCAAAACCCTTCAAAAACAGGTCATTTTCAGAAAAATTGGTCATTTCAGACGTGTGAACGTTGCCATCAGACGTCTAACATTCTGATATCACATAAATTTTACACCATCGTGCATATATCAGACGTCTGATATAACCTTCCAGACGTTTGAAAATTGCCTCTGCTTAATAAAAAAGGAAACCAGTCTACTTCAGACGTCTGAACTACGAACCAAACGTCTGAACAAAATCTCTGCCACCATATTATAAAAACTCAGCTCATTTTCAAACGTCTACTATTTAAACCAAACGTCTGAGAAAACTATCTGTCATTTAGAAATAAATATTAGACCTATTCCAAACGTCTGATAATACAAACAGACGTCTGATAATTCTCTCCGACTCTCAAATTTTACAAATCGACCAAATCCAGACGTCTACTATAACGAACCAGACGTTTGATTCTATTACATGTCTTCAAACTAGATTAAATCAGACGTCTGATTTACCTACCAAACGTCTGAAATTCAATCGAAACATTTATACGTCCAGATAATGTCTATTTTTTTTTACATTTCTTACTTCGTTTCATTTTACTTCTATTGCAATCTCGATTTTTTACTTTTCAAAAATCCTTTCTTTTCCAAACTTGATAAAATTTGATGGCTCCTAAAACAAAAAATCTTAAGATCTCTAAGCGAAAACAAGACAAGGCAACTTCCTCAAGCTCTCATGTTTGCTCAGATGATCAAATTGAACGATGGATGAATCGAGTACTGCATTCACTGAAGAGATATGAGCATATTCAGAAGAAGAAACTATACATAGGGCCATTTTATAACCTACTCAAGTTTCCAATGTATGATTTAGATGAAATGTGTGAAAGTGCCATTTTAGAACACTGAAAACGAGGATAATTGGTTATGGTCTAGTATTTATGGCAACACAATTAGGCTCACTCCAAGAATCATAGGCAGAACTCTCGGATGTTCCGATTCCGGAGAAGATTTATATAGTATTCTCGATATGCGTCTCAAACCAAGAGACAATATAACACATCAAATATGGGAGGATAAAATACCTAAATTCGCATCCAAATATCTACGACCCAAGGCGAGACTTCTTACTCGAATGATTATCACACTATCATTCCTCGCCTTGGTAGTCATGAGCAGATAACGGAGTTAGAGCACAAGGCCCTGTATGCTATATTCAGCAGAACAAGGGTCAATTGGGCAAAATTTATATTCGACGAGCTCGAACACTTTTGGACTCGATCACGCCTATCCATCATCTATTCTACATATATCATGAGACTTCTACGTGCTCACAACATCCCATCCTATCTATCCACTTTTGAAGAAATTTCTCCGAAATATGCTTCCACGAAATTTTTCTCACTAATGCACCTACCGGAAAATCCTCCAGAGTTTATATCATGTGAAGAGTAGACGCAACGTCATCAAGCCAAATGTAACGCCCCGCCTTATTACACGATTTAAATCGACGATAAACCACACATGTCAGACTTATACCATATCGAAGAGCGGATTGTTATGGGGTAAATAAGAAAAAACAGAGAAAGAAAGAGAAAAAAAATAGAATCTTACAGCGGAATGATAAAATATAAAAATCAAATATACAGTTCATGAAGCTGTTTTACAAAATATTCGATTATACTTATATAATACATATCAGAGTTACACATACCAGAGAAAAATCAATAACAATGCAGCGGAACAGTGTGAATGTGGTGAAATACTATAATAACTAATAAAATAAATCTTCGTCTTCGTCCTATAGAATATGGTCTTCTAAATCCTGAAATGCTCAGGCTGACCCGAGTGAATTGAAAAGATAAAACACTCGAGTCAGAACTAAAAGATCTTATGTAAGTTAAATCAATGGTAAATAATACGAGTGGAACGGCGTCGGAGATATTTACAGGATTTGACATCTCCTATTTAGTGTCTAACGCGAGTGCAGTAACTTAAGAGATGCTCAGGATTCACATCTCCTAAGGATCCGTTAAACTATTTACTATGTAGTAATATTTCGCTATTATAATAATGTCTATATTAAAATAAACTTACCTTTTTCATAGCATTAAGGGGTTACCCATATAGCCCTTAACACGTAATAGTCCCAGTAGTCCATCAAATATCATAGTCCCTCTTGATCGGGAAGCCACCAGAGGATACCACACGGGCTACGGGAGAAAACCAAACTTGTACAAGGCACGATATGGTAGGTGACACGACACATAAGGCAATGCCAGGGTAGATATACCAATTACGCACACGGGCTGCTGGTAACGCGTAGTGCGCAACTACCACCAACCTTGGGCCACACCCCTAAATAAAAAATCAAAAGTGGCCACCGAATCGATCCAAAGGTCAGAGTATAATATCGAAGGGATGTGTCTGATAAGAGGGGCTACCTCCTTGGCCCGAGATCGCTCCTGTTTTAGCCACCTTATGCCAACTCACGGAAGTCGGGTCCACGTATTTACCTCAAAGGAACGCCGCCACCATAGTACTTCATTCTGGAATCTCCACCGCGTACACGGTTGTTAAAGTGGTTTTCGGAGTTGGCAGAGAGTATGACAACTTCCGATCCTGGTCTCTTCAACAACCAAACGTTATTATAACACCGCGGCCATTTTAAAATAATTATACTTCAAAACCAGAATAAAATATTCATTTCAAAACCATATAAATACGGTATCATCTTCGTTTTAAAACCAAATCAATATGATATCATTTATAAAACCCGGATCAATATAATATCATTTTAATTTCAAACATATCCTTTTCTCGAAATCGTAGCATTTTCAAAGTTATAAAATTTTGAAATCAAAGACTTAAAACTATGACACTTCCAAAATGTAATACTTTGAAATTAATAACTTTGAAACATAACTTCCACCTTTACATGGATTAAATAGTAAAATATTTTATAAAACAAACTAGCTTCTTAAATTTAACAAATCAATTCCAAAACAACCCGAATTTCTAAATTTTAAATTTAATATATTTCAAAGCTTTAATATTCAATATTTCAAAACTAAATTTTTATATTTCATACACATACCAATTTTACTTTTACTATTATTTAGTTTTGAAATATTTGCTTACTAAATCCAATATCCTTTAAATAAAACTTCAAATTCAATAACTGAATAGTCCTCAATTTATTCACTTAAATCACCTTAAACCCGAATTAAGTTATAAACAATATTCTTTTAAAATCTCAATTTCAACGAGTTCTACATGGATTCTTATTAAATATAACTCTTAATAAAAAAAATCTCAAATCAATTTCAAACTGTCATCTCAACCTGGATTTATAAAATAAAATAAAGTATAATTTAAGTAATTACATACCCATATTTTATTTTAATAAATTAAACTTTATTATTATACTTATTTTATACTTTAAACAAATTTTATTCACAGATTAAACCAAGAATTAATCGTATATAAAAGAACATTTATAAAATATCCAAATCAATATCTCAAAAATCGTATATTTCTTTACAAACCACATAAATCCTTTCAAAATATTGTTATATATAGACCACGATGTCTGTATAAAATTTTCTATCCTATGGTCAAGTGATACAGATATTTATCATTTCAACCCGTAATTTAAAATAAAAATTACGGTTATATCTTTTCAAACCGCAATCCTGAATAAAATAAAGTGCGTAACAATTTGCAGTTTAAAACAATATAAAATACAACATCCATTCATCCAATATCAATCATCAACCATTTATTACAGTCATCATCCAATTTAAACAATAACATCAATATAGAGCATATAATAAATAACAGGTAATTACTGACAGTTTATATTCAATAATGAAATAAAAAATCTATCTAACTGGCAGTTTATATGCAATAATAAATTAAATAATGATTTAATTTAAATAAATGCAATTAATTGAGATGATGATCAACAATATACAAAACAGTCATAAATAAATTCATAATCACAACATAAATTAAATTTAACGAACATAAGAAATTTTAGAAGTTGTGAGTGGGTTAAAACACTCACCTTTTGAGTTTAAATTAAATTTAAATTAAATTTAAATCCAATTTAAACCCAAAATTTGAACAGTCTTCGAATCCGTCCAAACTAGCGCCAAAATGTCTGGAATTCCAATGCGAACCTAGCATAGAAAACCGTGCGTAAATCGGATATTGTATGCAAAAGTTATGTAATTTAAAACATTTGAAAACAAAATTTAGATTAAAACAAATAAATAACAAACCCCCCAACTGTGCCACGTCACCGTCCCTCTCACCTCACTTGCTAGCCCAAGCACGAACAGATCACACGCTACACGATGACCAGACCCTAGCACGGGATTCACCGCCCCCACTTCACGCTCGTGCTGCCGTCGCCTCAGGCGTCTACGACCATACCTTCAGCCACTTCATGCGACTACCCAGGCCACGCCGACGACGATCGGCTCAAAGAAATCACGGCGCCGCTGAAAACTGCCGAACCCTAGTGAATTTTTGGCGAAAATCAAACCATCAGATCGACATGTGAACAACGCGGATGCACTCCTCTTGGTCCCCTCTACGAAACGCTACCTTCCAATCGACGATCCGTCGAAGATCACCCAACGCCAATGAACGGTCGTGGATTGATCATCCATTTCTGGACAAACAGAGATTCAAACCGAAAAACAAATCACTGAATTGAGATGCCCTCTTCGAGAGCTTTCCGACGATATAAAATATGATATAGTTTGAAGAGTTTAAATTTTTGGCTTTGATTTTGAATTGGAATTTCAATTGGATCTATAATTTTATTGTCTGCCATTGAGGGGGAGGAATAGCTAATTTAAACGTACAGACAAATGAGAATTAGAGAGGCTAGGGTTTATAACAGCGTATTTATAGGTAGGGTTGAAATAGAATGGATGGACCCAATTTATAAACGTGCTGAACGATAAATGGCCCGAAAAGCCCATTTTGACTTCGGAACGAAATTGGGTCAACCTGTATATCAAAATAGATCTTTTAAAATATTTTAAACGCAATGGAAAAGGTTTCAAGTCCAAATTCCATCGTACGAAGATGTTATGCTAAAATCAAATTTTCCAAATTGATTTCAATTTTATTGATTTCTAGGCGCTTCGAGTCCGTACGATCAAACAAGAAGTCCGATGGCTACGAAATTTGAAATCTTATAAAAATTCACCGTTACGGATCTGATGAAATTGGTTTCGTCGAAATCCGAGTCAGTGGCCAAAATGGCTATTTTTACATTAATTAAATAAATTAATAAATTAAATTAAACCACTTTTCAATTTCAACTCTATAATTAACAAATTTTTTCAATTTTAATTTTCTTAATCATTTACACTAGTTTAACCAAATTCAAATGTCAATTTAGAGTTGACTAATTTATCAATTCCAATGTTAAATTTTCAATTTCATTATATTCACAAATTATAATTTAAATTCTCAATAATCCCATTGAATTTACTTTTCATTCTTATTATTCAATTCATTATTATCCAACGGATGAAATTAACATTGGTTTCATAAATTTATTTGCACTAAATTAGTTATTGCATTAATTCTCATTAATATAACATTAAGGTTAATTTAACTCTAATTGATTTTCAATTTTATTATTAAATCAAATAAATAGGTAACTTATAACAAGTGTTAACATGCCTTTAATTACACTCATGCATTCCCTATTATCAAGTAATCGTTACTGTTCTTAAATACTTCTGCTTTTATTTAATTACATTAACTATATTATTATTATTCCATTAGCTAATTAAGTATTTACATTCGCTTCTTACAATTCAATCTCATAACCAGTTATACCAAATTTCAATATCTCACCTGACCTTTCATTTTAATTTATCCATTTATTAAGTTTTACATTAATAAATCTTTATTTCCAAATATACTCTAATTTAACAACTTCTAAACATTGTATTACTTCTCACATTAATGTAACTTTTGTTTATATTTATAAAATTTTGACTTCTCATTTCAATTAATAGACTAAATAAACGGGCAACACACAATTATTGCCATCGTTTACTTTTAACTATATTTATGAGTTTATTGTTTACAGACCCAAGTTACAACATTCACATAATTTCAGTTTATCGTAAATCTCATTCAATTTATCGAAATTTAGCTTAGGTTACATCCTTACCATTCATTTATTATTAACTTTAATTAGCATTGCTTACCTTGCATTAACATTATTACTTTAACTTACATCCAATTTCAATTAATACTCTCAATAAATTTATTACACCAATTACTACCTTATAAGCAATGTACGTTACTATTTTAATTTACATTCACTCTTTCCGTTATTATATTAATTACCATTAAAGTACATTTAATTATCTTGTATGTTCATTCTTCCCAACTAATTACCACCTATTATATTATTTCACACATTAATTCAATAATCACATTTGCTTTTATTATATTCCATTTATAACTAAGTCATAACATTTGAATTATTTTATTAAATTAAAATGTTCATTCAAGTTCATTAATTATTAACTTGCATTAACACATTTTCTTAATTTACATTCAGTTACTGTAACAATGTGTTCTTTCATTAATTAATTCAATACCTACCTTATATTTTTCATGTTCAATTTATATCTAGGTATAACACTTACCCTATTTCATTTATTGTAGTTTCATTCAATCTATCAAAATTTTAGCTTTAATAACCATTGTTACACTTCATCCTAGTTATTATTCGTTATTCGTTCACAAATTTTATTTGTTTCAATATTATTCCATTTATAAATTATAAGGTTTTTGTTTCTTTCTAAATTTAATTACAAATCTCACTAATTTAACAAATTTTAATCATTGAAATTTATGGGTCGTTACACTCTCCTCCACTCAAAACTTTTCGTCCCCGAAAAGGAAAAAAGAAGGGAAAAGAAGAATTAAGAAATCAATATATCTCACTTTAAATATTAAATTTATAAACAAATAAATTTACAAAATTAATTAATTTAGATAAAATATACCAATTTATTACCATTATATCTTTGTATACTCAAATTAATAAAGTTTGGAAAACATTTTCAGAATAATTTCTAAGTCCAAAATTTACGGAATATTTCGGCAGAGTCTCCTTTGCACGGAGAGGCTCGGGAGAAAAATATAATATAAATATAACAATTTACAACATATATTTTCCAAAATAATATATATCCCAACACGGGAAAACAATATAATAGCGCTATGATACCGTAGTCCGAAACATTCCTATTTGTCGGGCAAACACGCTTAATTATGGAACCAAAAGTAGTAGGAATTGCTTCCATAACCTGCATTTCACTTATATAATCCAGAAGAATTGATAATTTTATAAAATGAAATATTTAAAGTTGTTTCAACCATAAACAACAAATCAATACAAACAACAATCACTTGCAGCAAGGCATACAACCATCACATAGAATCATCACAAATCAGTCATTCGTTCATATCAACAAAACAAATAGTTGTTCGGGTTCAAAACTTCAAATTGTACAGGATGAAAAATAAACTACTGAGAGCACCATTTACTCAACAGGCTCTGATGAAGCTAAATAGATTATTCATACGGCCAAACAATTTTATTGCATCCTTACCCAAATAACCATAAACAAAAAAAAACAACAACAATTTCAAACAACAGATTTAGTTTATCTTTATTAATTCCATCCATACATTTGTTGTTTGATTTCTCCTTTTCATTCATAAAATAATTTATCTTTTTAATTTACATTTATTTCTTGTAATTTAATTTAGAAATGACTTCAACCTATTTACTTAAGTTTAACATTTCTTACTTTCAATACCTGCCTTCTATTATATTTAATTAGTATTATTTCAATTGTACTTAAGTTTATAACAACTACAACTTACAATTCTTATTTATTAAAGAATTTCATTGAATACCTTCATTATTTCAAATTTTTACTTGTATAATATTCTATTACAATTCCTTTTTAAACATTGTAACTTTTATTATTTGGTAAGTTATATATATATATATATATATATATATATATATATGCTTTTAAGAATGCAATTGAAAATCTCTTATTTTAATTTCATTCATAACCTAGCATTAAATCTCTTATTTTAATTATAGGCTTCAATTATTAATTAGTTAAATTCCATTTCACTACAATAATTAAGACCATTGATCAATGGAAACTTAAGAACTAAATACCGGGTTAAATCACAAATCATTTTAAAATAATAAATAAACGTATTTTATATATCCCATTATATTTAAAACAATTAAAAATTTATATTTGTTTATCGAAATAAATCTGCAGTAAAACTACCACAGTGGCCTTCCCACTTCGAAACTCGAAAATGAATATCGATGATGCATGCACTCATCACCGAAATTATTTTTCAGCGATAGAGAGGGGAGTATAATTTATTTCTTTTCAAAATTTATTTAAACAATTCTTTCAAATTATATTGAAATATTTATATCAGAAAATACTTATACACAATATCATTATATTTCAAAGTCCTTTGAAAGAAATTTTTAAACCCCGGAACTTAAGTTCTAAAATTTCCAATTTTATTTATTTTGAAATTTCAATCTCATTTCAACTATTTATTTATAAATTTCATTACCCATCAACCAATATATTGCAACCAAATACATATCATTTATAAAAATTTATTTTATATATATAGAAAATATAATATGCAAAATTATTTCATTCACCTATATTCAAAACAAATATTATGTCGGTCTGTCCTATTAAGTATGTGGAAATCTCTATTGATGTCATAGCGTCCCATGCACCAATCAGAATTTATAAATACAAAACGGAACAAATTAACACAATACTAAAACCTTTTATAACACTAACAAATACGCTCTCTCATATATACACTCAGCGACTCATCATAGGGTATTACTACCCTATTAATAAAGAGTCAGACCCCACAAAGCTAAGGTTTATCGCTAAACCAAAGCTCTGATACCAGATGTAACGCCCCACCTTATTGCACGGTTTAAATCGACGATAAACCACACACGTCAGACTTAAACCATACAGAAGGGCGGATTGTTATGGGGTAAATAAGAAAAAGCAGAGAAAGAAAGGGAAAAACAAAACAGAATCTTGCAGCGAAACGATAAAATATAAAAATCAAATATACACTTCATGAAGCTGTTTTACAAAATATTCGATTATACTTATATAATACATATCAGAGTTACACATACTAGAGAAAAATCAATAACAATGCAGCGGAACAGTGTGAATGTCTTGGAATACTATAATAAATAATAATAAGTCTTCGTCTTCGTCCTCCGGAATACAGTCTTCCAAATCCTGAAATGCTCAGGCTGACCCGTGCGAATTGAAAAGACAAAACACTCGAGTCAGAAATAAAAGATCTTATGTAAGTTAAATCAATGGTAAATAATATGAGTGGAACGGCGTCGGAGATGTTTACGGGATTTGACATCTCCTATCCAGTGTCTAACGTGAGTGCAATAACTTAAGTGATGCTCGGGATTCACATCTCCTAAGGATCTGTTAAACTATTTACTATGTAGTAATATTTCGCTATTATAGTAATATCTATAGTAAAATAAAATTACTTTTTTCATAGCATTAAGGGGTTACCCATATAGCCCTTAACACGTAATAGTCCCAGTGGTCCATCCAATATCATAGTCCCTCCTGATCGGGAAGCCACCAGAGGATACCACACGGGCTACGGGAGAAAACCAAACTCGTATAAGGCGCGATAGGGTAGGTAACACGGCACACAAGGCAATGCCAGGTTAGATATACCAATTACACACACGGGCTGGTGGTAACGCATAGCGCGTAGCTACCGCCCACCTCGAGCCACACCCCCAAATCAAAAATCAAAAGTGGCCACCGAATCAATCCAAAGGTCAGAGTATAATATTGAAGGGATGTGTCCGATAAGAGGGGCTACCGCCTAAGCCCGAGATCGCTCCTGTTTTAGACACCTTATGCCAACTCACGGGAGTCGGGTCCATGTATTTACCTCAAAGGAACGCCGCCGCCATCCTACTTCATTCTGGAATCTCCACCGCGTACACGGTTGTTAAAGTGGTTTTCGGAGTTGGCAGAGTGTATGACAACTTCCGATCCCGGTCTCTTCAACAACCAAACGTTATTATAACACCGCGGTCATTTTAAAATAATTATACTTCAAAACCAGAATAAAATATTCATTTCAAAACTATATAAATACGATATCATCTTCATTTTAAAACCAAATCGATATGATATCATTTATAAAACCCAGATCAATATAATATCATTTTTATTTCAAATATATCCTTTTCCCGAAATCGTAGCATTTTCAAAGTTATAAAATTTCAAAATCAAAGACTTAAAACTATAACACTTCTAAAACGTAATACTTTGAAATTAATAACTTTGAAACATAACTTCCACCTTTATGTGGATTAAATACTAAAATATTTTATAAAACAAACTAGCTTCTTAAATTTAAAAAATCAATTCCAAAACAACCCGAATTTCTAAATTTTAAATTTAATATATTTCAAAGCTTAAATATTCAATATTTCAAAACTAAAATTTTATTTTTCATACACATACCAATTTTACTTTTACTATTATTTAGTTTTGAAATATTTGCTTACTAAATCCAATATCCTTTAAATAAAACTTCAAATTCAATAACTGAATAGTCCTCAATTTATTCACTTAAATCACCTTAAACCTGAATTAAGTTATAAACAATATTCTTTTAAAATCTCAATTTCAACGAGTTCTACATGGATTCTTATTAAATATAACTCTTAATAAAAAAAAATCTCAAATCAATTTCAAACTGTCATCTCAACCTGGATTTATAAAATAAAATAAAGTATAATTTAAGTAATTACATACCCATATTTTATTTTAATAAATCAAACTTTATTATTATACTTATTTTATACTTTAAACAAATTTTATTCACAGCTTAAACCAAGAATTAATCGTATATAAAAGAACATTTATAAAATATCCAAATTAATATCTCAAAAATCGTATATTTCTTTACAAACCACAGAAATCATTTCAAAATATTTTTATATATAGACCACGATGTCTGTATAAAATTTTCTATCCTATGGTCAAGTGATATAGATATTTATCATTTCAACCCGTAATTTAAAATAAAAATTACGGTTATATCTTTTCAAACCGCAATCCTGAATAAAATAAAGTGCGTAACAATTTGCAGTTTAAAACAATATAAAATACAATATCCATTCATCCAATATCAATCATCAACCATTTATTACAGTCATCATTCAATTTAAACAATAACAGCAATATAGAGCATATAATAAATAACAGGTAATTATTGACAGTTTATATTCAATAATGAAATAAAAAATCTATCTAACTGGCAGTTTATATGCAATAATAAATTAAATAATGATTTAATTTAAATAAATGCAATTAATTGAGATGATGATCAAAAATATACAAAACAGTCATAAATAAATTCATAATCACAACATAAATTAAATTTAACGAACATAAGAAATTTTAGAAGTTGTGAGTGGGTTAAAACACTCACCTTTTGAGTTTAAATTAAATTTAAATCCAATTTAAACCCAAAATTTGAACAGTCTTCGAATCCGTCCAAACTAGCGCCAAAATGTCCGGAATTCCAATGCGAACCTAGCGTAGAAAACCGTGCGTAAATCGGATATTGTATGCAAAAGTTATGTAATTTAAAACATTTGAAAACAAAATTTAGATTAAAACAAATAAATAACAAACCCCTCAACTGTGCCACGTCACCGTCCCTTTCACCTCACTTACTAGCCCAAGCACGAACAGATCACACGCTACACGATGACCAGACCCAAGCACGGGATTCGCCGCCCTCACTTCACGCTCGTGCTGCCGTCGCCTCAGGCGTCTACGACCATACCTTCAGCCACTTCATGCGACTACCCAGGCCACGCCGACGACGATCGGCCCAAAGAAATCACGGCGCCGCCGAAAACGGCCGAACCCTAGTGAATTTTTGGCGGAAATCAAACCATCAGATCGACATGTGAACAACGCGGATGCACTCCTCTTGGTCCCCTCTACGAAACGCTACCTTCCAATCGACGATCCGTCGAAGATCATCCAACGCCAATGAATGGTGGTGGATTGATCATCCATTTTTGGACAAACAGAGATTCAAACCGAAAAACAAATCACTGAATTGAGATGCGCTCTTCGAGAGCTTTCCGACGATATAAAATATGATATAGTTTGAAGAGTTTAAATTTTTGGCTTTGATTTTGAATTGGAATTTCAATTGGATCTGGAATTTTATTGTCTGCCATTGAGGGGGAGGAATAGCTAATTTGAACGTACAGACAAATGATAATTAGAGAGGTTAGGGTTTATAATAGCGTATTTATAGGTAGGGTTGAAATAGAATAGATGGACCCAATTTATAAACGTGCTGAACGATAAATGGCCCGAAAAGCCCATTCTGACTTCGGAACGGAATTGGGTCAACCCGTATATCAAAATAGATCTTTTAAAATATTTTAAACGCAATGGAAAAGGTTTCAAGTCCAAATTCCATCGTACGAAAATGTTATGCTAAAATCAAATTTTCCAAATTGATTTCAATTTTATTGATTTCTAGGCGATTCGAGTCCGTACGATCAAACAACAAGTCCGATCGCTACGAAATTTGAAATCTTATAAAAATTCACCGTTACGGATCTGATGAAATTGGTTTCGTCGAAATCCGAGTCAGTGGCCAAAATGGCTATTTTTACATTAATTAAATAAATTAATAAATTAAATTAAACCACTTTTCAATTTCAACTCTATAATTAACAAATTTATCAATTTTAATTTTCTTAATCATTTACACTAGTTTAACCAAATTCAAATGTCAATTTAGAGTTGACTAATTTATCAATTCCAATGTTAAATTTTCAATTTCATTATATTCACAAATTATAATTTAAATTCTCAATAATCCCATTGAATTTACTTTTCATTCTTATTATTCAATTCATTATTATCCAACGGATGAAATTAACGTTGGTTTCATAAATTTATTTGCACTAAATTAGTTATTGCATTAATTCTCGTTAATATAACATTAAGGTTAATTTAACTCTAATTGATTTCCAATTTTATTATTAAACCAAATAAATAAGTAACTTATAACAAGTGTTACCATGCCTTTAATTACACTCATGCATTCCCTATTATCAAGTAATCGTTACTGTTCTTAAATACTTCTGCTTTTATTTAATTACATTAACTATATTATTATTATTCCATTAGCTAATTAAGTATTTACATTCGCTTCTTACAATTCAATCTCATAACCAGTTATACCAAATTTCAATATCTCACCTGACCTTTCATTTTAATTTATCCATTTATTAAGTTTTACATTAATAAATCTTTATTTCCAAATATACTCTAATTTAACAACTTCTAAACATTGTATTACTTCTCACATTAATGTAACTTTTGTTTATATTTATAAAATTTTGACTTCTCATTTCAATTAATAGACTAAATAAACGGGCAACACACAATTATTGCCATCGTTTACTTTTAACTACATTTATGAGTTTATTGTTTACAGACCCAAGTTACAACATTTACATAATTTCAGTTTATCGTAAATCTCATTCAATCTATCGAAAATTTAGCTTAGGTTACATCCTTACTATTCATTTATTATTAACTTTAATTAGCATTGCTTACCTTGCATTAACATTATTACTTTAACTTACATCCAATTTCAATTAATACTCTCAATAAATTTATTACACCAATTACTACCTTATAAGCAATGTACGTTACTATTTTAATTTACATTCACTCTTTCCGTTATTATATTAATTATCATTAAAGTACATTTAATTATCTTGTATGTTCATTCTTCCCAACTAATTACACCCTATTATATTATTTCACACATTAATTCAATAATCACATTTGCTTTTATTATATTCCATTTATAACTAAGTCATAACATTTGAATTATTTTATTAAATTGAAATGTTCATTCAAGTTCATTAATTATTAACTTGCATTAACACGTTTTCTTAATTTACATTCAGTTACTGTAACAATGTGTTCTTTCATTAATCAATTCAATACCTACCTTATATTTTTCATATTCAATTTATATCCAGGTATAACACTTACCCTATTTCATTTATTGTAGCTTCATTCAATCTATCAAAATTTTAGCTTTAATAACCATTGTTACACTTCATCCTAGTTATTATTCATTATTCCTTTACAAATTTTATTTGTTTCAATATTATTCCATTTATAAATTATAAGGTTTTTGTTTCTTTCTAAATTTAATTACAAATCTCATTAATTTAACATATTTTAATCATTGAAATTTATGGGCCGTTACACTCTCCCCCACTCAAAACTTTTCGTCCCCGAAAAGGAAAATGAAGGGAAAAGAAGAATTAAGAAATCAATATATCTCACTTTAAATATTAAATTTATAAACAAATAAATTTACAAAATTAATTAATTTAGATAAAATATACTAATTTATTACCATTAGATCTTTGTATACTCAAATTAATAAAGTTTGGAAAACATTTTCAGAATAATTTCTAAGTCCAAAATTTACGGAATATTTCGGCAGAGTCTCCTTTGCACGGAGAGGCTTGGGAGAAAAATATAATATAAATATAATAATTTACAACATATATTTTCCAAAATAATATATATCCCAACACGGGAAAACAATATAATAGCGCTATGATACCGTAGTCCGAAACATTCCTATTTGTCGGGCAAACACGCTTAATTATGGAACCAAAAGCAGTAGCAATTGCTTCCATAACCTGCATTTCACTTATATAATCCAGAAGAATTGATAATTTTATAAAATGAAATATTTAAAGTTGTTTCAACCATAAACAACAAATCAATACAAACAACAATCACTTGCAACAAGGCATACAACCATCACATAGAATCATCACAAATCAGTCATTCATTCATATCAACAAAACAAATAGTTGTTCGGGTTCAAAACTTCAAATTGTACAGGAAGAAAAATAAACCACTAAGAGCACCATTTACTCAACAGTCTCTGACGAAGCTAAATAGATTATTCATACGTCCAAACAATTTTATAGTATCCTTACCCAAATAACCATAAACAAAAAAAAAACAACAACAATTTCAAACAACAGATTTAGTTTATCCTTATTAATTCCACTCATACATTTGTTGTTTGATTTCTCCTTTTCATTCATAAAATAGTTTATCTTTTTAATTTACATTTATTTCTTGTAATTTAATTTAGAAACGACGTCAACCTATTTACTTAAGTTTAATATTTCTTACTTACAATACCTGCCTTCTATTATATTTAGTTAGTATTATTTCAATTGTACTTAAGTTTATAACAACTACAACTTCCACCTTTACGTGGATTAAATACTAAAATATTTTATAAAAAAAACTAGTTTCTTAAATTTCACAAATCAATTCCAAAACAACCCGAATTTCTAAATTTTAAATTTAATATATTTCAAAGCTTAAATATTCAATATTTCAAAACTAAAAGTTTATTTTTCATACACATACCAATTTTATTTTTACTATTATTTAGTTTTGAAATATTTGCTTACTAAATCCAATATCCTTTAAATAAAACTTCAAATTCAATAACTGAATAGTCCTCAATTTATTCACTTAAATCACCTTAAACCCGAATTAAGTTATAAACAATATTCTTTTAAAATCTCAATTTCAACGAGTTCTACATGGATTCTTATTAAATATAACTCTTAATAAAAAAAAAATCTCAAATCAATTTCAAACTATCATCTCAACCTAGATTTATAAAATAAAATAAAGTATAATTTATTCTATTACTTATCCATATTTTATTTTAATAAATCAAACTTTATTATTATACTTAATTTATACTTTAAACAAATTTTTTTCACAGCTTAAACCAAGAATTAACCATATATAAAAGAACATTTATAAAATATCCAAATAAATATCTCAAAAATCATATGTTTCTTTACAAACCATAGAAATCCTTTCAAAATATTTTTATATATAGACCACGGTGTCTGTATAAAATTTTCTATCTTATGGTCAAGTGATACAGATATTTATCATTTCAACACGTAATTTAAAACAAAAATTACGGTTAGATCATTTCAAACCGCAATCTCGAATGAAATAAAGTGCATAATAATTTGCAGTTTAAAACAATATAAAATACAACATCCATTCATCCAATATCAATCATCAATCATTTATTACAATCACCATCCAATTTAAACAATAACATTAATATAGAGCATATAATAAATAACAGGTAATTACTGACAGTTTATATTCAATAGTAAAGTAAACAATCTATCTAACTGGCAGTTTATATGCAATAATAAATTAAATAACGATTTAATTTAAATAAATGCAATTAACCGAGATGATGATCAAAATTATACAAAACAGTCATAAATAAATTCATAATCACAACATAAATTAAATTTAACGAACATAAGCAATTTTAGAAGTTGTGAGTGGGTTAAAACACTCACATTTTGAATTTAAATTAAATTTAAATCTATTTTAAGCCTAAAATTTGAACAATCTTCGAATCCATCCAAACTAGCGCCATCATATCCAGAATTCCAATACGAACCTAGTGAAGAAAACCGTGGTAAATCGGATATCGTATGCAAAAGTTATGCAATTTAAAACATTCGAAAACAAAATTTAGATTAAAACAAATAAATAACAAACCCCTCAACTGTGCCATGTCACCGTCCCTCTCACCTCACTTACTAGCCCAAGCACGAACAGATCGCACGCTACATGATGACCAGAACCTAGCATGCGATTCACCGCCCCCACTTCACGCTCGTGCTGCCGTCGCCTTAGGCATCTACGACCATACCTTCAGCCACTTCATGCCACTACCCAGGCCACGCCAACGCCGATCGGCCCAAAGAAATCACGGCGCCGCCAAAAACTGCCGAACCCTAGTGAATTTTGGGCAAAAATCCAACCATCAGACGACATGCGAACAACGCGGATGCACTCCTCTTGCTCCCCTCTACGAAACGCTACTCTCCAATCGACGATCCGTCGAAGATCATCAAATGCCAATGAAACGTCCGTGGATTGATCATCTATTTCTGGACAAACAGGGCTTCAAATCGAAAAACAAATCACTAAATTGAGATGCGCTCTTCGAGAGCTTTCCGACGATATAAAATATGATATAGTTTGAAGAGTTTAAATTTTTGGTTTTGATTTTGAATTGGAATTTCAATTGGATCTGGAATTTTATTGTCTGCCATTGAGGAGGAGGAATAGCTAATTTGAAGGTACAGACAAATGAGAATTGGAGAGGCTAGGGTTTATAACAGGGTATTTATAGGTAGGGTTGAAATAGAATAGATGGACCCGATTTATAAACGTGCTGAACGATAAATGGCCCGAAAGGCCCGTTCTGACTTCGGAACGAAATTGGGTCAACCCGTATACTAAAATAGATGTTTTAAAATATTTTAAACGCAATGGAAAAGATTTCAAGTCCAAATTCCATCGTATGAAGAAGTTATGTTAAAATCAAATTTTCCAAATTGATTTCTATTTTATTGATTTCTAGACGTTTCGAGTCCGTACGATCAAACGACAAGTCCGATTGCTACGAAATTTGAAATCCTACAAAAATTCACCGTTACGGATCCGATGAAACTGGTTTCGTCGAAATCCGAGTCAGTGGCCAAAATGGCTATTTTTACATTAAATAAATAAATAAATAAATTAATTAAATCACTTTTCAATTTCATCTCAATAATTAACAAATTTCATCAATTTTAATTTTCTTAATCATTTACACTAGTTTAACCAAAATCAAATGTCAATTTAGAGTTGATTAATTTATCAATTCCAATGTTAAATTTTCAATTTCATTATATTCACAAATTATAATTTAAATTTTCAATAATCCCATTGAATTTACTTTTCATTCTTAATATTCAATTCATTATTATCCAACGGATGAAATTAACATTGGTTCCATAAATTTATTTGCACTAAATTAGTTATTGCAATAATTCTCATTAATATAACATTAAGGTTCATTTAACTCTAATTGATTTTCAATTTTATTATTAAACCAAATAAACAGGTAACTTATAACAAGCGTTACCATGCCTTTAATTACACTCATGCATTCCCTGTTATCAAGCAACTGTTACTATTCTTAAATACTTCTGCTTTTATTTAATTACATTAACTATATTATTATTATTCCATTAGCTAATTAAGTATTTGCATTCGCTTCTTACAATTCAATCTCATAACCAATTATACCAAATTTCAAATCTCACCTGACCTTTTATTTTAATTTATCCATTTATTAAGTTTTACATTAATAAATCTTTATTTCCAAATATACACTAATTTAACAACTTCTAAACATTGTATTACTTCTCACATTAATGTAACTTTTGTTTATATTTATAAAAATTTGATTTCTCATTTCAATTAATAGACTAAATAAACGGGCAACACACAATTATTGCCATCGTTTACTTTTAACTACATTTATGAGTTTATTGTTTACAGACCCAAGTTACAACATTTACATAATTTCAATTTATCGTAAATCTCATTCAATCTTTCAAAAATTTAGCTTAGATTACATCCTTACCATTCATTTATTATTAACTTTAATTAGCATTGCTTACCTTGCATTAACATTATTACTTTAACCTATATCCAATTTCAATTAATACTCTCAATAAATTTATTACACCAATTACAACCTTATAAGCAATGTACGTTACTATTTTAATTTACATTCACTCTTTCCGTTATTATATTAATTATCTTTAAAGTACATTTAATTATCTTGTATGTTCATTCTTCCCAACTAATTACCACCTATTATATTATTTCACACATTAATTCAATTATTACATTTTCTTTTATTATATTCCATTTATAACTAAGTCATAACATTTGAATTATTTTATTAAATTGAAATGTTCATTCAAGTTCATTAATTATTAACTTGCATTAACACATTTTCTTAATTTACATTCAGTTACTGTAACAATGTGTTCTTTCAATAATTAATTCAATACCTACCTTATATTTTTCATATTCAATTTATATCCAGGTATAACACTTACCCTATTTCATTTATTGTAGTTTCATTCAATCTATCAAAATTTTAGCTTTAATAACCATTGTTGCACTTCATCCTATTATTATTTCATTATTCCTTTACAAATTTTATTTGTTTCAATATTATTCCATTTATAAATTATTAGTTTTTTATTTCTTTCTAAATTTAATTACAAATCTCATTAATTTAACAAATTTTAATCATTGAAATTACGGGTCGTTACACCAGACAAGCAGATCGTCCACCTCAAACACACCCTGAGCCATCACAAGGGGTGGAACAACATCGCGAGACTACTTCTCCTCCTGCACCATTTGATTATAAGTGCCACGATGATATTTTGGAGACTCGAACATAGATGAATACAAATAAACATATTCGAGACCTCGCTCTTCAAAATCATCATATTTTATCTCAAAATCAAAAACTTTTGGCTAAGCGCATTGAAAGTTTTGAAACATCTTTCGCTACATGCCTGGCTACAGCTGAAACATCATTTTAAACTGTATTATCAGTTCTGAAAGAGGTTCTTCATAGGGTTCGTGGTCCTACACCACCTTCAGAAGATTGGCCAACCCCGTGCCTTCTCCTCCTTCAAAACATTCCAAACTTTTTGAGGAAAACGAACCTCTAGAACAAGCTACGACATCTCCTATAAAACAACCTAGCTCTTCCAAAAATGAAGACAAAGGAGATGATCGAAAGAAAGCTTCCCAAAAAGACTCGGATTTTTAGGACTCCATCTTATGTAAAATTGATAAAAAAAATTCTATGAATGTACTCGATTAATGTTATGAATGAAATTTCTCTTTTGGTCTCTGTGTATATTTTTGCCTTACAACGATTGGTAAATATTTCATGATTTCTACATTTGAAAAGTTATATATCCTTTTTGATAATGCCAAAGGGGGAGAAATAATATCCAGGGGGAGATCACAATAGATTACGGAAAGCACATATTCATGGGGGAGATTTATAAAATTATATATAAGTACATTGTTTAGTTGTCATCATCAAAAAGGGGGAGATTGTTAGAAAATCAAATCTACGGTTTTGATGATAACAGCTATACAATGGAAATCGAATATGCACATATATTTCTATATACAGGTACTTGCTACAGTAACATCACTAGAAAGATAAGAACAAGGATCAAAGAACGTTACAAGAGACTACAAGTCGATAGGATCAAAGAAGCAACATAAAAGTTGCACAAAAAAGACATGCACATGTTTTAGACGTCTAGGTGCACAAGCCAGACGTCTGGAAAAGTACTCTGGAACAACAAAACATACAAAACTAGATGTTTGTTAGATGCACTCAGATGTTTGAAAGTCTACTGTGTACAAAAAATATGTAGTATCAGATGTCTGATACAAATACCAGATGTCTGATTTCAAACTCGGGATTTAAATTTAAACTTCAACTGTCAGATTTGAATAGACATCTTCGCTTCTCTTCGCTGCAACTCTTCATCATCAACAGAAGCAACTATAGAGCACTTATTAATGAATGCAATTACTCAAGGAATCTCTCTACAACTATATATATCATCAAGAATCCAGAGAACACTCACCTTACTTACTTATGCTCTCTACTTACACACTCTATTATATTCTTGATCCCTAACAATCTATACTTGTATTTCACTCTTTCATATATTTAGTTCTTTACAGACAATATTCTTTAAATATATAGTGGAAGCTTTTGCACTTATTAGTCAATATTTGTGTTATAGAACACATACTTGACAAGAACAAGTTATTTAACCAAGCATATTCCTCTGGTCAAAGTGAGGGTGTTTGATAGTCGAATTCCTAAGGGAAGCTTCGGGACTGGACGTAGGACGGGAGTTCCGAACCAGTATAAAATCCTGGTATGCTTATTTTATATTTACCTAGACTAATATTGTTTTAGCTGCATCATATATTATCATATATACTTGCATATACATTACAAAATTCACCCTGTAGACTTATAGAAGCCCCTTTGAGTTATACCAAACTTTGAATTATCGATGACATTTTAATCATTAAATACTAATAAATACTTGATCAATATTAATAAATACTTCACCATTATTGTAAACTATTTATAAATAGAAAATGAATGAAACAAATGTACAAACAACCGACAAATTTGAATTTTGAGGACACGTTTTGATGAAACATCTCTAAGGAACTATGAGTTCAAAACAATTGTTTATCTTGGATAAAGAAATTGGTTAATACGACTTCAAGTTTAATGTTGTGGTTTACCTATGAGAACCCTAATGTGCATGGTATGTAGTGAATATAGAGCATCAACATCCATAGGTTCATGCTCAGCATCCACCGGTGAATATAGAGCATCGACATGCACATCAGCATCCACTTTTAATTATTAAATATAAATTAGTAAAGCAATTGTGAAGTAAGGAAAATAAATAGAAACATCCCTAGCAAAATTCAAAAAAACCACCATAACATTAAAGTAGAAAGAAGCAGTCAAGCATATTGATGTTGCTATAGGAATAGAAGGAATGAGGTATATGGCTTATGTATGGGTTGATTACTAACATTACATGAGATATTTTCCTTTTCAAGAAAGTTTGATGGACTGCATAAAGGATCATATAAATAAGAGAAAGAATACCAAAGAAGTGTAATTAACGTATGTCATACATCATGGTTCCTATAGGCAAGATAATTTAATGGTCCAAATAAGTTACACATGTCACGATTTCACCTTGCATTTAAATGAGCTATTAAGTTAGCATTACCATATAAAGCAACATTCAAAACTGATAATCTAGTGCAACCACATTAAATATCAAATGCGGCATTCAATGCGTTATATATCGTAAAATAAAACAAATATTTAAAGCAGTTATTTAGCACCGAGAGAAAGAAAGAATGGTTCATTCGTTTACAAAAGTAATGCGTGACACAGAGCATAAATCTGTACCTGCAGCAGTAGCCGGCAAATCAGATATAGTAGTCTCATATATGAATCTTCAACAATCACCAACAACTCCAGATACCCTAAGAGCCTGAATAGAAAAATCATTCATACTAATTCAACTGCAAAACGCAATTGTTGAGTAACATGTTTTTATATTAAATAAATATATAGGTTGAGAACCTAAAAAATGCTTAATAAATATAATGCTTTTTTTTTCAAGCTTACCTCGGTTTCGCAGACCTAGAGCATATTACTGCTGATATTTTAACAATCTTGTATACAAAGATCTTGAAATCACTTTTACTAATTTCAGATTTGGACTGTAATATAGTTTTTGGGTTAATTTAGATAACAACGATTAGTAGTCCTTGACTCTATGTTCATATTTTTGAAAAATATTGCTTAGCTTTGGACTTTCCAGTCATCATTTTGAAAGGGGGAAAAGTGAGTTGCATGTGGGCTCTTACTACATAGTTAAATTTGTATGATTTTCAATTGAAAAAGCTACATAATGAATATTTACACCTACTGAATTTTGGAACTATATACCTAAAATAATGAAATACCCGTGTTCACAGCTTTTAACAAACATTGTAGTCGCCTATTGCACTACCCCAACTTGTTGCATCTTCAATACGCTTGAAAGGAAAATTTAAATCAATTAGTCAGCAACTATATTAATGAATTTATTTAGACATCAAAGTTTAAACATTTTAGCTTACAATTAGTAAGCATAAGCAACTCAGTTTGATCATCACCCAGTTGACAAGATAGAACAGATGCACTTACAAATAACAGAACTCCATTGCAGACAGATATATTAAAGAATATATCAGTCGTAACTAAATCAATTGTCCTATTATTAAAATCTTTTTCAAAGCCATTTTTGTACATTTTTTGACATTTTTCACACTTTTTTTCTAATTGAGGTTTGCCCACAGTTTTGATTGCAAGAAGGAAGAAAAAGAACAATCAAAGTGGAGCAGTTATCTAAGACATGGGATAGAATACCAATAGCACCAAACAAAGGCTAAACCCTTTTTCACATTAGAAATTGAGTTATATTCTATGAGAGTATATCACTTACGTAATTGGAAATGATTACATATGAACAGGGTAAAAAAGATCACCTCTGATCTTAGCCATCTAAAAGCAGTAGTAGAAACAATGTATGTTTGATTTTCTTTTTTTATCCGTTGGAATAATAACTGAGAAAAAATAATGTATTTTTTGAGAATTTGCTCATCAAACTGTTGCATCTTCCATCAACATGAAAGGAAAATTTAATTCAATACCTTATTGTTATGGGCACTGAATGCCTGAATGGCCAGCTTCATCTTCATATTCTTCATCATAAGCTTCTTGTTGCCTCTGGTGCTGCTTGCACCTCATTTCTTCTTTTACATCAACATCATGCAAAGTGGTCTCCCCTATTCGGAAATCAAATCTGCAGTTTCGATGACAACAACTATACAATGGAAATCGAATATGCATATATATATATATATATATATATATATATATTTCTATATACAGGTACTTGCTAGAGTAACATCACTATGAAGACAAGAACAAGGATCAAAGAACGTTACCAGAGACTACATGTTGATAGGATCAAAGAAGTAATAGAAAAGACGCACAAAACATACATGCACAGGTTTCAGACGTTTGGGTGCACAAACCAGACGTTTGGAAAAATATATGGAACAACAAAACAGAAAGAACCAGACGTTTGGTAGATGCACTCAGACGTATGAAAGTCTACTATGTATAAAAAATATATAGTATCAGACGTCTGATACAGCTACCAGACGTTTGATTTCAAACTCGAGATTTAAACTTCAACTGTCAGATTTGAGTAGACATCTACGCTTCTCTTCGCTGCAATTCTTCATCATCAACAGAAGCAACAGTACAACACTTGGTAATAGATGCAGCTACTCAAGGAACCTCTCTACAACTATATATATCATCAAGAATCAAGAGAACACTCACCTTACTTACTTATGCTCTCCACTTACATGCTCTATTATATCCTTGATCACTAGCAATCTATACTTGTATTTCACTATTTCATATATTCAGTTCTTCACAGACAATACTCTCTAGATATATAGTGAAAGAATTTGTACTTATTAGTCAATATCCGAGTTATAGAACACATACTTGACAAGAACAAGTTATTATAACCAAGCCTATTCCTCTGGGCGAAGTGAGCGTGTTTGATAGTCGAATTCCGAAGGGAAGCTTCAGGACTGGACGTAGGACGGGAGATCCGAACCAGTATAAAATCCTGGTGTACTTATTCCGTATTTACCTAGATTAATATTATTTTAATTGCATCATATACTTTGTCATATATACTGTATATACACTACACGATCCACCCTGTAGACTTACAATAGGTATCAAAACAAGGTTAGATCAAAATACAATAATACGTTTTTGAATCACTATAATATGGCAAGTATTTTTCAAGAAGGTCAATCCGTAGCACGACCCTACTTTTTAATGGTTCTAAGTATGCATATTGGTCAATACATATGAGGAAGCTAATTGATTAGAAATTTGATCAACCACTCAAAATAAATATGAAGCATCTGACACTACTATGAATACATGAAATGATGCGCAAAAACCACAGCTTCTAATAATGCCAAAGCTATGAATGTTCTATTTTTTCACTAGATAAGAATGAATTTTCACGTGTCATGTTATGCAACACTGCATATGATATTTGGCGTACCTTACAAGTTACACACAAGGCACAAACAAAGTTAAACAAACTCAGATTTTAATTTTACAAAATCAATTTTCATCATTTAAAATGAAACAAAATTAATCTATAGTAGACATATACTCTAAATTTCAAACCATACGACACGATTTAACGGAACTTGGAGTCAAATTCATAAATTTTGACTTAGTATCTAGGATACTCAATCCTTTAAGTCCAGAGTGGGAAAGAAAAGTATTAGCTATCGAAGAAGCTAACGATCTCTCAACACTCTTAGTTGAAGAATTGATAGGAAATTTAATGTCCTATGAAGCTAATTTGTAGGCACGAAAAGAACAATTTTCCGAAAAGAAGAACATAGCATTCCTAGCAACGAATGAAGATTTCGAATTAGACGAAGAAGAAATTGTATTTAGTGCCAAAAACTTTAAGAAATTCAAGAAATTTAGGAAAATGACTAGATTTCAGAAAGGAGGAAAATCAATCTCAACAAATCGAACATCAATCAAATGCTATGAATATGACCAATTTGGACATATGAAGAAAGACTGTCCCAAGCTAAAAAATGATAAAAAGGAAAACAAACTTGAAAAATTCAAAAAAAAAGAAAGCTTTCAAATTAACATGGGATGACTCAGATTCTTCATCATCATCAGACAGTGATAGCGATAGTGATGGAGAACAAGCTAATATGTGCTTTATGGCACAAACTGATGAGGTATGTCCCAAACTTAGTTATGATGAATTATTAGAACATAGCATGGAATTAGATGATAAATTTAGACAAATTAAAAAATTGAACATAGAATATATGGCCAAAATAAATGGATTAGAACTTGAAATAGAAATGTTAAAAGATGAAAAAATAAATTTAAAGGAGGAACTTGAATTATCTCAAGAAAAAATAAAAAATAGTTTGATTGAAAATAAAACTATAGTTATAGAATGTGATACAACTAGACTAGAAAAGGATGACTTGTTAAAAGAAAATATCAACTTGAAAATTAATATTGAAACACTGAAAATTGAAAATTTAGAATTGAAAGAAAAATTAGATAAAATTACAAATAATGTTTCAAAATTTAATAAAGGAAAACAAGGTTTGGAAAATCGTATCAAAACTTCAAAACGATCAGGTAATAGAAATGGAATAAGATTTAAAAATATTCCTAAACAAAACGGGAAAAATATTAAGAAATACAGTTGTATTTATCAAAAGACTAAAAGGTCACGTAAGTCTAAAACGAATACCATAAATATAAAAATTTGGATTTCTACGACAAATTATAATTTGATTAGACAAAAATATATTAATTTTTTTTAGAAAATTAAGCCTATAATACAAATTATGTTCATAAAGGTACCAAACCTTCTTGGGTATGGCTACCTACTTCTAATATCTAGGACCCTAACAAAGTATATGGGTACAAATTAAATCATCTTTTACTTTGCAGGTACCCAAAATAAAAATTAAGGAGAAATGGATACTTAGTAGTGGATGTTTCAAGCATATGACCGAAATTTCAAAAATGTTATCAAATATAATATACATCTATGGTGGAACGGTAACTTTTGGAGATAACTCAAAAGAATACGTCGTGAGCATTGGAGAAGTCATCAACTCTGGTATTTCTAACTCTCCTATTATTATAATTGTTTTGTTAGTAGAAAATCTAAAACACAACCTACTTAGTATTAGTCAATCATGCGATAAAGGTTTTCAAATCAATTTCGAAAAAGATAGATGTAATATTTTCGACAATAACAAACAACTTATATTTGAGGGTTTTAGAAACAAAAATATTTATGTCTTAAATATTTTCATAAATTGAAATTCAAATTTGTGTTTAACCGCCAAACATGACGATCCATTGTTGTGGCATAAACGATTTTGTCATATTAATTTTAAATATATTAATAAATTAGCAAAATATGAGCTAGTTAGAGGTTTACCAAAAATAAATTACAAAGTAGAAAATTTGTAAGGACACGCAAATCCGTACTCCTTGAATAGACACTAATCTCCATTGATTAACTCAAGATGAACGGAAATATGAATTCTTAGGGTTTTAAAAAGAAGAAAAAGATAGAAGAAGAGAGAAAAGATAGAATAGAACAGAAAGAAAACAACAAAACAATATCAGAATCTCACAATCGCAGCGGACAACATATAATAGACAAATGAATAATCTTTAAACAAAGAACTATATCAGTTATTACATTACATTACATTTCATTACATCATCAGAGTGTACAACTATCAAACAATAACAAACAGCGGAAAAGAAATACTATATACTAGTAATACGCCATGCCGTCCAGCTTGCCTCCAGCAACTCCCGAATTCCAGAATATCCCGATAAACCTGACTTTTGACTGCCCGTGTGGAAATTGGTGGGCAACCAGAGTTTAGGAAGGAAAACAATAAACACTGAGTCAGTCATGTGACTGTGTGAGAACTAAAACAGTTTATTTTTAAAACAAAGTACGGGTAATTTTAAAATAGATTCGCAATGCTTTTAAAAATGAAACTACCATAAGGCCTCCCGGCACACACACAATGCAAACGCAGACATGG
The DNA here is from genome assembly GCA_030765085.1 of Allium cepa. Classification (NCBI taxonomy): domain Eukaryota; kingdom Viridiplantae; phylum Streptophyta; class Magnoliopsida; order Asparagales; family Amaryllidaceae; genus Allium; species Allium cepa. The sequence continues at coordinate 604,978,129 of CM060941.1, forward strand.
GGAGATTTCTCCTTATGATAGTCAAAGATGCTTACTACGCAAAATCAAATCATTTTTGATATTATTATTAGTGCATAGTGTAGAAAAAATTTCGAAAGTAGAATATAAATCTTATCCAGCATAGGTACCATTATATTATGCCTACTATAGCTACCTCCTGAGGAGGCAGGTTCTACAACTAAAACCGTACAAGGCTCGTATTGTTTCTTTGGATTTCCAACAAATGGTCAGGCCAAAGAACTTCCCATTGCCACATGGAAACGCCTCTGGAATGACGTCCCGAGAACCAAACCGGATCTCTGCCACCACAAGGCCGGGTTACCCCTAACTGGGTAACTACTGACACAAATATGCCATCCCCCGATCGTAACCGATCTACATTCGAGGATCCTCGATTTCCAACAACCACAAAGCAATAAATTTGCAGCAATAGCACAGGTTAAATATCTGGGCTCCATACAATGATACCACCTCTATCCAGAAGGAATGACATACACTAAAGGGGCGCTACCCCCTAATAACCTTGCTGCATCCTTCCTGTTTTGACCATTTCCGAGGTGTGAGGCCCGACGCAGTCTCGTCCACAAAGCTACGCTTTATACAAAAGCTGTGCTTTGATTCATCAAATGCTCAACAACACTTAGCACATCACACTACCAAATTGGGAGTATATTACTAATAACCTTCAACTACATAACCTCTGAGCTCGTACGTCTCAGAGAAGGGTGTTAATGCTAAGAGAATAAATTCTCCGCCACCAACAGATATGTATTTAAAAGAAATCAGCTTTATATCTCAATTTCTAATGTCAGACATACAATCCATACAAGTCTGTTCCGAGATCGAACAGAACCGAAGGCACTTACAAAGAAGTCCTTGCAATCCAGATATTCACTAATCACGTCCGGACTTCCCATCACATATGGAATCTCTATACCCGGGCCATTTAGTGCAGAGACATTCGACGGTAATCCTTCCATTTTCAAAAATATCCGGTCTTCAACACCGGTCATCAAATGCAATTCATAACGACGTATCACATATTCGGAATGGGTTATACGACCCCAAGATCCTTTTCCGGCTAACCCGAATAGTGAGCGCTTATTCAAAAATAAGTGTGCCATTCAAATTCAAACAAATCACAACAAATACCTATTCAAAGGTAAATATTGATAGTCAGTTATTGAACTATAAATGGATATGCACAACATCACCAGATTCCAAATAATTTTCCAAATTATTTATTTTCCAAAAAATATCTTTACAAGATATATAATTTCCACACTTCAACCATTTGAAAACAATTCAAATCACTTTTCACATTTACCACTTTTGAAAAACAAATTTCAAATATTTTCCTATACGGGATATATTCACAAATCTTTATTCATCTTCATTTCAAAATGGTTCATTTAAACCAATTAAATAAATCCTTAACGATTTACTTTATATTTACGTTCCAAATCCGTAAATTAATTCCCACACTTCAAAAATAAATCAACGTTTATTTTTAAACAAATTCTCCTTTTCATTTATAAATTCCATAGTGAATTTACATTCTAAAATATTTATGAATATACGATTTCAATTATTCATTTTCAATTTATCTTCAAAAAGATAAATTCTCAAGACTTTTCATTTCACATTGGAAAAACATTTCCATACTTATTTATTAATAAGTAATTCACAAATCTATTTATTTTCAACATTTGAAAAATATTCAATATACTTAAATCGAAATTAATTATATATTTCATTCTTTAAGGAAATCATTCTCTTAAACTTATTTATTTGGGCCAAAACGAATGTTGCGTAAAACATCGTTACGACAACCCAAAATCACTAGTATAGGGATTCGAAATTAAAATAGATATATAAATCCCAATACTATATAAAACATTTCCTTTTGGAAATCATTTACTATAACAACAGTGTTATAGTCCACCATTTCCTTCTATTTCTCGAAAACGTCTATTTCAACAATGAATGTTGAAATCTATGGTTTCGAATCTTAACACATTTTAAAAACATCGTTAGATCGTTTTAATTCTATTTAAAACATCACATCCAAAACAATTTCTTTAACATATTATTCACTATTCAAAAACGTGAATATACTTCGATAACCAATTTCATCATTTCTAAACATTTTATATTAAAGGATTATTCACTATCTAAAACGTGAATATAACTCCATTAATAAGTTATAACAATTTACTTATCAAAATAAGCCGTTTGCGGATTTATAAAACAATGTTTATAAATTCCATTTCTATTGATTTTATAACAACTTCCTTTTATAAATCTCCTTTATTAACCTATCTCAATTTATATCTCAATGATATACTAAAGGTCCATATTATAAGTTAAATGCTTATAATTTATTTGTTTACAAAATCGTTCTTTTTAAGACTTCCCAAATTATAAATCTTATAACTTATAAGATTCATTTATTTACCCAAATCTATTCTTTTAATAACTTTACAAATTTTATAAATCTACTGCTTATAAAATTCCATTTATAACTTCACCGTTTAAAATTCTATAAATTTCATTCATTTATGAAATTCATTTACACTTCATTCTAACACTTATAAAAACTCGTTTTACAATTCAAATATTTTAATTTATAAATCCTTTATATAAATCAATTTATATTATTATTTTAAAAACATCTTTAAACTCCTTTATAATTTCACCATTTTCTTTGATTTATAAACTAATCAAATTTCATAAATCCTATATTTTAAATTTTTTATAATAAATTCAAAAATCTCAATTTAAACTATTTTATAAAATCATTAACCCCATATTTTCAAAAACCAACTTTTAACTATATTTCTCAAAAATCATAATTTTTATAACATTGAAATTATAACATTTATTTATTTAAAATGAATCAATTCCAAAAATATTTTATAACGTATACTTTCAAAAAAATCACTATAAAAATTCCAAAATTGGCCCAATGATGCTACATACCAAATAGTCAATCACGACAATAACGACATCATATATCTGTATATGATAATCAACAAATATCAAAATATCTGAAATCGAATAAATAATGGTGAGGAATCCAGTTGGATCCCTCCAACCTGTTTCCCTGCATCCACAAACATTAGCACAATACCAATTTCGTTCAAAGTGGAATATCGCAGTATATGGAATTTATAAAATATTATCCGCTTAATAGACGGCGCAATAGGGTCTCATCCGCTGTATAATGCGGGAAATCAACTCCAAGTACATAAATAATACCAATTTCACTGTACTGTGAAATATTCGCGGTATATGTTTTTAATAAATAACCTCCGCTTACTACCGGCGTATAATGTCTGTTCTAACAATCAATAGATAACAATCATCATTCAAACATACAATCAAGAATTTTAAATCTAACTATTTAAAATTAAAATCGAAACCGATTCGATTGAGTGAGAAGTTCTCACCTTGATTTTCAATTTCGTTTTCAGCTTTTATTTCGAATAAAATTAAACGGACGTTTAATTTTACCCGAAATTTTCGCTAGCTCCAAACGACTCCAATCCAGTTCCATAGCGTAGTATTCGTCCATACGAACCCAACGCAACTTGTTTCGTGCGTTTTCGACCTCGTATGAAAAAGATATGAATTTTTAAAGTTACACGAATTTATAATTATAAATTCACAACATTTATTTTACATTTCTAAACCTAATAGATCTCAGCCGTTCATCTCACTGCCTGCAAATCTCGGCCGTCCCTATCTTCATCTTCCCCAACCCAATAAACGTGCACGACATCACCCATCGGCCGCCCAAAACCTTGAATTTTCGCACCAACTACACCACGTTTTAGCTCGATCAGCTACTACCATTTCGTCACCCCACTCGAGAGCCGCCAACACCGTGAATAGCATCGAGCTCGGCCCTATGATGGTCTCGGAATTCGCGTGTGAAAGGTGCGCCTTTGAGCGAGAATTTCCATTGATCCGTGGCTCCATATTACATCTTGACCGTTGGATTTGTAGATCACGTGTTCTACAAGTTTGCTTTAGAAAATTTTTGCTATTAATTGATGGATTTGAAGAAATCAAAGAGGGAAGGAAAGAAAACATTGGCCATTGATGTTATGAAGGTGGCAGCCTGAAGAATAAAACCCTAGGGTTTTGTTTCTTTTGCAAAAATGAATTTTAAGGGGCTTTTATAGAAAATTTCTCAAACACTATTTATCCCGAAATTTCCGAACTCCAAACGAAGTGTGCCGGTTGGCGTTCCTAAGGTTTACCCCGCGTTCCAAACACAATGGAATGTGTTTCGGGAGCTAATTCGATCATCTGTGCGAGTTATGGCAATAAACGATCGATTTTAAAATTAAATCGGTAAATCAAATTTCTAGGCGTTATAGCTTGCCCCGGACAAACGGTAAATCCGATTGACATGAAATTTGAAACCATACAATAATATCACATTACGGATCCGATGAAACTGGTTTCATCGAGATCCAAGACTGTTTGAAAAATGGCTATTTTAACTCGTCAATTAAATATTAAAATATTCAATTTTCACAAATTAACTCTTAATTCGATTTTAAAAGTTCCATAACATCATTATAACTCCAATATAATAAAATAAAATTTTACAAATCAATTTCAATCATATTTAACCCAATTTTCAATTATTTCTGTAATTTCAACTATCAAATTATCGATTTAATTATCCAATTAAATCCAGATATTCAAAATAAAATTTATTCGACCTATAAATCCCACTTATTAATATTTAAAATAAATTAAATATACAATTTTTAATTGATAGAAATTCTGGGTCATTACAAAATTTATGTGACGATTGTCAAATTGGAAAACTAAAGAAAAGCTCTTTAAAATCTAAAAATATTGTTTCTACAAAACAACCATTAGAATTATTACATTTATATTTATTTGGTCCAACTCAAGTACGATCTATAAATCACGATAAATATGTTTTCGTAATAGCTGATGATTTTTTAAGATAAACGTGGACTTTATTTTTAAAACATAAAAGGGACACCTTTAGTATGTTTAAAATTTTGCTAAAAGAATTAAAACACAAATGGATTTGAAAATTAATAATATTTGAAGCGATCACGGTAGAGAATTCGAAAATAACCTTTTTACTAAAAATTTTAATAAAAGAGGTATAAGTCATAATTTTTCTTTTCCCCGCACACCTCAACAAAATGAATGTGCACGTACACTATTAAATAATAGTGGACTACCAAAACATTTTTTGGATGAAGCTATTGCCCCAGCTTGTTATGTTTTGAATCGAGTAACAGTACGACCTATGACTAAACAAACTTGTTTTGAAGTATCTTTTGGAAGAAAACCTAAATTATCATACTTTAAAACTTTCGGATCAAAATGTTTTATATTAAATGCAAAAGATAATTTAGTAATATTTGACCCGAAGGCCGATGAAGGAATCTTTGTTGGATATTCGGATCGTAGCAAAGCATATAGAAATTTTAATAAACGAAATAACACAATTAAAGAAATTTTACATATTTGTTCGATGAAAATCTTCTTAAACATCATACTAATGACGATGAAGAGATAATTCTAGTAACAAATCAACAAATTCTTTTAATAATGAGACAAATTCACAAAGTAGTACATTGTTATCATCTCCTAGAATTCTTAAGGATCATCCAAAAGATAATATCATTGGAGATCTCAATTCTAGAGTAACTAGAAATCAACTTAGCCAAATAAGTCATATAGCATCTGTGTCAAATTTTGAATCGAAAAATTATAAAGAAGCTTCAAACGATAACTTTTGGATAATAGCTATGCGAGAAGAACTGAATCAATTTGAACGCAATAATGTTTGGGAATTAGTACCAGGACTAGAAAATTAATCGGTTATAGGAACAAAATGGGTATTTAAAACAAAGCAGATGAATACGGAAATATAGAAAGAAATAAAACACCTTTAGTTGCTCAAGTTTATAATCAAGAAGAAGGTATCGACTACGATGAAACCTTTGCTCCAGTAGCGAGACTCGAGGCCATACGTACATTACTCGCTTTTGCTAATCATCACAATTTTAAACTATTCCAAATGAATGTCAAAAGTGCTTTTTTAAATGATTTTATTAAAGAAAACGTATATGTTGAACAACCTCTATTGTTTGTTCACGAAAAATATCCTGACCATATTTTTAAATTACAAAAAGCCTTATATGGTTTAAAACAAGCCCACTGTGCCTGGTACGAACGTCTTAAAAATTATTTAATTACATCTAGTTTTCAAATAGGTAAAATCGATACAACTCTATTTATTAAACGAGAAAACGACGATATTTTAATTGTACAAATTTACATCGATGATATTATTTTTGGTTTAACTAATGAAAATCTATGTAATCAATTTTCAAATATTATGAAAAATGAATTTGAAACGTCTCACATGGGAACGTTAAATTTCTTTTTAGGTCTACAAATAGAACAACTTGAAAATGATATTTTTATTCATCAAGAAAAATATTGTAACGATCAATTACGTCGTTCTGAAATGGATAAAACTTTATGCAAACCAACACCAATGAGTACAAGTGTTAACATGTGTAACGACCCAAAATTTTCGACTCTGAAAATTCCAGATTGTTAGAGAAAGAAGAAAGAAGGAAAAAGAAGAACAGAACAACAACATCACACATTCGCAATGGATCAAAATATAATATAAATAATAACAGTTATACAAAAAAGAACTGTATTTGTTAGTTTACATCAATATATAAGAGTTATCATTATACAAATGCTGGACAGTTAAAATTAACATATCCCAGATAAACAACAGTAGTAAACTCAACGGAATACAGTCCATACATTCCTGCCATCCAGCCCGCCTTCTGAGCTCCAGAACGTCCTTACCTGAAAATCTGTAATACTCGGTCTGACCCGAGCATTGTATCAAAGTAACACCTGGGTCAGGCTGGAAACTAGCGTGAGCAAACCCATCAAACCAGAAATACTAACGCATAAACTTATTTAAAACGTACGAGTTCATAACTCATACCTCATTACGAGTTTATAACTCGTTGTAGTCAACACTTATTCCACAAATCAAATCCCAAGCATCCTTACTTAGTTTCAATGATCCATATTATTTCATTTTAGCCTATTGATTTCACATATCAAATCTATAAAGAATTTACTGTAAATTCCAAATCAAAGTGGTTTCAGGTATTTATTGATACCCGACCCCGGTCTCTTCGAATCCCATGTCATCTTAACCCAAGTTATTCAAATAAAATACAATTTAAACTTTAAATACGAGATGTCACTTTACACAGCAATTCTCTTGATAGATAACCACATTATCACTGTTCAACATATCACAAAACATTTCATATCAGAAACATCAAATAATCCAAGGCATTCAATATCATTCAATCATTCATAAGCAAGATTAATTAGTCACACCATTCCAATTAATTTAAATTAATTAAATTAATTGCTTAAATCACTTTTAATCCTACTTACTTAACATTAATTAATACAAACCATTAGTTAATCATCCCTTAATTATCCTCTATAATTACTTCAAGTAATTAGCCTTTAATTAATAACACCAATTAATTAACCTTCACCCATTCACATTATTACATTTATCCTTAATTAATTATTCAAATTAATTATCCTATAATCACTTACATTAATTAATTATCCTTTAATTAATCACACTCATTAGTTAACTAACCCTTAATTAATTTCTTTAATTTATCAACCCTTTAATTAATTACACTAAGTAATTAATGCTTAATTACTTCCCTTAAGTAATTTACATTTAATTAACTACTCTCATCAAGTAATTATCCCATTGGTTAAATATCCTTAATTAATTAACCTTTAATTATTAATTAAATTAATTAATACTTAACAAATTTATCCTTTAATTACTTATATTAAGTAGTTATTCTTATGTAATTATTCTTTATTTTCATAAATTATCTTTAATCATTAATCACTTTAGATCTTAATTTATTAAAAGATAAACCATTTCTTAATTACTTTGTTATCATTAAATTCTTTGTTAATAATCCTTGACATTAATTATTATCAACACATTAATTAACTTAATCCCCAAAGTTAATTAATATAGTAAAGACATTTAATCTTCCTAATTTAAATTCTTAATTATACTATTACATTTGTTTAAGATAAATTTAACAAGTATATATATATATATATAAACTCTTCAAACTATATAAAAACACTTCAAACTTGATTAATAAAGATATTTTATTTGAAACTTTATCCACTTCCTAACTTAAACGAAGCATTAATTTTTAAAGAAAATGAGTAAAGTTTATTCAAACCTTTAAAAGCTTGAAATATACTTTTATATTCAGACCTAAGACGACTTCGGTGTTAACCCGAGTCATTTCACTTTACACCGAAAAATTCCCAAGCCATCCTTTTTCTTCTTCTCAAAACTTTACTTTGTAAAAAAAAATCTGGTGATACAGCAAAAATTCACGCGAGACATCAACGAGCCAATCCTTGCATTTACACGAGCCCAAACATAGGGAAACTTCTTCTTCCCAAAGCTTCGAAACACATAGCCACCAACATATATGAGATGAAACACGTACACGTGCACAGTCCACCGTCGTCGTTTCAATCCCCCTTGCCGACGCCTATAGGTCGCCAATGACCCATTTGTACCTTCTGACCAACTAGCTTTCTCGATTGAGCCAGAATTCAAAATCGAGTCATTCGACCCCAACTGGAACCAAATGATCGGCAAAAAAATTCCTCGCACCACCACCAACATTCGCCAGCAACTTGCTCTTACGACCAGCACTTCATCGAACGCCTACGCTACTGATTTCCCACCCGCGATCCACTCCTGTTCTCCAATGACCTCGCAATCCCCCTTCATTACAACGTCGAACAACAAGCGAGTGAAACCCTAGTTCACCCACGTCCTATCACCACGACACTCTAAAATCCCTACGAGTATTTTTCACGAGAACTACGTCCCTCAAACTTGCTTCAGACAAAAAGTCGGCCCTCCTTCCATCGCCGATCGCCAGCAATCGAGCCATTTCTTGATTATGTTCAACTTAAAAATTCACTCGATTTCAAACTTAAAAAAATTGATTTTACTTTTTAAAAATCCTAGTTTTTCGATAGGAATCGGATGGCATAAGCAAGAATCCATATCTAAATAACCAATACTGACTTAATATGATAATTACTGTAATTTCTTCTCCCTGGAACAACCTTTTGCTATCTATACTTTTTAGACATTTTTAAAATTTGAATTAAACAACCACACCAAAATTTCCTTTAAACATAATATGCTAAAAGTAATCAGGGAGAAATATTTAAATTTCTTTGAACATATTTTAGTCTGTTGTGATTAACAGTGATATACATTTGTGCACTCACGCATGCAAATCAGAAATTCCTTCTATATACTCAGCCAACATTATCTCATCCATGCTCATCATATTTAAGTTATTGTTATCATCAATTGAGGCATCCATCAACTGCACGGATGATCTAATCTTAAGAAGAAATACTAAAGTTTACTCACTATAAAATGGTTTAAACATAGCAATCCCCTTTTTTGTGAAAAAAAATATGGAAATTTTCTTTGAAAACTGAAACTGGAACTTGATTTTGGACTTGAAACTGCAAATCTTGAATCTGAAATTGATATGGAAACTTGATTTACTTGAGATCTTCTGAAACTGGAAATTTGTCTTGCTCTTTAAATCAACTATGATGCTTTAGCTCAGTTTTACAATTTTCAGGTTTTACCTTTGTTCTGATTTTGTTTTTGCTTGATTCTGATTTTTGATTTGAAGGAATTGCTTTGTATACATTGTTTATAGTTTCTCAGGTGTAGGATTTTGAATAAATTTTTAAATGAAGGCCAAATGAAAGATAGTAGTGGAGGGATAGGTATATTTATAACATATTTCCGTTTTATTTATATTTAAAAAAAAAGAAAATGATTTATGACACTTGTTAAAATTATCTTGCCATTTGTAATTTGCATGTAATAATAGATTTACATTTGTATTTACATTTCATACTTAGCTTGCATTTTTCATTTATATTGTATAAATACGTAATATGTATTTATATTATATTTTAAACTTAGTTTTATATTTATTAATGTCTTAAGTGTATTATTTAAACTTCTCTTATATTTATCTATATAAAATTTTAAAGAAAATGATATAAAATCCAATTACACATTTAAAAAAATAATTGTACTAGTTTAATATATCCTTTATAAATCTTTTAAAGACAATGATATAAAACTAATCATATACTAATAAAAATCATATATAATTATTTTTAAATCGAATTTATTATAAGATATTTATTCTTTGAATTTTTAAATTCAAATTCAAGTTCAAATTCTATTTAAAATCAACACACACACACACACACACACACACACACACACACACACACACACACACACTTAAACAACCCTTATTTAAATTGTTTGAAATTTTGGAATATCACATCCCTCCCCCTTTAGATCTTTTCGTCCTCGAAAAGGAACGAAACTAGAATTTAAAATTATGCCTTAAACGTTTTTATAACTATAAACTCCTTTTTATTCAAAACTTAAAAATACTTTAAAATCTATATAATACTATTAAAATAGCTTTATAAAAATACTTTCATAACTCGATGTCTCAACCAATCCATCCTTGTTCTTACAGAATTTTGATCATACGTTGATTAGGCGTAAAACTGAAAATCTATAAATACTTAGCAGACCCGTTTTCAACACCCAGTGATAATACTGGAAAATATTTTGTTGAAAATATAGAAAACATTTTTTTTGAAAATAGAGGAAATATCCTTGGTGAGAATGCTCTGGAAATCATCACCCCCATCCACGGTCGCAGTTAACCCGATGGTTATGTTGCCATCCCGGCAAAATCCATAGATAACTGTAGGCACTCCGCACCCCTCGATTACGCCATGGAACCCGCTACAGATCGCAGCTACATCTGGGGTTACGTTGCTATCACAGCAAAAACCCATATAACTATAAGCATCAGCGCCCTCGAATTTCGTTGCCAAAAGATTGAAACTTCTCCACTCGACCATTGATCGCAGTCTACCAATGTTACGTTGCCTTCCTGGCAAAATCAAACATAGACCGTTGACACTCACCTCCACACGATTTTCGCTATGGTCCACAGTAGATTGCAGCGACATCGAGTTACACTATCGTCACAACATAACCCAAATGCCTCTGTACGCATCAATGCCCTCGACTTTCGCTACCCAATAATCCTCAGGAACTTCAATTTGTCCGAACTTCCTCACATGATCCACTTTAGAGCCTCCCCCTTGGGGCTCAAGGCAGTACCAACCAATGGTACTCCTAAGAAATTCATTACAAGGGAGCGCTTTTTTCTCCAGAGCCATTTTCAAAGCACTTTATACTATACATATATAGTATCATCCAAATCATACACCTAATATAAATCCCATATAATTCTCCTTTTCTCAAAATTGATTATCCTAAAATCGATAATTCTCAAATTAGGCTTTTCAAATTTCCAAAATTGAATTTTTTCCAAAAATCAAAAGCCTTTCCAAAATCCATAGGTTCCAAAACCTTTTTCCAAAATCATTCTCATAAAACCATATATATATATATATATATATATATATATATATATATATATATTTGTGTGTGTGTGTGTGTATAATCTTGAAAAATCCTTGCAGTACTCCATCCTTGTATAAATTCCCTTTTTATACTTCAAATACTTTCAAAAACTCCTTTTATTCTGGCTATAGAGTCAACAAGGGGAGTTTATCAATTATATATACATAACTTCATTTAGGCCAAATCAATATTCAAGCTTGATTACTCTATAAAGTCACTTACCGTATTACTTATTTCCACAAAGTAAATTTCTACCATAGAAATATCCAATTTCTACTTTATTTCATCATATATTTCACAAAATATACTTTTCATTTCAAAACCCATTTTACAGTTCTTATCCATGAATTTTTGATACCAATTTTATTTAAACCCGTATGATGTACACATATCATCTGTATACTATATCAATCTGATCGCTCACTCGATCACACAATTTCACTTCCGAACTAGTATCGTTCACCCGACTTTCTAGTGCGGACTCAGATCTGGTTTCTTGATCGAAAACCGTCATTCTCCTTGCAGCCCAACTATGATAGAGAATATCCAGAATCAATTAAAAATCCATATCCAGGTTCACCGTCGAAAGTTGAGTGAAAAATCCCAACTTAGATCGATATACTATCTCGAAATTCTATGCTCGAATCCGGATCAAATCATTAGATGAATAGAATAATATATGTACATCCTACGTATTTATCTTCATTAATTATTAGCTAAATCAATATTCTTTTCTATACACCTATCCACAATTGCTCCCAATTTCCATTTGGGTTATCACTTCAATTCTTATCTCAATTGGTAATTAATCATAAACAGTTTGCACTCTGACCAGCTTATATTTAGAAAACTGCTTGAAAAGTTAATAATAGATAAGTAATTGAAAAATAGTTATTAGTTTGTAAAATAGCTGTAAAATAGTTAAGTAGTTATAAAATAATTGTAAAGTAGTTAGATAATTGTAAAATAGTTGTAAAATAGTAATTAGTTATAAATAGTTGAAAACTAGTAATTGATTTATAAAATAGTTGTAAAATAGTTAAATAGTTCCAAAAATAATTGTAAAATAAGTATAAGATAGTTTCACTTTAAAAAGAAAGATTGTATAGTAAGTATTTTGGAAAAACTGATTAAGAAAGCTTATACTAGAACAATTTATTTTAAAAATAGTCCAGAGCCAAGCTGTTCAACTTCCCAATCTCCATTTAAATTTCCACTTCCTTTTGAATTGATTTAATTTTTATTCAAATTAAATTAATTTCATCTCCCAATTCACATTTCTATTTAAATTGATTCAATTCCAATTCAGTTTGAATTAACTTTAATTTCTATCCCAAATTCAAATCAATTCCCATTTAAAATTTAAACTTATTCAACTTCAATTTCACTTTAAATTAATTCAAATCAATTTAAATTTAAACTGATTCTATTCAAATATCAACTTAAAACCTTCTCGAATATCATAAATTCGAGTTAAATTTTTAAATGTTGATTTAATCAAATTAACCTTTACTTTTAAATCAAATCAACCTTTATTTTTAATTCGGCAACTTAAATCTTTAAACCATTTAATTCTAAGTCCAAATTCCAAAATTCCATTTTAAATTATCTTTACTTAAATTATTTCAAAGTTCAAATAAGAAATCAAAAACAATTTAATCTTCAGATTCTAATTTATTATCCATTTTTAACTTCAAAACCAATTCTCGGTTTCATAGATAATTTATAACAATAGAATGATATCAGGATAAATAAACATCCTGATTTATCCAAACACCAATTAACAACATCCATTTTCAATTTCCAAATATCAAACCCATTTTGAGATCACTCTTAACTCCCATTTTAAATCAACCATTTAACTTCCCAAGTTAAATTTCGATTCATCTTGAACTTTCCAAATCAAGTTATTCATTCAAACTTATATAACTTCCTCCAAGTTAAATTTAATTTAACCCCGTTAACCTTACTCAAATTTGAATTCTCCCTTTCAAATTTTAATTTTCTATCAATATTCTTCCTTACTTATAAGTTCAAAGACTTATATCACTTCGGGTTTTCCCATCACATTCTAAGGAAAAATTTAAAACTCAGAGTTTATTTCAAATCATCTTTGATATTATGTATATCCCTCATATATACATATTTATTTCCTTTGCATACCAAATTATCATTAAATTTTAAACCACCTTTGGTTTTAATTTAAAACAAATTCCTTTAAAAATTTTTAAACAACTCTTGTTTGAAACAGGACCCTTTTATTCAAATACATTAAATAATATTACTTATTATTTCTTTAAAACAAAATTTTAAATTTCTAAACCTAGATTTAAAACTTCACAATTTAGATCATCTTCAATTCCAATTTATAAGTCGTACTTACCTAAATATTTTACTTCCTTAAAATATTTCACTATTAAATACAACAACCATTTATGATAATAACTAAGATTATCATATCTGGAAACCAATTCATTATTATTTTATTCTTAAAACACTTCTACAAATTCAGGATTTTATCTTCAGTTTGTATCCATTTCAAACTCATCTTCATTCAATTTCAATTTGGTTGTACTACTACTTTCACTTAATTCTCATTATTTTATTTAATTCCAATAATCAACAACCAATTTCTTTAATATATTTAATAATGAGAAAAATTATTTCTTTATATATAAAAAGATAAACTTATATGAAAATCATTTTTAAAATCATTTTATGAGAAAATAATAAATACGCCCTTATATGTACTACACTCAACTCATTCTAGGGTATTATCGACCCTATCCTTAATGAGTAAGCTCACCAGACTAAGGTTCTCTCTTAACCTTCAGCTCTGATACCAAATGTAACGACCCAAAATTTTCGACTCCGAAACTTCCAGATTGTTAGAGAAAGAAGAAAAAAGGAAGAAGAAGAACAGAACAACAACATCTCACATTCGCAGCGGATCTAAACATAATACTAAATAATAGCAATTATACAAGAAGAACCGTATCTGTTAATTTACATCAATACATTAGAGTTATCATTGTACAAATGCTAGACAGTTGAAATTAACATGTCCCAGATAAACAACAGTAATAAACTCAGTGGAATACACTCCATGCGTTCCTGCCATCCAACTCGCCTCCTGAGCTCCTGAACGTCCTTATCTGAAAATCTATAATACTCGGTCTGACCCGAGCACTACATCAAAGTAACATCCGGGTCAGGCTGGAAACCAGCGTGAGTAAACCCATCAAACCAGAAATACTAATGCATAAACTTATTTAAAACCTAGAGTTCATAGCTCGTACCTCATTACGAGTTCATAACTCGTTATAGTCAACACTTGTTCCACAAATCAAATCCTAAGTATCCTTAGTTTCAATGATCCACATTATTCCATTTCAGCCTATTGATTTCACATATCAAATCTATAAAGAATTTAATGTAGATTCCAAATCGAAGTGGTTTCGGGTATTTACTGATACCCGACCCCGGTCTCTTCGAATCCGATGTCAACTTAACCCAAGTTATTCAAATAAAATACAATTCAACTTTAAATATAGGATGTCACTTTACACAACATAGATAACCACATTATCACTGTTTAACATATCACAAAACAATTCATATCAATAACATCAAATAATCCAAGACATTCGATATCTTCAGTCATTCATAAGCAAGGTTAATTAGTCACACCATTCCAATTAATTTAAATAAATTAAATTAATTGCTTAAATCACTTTTAATCCTACTTACTTAACATTAATTAATTACAAACAATTAATTAATCATCCCTTAATTATCCTCTTTAATTACGTCAAGTAATTAGCCTTTAATTAATAACACCAATTAATTAATCTTCACCCATTCACATTAATTACATTTATCCTTAATTAATTATTCAAATTAATTATCCTATGATCACTTACATTGATTGATTATCCTTTAATTAATCACACTCATTAATTAACTAGCCCTTAATTAATTTCTTTAATTTATCAATCCTTTAATTAATTACACTAAGTAATTAATCCTTAATTACTTCCCTTAAGTAATTTACATTAATTAATTACTTTCATCAAGTAATTATCCCATTGGTTAAATATCCTCAATTAATTAACCTTTGATTATTAATTAAATTTAACCTTTAATTATTAATTAAATTAATTAATCCTTAACAAATTTATCCTTTAATTACTTATATTAAGTAGTTACTCTTATGTAATTGTTCTTTATTTTTATAAATGATCTTTAATCATTAGTTGCTTTAGACCTTAATTTATTAAAAGATAAACCATTTCTTAATTAATTATTTAGTTATCATTAAATTCTTTGTTAACAACCCTTGACATCAATTATTATCAAAACGTGAATTAACTTAATCCTTAAAGTTAATTAATAAAGTAAAGACATTTAATCTTCGTAATTTAAATTCTTAATTATACTATTACATTTATTTAAAATAAAATTAAGAAGGAGATATATATAAAAAATCTTCAGACTATATAAAAACACTTCAAACTTGATTGATAAAGATATTTTATTTAAAACTTTATCTACTTCCTAACTTAAATAAAGCATTAATTTTTAAAGAAAATGAGTAAAATTTTATTCAAACCTTTAAAAGCTAGAAATATGCTTTTATATTCAGACCCGAGACGACTTCGATGTTAACCCGAGTCATTTCACTTTTACACCAAGAAATTCCCGCGCCATCCTTTTTATTCTTCTCAAAACTTTACTTTGTAAAAAAATATCTAGTGATATAGCAAAAATTCAAACGAGACGTCAACGAGCCAAACCTTGCATTTACAAGAGCCCAAACCCGGGGAAACTTCTTCTTCCCAAAGCTCCGAAACACACAACCACCAACATATACGAGATGAAACACGTACACATGCACAGTCCACCGTCGTCGTTCCGATCCCCCTTGCCAACGCCTACATGTCGCCAACTACCCATTTGTACCCTCCGACCAATCCTCGATTGAGCCAGAATTCAAAATTGAGTCATTCGACCCCAACTGGAACCAAATGATCGGCCAAAAACTTCCTCGCGCTGCCACCAACGTTCACTGGTGACTTGCGATTACGACTAGCACTTCATCGAACGCCCACGCTAATGTTTTCCCAACCGCGATCCACTCCTGTTCTCCAATGACCTTGCAATCCCCCTTTATTACAATGTCAAACAACAAGCGAGTAAAACCCTTGTTCACCCACGTCCAATCACCACGACACTCTAAAATCCCTTCGAGTATTTTCCCAAGAACTACGTCCCCCAAACTTGCTTCAGCCAAAAACTCGGCCCTCCTCCCATCGCCGATCCAGCAATCGAGCCATTTCTCGATTTTCTTCAACTCAAAAACTCACTCGATTTCAAACTTAAAAAAAATTGATTTTACTTTTTAAAAATCCTAGTTTTTCGATACGAATTGGATGATATAGGCAAGAATCCAGATCTAAATAACCAATACTAACTTAATATGATAATTACTGTAATTTCTTCTCCCTGGAATAACCTGTTGCTATCTATACTTCTTAAACATTTTTAAAATTTGAATTACACAACCACACCTTTATTTTCTTTAAACATAATATGCTAAAAGTAATCAGGGAGGAAGATTTAAATTTCTCTGAACATATTTCAGTCTGTTGTGATTAACAGAGATATACATATGTGCACTGTAATATCCTGGAATTTATGACAATTTAAATTTAATAATCTGTGTTTAAATTTAAATTGAATTGATGATTTTTGTTAATAAATTTGATTTGATTTAATAATTTTCTTTATTTAAATATTTCATTTGTGAAATTATTTTTAATGAGTTAATAAATTGTTTTCTATTTATAAAATGTGTATGTATTTATATATATTTTAAATAGACAAGTTGTTTTTAATTAAATTAGTATAACATAATTTTAATAATTTGAAATTAGGAATTGTGATTTATTTTTGGATTTAAGCTTTTCAGAAATATTTAATGAAATACTATATGATTTTAAATATGTAAAATAAATGTTTTATTTGTTTAAAATTCATTTTAATTCAAGTTTGAATATTAAAATAAGTTACAAAAATGTTTTTGTTATTCTTTTTAAATATTAATTTATAAAATGTGATTTGTAAGTTTAATATGAAATTTAAAATATAATTTCAATTATGAAACATGTATTCATTTAAATGATAACCACTTCTATAATTTATTTTGATTATTTAAAGGTATAAGAACTAGTTAACTAAGTTTAAACATTTATTAACACTTAATTAAATAACTAATTACTTGAAAGAGACATGTGTATATAATTTAAAATTTAAGTTAACATGTGTTAAATATTTAAGTGAGTAAATTTACATGTGTCCATTTCTTTTACATGTGTCATTGTTTAATTTTATTTTTCTTTAATTTTAATTTAAATCAAACATTGTTATTTAAACTTGCATATATTCATTTCTTTAGCTCTTTCTCATTCTTCATTCTAAAAAGAAATCTGAAAATCAGTTCAATTTGCATTCCCCACTTTCAAAATCTACATACAATAATCAAGAATGAAGACCTGCATTTTTCTAAAGTCTGCATCCTCCAAAACAAACCTGCATTTTTGTTCTTCAATCTATATCCTGTCCATCATACAAAAGCCTGCATTCTTCAAATACATTCCCCTCTTCAAACAAAAGTCTGGAAACACAAAGGGCCTGCATGCATCAAAATATAGCCTGCATCTTTTTCAAAATAATCTGGAAATAAATGCAAATGAATTTGGAAAAAAACAAGAGGCCTGCATTCATGAATCTTCAAACTGGAAGCATCTTTTAAAAACAATATGGCTCTGTTCTTCATATTAGATTCAGGTGAGTAACTCATTTTCTTAAAATTTATTAAATAAGTTAGGTTGTTCATACTTTTTAAAAATTGAAATGAACTTATAGGAATTGGTTGTGAATATTATACCTGTAATATATGCCTGGATACATGATGATTGCTGACTGCATATCTGTGCTTCAAAATCCCAAACTCTTGTTGATTCTTGCATTCTTTGTTTTGAATTGATTACTATTATGTCTCAAACCTTTGAATAAAACATGTTTGTTTTAATAGAGTAAGTACAAATTTTATATGAATTGAATTAAAATTATCTGTAATCCTGAAAAATCAAGTTACACAAACCACATTAGCATAGAGTAAAATACAAACTTTATAATTTGATGTTTCAGATTTATAAATAGAATCATCAAGCAAAGACAGGAATTTTAAATCATATGCTACAATTTTTAGTGATTTAAATGAAGAGCAGATTTGAATTAACTATATTTTTCATATTGGTCAAGTTCAGTTGATACATGCATTTGATTTGGTTGAAATTGTTTCTGAAGATAGTGTAGCTATCAAAGATCATAAGAAAATTTCTGAATTGGATTGCAATTAAATTTTGAGATTTTAATTTGGGATTTTTAGTTAAGAACCCTAGTTTTACTGGGTTTATGAATTTTGGTGCCGCGGCTTCATAAATGAATCGAGTTGAAGAATCTTTAGGGTACGGTTAGATGATGGGTTGATGGAGTTGTCACCAGAGTATGGAAGATGATGGTGGTCGGTGATGGGGGAAATTGGTGTTGACAGGTTGATCACTGAAGTGGGGAAAGTGTTTTCCAGGTTTCTGTTTTAGAACTTGAAATTAAATTCAAGTTGAATTATGGGTAGTTGAGGATGGAAGTGTGATGAGAGGTCACTGGTGGATGGGGATGGTCGTTGATAAGGGCCGTAGATGGCCAGAGATGGGAAGTGGATGCACAGGGGAATGTGTGCAGGTGGTGATGTTGATTTTTGGTTGCAGGGTTATTTCCTCAGGTTGGTCTCGGGGGAAATTGGGGAGTGACTCGAAGAAGTATGGTTTCTGACTCAAAGTAGATTATAGGATGGCTCGGGTTGTAATGTTTCAAGTTTTAAACAGAGCCTTATTTCTAGTTTTAAAAATTTTAAAAGTAAGATTTAAAAATATAAATTTAAAACCTGAACTAAGCATAAATTTTAAGCTGAATTCAAATATGAATTCAAAATTTTGAATTATGTTTATTTTGTAATAATTTGAGTTTTTAAAATGTAAATATTGCAGTTTTTTTTAAAGTTGATCAAAACCTGTTTTCCAGGTTTATTAAAAAATTGCAGTGAGGGTAAGATGCAATCAGAAATCTGAAATAAGCCTTGAATCTGAAATTGAATTTGTATTCAGTAAGTTTTAAATTTTAGATCTTTGAATTAAATTTGAAATGTTTTAAATCCAAGTTTGGTTTTAAACTTAAAACAGAAACCGTCTTTCTGTTTTGAAAATTTAAAAGTAGTGTTTAAAACTTAAAGATGAAGTTCAATCTGAAAATGTTTAAACCTAAAACTTAAATATGAAATCAATAATTTAAATCTTGGATTTTTAATCATTTTTGAATTCAAACTTAAGATGTTAAGCTAAAACAGTAAACTGTTTTTCTGTTTTCTGTTTTTTAAAGTTAAAAGAAAATTTTAAAAATGCATCTGAAAACTTAAAAACAAGTTTAAAATCTGGGAACAGATTTAGGAAGCTCAAGTTTGAATTTAATTCAAATCTGGAGAGTTTAAATTAGATTTTTTTTAAAACTTTTACAGTATAAAGAACATTGTTTTGAATTTTAAAACTATAAGTCTTAATGTATGAAATAAAGTTTAAACTAAGTTTAAATTTAGTTTTAAAGCCTGAGATTTAACTTTCATGTCAGTTTTTTTAAAATTAAATAAGTTTTTAAATTTAAATTTGTTTTGACTATTTTAGAAAGTTTAAATAATTTGAATTTGAAAATGAAGATGGAGATGTAAGTAAAGTTTTAAATTTTTAAGTTTGAATCTGAAATGAAAATTTGAATTGTGTTTCAGTTTGAAATTTAAAAAGAAATTTTTAAATTTGAATTTTTGTTTGAAACAAAGTGTTTAAAATACTTTGTATAAGGAAGTATGTTTCTTAATTTTGAACTTAAGAAAATTGGTTTCATTTAAATTTATTAAATTAATTTAATGGAATATTAATATTTAATTAATGAATAATATGGATGTTTAATTAAGTAATTAATATTATTTTTAAGTTAATTAATTATGATTTGAGATTAATTAATTAAGGTTAATTAATCTATATTAAGGATGATTAATTAAATTTTAATTTATGATTAAGATTTATTTAATCAAGTGATTAATGATAATTAAGATTTTAATTAACACCTAATTAATTAATAATTAGAGATTAATCAAATTGTAATTAAATATTGATTAATTGATAATTAATAATGATTTATATGATTTAATTCTTAATTAAGTAATTAAGAAATGTTAATGAAGGTCATTAACTTAAGATTATTTTAACAATTAATTAATGTGATTAATTTTTGATAATTAATTAGATTAATTAATTAATAATAATCAATTGTTTAATTACTTAATGAAAGTAATTAATGAATTAATCATTTAGTGTAATTAATTTAATTAAGGTGATTAGTTTAGATTAATTAAGTTAAATTAATTTAAACATTTGTGGATTGTTAATAATTACTTTATGTAATTTATGAATTTGTAATTACTTAAGGAAGTAATTAATTAAATAATTACTGAATGTAATTAAAAATATTTATTGTAGAAGTAATTTAAATTTAAATTACTTTGAAAATTAATCAAGGATTAATTGAGATAATTAATTAAGATTAATTAGTTTATGGGATGGGTAATTAAAGCAGTTAATTACTGAATGGTTATTAATCGTGGGTGATTAATGTATATATATGGATTAATTGAAGATTAATTACTTATGTAATTAATTTATATGGAGATTGATTAAATGTAATCAGAAATCCTTAATAACTTAATTAATGATGTAATTTGGAATTGATTAATTAAGATATGATTAATAATGAATAAATGATTAATTAATTGAGCAATTACAAGTTAATTATTTGCAAATGTTTTAAATATAATTAACTTGTGTAATTAATATTAAATGCTAATTACTTATTGAAATTAGAGATGGTTAATCAATAATGATTAATTGAAATGAATATTGAGATGGTGGTTATTTAATTGATTTATAATCAATTAATGGTTAAGTTAAGAAGGATTTTGATGATGAAGTAATTAATTTAATTCATTTTAAATTAATTAGAGTTTAGGTAATTAATTTAATTCATTTTAAATTAATTATAAATGGTATGATCATTAGATCTTTGCTTATGTTTGATGAATGGTATTGGTTTCCATGTATGGTTTGTAATCTCAGTTATGAGATGAGTAGTGTATGTGATATGGATGCATTGGTTGCTTTTGGATGATAATATGGATTATCTGATTATGATATGAATTATCTGTTGATAATGATAAAGTTGATTATATATTGTGTTGTGAATTATCTATATGTGTATATTTAGATAATGAATTGAATTGTTTTAAAATTTAAAACAACTTGGACCTTAAAAGACACGCTTTGGATTTCGATGAGACCGGGATCGGGTTTCCATATTTGGGATCCGAAAACCACATCGATTCCAATTAAACGTTAAGTCGTTAATCCAAGTGGAGCGAGTAAAGACTCGAGGTGTAAGGCCTATACGTCAGTATAACTCTGTGGGTGATTCCGTAATGAGTTTGACGGAATAGTACTTATAGATTCGAGATGGTGATTCAGAGTGCAAGGGTTATTGTCGTTAACTCTGAGGGCGATTCCAATATGAGTGTAACGAGATAATGCCTTCGGTTTCGTTCGAACCCGAAACGAACTTGTATGGATTGAATGCTTTCAGAACATCGTCAGGTGGACGATGAGCATTCTAAGTGATATGTCCTATAAAGGTAATCGTAGCCTCAAGCCTCATCAACCGGGAATGGCTAAAACAGGGGAGGTGCAGCAAATCTTCGTGGGTAGCACCCACTTGAGAGCAAGATTTATCCCTGTCTAGAGGTCCCTTTATTTTCGGCTTAGTGGTGCGGTTGCTGATCGCAACTGCGGGGTTGTCTTGTTTGGAACTGTTCAGTAAGGAACGGGTCCGGCTTTGTGTTGCAGGGGATTGGGAGTAATCCTCGGTACGGTGATCTAGGCCACGTACTGTAACGGGCGGTACCCCAGTAGCCCAGCCATTGTATGGAATCCAAAATACAATAAGTGCCAACGGTTTTGATTGTATTACCCACTTTTGTGGCTAGTAGCTGGAATTTAATATCTGTAACAATTTCGGCTATTTCTTATTCACTTGAAAACCCTAGACACTATTATAATATCATCGGATTTCCTATCAAATGTTTTGGTTAGCGTAAGGTAAAAACTTTTCCATGTTTATGTGTGAGAAGTCTTACGTGATACCTTTTCTTTTCAAAGGTTTTTCAAAGTTAAGCAACTTTAACCTGTTACTCACACCAGACCCATGTTTGACCCGGAGTTATTTCTGTTTTTCTTTAACTCTTGTGTACTCAAATTTTTACGAGTAGCCAAGGGAATTTAGGTTTGGATTCAGGTTAGCTTTGACAAATTGTGGAGGAGCATATGGAGCAGGAGGCTTCTCGTATAGTTATATAGTTTTCCGCTGTGTTGGTATCTCTGAGTATTTGTCTGTTGTGTATTGAGTTGTAATAACTAGACAGGTGTTTATAACTGTCTAGTATGTGTTGTATTGTCTGTGTAACTCTGATATTTGTTGTATACTATGTAATACTTATGTTAATAATATAATTTATTCGTTCTGCTGTTGAGATTCTTGTGTTGTTTTCTTCTTTATCTTCTTTCTTTTCTCTTTTCTATCCCTTTCTTTCTTCAGGATGATACGACTTTTTATGGAGAAAAAGTCGGGTCGTCTCAGCTGGTATCAAAGCATTAGGTTGAGTGAATACCTAGGCTCTGTAGTGGTGTCTATCTTGAGAGAGCGTATTTGTATTTTTAATATATATATATATATATATATATATATATATATATACCTATTTGTTGGTTTACCTGTTCAGGATTTTCCAATACAAGTTATGAAGGTAGATGAGGTAGAAGTGTGTGTAACACGACTACCATTGGTTGGAGTTTGATGGATGAGGTTGGAAGTGTATTTGTCGAGACTGTAGACCTAATACATTCTCGAGTGAGTTCTGTAGTGGTGAAGGACTTCATCGATCTCTGAAGGTAACCTGTTAAGGTTCGGATTTCATCTTTGAAGTGCTGAATTGAGTTTGGATCTGTCGGTAGGGCAGAAGCAAGCAAGTGATGATATCTTGATATCTCAGGAGGTTGTAGCTGCGTGATGAGATGCAGTGACTATGGATATTTCCGAAGATGTTTCTTTGGAGCAAGAGTAAGAAGTGAGTCTGCTCGGTGATGTGGCTGAGTTTAGCAGAATGTTCTGAGTTGGTAAGGAGTCTTCTGGCTGTGTAGTTTCTCTGAAGTAGAGTTCAGAAGCGGCAGAGTGGAGTCATTTCTCTGGTGAGTTGGCTAAGCTAGCATAAGCTGTTCTGTTTGGTAGAGAGTAGATGGATGGTTCCTTGAGATAGAAGTTGGTGAAGCAACTCAGGTTTCGGAGGAACAACTGAGTTTTCTTTATGAATATATGGAACCATATTTCTGTGCTGGGTTGTCTAGTCTTTGCCTGTGTTCTTCAGCATTTTCTTCTGTTTCGGATCAGAGTTGTGCAGCGGAAGCAGTTTGGGAATGTATCTGTTTTCTTTTTCCCGATAAGTAGAAGTTTGTTCTGTCTTCTGTTGTTGAGAAGCAGGGTTTGTGTTCTTGGTTTTTGAGTGATCTTGAGGAGATCATTGGATTGTTTTGATCCAGTCTGTTTCTAGAGGAATTAGCAAGAGTTGAGCTGATCAGGACGGGTGTTGGTAGCCCAGGATTGTCCGAAGAGTTTTTATGGATAAGAGACGGAGAAATTTGGACTCTGGAATCAGAGATTTGGTTTGGGATAAGTTTTTCTCTGATCCAAGGAGCTATAAGTTTGGGAAGCTAGCTCTGTAGTGTTTTGGGTTTCTTCTGTGTTTTGGGTTTGATCAGTGTTTGATTTTCTAGAGTTGAATTGCCAGTTTGGATAACTGGGATTCAGAGTGTTTTCACGTATCTCTGAGGAAGTACGTGTTTGATATTTCTGGTTGTAGAACCAGTAGTTTAGGATGGATTGGTTGTTGAGTCAGACTCGTTTGTAGTCTGATATTCTGTATAGAATTGTTGTTAGGAGCTCTACAGCTTGGTAGTATTGATTGATTGGATTCTATAGAGCGAGTATCCCGATATATATATACCGGGGAAACTCGAGAAGGTTTTATCCAAAATTCTTTTGGATAATTAGATTTTTTTCTGATTGTGTGAATTGGTTGCTTTGGTTGTTAGCATATGATTAACATATGCTGTATTTTAAAATAAAATCTGTAAATAGATTATTAAATTACCTTTTTTTTAAATTTTGGGGACGAAATCCTTTTAAGGGGAAGGATTGTAATATCCCGGAATTTATGAAAATTTAAATTTAATAATCTGTGTTTAAATTTAAATTGAATTGATGATTTTTGTTAATAAATTTGATTTGATTTAATAATTTTCTTTATTTAAATATTTAATTTGTGAAATTATTTTTAATGAGTTAACAAATTATTTTCTATTTATAAAATGTATATGTATTTATATATATTTTAAGTAGACAAGTTGTTTTTAATTAAATTACTATAGCATAATTTTAATAATTTGAAATTAGGAATTGTGATTTATGTTTGGATTTAAGCTTTTCAAAAATATTTAATAAAATACTATATGATTTTAAATATGTAAAATAAATGTTTTATTTGTTTAAAATTCATTTTAATTCAAGTTTGAATATTAAAATAAGTTACAAAAATGTTTGTGTTATTATTTTTAAATATTAATTTATAAAATGTGATTTGTAAGTTTAATATGAAATTTAAAATATAATTTCAATTATGAAACATGTATTCATTTAAGTGATAACCACTTTTATAATTTATTTTGATTATTTAAAGGTATAAGAACTAGTTAACTAAGTTTAAACATTTCTTAACACTTAATTAAATAACTAATTACTTGAAAGAGACATGTGTATATAATTTAAAATTTAAGTTAACATGTGTTAAATATTTAAGTGAGTAAATTTACATGTGTCCATTTCTTTTACATGTGTCATTGTTTAATTTTGTTTTTCTTTAATTTTAATTTAAATCAAACATTGTTACTTAAACTTGCATATATTCATTTCTTTAGCTATTTCTCATTCTTCATTCTAAAAAGAAATCTGAAAATCAGTTCAATTTGCATTCCCCACTTTCAAAATCTACATACAATAATCAAGAATGAAGACCTGCATTTTTCTAAAGTCTGCATCCTCCAAAACAAACCTGCATTTTTGTTCTTCAATCTGTATCCTGTCCATCATACAAAAGCCTGCATTCTTCAAATACATTCCCCTCTTCAAACAAAAGTCTGGAAACACAAAGGGCCTGCATGCATCAAAATATAGCCTGCATCTTTTTCAAAATAATCTAGAAATAAATGCAAATGAATCTGGAAAAAAAGCAAGAGGCCTGCATTCATGAATCTTCAAACTGGAAGCATCTTTTAAAAACAATATGGCTCTGTTCTTCATATTAGATTCAGGTGAGTAACTCATTTTCTTAAAATTTATTAAATAAGTTAGGTTGTTCATACTTTTTAAAAATTGAAATGAACTTATAGGAATTGGTTGTGAATATTATACCTGTAATATATGCCTGGATACATGATGATTGCTGACTGCATATCTGTGCTTCAAAATCCCAAACTCTTGTTGATTCTTGCATTCTTTGTTTTGAATTGATTACTATTATGTCTCAAACCTTTGAATAAAACATGTTTGTTTTAATAGAGTAAGTACAAATTTTATATGAATTGAATTAAAATTATCTGTAATCCTGAAAAATCAAGTTACACAAACCACATTAGCATAGAGTAAAATACAAACTTTATAATTTGATGTTTCAGATTTATAAATAGAATCATCAAGCAAAGACAGGAATTTTAAATCATATGCTACATTTTTTAGTGATTTAAATGAAGAGCAGATTTGAATTGACTGTATTTTTCATATTGGTCAAGTTCAGTTGATACATGCATTTGAATTGGTTGAAATTGTTTCTGAAGATAGTGTAGCTATCAAAGATCATAAGAAAATTTCTGAATTGGATTGCAATTAAATTTTGAGATTTTAATTTGGGATTTTTAGTTAAGAACCCTAGTTTTACTGGGTTTATGAATTTGGTTGCTGCGGCTTCATAAATGAATCGAGTTCAAGAATCTTTAGGGTATGGTTAGATGATGGGTTGATGGAGTTGTCACCGGAGTATGGAAGATGATGGTGGTCGGTGATGGGGGAAATTGGCGTTGACAGGTTGATCACTGAAGTGGGGAAAGTGTTTTCCAGGTTTCTGTTTTAGAACTTGAAATTAAATTCAAGTTGAATTATGGGTAGTATAGGATTGAAGTGTGATCTAGGCCACGTACTGTAATGGGCGGTACCCCAGTAGCCCAGCCATTGTATGGAATCCAAAATCCAATAAGTGCCAACGGTTTTGATTGTATTACCCACTTTTGTGGCTAGTAGCTGGAATTTAATAGATGTAACAATTTCGGCTATTTCTTATTTACTTGAAAACCCTAGATACTATTATAATATCATCGGATTTCCTATCAAATGTTTTGGTTAGCGTAAGATAAAAACTTTTCCATGTTTATGTGTGGGAAGTCTTACGTGATACCTTTTCTTTTCAAAGGTTTTTCAAAGTTAAGCAACTTTAACCTGTTACTCACAGCAGACCCATGTCTGACTCGGAGTTATTTCTGTTTTTCTTTAATTCTTGGGTACTCAAATTTTTACGAGTAGCCAAGGGAATTCAGGTTAGGATTCAGGTTAGCTTTGACGAATTGTGGAGGAGCATATGGAGCAGGAGGCTTCTGCGTATAGTTATATGGTTTTCCGCTGTGTTGGTATCTCTGAATATTTGTCTGTTGTGTATTGAGTTGTAATAACTAGACAGTTGTTTATAACTGTCTAGTATGTGTTGTATTGTCTGTGTAACTCTGATATTTGTTGTATACTATGTAATACTTATGTTAATAATATAATTTATTCGTTCCGTTGTTGAGATTCTTGTGTTGTTTTCTTCTTTCTCTTCTTTCTTTTCTCTTTTCTATCCCTTTCTTTCTTCAGGATGATTCGACTTTTTGTGGAGAAAAAGTCGGGTCGTCTCATGCACTCAGGCATGCAAATCAGAAATTCCTTCTATATACTCAGACAACATTATCTCATCCATACTCATCATATTTAAGTTATTGTTATCATCAATTGAGGCATGCATCAACTACACAGTTGATTTAATCTTAAAAAAATTAAAGCTTACTCACTGTAAAATGGTTTGAATAGAGCAATCCCTTTTTTTTGTGAAAAAAAAATCTAGAAATTTGCTTTAGAAACTGAAACTGGAATTTGATTTTAGACTTGAAACTGCAAATCGTGAATCTGAAACTGATCTGGAAACTTGATTCACTTAAGATCTTCTGAAACTGGAAATTTGTCTTGCTCTTTAAATTAACTATGATGCTTTAGCTCAGTTTTTACAATTTCTAGGTTATACCTTTGTTCTGATTTTGTTTTTGCTTGATTCTGATTTTTGATTTGAAGGAATTACTTTGTATATATTGTTTGTAGTTTTTCACGTGTTGGATTTTGAATAAAATTTTAAATGAAGGCCAAATGAAAGATAGTAGTGGAGGGATAGGTATATATATAACATGTTTCCATTTTATTTATATTTAAAAAAAATAAAATGATTTATGATGCTTGTTATAATTATCTTGCTATTTGTAGTTTGCATGCAACAATAGATTTACATTTGTATTTACATTTCATCTTTAGCTTACATTTGTCATTTATGTTCTATAAATACGTAGTATGTATTTATATTATATTTTATACTTAGTTTTATATTTATTAATGTCTTAAGTGTATTATTTAAACTTCTCTTATATTTATCTATATAAAATTTTGAAGAAAATGATATAAAATCCAATTACACATTTAAAAAATAATAATTATACTAGTTTAATATATCCTTTATAAATCTTTTAAAGGCAATGATATAAAACTAATCATATACTAATAAAAATCATATATGATTATTTTTAAATCCAATTTATTATAAGATATTTATTCTTTGAATTTTCAAATTCAAATTCAAGTTCAAATTCTATTTAAAATCAACACACACACACATATATACCCTTAAAGAACCCATATTTAAATTGTTTGAAATTTTGGGATATCACAACATGGAAAAAGATGATAGCGGAAAAGATTTCAAAGAAAAATTATATCGTAGTATGATGGCTCCTTACTTTATTTGACGGCTAGTCGACCCGACATTATGACGAGTGTATGTATTTGTGCCCGATTTCAAGCAAAACCCAAAGAATCTCACCAAAATTCTATTAAACGTATTTTATGATATATATTTAGTACTAGAGATTGCGGTTTGTTTTACCCTAAGGGATCATCGTTTGAACTAGTTTCATATAGTGATGCGGATTTCGGTGGATGTAAAACAGATCGTAAGGGTACTAGCGGAACATGTCACTTTATCAGACAATCATTGGTCTCATGGTTTAGCAAAAAGCAAAATTGTGTCTCCTTATCTGCTTGTGAAGCCGAATATATTTTAGCAGCTCTAACGCGTGCACGAGTTATATACATGCAACAAACACTTACGAATTTCGGCAAAGATATCAATAAATTACCAATATATTGTGATAATACGAGTGCAATAAATCTATCAAAAAACCCTATAAATCACTTGCGTGCTAAGCAAATAGATATTCGTCATCATATTTTATGTGACAATGTAGAAAAAGGACATATAACACTAGAATACGTGAATAACGAAAATAAAATAGTGGATATTTTTACAAAACCACTAAATGAACAAGCTTTTGTTAATTGCGACGTGATTTAGGAATATGCTCGCTTAGTGATCTTCTAAACTAATACCACATCTTCATTTATTTTATGTTTAGTTAAATGTGTTTTTATCCATAAATTAAATTGATAACTCCTTCACCTTAAATTTTTTAGGTGGTTGTTTTATGAAATAACCTATAAATAATTTTTCAAATTATATATAAATCTTTACAAAATAAAAGGTAAAGAATATTTAGATTTCATATTTTTACAACATAAAATATAATCACGCCTTCTGACAATTTTCATCTGTCCTTCTCGCCACCTGCAACGGATAGCTCAGTGGACACACCTCACCACCTTCCTACGTCTACACCAAATCAGGAACCGACGTATAGGTGGTCCTCCTATCACATGGGATTTACTCCCGATAACAAGAAGTCCAAACGAGCTCTATTTGTTTCTCTTAACACTAAGGAGAAAATTGATGAGATACATCACTATCAAAAGAAACAAATAGATCTACAACGGGAATTATATTTTGAGCAAAAAGTCACGGCGCGACGACTAAGTTTAGTTGGTAAAAATTTCTCCACAATATGACATTGATCGGTTGAAAGTGTGTCAGATGCTGGAAATTCTACATTGAAGTGAATATACAGCGGACCCTTGATAAATGGTAGTTGAGTATGTGGCATTCCTTCATTATCAATTGTTCTGTATTGATATCTGGTTTAAGAAAATAGAATACGTATCAAGTGGTGAAGTGGGATGAGGTTTTGTATGTGAATGCTACATAAAAACATAGCATAAATTAGTACCGGGTTTAATAACTTAGTAAAGAAAAATAGGCATCTGCAATATATATATTTGAACAAGTGCAAAAAATGGAACAAAGGAAAAGATCAAAAGTCAGTTAGAACTGATATTAAGATACAGAATACAAACTTAACATTAAGTAAATGCATAATAACCGATAATAAGTTGTATAGGAAATCAAGCATATTTTTTAGGTTGAACTATACAGGCCATAACATGCTGCAACTACTCCAAATAATCCAAAAACATATTTATAAATGCAAGGAAAAAAATACGTACTCACTTCGTTCTGTCTTCTAATCCCTTGCCTTTATTTTCATCCGAGCTGCTGTGACTTTCCGTCTGACAATTTCAACAAAACCATCACCTGCTCCTATGACTTTCCTTCAGATGAAAACATCGAAAGTACCATCACCTACACCTGCGACTTTCCACCCTATGACAACTTGAACGACAACAACACCTTCCAACTTCAGAACATCATCAAATTGCATTAAATCGCTCATGCATGTTCTGGTAGATCTAGAGTTGGTGAACGAATCAAGGTCGAACTCGATCTCCACTCAGATTGTTGTCGTCATGTCTGCTGCCATCGCTTTAGTATCAGTACAAACATACGGAGAATATCTCCAAATCTTGTACAACTTTGAAGCCATGGCCTCTTCTGAGGGAAGTAGGTATGGAGGCAGAGAGTTTGTTGGAGGAGATGAGAAGCATAGTGATGTAGATGTGGTTGTTGATTAGGTGGAGGTGGAGAAAGGAAGTGATGCGGTGAAGTTTTTGAATAAGCGACATGGAAGGAGAGTCGAATCAGAAAAATGTGAGGAAAGAGGGTTGAAAAAGAGGGAAGGAAATGGACAGTTGCGTGGTACAGTTATATTTGTAAAACATGGATGAGTTTTTTTGGAAAGAGTAGAATAATTAAGGAGGGGAAAGAAAGGTATTTTAGACATTGCAAAAAAGTCTTTAGTTTGACCACTTTGATCTAGGCCTGCCAACGGATGTTTTCAGATGTGGATAGTGCCATATTCGCATTCACTTCCGCGGATATGGACGGATGTCGAAAAATTATCCTATCCGCCAACGACCGATAAATCTTGAATTATAAAATGAAAATTATAGTTTAACATAAATATTTTTCAATCCCATTAATTATTAAAATGTGCAAAATTAGCAAATATGATGATGATAACTAGTTTCAAACTGTTAACAAGCATTAAATGCATATAATATAAATTACTAACTTAATGAAATAATAAATGAATGTTTTTCACTGCACTAAAACACACATAATTTGAACTATAATCTTGACAAAAAGTGGATGGATAATTTTCGGATGCGGATGTCTTCGTATCCGCAACCGCATCCGTTTTTTCAGATATCGAATAATTAATCGCTTTTCGGATGCGGATGCGGACAGATTTCAGATTTCTCGAGTATCCATTGACACCTTACTTTGATCAGGGTTTTGCTTTATACTATAAAATAAAAATTAACAAGAGCCATAATGTATATAGTAAATTCAAAAGATATTTCCATAGTGCAAAAAGGTTAGGATTCAGTTTGACCAAACTTGATAATATATGTGCTTTAGTGGGAAAACAAAGATGACGTACTCATAATTTTTCAATCAGAAAAAACATAATATTTACGTACAAAATAGTATACCCAAAACTAAAGTAACCATGAAAGCAACATCAATAGTAAATAATTATATTGAGTACATATCTCCATTTTGAACTATCATAATTTTAGGGAAAAAGAAATTAATTTTTTGACAACATCTATATCGTATTATAGCAATTCAGATTCGAATTTAATGAAAAAACAATCCACGAATTGGTAATGGAAAAGAACTGTAATGTCCACAATAATTGTCGATGTACAAAACATTATACGAAGTCAAAAGCAAAATTCAAATCAAAGGATCTATAAAACTGACTAAAGATTAACTAGAGTTTTCCCCTAATATAACTATATAAATAGCTTTGAAATATTGGGATCGTAATTTAGATTCAGTTGATCTGAAAAGGGAAAACACGGCGAAACAACGTCTGTTTAAAAAGATGGAATATCTTACAAAGAAACCGATTTCAAAATTGAATAGATTTGATGAAAGTTAAGGTAAAGGGAAACCAATTTGAGAGAGTTGGAAATATAATAATGGTAAAGGAGGATGTAAAATATGTGTGTAGATTGGAAAGATGAAATAATGATTAAACCATGGCTTTCGATTCCTGCAGTTAGGCAGACGTGGGGGTGAGCAGTAGTCATTTTAAGTAAAAAAAAATGAACACTAATCCATTATATATTGAAATAAAGAGATAAAAATGGTGTCAAGTAAGCATGTTTTGGTTCCTGCTGCTATGCTCTTCGATAGACAAATTCTAAAAGTTAGAATCATTGAAAACAAATTTGTAAAATATCATTGTGAATCAAGATATTTTAAAATTTCAATATTTTTTACTTACAATTCTAGCTTTTATACAAAAACTTGGTACTTGCAAGTTTTTTCTCTTTTTTAAAATTCTCCAATAATTTTTTTTTTGTCATTTTATTCTTGGATGCTACTATTTACACCCACCTAAACACCTACTAACGCCATTTATATATTTAATAAAATTAAATCATAAAACCTACTACGAAAACCCATCTTAAACTTAAAAAAGTTTTAAAGGGTAAACGTAAATGTTATGCATAATCGAGAAACATAGAAATAAAATGAATTCTAATCCTATGACATAATTAATTTAAATTCAATCAACAATTAATGAGAGAAGCATACGAGACGAAAAATATTTTTCAATTTTAGATTAAGATTTGATGGATAAAGATATTTAATTATATTTAGAATACCTATGTAAATTAGTATTTTCACAATGTCGCTTATTTTCTAGGTAAAAAATAATGGTGACTAAATATATTTCACTTTATCGTGTTGTTTTCTATCATAATATGTTTCTTTGTTCTTTTCTGTTTTCTTGTTGAAACCTAAAAAGGTAATAATGATTAGATATTTTTGCCGAAATAGTAATAAAGGTTCTTTACTATGTTCAACTATAGCACATAATCTAGGATGCAAATTATTTTTTACTATGTTAATCTTAGATAGGCTTACATAATTTATAAAAAGATGGATAATCTACTTATAATTTAAGTCTATAACAACATAGTAGCAACAAAATTGATTAGATTTACATGACCGATGATGCATTAGATAAAGAGAAAATGATCTGCCGTGGATAAATTAAATGGAGATAATTTGATTGCATTTTTTGGAGATAAAGGGAAATGAAAAGATGGGTTGTGGTTTTGAGAAGATAAAAAATTATTAAAATGTGCAAACAAGGTTGGTAGTTTAAACTAGAGATTAAATGTCACAAGCTCAATCTTCAAGATCTACAATCGACAATCATTGATATTAATTAACCATGTTTAAAAAATTATGAAAAGATGAGCGCGACTGAGTGAAATGTTTGATTGGGTGGGATGATAAACGAGTGAGAGAACATGTTTAGGTGAGTATAAATAGTATCGCCCTTGTTCTAAAATAACATTTTCATCCTTAAGCATATTTACTTCTAACTAATCCTATTTAATTTTCCTATAGTCTCTTTATAAATTTTCTTTGGTATATAAGTTTATTTATACATTTTTTCATAAAAAATATGTGACTCGTTATAAGAAAAATCAAGTTATGCTTCGTCATATGTTGCCATAAAGCATATGTCTTATTACCCATAAACTCAATTGAAATCCTTCATTTGAGTTGCCCTCCTTTTCATTCCAACCGGATCTCTTCATTTTGGGACCAGATGTAGACATCATGAAGCTTTTTACAACTTGCGAGATTTTTGGAAATAACTGGCTTTGATACCAAATGAAAGCATATGGTATGATGTGATACCCCTATTTTTATGAACATTATTCCAGATATTTAAATAAAAGATGATTAAATAAATAATTAGGTAAAGTGTGAAAATATAAGGATTTTCCAAAAAACATTTTGGGTTTGATTTAAATGGAGAAGTGTTTTATAATGAGAAATGAATGAACATTTTGAATTAATTAAGAAAGAGAAGTTAAGGAATGGAAGTTAAGGCCCATTATCCCTTTACTCTTCTCTCCCTCTCCTTACTCTTCATTTCATTTCCTCATCCTAAAAAACACCGCTAACCTCTCCATAAAGAGAAAACAACAAAGCTTGGAAAAGAGGAAGTTATGGTAAAATCCCTTTACTCATAGTTAACTAAGGTCAATAATAAAATCATCTCATTTTCTATTTGTGTTTGATTATTGGATTTCTGTAAAACCATGATGGTTTTCCTTAATTTTAAAGTCCATTCTACAACCATGACTTATAAAGCATGGCTAGTTGCAAAAGGATTTCGTCAGGTTTAAGGTGTTGGTCATAACAAAATGTTTTCACTTGTAGAAATGCTTAAGTCCATTCAGATAATGCTAATTATTGCTGCATTCTAAAACTATAAAATATGAAAAATGGATATAAATATAGAATTTCTAAATGGTGAATTTGAAGATACCATCTATATATTGCAGCCCGAGGTTTTGAGGTCAGTAGAAGTGATGGCAAGGCTTGCAAGTTGTTAAAGTCCATTTATGGACTTAAACAAGGTTCAAGGAGTTAGAATAAGTGTTTTGATAAAGTAATCAAATATTTGGTATTTATCAGAACGAATAGGAAGTGTGCATATATTGAAAGGGACAAGGAAGTGTTATCGTGTTCTTATTTTTATACTGAAAAGGTTCAGTATGGAGAATTCCAAGTGTAGAAATATTCTGACGCAATATGGAATCATCCTTTTGAAGGGCGCTTCTCAAACTGATGAAGGGAAAGTGCATATGAAGAGGATGTTGTAAGCTTCAACAATCGGTTCCATAGTGTATGTCATGATATGTATTGGACTGATGTGGCGTACGCATTAGCATGCGTCTGTGTAGTTAAAGCGCTCGGTTGATACAATACGGTGGAGGTGCAAAAATCATAGCGGGAATACATTAAGGATATACCGAATATAGCGAATGACTCTAAAATAACATATAAAACTCATATTTGATGTTTTTACAAATATTTAAATGGTAATTAAATTAAAAATTAACATACAATTGTATTATAATTAATACATAAATAATTTTAAAAACATATGCGAATATACTATAAATAAACGTAAAACTATTATATAACATAATTGAATTTAGTAGAATATTAGAGTATTTTCATTTCTGAAAATATATTAATAATTCAATTAAACAAATTAGTTTCATAATTTTAATAATGTATAATTTTTATTTTTCAATTCATTTCTTTTAAGAAGATATAGCGGAAATAGTGGAACATAGGGAAAATAACGGGATATAGCGGAAATAGCGGGGATTAAAGCAGAAAGGCTATATTTGAGGCTATATGGAATAATTGTAGTGGTAGAAATCCGCTATGAGATATATTAGGATTATAGCAGAGTAGTAGCGGAGCATTAACTGCACAGGAATGCGTAACCCGATA
Organism: Allium cepa; assembly: GCA_030765085.1. Classification (NCBI taxonomy): domain Eukaryota; kingdom Viridiplantae; phylum Streptophyta; class Magnoliopsida; order Asparagales; family Amaryllidaceae; genus Allium; species Allium cepa. The sequence goes on from CM060941.1 coordinate 605,014,125, forward strand.
CTAGTTTCATCTTGGAGAAAAGCATAGGATGGATGTAAGATGTATGCTAAATTATTTAATAAATACTAGGGACTTATTCCTTCTATATGGGAATGCAGATCTCCTTGGAAGGGGTATATAGACTCTGGTTTTCAAAGTGATCGATGCTCGTAAGTCAGTGTCATGTTACATCTTTGCTATAAATGGTGGAGCCGTCCGATGAATTCCAAATGGGAAATTGTAACACCCCATATTTTTGGTAACATTATTTAGGATATTTAGTTAGAAAAATTAAATAAAATAATGTGTTAATTAGGGGATTGACATTTGATTTTAATTAAGGGGTAGTCATGCCATTTAATAATGAATTAAAAGAAGAGTTTAATATGAAATAGGAGAGGGGTAAAATAGAAAAGAGGCCATTCCTATATCCTTTTCCTTAGGTCTTGTATTCCTATACACATTCATTTCATTTGGAAAATTTTATAATTTAAGGTGCCGGCCACCATTGACAAGGAAAAGAAGAAGAAAAGTTAGGAAGAAGCTAATTCAAATCAAATCTATTCATATCTCAATCTCTTTAATCACAAAGGCTAAGGTGAATAATGTTTACATCTCATTTTTGATTGTATTTTTCGGTTTTAATATGAATTCCGAATATTTTGCAATAATTTTCCATGTTTATGAATGATAGAATGAATACATATACTTATTGACGAATTATGGTTATTCATATTGAATTTATGGTATGTTTTAAGGTGAAAATCTATTAAATGACATCCAAATGCCTTGCGAATTTTTGTCAAGGACATAAATATTATTTTAGAGATGGGTTTCGATTTTCACAATTTTTGGAATTAATGTGGATTTTATATGAATTTCCTAGTAAAGAAAATGATATCTTGGGTTATAAATTAATCACTGGTAAATAATAAAGGATTTAGGTCTGAAATTTTTATATGCCATAAAACATATTAAAATAGATTTTATGGAATTTTTCTAGATTTTTCCTAATTATTTTGATATGTATATAAAATTATTTAAGGTATAGGACTTAAATGTTTTATATAATTTAAAGAGGAGAATGGGATTCTTGCAAAATAATTTAAACTATTGAATATGGATAGTCAGCAGCCCTTTTGACAAAGTGTAGTACATTTTATTGGTAAAGAAAGAGCCAACAATCATATTTAGACATGTAAAGCATGTTAGGTGAAAAGAACTATTTGCTACATGTTTTCCACTATTTCGTCTACTTCGGCACCGGGTTCCGCCACCTCATCTTTGCTTCCGACATAGTCGAAACCAATGCATATGGTATCAGTTTACTAACACGTAGTGAATTGGATGTAGACGGAAGGTTTGGAGTTGAAACCAAGGGTCGAAGGGTTTGAGGCAGTCCTTTGTTTTTAAATTAAAGAATTACGCCTGATTGCTTTCGATTAAATGACTCTAAGCTAAGTAGCTTTTGACTAAGTCAAATGGTTTTAATGGTTTCGATTGGGTTATGCCTCCATTTTTAAATGATTGCTATGGAATGATTCGAAGCCTTTTAGCCGCCGCTTCCTACCTTTTGATCCATATGGTTTCAAAGGGGTTCCTTTTGTTTTCTTAAAATTTGGCCACCTCTCCAATGCTTTCGAAGGGATGGTTTCGACACCATTACTTCATTACTTAGGAATTGGTTTCGAAGCAGTAGCTTTCGACTTACATGTTTTAAAGGGCCCTTTTCTATAAGTAAACTAAAACCCAAATGGTTATAGAAGAGATATATCTAAAAGGTTTCAAAACAAATGCTTTCGTCTATAACGGGTTTCTGATCCTTTTTCTCTGCTTGAAGGAAGAATCCAAATGGTTTCGACCGAGACATTTTCAATGGTTTAGAAGGAATGAAATTTTGAATGGTTTCAAAAGGTTTCCACATAATTTAAATTGAACCCAAAGCGCTTTCGAAAGGATTGAGTTTTGACTGTTTCGAAAGGTTTTGATGAATGGTTTCGATAGGGGTGGTTTCCCAGGGTTTCGAAAGGGTTGAAGGAAAAAGTTTTTTCGTATGTTTTCGAAAGGCAATACTTAAAGGTTTTAAAGAAGGTTGTCTAATGTTTTAAAGTTTCTGAAGGATGGATTTTTATTGGTTTCGAAAGATTGGTTTTTAATGGTTTCGAAAGGTAAGGTTTGCCCTTTCGGCCTAGTTTAAGTAAAGGGTTTTACTTGGTTTCGAAGGGGTTACCTTCAAGGGGTTTCGAATAAGTTGTTTAAAATTTTAAACAAAGGTTTCGAATATATTGTATAGGCAGATTACCATAAGCATTTACAATTTAAAAAGGACTTTAACTTATTTGAAAGGATAGCCAATCCTTATTAAAATTCATCAACATTATTTTGAGTAAAGTGTGTATATCATGGCAAAATAGCTTAGAGTAAAGCTAAAGACTTATTTTCCTTGTATATATATATGATTTGAAGGACTAAATCATTTTGAAAAAAATTTCAAGGAAAATTTAAAGGGTAGTTAACTCTAAGAAAGTAATTCGGACAATTAGTCCATTTTTCAGGCAGTCAGCCTAGAGTTCGGACAGTAGTCCAGTTTGTGGGCAGTCAGCCCATTTTTATGAACAGATAGTTCATTTGTAGCATAATGGACCTTTAGATTATGTATGGGCAGATAGTTCACATATTACTTGTATTTACAGATAGATGGCCCATTTATTTAGCATAACGGATATTACTATTTTGATATAATAAGTTTAATAGACAGCTAGTCTATTTATTTGGCATAACATATATTTCTATTTGGATATAATCAGTTTGATTAACCATTTGGTTGCAGGAAAGGATTGCAAAATATATGTTTGAAAAGGATATTAGTGAGGGGAAACCCGTTCCATTAAGCGGCGTGGTCTCACTTAATATCAGTAAACCAAGATGTAACAGAATTATTCACACATGCTTTATGTTTGACTTAAAATTTTTGTTTCCCCTTAATCTCCCAGGTGCTCAAAATTGATTTGAGTAAGTCGAGGATTAAGATTTTCAGGCTTTTAGTCTTTTGGAAAATATAGCTTCCATAGACGAGCAGGTGACTGACGCATGGCTATTTAGGAGTTTCATTTTTGATTCCGCGGTGTTTATTAAGTCAGTTATGACTATATTGCTTTAATCAACCAAAGGGGAATCATCATATATCTCTCTTGGCGTATCTTGTAAATGATATATTTAATCATTGCCTGGGAAATGATATGGTATCATGTAACATGGATATGAATTATTTTTTTGAAATGTAATCAGCAAAAGGTTGTTTTTTAAAATATGTGATTTTGTTCATATTCTTGTGCTTCTGATATTATGGATACTATTATCATAACCGTATTTCGTGACTATAAGTTAATACTATGGATGGATGACTGCAGCATCTGTAACATTTAGCTTTTAGCCACCAGATACAGGTGTTTCAGAAATGGTAGATGATTCCATGATGACGGCCAAATACAGCTCTCTCAATGAAGGAACTAAGGAAGTGGTCTGGGTGCACAAGTTTTTAATTGAGTTAGGAGTGATTCCCAACATATAAAATCCAAAGACATTGTTTTGAGAAACAATACGATGATGAAGATAAAAAAGGTGTCTAAAGCATATAAGAAATTGAGACACATTCTTCGAATGTTCCACCTAATTAGAGAACTCATTGAGAAGAAAGAGTTCTTGAGATGTTGTTTCGACCTAGGTGCGTAACTTAGATTGAGATGTTGTTTCGACCAAGGTGTGTGTCTTGACCTTAGGAACATTTTTCAAGTTCTTTGACCTTATTTTCCGACTATGCCAAATTTCCCCCTAGCTTTTTACCTTGCCCTTTCGATTACAAGATAGCGCTTTCATTAAGCACCTTCTAACCATTCCTATGCTCCTTAACATCTTTTGTATTTAGCATGAGGTGGGAAATCCCACAACACTTACCCTCTTAAGCATACTTTTGTAGAATACAAAGTGTACTTTGTTTCATACAAACTTGTCTTTCTTTCTCATGCAATGGTTAACAAGAACTCATATATCTATATTCTCTTTCCCATCCTTTTGGTAGCAAATATTATATATTACAGCCTCGATCACTCGGAGAAAGCTTGTTGATCATTCCAAAAGACCCTTTATTAGTGTGACATTCACGGCTCATTCTTTGTTGGTAGTATAATCATCCAACATGATTTCCCACCGATTCTCCTTTCTATCCAATGGGCTTTTGCTCCCCCTATTTCAACCTCCTTGCCCCCGTGACTCGAAAGCTCTATGTCGTATTATGAATGTTCTGAGAATAACGAGGTGCCGTTAGGAAAGGAGTACTTAGTGGTTCCATTGTACCTGGACCCGATGATGTGTATTTTGTTGCATTGATTGTAGGTTGGCCCATTAAGACTGGTGGTTATGATGTATTTTACTTACATGACCGCCAAGTTATTCCACAAGTGGTTCCTTCATCACCACTTTGCATACTAGTTTAGGTCAATTACCAAAATGTTTGCCTAGGTAAGAGGTTTTTGCTGAAGTTTTGAACGTGCGTTGATCGCATGCTTGTGTTGTTAAGCTAACCTTCTTTTGATGTTTATGCATTGTTGCGTTTGATATTTATCCATGTCAATATTTTCCTTGTAATGGCTAATAATTATGATATGTTTGTTCCACATGATTGCTTGGTTGCTTGCTCAATTAGCAACCTTTCTCACTGCTATCGTGCATACTTATATGTGATCAATCACTAACAAGTTTGGTAGAGTAAATAATTTCTATGACTGATGCTTCCATTGGCTCGTACTTTACATTTCCTGTATGAACACTTACACAAGAACGTATGTATCTTATAAAAATTATAAATGAAATTACCATACCAAATTTAGATTCGTTATTGTGTTGTATTTGTATAACATCCTTGCTTAGATATTAGCGTGTTAGTAATCTTTTATTGAATCCTCATGCACTCGTGCATGGTCCATCACTAACTAGTTTGGCATGGTGAAAACACCGATGTAGTAGTTACGTGTTGTTTCGCTAGCACTTTCGGAAACTCTTTCTATTACCCTAGTATTATGTTTTAGTGATGATAATTATATCTCTACATATATCTAGTATACTATGCAGGTACAACGAGCTACTGAATCATAGAATCAAGGATGAGAGCAAGATGATTGTCAACATTTCAGGAGCTATAAAAATATACATCGTCTAGTCTAATATATGTATTTGGTCCAAGATTTACTTGTAAAATCTCCTTAGTAGTTTACACCCATGCACGCACATACCTACATACAAATAGTTTAAATTATCATAGAGTTTTAAAGGATTTGAAAAGCAAAGTTCATAAAAAAATGGAAGTTTCAATACTCATTCGAATGAATGGTTGTTCTCAGTCGATTGAGGGGAGTCAATTGAGAAGAATATCTAGCTGACTGAACTTCAATATTTTATTATACTTGTTAATTATAAAAAAAATTCTTGCGTAAATTCAGGCTCTTATCTAGTAGAATAGCATTTTGGCAAGAAATTTGAGCCGATCGTCGGCTATGGACAACCGAATAAGGATCTGCCTAGTCCACCGCTGTCGATAAAGAAGTCTGGGCCGATCATCAACGGCGAGCACCCACTTAGTGGCCATGTCCAAACCATGGACTGATAGGGGTCATCATCGTTGATAAAGAAGTTTGGGTCGATCACCAACAGTGAGCGTCGAATTGGCATTCACGTCCTGACTATAGCCTGATCGCGCTCGTCGTTGCCGACAAAGAAGTTCGGGCCGATCATTAATGGTGAGCACCCACTTCGCGATCATGTCTTCACCATGGGCTGATCGAGCTCATCATTGCCAGCAAAGAAGTTTGGACCGATCGTCAACAATGAGCACCCACTTGGCGGTCTTGTCCTGAGCATGGGCTAATGGGATCGTCATTGCTGGCAAAGAAATTTGAGTTGATCATCAACGGCGAGCACCCACCTGGCAGTTATGGCTTAACCATGGGATGATTGGGCCCATTGTTTCCAACAATGCAGTTTCAGCCAATCGTCAACGACAAGCGCCCACTTGGTGGTCATATCCTGACCACAGGCTGATCGGGCTCGTCGTTGCCAATAAAGAAGTTTGGTGAGATTGTCAAAATGGAGAGCACCCATATTGTGGCCATGTCCAGACCATGGGCTAATCAGTCTTGTCCTTGCCGACAAAGTAGTTTGGGTCGATCGTCAATGGCAAGCACCTACTTGACGATCATGTCCTAGATATGGGCTGATCGAGCTCATCGTTGCCGCCAAAGAAGTTTGGGCTAATTGTCGATGACGAGCACCCACTTGTCGATCATTTATAACCATGGGTTGATCAGGTTCATCGTTTCCGACAAAGAAGTTTAGGCTGATTGTCAACAGCGAGCACACACTTGGTGGTCATGTCCTGACCATGGGTTGATTGGGCTTATCGTTGCCGGCAAAGAAGTTTGGGCCGATCGTCAATAGCGAGCACCCACTTAATAGTCAAGTCCTAACAACTGACCGGGCTTGTCTTTGATGGCAAAGAAGTTTAGCCGATCGTCAATGGCGAGCATCCACTTGGCGGTCATGTCCTGACCATGTGCCGATTGGGCTTGTCGTTACCTTTGAAGAAGTTTGGGCCGATCATCAACGTGAGCACCCACTTGGTGGTCATGTCCTGACCATTGGTTGACCGAGCTTATCGCTGTCGGCAAAGAAGTTTGGTCGATCGTCAATGGCGAGCATCCACTTGGCAGTCTTATCCTAACCATAGGCTGATAGGCTCGTCTTTGTAGGCAAAGAAGTTTGGCTAGATCATCAACGATGAGCACTCATTTGTCGGTCATGTCCTGACCATGGGTTGATTGGGATTAATATTGTCGATAAAGGAGTTTGAGTCGATCGTCAATAGCGAGAACCAAATTGGCGGTTATGTCCTTACTAAGGGCTAATCGAGCTCATCATTTCCGACAAAGAAGTTTGGACCGATCATCAACGATGAGCACCCAATTGGCGGTCATGTCCTGTTCATAGGTTGATCGGGCTCATCCTTGCCGACAAAGAAGCTTGGGCCGGTCGTCAACTATGAGCGCTCACTTGGCTGCCATGTCTTGACCATGGGCTAATTGGGCTTGTAGTTGTCGGCCAAAGGTTTGGGGTCGATTGTCAATAACGAGCACCCATTTGGTGGTTATGTCCTGAACTTGTGCTGATCTAGCTCGCTGTTGTCGGCCAAAAGTTTGCCCAAGCTTTCCATTATGCGTCAAAGCTATTTTCAAAGCTTTTCATGATGCGTTAGAGTTCGTTTCCCTTATTATACAATAGCCTCGCCCATATAGTCCTAGAAATCGGATTTTTTTTTGGCATGGGATGGTTGTTTGACAACATTGATCATTAGTAGTGGTTTTGCATACCCTATCCATGCTATTCGGTAAGACCGTAATGATTGACAATACACATATCCATAATCGATGTAGTTATAATGGTTAGTGCAGCAAAATAAAATAGAGGTTTTTGAGCACTCTATGTTTTCTCGGATACTGCACTGTCCATGGTGATAAGAATGTAAGCTTCATTCCCTGTATCCCTGCTAATAAAAGATAACCTTCCCCAAATCTGGTCGGGTACCCCCAGGCTAAGTGGAAATTTGCTCCAGGAGTAGGTTTCCTTTTTGGAGCAAGAGATGCTCTATCTTAGAGTTGTATTATTACATCATTTTCTGCTAGAGTGCCACATTTTTCAAAGTAATCTCATCCCGCTTCTCCTCGATTAGATCAAGGACATGTTTTGAAATTCCTCAGTCTCCCCTGAATTATAGTAGGTTAACCTATGAGATGGGACTATAGTTTCGAGGGGAAGCATAGCCATTAAATCGTAGGCCAAAGCAAAATGAGTATATCCTATTGTAGTTTCAGAGAAAGTGCAACACATAAAGCCTAATGGAAGCGTATCCGTCCGAGCTTCCTTGTCATTTTCCAAACGTCCCTTTATGTGAGGTTTGAGAACCTTATTGACCTCTTTAACCTATCCGTTGGCTTATAGGTGAGGCATTCTATAAAAGATTATCCTAATTCCATATTTTCGATAGAATTTGGTGAATTCATGACTATCAATTGCCATTCATTATTCGAGACCATCTGGGGAAGAACTCCACATCTGATAAAGTAATCTGCTACCACAATTGCATACTTAGCTCTACCCATGGCTATTAGAAGCTCGTCATTTAGATCAATGCCTATGAGATTTCCTTTTTTAGGGCCCATTTCCAGTGTAGTCTCTTTGACTGGCGTGATGTACGTTACCCAATATTTTATTAGCCTCTCTTACAACCGTTCGCCTTAGCAGTGGGTTAGTGATAACTCTTCTATATAGGTTGCCATACTATATGGCATACCTATTGCACATTACCTTTCTTGCTTCATTCCGTTAAAGGGTGAATTTTTTAATAGGATCAATCCAAAAGCGATCCATTTCCTAAGCAATCCAATCTTTCCCAAACCATTAGCATCTCGATTTTCCTTCCATGAAATGTACTTAACCCATATGGCATATTATACATTAAGCAAAGCCTTTGTCCTTTTTCTTTTAAGTAGGACACAAATCATTCTCCGCTGACTTAGAACTCCTAAAATGCTTAATTCATAGCCATTTGCAGGTCGCTATGGATACACAGTTTCTAGATTTACAATTCTTTTGCTATTTCCAATTGTGATATTATTGTACTGCACTCTATCATTCAGTCTAGCTTATAAGGTAAGTGGTCTATCTGACCCATAAGGGTCAATAACATTCGTTCTTGCCCATCAATTAGTATTATTCTCACTTCAATGAGTGTCGCATAGTCATATGGCATGGTATTACTTATCCTTAGGTATTTTTTATTAAAATCATTCTAAATTTATTCATTAAAGTAACTCATACATTTGCATTGTTGTCCCCACACTTTACAGGGTGTTAAAGCTTTATGGTATCATGCTTCATATTCATACGAAGTTGACTTCATCTCTGGGTTTTTTTAAAAAGATTATGATCCTCCATTTCTAGGGATGTCTACTCCCACCTATGAAATTGGTTAGAATTACACTCCATTATCTCTAAATGGGATAAATCTAGTCTCTTATTGTCCTTGAGGGAGTTGTACCCCACCTCCGGGACTATGAATTTTAAGCTCCACTGTCTGATTACTTTGTCCCTTATAATTTTCCTGTACACGTATCTTTGGATATCTAGTAGGAGGAAATGCTCTAAAGTCCATGGGGGACACAACACCGTGCCTCCAATTTTACTTTATACCCTTTCATCATTTCTGTCGAGGGACCACGGTCTAGAGTTTATGGCATTCTGGTGGAATTACCCTAGCATTTCAACACAGAGCAAACCTACGAGATTTATCTATGTCTGTTGGTATCATGACAACAATTCTTATGGAACGTTTGATATTTGTCGATTCCAATCTTATGCAGTTGTTGACTCTCTGATCCTTAATTTGTTGCAATCCATGACTTCTCCAACAGTGAGATATATTCATTTTGGAGTTTTTGTAAGCAGTAAAAATGGAAACTTACCTTATCTTATGAAATGTTCCTTTTCCATGGCTTTTCTTCATCAACCTAGTTGACATTTATCCATCCTTTTGCTTGATATCCAAGTGTTAATAAATTAGTGCCCCCAAACGGCTATCAAGTAGTCTCTAAATATTACATTGATGGAGGTAAGCAATGAAGTCCTATCGCTTCATAGCTTAACTGGTTCCATACGCTAAATGTACTGCCTTAAATGTATTCAAGGGTTGGTTTTTCCAATGCATTGTTTCACAACTAGTGTCTTAAAATCCAAGGGTTGACTGCGTATCTGGTGTTCAAAGTGGACTAATGTGGTTCATCTTGCCAAGCTCTGGTTTTCTGCTCCACTCTTCTAACATTCGACACATTAATCAATGATTTGCTCCCGCTATTGGAATGCTTCCTTAATTTTCTTAATGGGCCGTGTCGTACCCCCTATGTAATTCATCGACCACTTGTGCACAATTGGTATGGACTTAGCCAGTCCCAGTAATCATTTTATCATCCATTGACCATAGTTTCAATGAGGGAATTAGAAGAATTTGCTATAGCTGCCCCTGGTTCGACATCATCCTTTTTGGTTTGGCATCGAACCGCTTTCTAGGTCTAGCTTCGGGATGAGCTCTTGCTCATCTCCCCCTTCTCATTTCTTCTTCCAACTCTTGGACCTTCTTGATCAAATTCTTTATCAGAGTGATCAAAGTGTGACCCACTTTGTCTTTTGGATCCCTTAGACTATGATCACCCTAGTGTTCAAGTATTGAACTAATAGTTTGCACCTGCCTCAAGCCTGTCAAAGTTGGTCCATCACTGCTTGATGTTGGGTAGTGAAACATTCGTTAGCTTGGATAGAAATCTATCTAGGTTGCATTTGGTAATTACAACTACTAGCAATGGAGTACTTGTTGAGTAATCATCCTGATTGCAGTTGTTTGATTGGGTGTACTAATGTTCCCTGCGTTCTTTTTAGTAGCACCACACTTATTCTTTGATATCAAAGGCATACTGAGAATCAGTTCTCAGCAAAAGCACAAAAATGTTTGTACCAAAAATGGGCAAACACCTCCAATTGATTAGTTATAGAGCTATGAATATTTAACGTATAACACAATTGTTACATTTTTATTATGATTGATTTCTAGAGAGAAGATCACACATAGGTTATGCAAAAAGTAAGTTGTAGTAAAGTAATGAACATAAAGATTTATTGTGGTTCAACCAGAATGTGCCTACATCCACTATCCATTTTTATTTTTCTTCTTCTAGATATATGATATAATGTTCGGGATACAAAATAAAATGGTTTGAAATTCAATAGAAAGTAAGATATATTCAAGGATGTCTGTTCAGCCATCCTATTTGGCCATTCTTGGCTGCCTATTCCTGTTCGGCTTTCTCTATTAAGAAGTTTCGGTTAGGTGATTCCTACTAGGATGTTCCCACTAGGCTATTCCTACTAGGTTATTCTAGCTAGCTATTCCTACTAAATTTTTCCTGCTAGGTTATCCCTACTAGCTGTTGCTGCTAGGCTGCTCCTGCTAGCTGATCCTGCTAATTTTCTCCTACTAGCTCTGACTTGTCTGGCATTACCACTGAAAGCTTGGCACTCTAGGATTCTACTCCCCTTTGTTGGATGCTTTGGTATTTATAGGTGTGAAAGATAATGTGGTTAACCGAAAGTTAGGTAATTTCCATGTATAACTTGCCTAGAGGGAATTATTATTTCCTGATATATGCAGATTTCCTCCCTTATCTACACTGCTAGGCCGGATGAGAACTCAGTCCAAGGGGTGTTGGTCCAGTTCGGATGGATGTCGATAGGTTGTTGTCTAAGTTCATTCATTTCTATGTTACTTGGCCTCTCTTGGTTTGGTGGGTCAGTTGTGTGGTTGGTTCAACTTGGCACTTCTTTATTCAAACCATAATGCCCTTGGTTTGGTATTCCTTAAGCACCGATCAAGATGACTTAGTTGGTATGCAGGGGTACTGAACAAGACATCCTGGTCGGTACCTTTGCGTACCAATCCAGTATTCCTAGTCGGTACCCCTGGGGCACTGACCATGACTCCTTGTTCGGTATCCTAGGGTACTGAGCATAAGAGATGATGGTGGAAAGGTCGCCTTACTTCCTTTTCTTCCACTCTACCTTGATCTCCATCAAACCTTACCTTAGAAATGTTTAAGCACTCAGATTTTTCACAGGACTATTCCTTATGTCTATAAAAATGTTGTGCTTGCTGGAACTCAAATTTGGGTGGGTTGGCTAAAAGGCACAGGTCAGTACCACCGTGCTACATTTTCTTTTATGCCATAACTCCTTCATTTCAAGCTAGAATTTAATTAAACTTGGACTAGTAGCTTCGTATCATTGAGTAGAGTATTCCAACACCTTTAAATGTTCCATTTTCCTGAATTAGGCAATAGCTTTCTATGGTGGGGCCCAAATTGGTTAGGTAGTGGACAAATTTTTAGAATGATCGTATCTTCCAATGCATAATTCAGATTAAGATGCTGTTTCGACTTAGGTGCATGTCCCGACCTTAGGAATATTTTTTAAATGCTTTGACCATATTTCTAGACTATACTAAATTTTCCCCTAGCGTTTTTCCTTGCCTTTGTGATTACAGATGGCGCCTTTGTTATGCACTTTCCAGCCATTTTCTATATTCCTTAATGTCTTTTTGTCTTCGCCATGCCATGGGAAAAATTACCCACAACACTTCCCCTTGAAGCGTACTTTCATAGAATACAAAGCGTTCTTTGTTTCATCCAAACTCGTCTTTCTTTCTCATGCAATCATTATGTCGGACGTCAGACGTTTATATCCCCTTTCCCATCCTTTTGGTAAGTTTTCCATAGCTATTATATTGTATAGCCTCGACCACTCGAGGAAATCTTATGGATCGTTCCAAGACATCCTATAACAGTGTGACGTTCGTAGCTCATTCTTTCTTGGTAGTATAATCATTCGGAATGATTTCCTACCGATTCTTATCTCCGTCCGATAGGCTTTTGTCCCTGTAGTTCGACATCCATACCACCATGTCTTGAAAGCCCTATGTCATCGTATGAATCTTTCGAGAATAACGAGGTGCCATTGGGAAAGGAGTACTCGGTGATTCCATAATATCTGGACTTAACGATGTGTATTTTGTTGCATTGATTGTAGTTTGGCCAATTAACACTTGTGGTTATGATGTATTTTTTCTATATGACTACCAAGTTATTCCATTAGTGATTCCTTTATCACCACCATTCATACTAGTATAGGTCGATCACCAAATTGTTTGGCTAGGTAAGAGGTATTTGCTGAAGTTTTGAACATGCGTTGATCATTTGCTTGTGTTGTGAAGCTAAACCATTTTTGATGTTTATGCGTTGTTGCGTTTAATATCAATCCATGTTAATATTCGCCCTGTCCTGGATAGTAATCATAATATGTTTATTTTACATGATTGATTCGTTTCTTGTTCCATTAGCCACCTTTCTCGCCGCTATCACACATGCATGTATGGGATTAATCACCAACAAGTTCGGTAGGGTAAACAGCTCCTATGATTGATGCTTCCCTTGGCTCATCCTTTATATTTCCTGTATGAACACTCACATAAGCGCATGTATATCTTATGAAAATTATAAATGAAATTACCATACCAGATCTCATTAGTTTTTGCATTATGTTTGTAATATATCCTTGCTTAGATATTAGCCTATTAGTTATCTTTTATTGAATCCTCATGTACTTGTGCAGGTTTCATCACCGACAAGTTTGACATGGTGAAAACACCGGTGAAGTAGTTACGTATTATTTTGCTAGCACTTTTGCCAACTCTTATTGTTAGAACCCTAGTTTTATGTTTTAGTGACGGTAGTTATACATACATACATACATACATACATACATACATACATATATAATACACAAAACTATGCAGGTGCAACAAGCTCATGAGATAATCAAGGATGAGAGCAAGATGGATCATCCATATTTAAAGAGCTATAAAAATATACATCGTTTAGTCTAGTGTATGTATTTGGTCCTAGATTTAGTTATAAAATCTCCTTGGTAGTTCATATGCATGCACGTACGCACCTGCATACAAATAGTTTAAATTATCAAAGAGTTTTAAAGGATACGAAAAGGAAAAGTTTATAAAAAATTAGAAGTTTCACTGTTAAGTCGATTGAATAGTTGTTCTTAGTCGACTAAGGGCAGTGAACTGAGAAAACCGTCAGTTAACTGAACTTTGATATTTTATTATACTTGTTAATTTAAAAAAAAGTCCTGCATAAATTCAAGTTCTTATTCAGTAGTCTGGCACTCTATACTCAGTCGACTGATCAAGTCTATAATGGCTAGTTGTGAAAAGACTTCTTCGAAAGTTGCGTTCGTCCGAAGCACCTCTACAAATAGAAATGGTTATGATTGTGGTTGCAACCATGTAACGAATCTCTTAGATATATACATACATACATACATACACACATACATATATCACTATTGAATTCATTTCTAATTTTCTAATTCTATCTTTCTTGATATCTTCTCACTTGAGCACTTATTTATACTATTGCATTCTATTTCAATTCAATACTCAAGAATTATTTCAATCACTTCCATATTCACAAAGCACACATCGTGAATCATCTAGGAGATTATAAGAGGATTTGTACTCACAGTCAAAATCCGTGTTTAGAGAACACAAGCTTGTCTACTCTGAAAAATATGTTTTATTGCCTGTTCCTCCAAGCGAAATGAAGGTAATTGGTTAAAGGAAATTCTATAGACGAGCTTCGAGACTTGATGTAGGACAGGATGCCCAAACTAGTATAAAAATCATAGCGTGATTGCTTTTACTTACGTTATTCTATTATACTTTGCTTACTAGTATTGATTAGTTTATACTGCATTAGTAAATATACATGCCTAAGCCATATTATATACGATGAGTTTGCACTTTCACTTCCTTCGCCCAAGCATATTTGCGCAGATTCAACCACTGATAAATTTAGCAAGGTAAACATAACCTAATAGAGTGCCTTTGTAATCCAACCCCATGCGTCCTTGTTTGTTCTCATGCACTTTCAGCATTCTAATTTGCTCATTATCATATACATATTCCAACGAATACTTTAAACACGTTTGCCCAAGTGTCAGTCTGTTGATAGTCTTCATAGGCCATCCCAATATTGCTGCTTGCACTGAGCCTTACGACCGTTAGTCACGTTTTTCTACGAGAAAGCTCAATTATCTATTGTTGACAGAAATCCAAAGCTAAATGTCAGGCATGAAACAACTAGGCGGTTTTCATGTCCTGACCATTGGTAAGTTGAGTTCTCCATAGCTATCCTTAAAGCATGTAGTCGATAATCAATGGTAGACATCCAGTTAGGGTCATTTTGGTCTGCCATTATGGTGAGAAGTTTGAGCCGATCATCTGCTGTGGACACCTAAATACGGATCTCTCTAGTCCACGGTCGTGACAAAGAAGTTTGGGCTGGTCAATAACGATGAGCACCCACTTGGCGGTTATGTCATGACCATGGGCTGATCGGGATCATCATCATCTATAAAGGATTTTGGAATGATCATCAATAGCGAGCACCCACTTGGCGATCATGTCCTAACCATAGGCTGATTGGGATCATCATTTTCAGCAAAGAAGTTTGACCGATCATCAACGGTGAGCACCCATTTGGCGGTCATGTTCTGACCAAGGGCTGATCGGGCTCGTCGTTACTGGTAAAGAATTTTGGACTGATCGCCAACTGTGAGCACCCACTTGGCGGTCTTGTTCTGACCATTAGCTGATGGGCTTGTCATTACTGGAAAAGAAATTTGTGTCGATCGTTAACAGCAAGCACCCACTTTGCAGTCATATCCTGACCATGGGCTAAACGGACTTGCAATTGCCGGCAAAGAAGTTTCGATCGATCAAGCATATAGTTGCTGGCAAAGAAGTTTCGTTCCATCATCAACGGCGAGCACCCACTTTGTGGTTATGTCCAAACCATGGACTGATCGCGCTCATCGTTGTTGGCAAATAAGTTTGGGCCGATCGTCAACGAAATGAATCCACTTGATGGTCATGTCCTGACCATGGGCTGATCAGGTTCTTCATTATCGCTAAAGAAGTTTGGGCTGATCAGGCTCGTCGTTATCGCTAACGAAGTTTGGGCTGATCGTCAATGGCGAGCATCCACTTATCGGTCATGTCATAATCATAGGCTGATCGGGCTCGTAGTTGATGGCAAAGAAGTTTGATACGATTGTCAACGGTGAGCACCCACTTGGCGGTCATGTCCCGAGCATGGCTAATTGGGCTCGTCGTTGCCGAAAAACAAGTTTGGCCCGATCGTCAATGGCGAGCACCCGCTTAACGGTTATGTCCTGACCATGGGTTGATCGGGCTCATCATTGATGGCAAAGAAGTTTAGGCCAATTGTCAATGGCGAGCATCCACTTGGCGTTCATGTCCTGACCATGTGCTCTCAGGCTCATCGTTGTCGATAAAGAAATTTGGGCTAATCGTCAATGATGTACACCCACTTGTCGGTCATATCCTGACCATAGGCTGACCGGGCTCATCATCGTAGGCAAAGAGGTTTGGGCCGATCATCAACGGCGAGCACCCATTTGGCGGTCATGTCCTGACCATTGGCAGATGGGCTAGTCTTTGTAGGAAAAGAAGTTTTGGTAGCACCCACTTTGCGGTCATATCCTGGCTATGGGTTGATTGGGCTCGTTGTTGCTGATAAAGAAGTTTGGGTCGATCATCAATAGCAAGCACCTACTTGGCGGTCATGTACTTACCATGGGCTGATTGATCTCGTCATTATCAAGAAAGAAGTTTGGACTAATCATCAATGACAAGCACCCACTTGGATTCATGTCCTAACCATGGGCTGATTAGGCTTGTCGTTGTCGGCAAAGAAGTTTAGGTCGATCATCAACGATGAGCACCCACTTGGCTATTATGTCTTGACCATGGGCTGACCGAGCTCGTTGTTGCCAGCCAAAGGTTTAGGGTTGATCATTAATAGCAAGCACCCATTTGGCGGTCATGTCCTGACCATGGGCTGATCTAGGTCGCTATTGCCAGCCAAAGGTTTGTCCAAGCTTTCCATGATGGGTCAAAGCTTTTGTTAAAGCTTTCTATTATGTGCCAAAGTCTGGTGCCCCTAGAATGCAACAGCCTCGCCTATATAGTCCTATAAATCAGGACTTTATTTGGCATGGGATGGTTGTTTGATAACATTGAACGTTTGTCATGGTTTCACATGCCTTATCCACGCAGTTGGCAAGACCATGATGATTGACAATACATATATCCATAATCAACACAGTTGCAATAGTCAGTGCAACAAAACAAAGGTTTTGAGCACTCCATGTTTTCTCGGATACTACTTCTTCCATAGTGATAAGAACGTAGGCTTCTATGATAACCCATATTTCAGAAGGTTTAAATCGACAATGATCACACATGTCAAACTTAAACAATCCGGAACATAGGTAATCAATGGGGAAAAATGAAGAATAATAAGAAAAGAAGAAGAAAAAAAATCTCACCGGAATATAATAATCAAATAATAAATTCATGAAGCTGTTTATATTATACATTTGATTAAAATCTACACAACATTTTGCAGAGATATATACATACATCGGGGATAAATGAAAATAATGCAGCAGACAATGTGATGCGAAGAATAATAATAGTAATAATATATCAAATCTTTGTCTTCGTCCTTCGAAAAATGATCTTCAATAGACTAAAAAACTTTGGGTTAACCCGAATAGACAAAACACTCGAGTCAGGACTAAAATACTCTTATGTAAGTCAAATCGATATCATGAAATACGAGTACAATAAGGTAAGAGATGTTACAGGATTCCGTCACCTAAGGATCCATTAAACTATCTATATGTTATAGTGCACGCTATAATGGATAATGTATATCAGTAAAATAAATATCAAAATAGTATTAAGGCTTTACATTTATCCCCCTTAACACATTTTTATACCATTTAGTCTATGCAGGTCGTGTAACACAACCAGTAACGTCGATAGCCAGTGAGTCCCTTATAGGTACAGTACTAAATCAAAGTCGTAATAGGCTCGTATATGGATAAATATGACAAGGCATGTGAGCAAATGCCCAAGGTAGCATCCGTGGCCGACTACGACAGTCAATCCGAACAAAAATGGTACACCCATTGAATGTGAAATCACAATAATACGAGAGATCAACATCGCTAGAGGAAACCTCAGTGGCTGGACATAGGCTCCTATTGTAGTCATTTTAATTATGGAACGAGCGTCAAAGCTATCCATCATCATTCTCTTACTTCGTTCTAGTAAACATTCGCCAGTTCAACCACTACATTCTAGATATCAACCACTATGTACACGGTTGTTAAAATGATTCCAATATTGACAGAGAGTATGCCAATAAGAGGCTCCAGTCTCTTTAGCAACCGAACGTCGATTTACACACTAGTTGGTTCTTTTACATTTCGAAAACAATTCGTACTTGATATCAAAATATCATATTCACTTTAAAATCAAACCCATTTTGAAATCATCATATTCTCTTCAAAATCATATTTTATTTTAAATGTCAATTCAGTTCGATAAATCGAATTCACTTCAAAATTTGTTTTGAATTAAAATTTAGGTTATAACTTCACTTTAACCCAATTTGCAATTAAATCCAAGATTTAAATATAAAAATCCCATCCTTTTGACCAGTTTAAATTTTTAGAAAAATAGTTTTAATAGTTTTAAAACAGTGGAATTGTTAAAATAGTTTAATAGAAAATAGTTCGAGTATTAAAAATGGTTTATATATTAAAATAGTTTGGAAAACCAAAATAATTTGAATATGTAAAGAATATAGATTTTAAATCATTTATACTAAAATAATTCATTTAAAAATAGTTTCAAAGTCAAACTGGTTCACTTTTCAAATTATCCAATTCAGATTAATCAATTCAATTTCGATTTCAAATCGAATTTTATTTTGCTTCCAAATTAATTTCAATTTCAATTCCAAATTAGTTTGACTTTCAATTCCAAATAAATTTCAATTCCGATTCCAAATTAATTTCAATCAACTATCAAATTTAAACCATTTTGACTTATATCAATTTCGAATTCGATTTCCAAAATATCGATTCAAAACACTTAAATCAAATTTACCTTCAATATCCAATTTAAAATCCAAATCTTCAAATATAATTCAATTATGAGCTCAATTTTGAAATATCGTTTTGTATCACTTTTACTTAGCAATATTAAAAGTTGAAATAAAAGTCCAATCTTTTAAAACAAATCAATTTCTGAAATTCAAATCATATTTCGCTTATAACTTTAAAATCTCAACTTCGATTATTTAAATAATTTTGGTTATCAAATTTGAATTTCAATACTTCGAGCTCATATAGTTCGATTTCCATAAATTTGAATTTTTACTTCTTAAAATCAAATCCTTTAAATAATTTCAAAACAAAAAATTTAAAATCATTTAATTTAACCAATCCGCGTCCGTATATAACTTTCTATCCTATGTCCAAATGAATCGGTCATTCTAATTTAATTTAGGGATGGATATATATCATTTCAATCCAAAATAAATGTCATAGGTATATATCATTTCAACTTATTTCTTAATTTATTCAAAATAATTCAATTTATAGTTTTACATACTGTAAATAATATACATGATATATTTAACATAAATAAACAACCAAATCATCCAAAATAGCAATCAATAACATCTATCTCAATCGATCATCCAAAAAGTTAAAAACCACAACAACCAACCAATTATCAAAAATTGGGATTTTTACCAACAGTTAATTAAATTTAACTGTCAATTCAAATTTTATAAATTAATTCATATGTCAATTTAAATGTCAATTAAATTTATCAAGCAATAATTAATAAATTCAATTCACTTCACCGTATAATTCAACCACATAAAAAAAATTAGTACCTTTGAGCGTATAAACACTCACCTTTCTATTTGAAACTGAAAATATCTTCAGCTTCGAATAAATTCCAGCTCGATCCCAAATCATAGACGCTGTCAAAACGAAATATTAGCAACTTGTTTCACGCAAAATGAACATCGTACGAGAGATTTACAATTTTATCAGTATCGATATAATTAATATACTAATTAACCAAAATTAAAATTAAATAAAAAAACTAACCTTAACATGCGTGCCTGCTCCATCATCTCCTTGTCAAGATTCCGTTCATTTGAGCATGCCACTCGCCTACCACGCATAGCCGCCCATACCAATGCCTGCTCCCCGTTGGTCTCATGCCTAGTCGCGCCTGCGTTTGTCGCCTCGGGTCGCGACATACATTTTCCCCTTTTTTCTACGCGATCGAGCTTCATCGCATGCTCACCTCCACCCATTCCCAAATGCTGATCAAACTAGAATCGAGCCTTCAAATTTTGCTAATGCTCGAGAACCATAGATCATAGTCAACATCCACAATGCTCTACCCTCGACGTGCCTCGTCTTTGGTTCGGCCATGAATTTTGTCGATTGCCTTTTTTTCATTCAGAATTTTTTTTAAGGGTCGATTTGTAGTTTATTTAATTGGAATGAGTTGAGAGGAAAATGAATAGGAAGTAGGGGTTTGACCAGATTAGAGCGGCGTGGCCATATAAAATATTTCATTGGAAACGACAATAATGTTATTAATTAGAAATATTTTGCCCTTGGACGTTCGAAATTCTCGAGTTCCAAATGAAGTGTGCCGCCTAGCGCTCCCAATGTTTTACTCCAATTCCAAATACAATGGAACTTGTCCCAAAACCTAATTCGATCATATGCAGAAGATAACTTTTCACATCGAATTATTTAATTAAATTCTGAAATAAATTTCTACGCGTTTCAAGCTCGCACGGCCAAACGACAAGTTCGATCGCTACGAAACTTGAAATCCTATAATAACTCACTATTATAGATACGATGAAACTGGTTTCGTCAATATCCGATGCAATGGACAAAATGGCTATTTTTTACATGTTAATTAAAATATAAAAGTTTCCATTTCTAATTATTCACTTTTAAATCCAATTTCAAATGTTGATAGGCTTCATCATTTTTTTAAAAATTAAATCAACTTCTGATATCATTCTTAATTAATTTAATTATTCAAATAATTTTCAATATTAATTTTAAACAATTTAATCCTTCAATAAATTACCTTAATAATCATTAAATATTTATTTCTAACTATTTTTATCCAATAATCATATTAAATTCAAAAAATTTAAAATAGTTAAAAATATGGGTCGTTGCAGCTTTATTCACTGAATCTCTGCTAATAAAAGATAACCTCTCCCAGACCGGGTAGGGTGCCACTAGATTAAGTGGAAATTTGCTCCAAGATTAGGTTTTCTTTCTAGAGTGGGCGATGATCTGTCCTAGAGTTGTATTATTTCTTTGCATTCTGCTAAAGCGCCACGTTTTTTGAAGCGGTCTTGTCCCCTTATCCTCAATCAGATCTAGGGACATATTTAGCAATTCCTCATTCTCCTTTGAATTGTAGTAGTTTATCCTATAAGATGAGATTATAGTTTCGATCGGAAGCGTAACTAATAAATCGTAGGCCAAAGCAACGGGAGTATACCCTATTGTAGTTTTGAGGAAGTGCGACACAAAAAGTCTAATGGCGGCCTATCCATCTGAGCTCCTTTATCATTTTCCAAATGTCCCTTTATGTAAGGTTTGAGAACCTTGTTGACCTCTTCAACCTATCCATTGACTTATAGGCAAGACACTGTATGAAAGCTTATCCTAATTTCATATTGCCGATTGAAGTTGGGGAATTCATGACTATCAAACTTTTGTCCGAGATTTTCAGGGGCTGAAACCCATCTCCGATAAACTATTCGGCTACCACTATTGCATACTTAGCTCGACCTATAGCTATTAGAAGCTCGTCATTTAAATCAATACCTATGAGATTTCCTTTTTTAGGGTCTGCTCCGGTTTAGTCTCCTTGACTGGCTTGATGTACGTTACTCAATATTTCCTTAGCCTCTCTTGCAGCCATGCGCCTTAGCACTGGGTTAATGAAAACTCTTCTGTATAGGTTGCAATAATGTATGTTGTACCCAGTCGCCTTGCACATTACCTTCCTTGCTTCATTTTGTTAAAGGGTGAATTTTTTAATTGGGGCAATCCACAAGTAATCCATTTCCCGACCAAGCCAATCTTTCCTAAACCGTGAGCATCTCGATTTTCCTTCCACGGGATGTGCTTAACGCACATAGCTTCCTTTCATATTAAGAAAAGCCTATGTCCTTTTCATTTTTAAGTAAGACGCCAACCATTCTCCACAGACTTAGAACTCCCAAAATGCTTGATTTATAACCATTTGCGGGTCGCTATGGATACATAGTTTCTAGATTTCCTATTCTTTTGCTATTTCCAGTTCAGCTACTAGTGTACCATATTCTGTCGCTCAGTCATCTGCAAAATAAGAGGTCTATCTGACCCATATGGGTCAATAACATTCGTTCTTTCCCAGCCATTAGTATTATTCTCACTTCCATGAGTGTTGCATAGTCGTATGGCTTGGTGTTACTTATCCTTAGGTATTATTTATTAAAATCATTTGAAATTTGTTCATTAAAGTAAGTCATACCTTTGCGTTGTTATTCCCATACTACGGGGGTATTAAATCTCTAAGGTATCATGCTTCATATTTATATGAAGTTGACTCTGTCTCTGGGGATTTTTGAAAAGATTATGATTCTCCATCATTAGAGATGTCTACTCCCACATATGGAATGGGTTAGAATTACTCTCCCTGTCTCTAGAGGGGCTGAACCTAGTCTCTCATTGTCTCTGATGGTGTAACGATCCCGAATTTTAATTTATTTTAAATTGATAGTTAATTTAAATTTTTGAATAAAAATTGAAATACGAAATGTAAATTAAAACAATTAGCATTAAAGTTAAAATAAATATTTAAGCTAGAAAATAAATTTGACAAATCAAATAGATATATAATAAGATAAATTATAAAAGATAAAGTAAAATATAGCTAAATTCAAACAACATAATTAAAATAGAAATTTATTTACAATACTGCATAAAACAAACAAAAACAAGCTAATAAATGCAAGGAAACAAACAAGGAAAAAATATGCAGCCGAGACAAGAAGGAACAAAGCAAGAATAAAATAGAAGTGCAAGTAAATAACAAAGTACAAATATGCATAAACAAGTAAAGTAAGAACTGTACATAACATAACAAATAGTATAAGCTTATAAACAAGGACTCTTGCATTTAATAACCAAGCATAAAACCATCTCCTCAGTACAAATGAATATCTTCCTAGCCGAAACCAGAGCATTGCTTAGTCAACAAACCCAAATAAACAAAGTCTAATCAAAGACAAAGTAGTACCAGAAAACACTTTACCCTATACCAAGCTATTGCCTTTATTTAATATACAATAGTTGTTCATAAGTAAGTATACCAGAGAAAAATGTAAGCATTATCATCAACACCCAGGAAACTCAAAACTGTTTCTTTATTTCAAAATATGAAGCACAAGTTCAACTCAGGAAAATTCAAACAACTTCAAGGATTCAATTCAAAATCTAGAGCTAGCAAAAAAAATTAAAATTTTAGCCTGGAGGCCTGAAAGCAAAAATCAAACTAAAGAAAATTATTTCCAGGTTTTAGAGACACTCTGTTCTCTTTAGTCAGGTGAGCAAACTTGACCTTATTCTATTTATTTTTTTGATGATCGGATCTGAATGTGAAATATGTGATGGTATAATGGTGTGAATATTCTGCATGTGTGTATATTAAGATATATGTATGTTGAATACAATATATGTTTAAAAAAGAAAAAAAAACCTCTGTTTAAACAGTACAGGTTAATCCAGTTAAAAGAAGGAGAAAAAAATAAATAAAACCCATATCTTTTTGAATGATGACATTTAGATCGTGACGTATGAAATAAAGTTGTTCAGAATAATGTAAGGTTAGTTTTAAAAATAATATTAGGTATAAAAATTTAGGAAATATTTTTGGAATTAAAAATTTACAGTAGATCAACATATTCATCAGAAAATCGAATATGTTAACTTTAAAATCTAATTACACAGTCATGTTTGAATTTCAAAATAATGATTTTAGAGAGTTATTTCAAGATTTTCAGTTGCATGGTTGTCGAGATATTGGGGTATGAACAGAAATTGTAAATTCGTCAATTTCTGGTGATTGGAGTAACGATAAATCTCGTGATTAAAGGGGAAGCATGTTTGGAGGTTAAAGATCATCAGAAAAATGATGGATGATTTTATAATTCGTTGTGGGAAGCAGACGAGGTTGAACTAGGGTTTTAGAGTGAATTTTTGTTAGGGTCAGTTTCGAATTTAATTCGTTGACGAGGAAGCTTCGTGCTCGATAGGACCTGGGGGAGACTCGGCGTGGGTTGAAGACGAAGCCCTGGGTGGAATGGCGTAGTTGTTGGTGGCGTAGATCGTCGGCACGTGGTAGTTTTTTCAGATGGGGGTGGTTCCAGATTTTGGGTTAGGTTACCCGATTTCATTCTCGAGTTCGATTCAGGTCTTTGAATGTTTGGGGTAGCTCGTGGTACCGTTGATGGCTCGCAGATGGCCAGAGGGACGGTCAGAGGCGACGAGCCGAGGTGTGCAGGCGCACGTGTCATAGCGTTTATCAGGAAATTGAAAAATTTGGGGAAGGCGAAGTTTTCTCGTATGTTTACTCGATATTTTGCGGGGTCGACTCGAAGTCGTTCTCGCGTTTTCCTGAAGTTGACTCGAAGTTGTTGATGTTGTCTCGGGTGGTTTTGGTTGGCTTCACATTTTATAGAGAACCTGTTACCAGTTTTTTTTTAATTTTTTTTAAAGCTAAGTCTAATGAAAAGCAAAGATTTAAAAAAAGTATAAATCCAAGTTTAAGCTGGTTCAAGTAGATTTGGAATCTCAGTTTTCAAAATAAATAAAGTTTTTTTTATTGTTTAAATAGTTTTAATGATAAAGGAAATCAATCAAATGGATTTGAATTTAAATGAAATTGGGTTTAAATTCTTTTAACTTCTAGTATAAAGAAAGAAAATTTCTTGTAAAATAAAAAGGATTTGAAATTGTTTAAAACCTGGTTTAAGTTAGACTGTCTTCATTTTTAATCTTAAATTTAAAATGAAATTTTAAAGGTAAATGTGGAATTTAATTGTTTAAGTGACTTGTTAATGATAACTTAATTCATTAATAAGAAAAGATTTTATCTTTAAATAAATAGAGATTGATTAATTAAAGAGTTCAAATAAACTAATCAAGGTTTTAGCTAATTCATCTAGCTAGGATAAGTTAATTAGTAAATGAAGATCATTTATTTAAATAAAGATTTGAAATTTAAATAAATGGTTGGTAATGAATTAATTAAGAATCATTTAATTAATTAAAGTGTTTGATAAATTAATTTATATCAAAGATTTGGATTTAATAAATCAGAATTGGATAATAAATTCATAAATAATAAATTAATTGGAAATAACTTGAATAAATTAGGATTAAACGATTTATTAATCCTGTCTATGAATGATTATCAAATGCTTGACCTTACTTATGAATGATTGTATTGAATGATTTGCCTTGAATTGATTGTCCTAACTGATTGTGATATTTTGTACTGTGGATTGAGCCTTGTATGACTATTCATTTATTTACATTTGTATATTATCTGTGAATCTGTGAATGAGCGATGAGCGTTATGTTTATATCGCTTATCAACTATATTTCTATGTTTTAATCTGTGATGATTGAAATGATGTTGCACTAGTGTGTTAAACCCTGGACCACACCTATACACACACAAATATGGATTTCACGAGGAAATCGATTGAGTCACAGATTTTTGAAAATAGTTTTGAATTTGAATTTTTAAATTCAAATGGTTTGAAAATAAGATTGGGTTTAAAATGAAAAGCTTTTTAAATGGAATTTCAAAGATGAAATTATTTTGAATAACTTGATTAGGTTTGAAGTTAAATAAAATTGATTTAAACTTAAATACAAGATTTGAAATTTAATTCTGTAATTTGAAACTAGGGATTAAAGATGTTATACCAGTTATATATGGGTTAAACCATTTTAAAATGTATTAGTTTGGGAATATGAACATAAATTGAGAACTTTAACTCGTGTAAATTAATTGGATTTTTCTAAAACGAAAACTGTTTGTTTTCACATAATAAAAGCTTTCACATAAGAAATGAACGTCCAATTTGTGTTAAAAAGAATTTCAAGTTTGAAAATGAAAATGACTTCCAAGTTTTGGAAACGGTTTGAAACTATAAGTTAAATGTTTGATTTAAAGATTTAATGGGTTAATCCTATAGAAATGAAATTGTTTTGAAAATCTATGAATTGATCTTTGTGAAATAAATCTTTTGTTTAAAAGATTTGAAATGGTAATTGGATTAAACCATTTGAAAAGAAAGTTTTGAATTATTAAGTTGTGACTTAATTGAAATCCTATATCCATATGTTTTAAATATTTCGCTCACTATTCGGTTTAGCCGGGAAAGGACCTTTGTGTCAAGTAACCCATTCCGAATATGTGATTCGTCGTTATGGATAGCATTTGAAGACCGGTGTTGAAGACCGGGTATTTGCAAGAACGATAGGATAACCTATCGATTATCTCTGCACTGGGTAGCTCCCGGTATAGAGATTCCCCGAGTGATGGGAAGTCCGATCGGGATTGTGAATACCCGGATTGCAAGGGCTTCGTAAGAAGTGCCTTCGGTTCTGTTCGAGCCCGGAACAGACTTGTATGGATTGTGTGTCGGACATTACATTTTGAGATATAAAGCAGATTTCTTTCAAATACATTTCTGTTGGTGGCGGAGAATTTATTCTTTTAGCTTAACACCCTTCTCTGAGACGTACGAGCTCAGAGGTTATGTAGTTGAAGGTTATCAGCGATATATTTCCAATTTGGTAATGTGACATGCTAAGTGTTGCTGTGAAATGATCATTGTTTGATCATTTGTGATAGGATCATTTGTTTGATCATTTATCTTTGTGATCATTACTTTGATCATTTGTTGACCCAAAGTATGGCTTTGTACCAAAGCGTAGTTTTGTGGACATGACCTCGTCGAGCCTCACACCCCGGAATGGTCAAAACAAGAAAGACGCAGTAAGGTTATTAGGGGGTAGCGCCCCTTTAGGGTATGTTCATTTCCTTCTGGAAAAGGGTGGTATCATGGTATGGAGCCCAGATACTTACTCATGTTGAAAACACTCTATTTACTATAGTGTGATGTTGGTTATCGAGCGCTCGGTTAAAGGTCCTAAAGGACCGGGGGATGGCATACTCGTGTCAGTAGTTACCCAGTTAGGGGTAACCCGGCCTTGTGTTGGCAGAGATCCGGTTAGGTTCTCGGGACGTCCTTTCAGAGGTGTTTCCATGTGGCAATGGGAAGTTCTTTGGCCTGACCATTTGTTGGAAATCCAAAGAAACAATACGAGCCTTGTACGGTTTTAGTTGTATTACCTGCTATGGAATGTGGCGGTAACCTGCTATTGAACACAGTAGCTATAGTAGGCATAAGTGCGGAATGCCTATGCTGGCTAAGATTTATATTCTACTTTCGAAATGCTTTTCTACACCGTGCACTTATAATAATAATATCAAAGAAATTTTCTGCGTATTAAGCATCTTTGACTATCATAAGAAGAAATCTCCTCCAAGTCTGCGTTTGCATTGTGTGTGTGGTGGGAGGTCTTATGGTAGTCTCATTTTTCAAAAAGCATTGCGAATTTATTTTAAAATTCTCTTGTTGATTGTTTTAAAAGATAAACTGTTTTTGTTGCTCACACCAGTCCCATGACTGATCCGGAGTTTATTGTTCCTTTCCTAAACTCTGGGTGCTCATTATTTTCTACACGAGCAGTCTAGAGTTGGGTTTTTCAGATAGTTAGATGTAGTAGATTATCTGGAGTTAGTTCAGTCTTTGGATCACGCCAGTATTGCTTATCTTTGTGCATTGTTATGGGGAGTTCGAGCTATTGCTGGATTGGTTCTTGGAGATGGAGTTACAGATTTGGAGTTCTTCGTTGAAGACTATCTTAGAGTTATTTGTTCCGCTGCTGGCATTACCTATATTTCTTTTCCGCTGCTATTTTCTTGTATCTCTGATGTATATTGATATTCATTGTATCACTCTGTTGTATCAGTGTTGTATATCAATGTATTATTCTTTTATTCCGCTGTGTTATTTACTTAATGTTGTTATAAGCTCCGGCGAATCGATTTTGAACGGTCGAATCTACGGCATTCGAATACGATTTGAAGTATGGATGTCGATTTTCGAGCGGGCAAAATTCCTGTTCGTTACACGTGGTATCAGAGCTAAGGTGAAACTTTAGCTCAGGAGTATAACACATTAAGTAGCTCATTAGAGATAGGGTGAAGTAAACCCTAGAATGAGTAATCCCTAAGATATCCGTTTGAATGCCTCAGTAAATTCTCTTACTATCCACTGATAGTAAGTATGAGTGCAAGAAGAGGACGAGATAGGGGACGGGGAAATACGACTATAAATGGTCAATTTCTTGCAGCAGTGGAAACTATCTTATCTCTATCAATCTCTTTTGTGCAGCGTCTCTTTTCAATTCTTTGATAGTTCCTGGTAGATCCAGGAAGGAAATTCGATATATTAATATGGGACATAAACTCCAATTTGGCCAGAATTGTTGTTTGGATGAATTGGTTGTTTTGGTTGTTATGGTTGATAGGTATACTTTAGTTTTAAACTAAAAACTTTGAAATTGTATCCATATATCTGTCTATTTTTGGGTCCCAATATATTCTACGAATGGTTAGTTATCCCTTCAAACTGACCAATGCTCATGCATATTTCGTAGATCTGATAACCCGAGTATCTTGTGAAGTGTTAAATAGATTCGTTTTTGTATCTATCGATGATATTCTGATTTGGTAAGCCAAATGCAGAATAAATATTCAGTTTGATTTGATTAAATATTCTTCATCTATCTTTGTTGTTTTCGTGCCTGCGAATTTCGAGGACGAAATTCCTTTTAAGGGGGGAAGTCTGTAACGATCCCGAATTTTAATTTATTTTAAATTGATAATTAATTTAAATTTTTGAATAAAAATTGAAATACGAAATGTAAATTAAAACAATTAGCATTAAAGTTAAAATAAATATTTAAGCTAGAAAATAAATTTGACAAATCAAATAGATATATAATAAGATAAATTATAAAAGATAAAGTAAAATATAGCTAAATTCAAACAACATAATTAAAATAGAAATTTATTTACAATACTGCATAAAACAAATAAAAACAAGCTAATAAATGCAAGGAAACAAACAAGGAAAAAATATGCAGCCGAGACAAGAAGGAACAAAGCAAGAATAAAATAGAAGTGCAAGTAAATAACAAAGTACAAATATGCATAAACAAGTAAAGTAAGAACTGTACATAACATAACAAATAGTATAAGCTTATAAACAAGGACTCTTGCATTTAATAACCAAGCATAAAACCATCTCCTCAGTACAAATGAATATCTTCCTAGCCGAAACCAGAGCATTGCTTAGTCAACAAACCCAAATAAACAAAGTCTAATCAAAGACAAAGTAGTACCAGAAAACACTTTACCCTATACCAAGCTATTGCCTTTATTTAATATACAATAGTTGTTCATAAGTAAGTATACCAGAGAAAAATGTAAGCATTATCATCAACACCCAGGAAACTCAAAACTGTTTCTTTATTTCAAAATATGAAGCACAAGTTCAACTCAGGAAAATTCAAACAACTTCAAGGATTCAATTCAAAATCTAGAGCTAGCAAAACAAATTAAAATTTTAGCCTGGAGGCCTGAAAGCAAAAATCAAACTAAAGAAAATTATTTCCAGGTTTCAGAGACACTATGTTCTCTTTAGTCAGGTGAGCAAACTTGACCTTATTCTATTTTTTTTTTGATGATTGGATCTGAATGTGAAATATGTGATGATATAATGGTGTGAATATTCTGCATGTGTGTATATTAAGATATATGTATGTTGAATACATATATGTTTAAAAAAGAAAAAAGAAACCTCTGTTTAAACAGTACAGGTTAATCCAGTTAAAAGAAGGAGAAAAAAATAAATAAAACCCATATCTTTTTGAATGATGACATTTAGATCGTGACGTATGAAATAAAGTTGTTCAGAATAATGTAAGGTTAGTTTTAAAAATAATATTAGGTATAAAAATTTAGGAAATATTTTTGGAATTAAAAATTTACAGTAGATCAACATATTCATCAGAAAATCGAATATGTTAACTTTAAAATCTAATTACACAGTCATGTTTGAATTTCAAAATAATGATTTTAGAGAGTTATTTCAAGATTTTCAGTTGCATGGTTGTCGAGATATTGGGGTATGAACAGAAATTGTAAATTCGTCAATTTCTGGTGATTGGAGTAACGATAAATCTCGTGATTAAAGGGGAAGCATGTTTGGAGGTTAAAGATCATCAGAAAAATGATGGATGATTTTATAATTCGTTGTGGGAAGCAGACGAGGTTGAACTAGGGTTTTAGAGTGAATTTTTGTTAGGGTCAGTTTCGAATTTAATTCGTTGACGAGGAAGCTTCGTGCTCGATAGGACCTGGGGGAGACTCGGCGTGGGTTGAAGACGAAGCCCTGGGTGGAATGGCGTAGTTGTTGGTGGCGTAGATCGTCGGCACGTGGTAGTTTTTTCAGATGGGGGTGGTTCCAGATTTTGGGTTGGGTTACCCGATTTCATTCTCGAGTTCGATTCAGGTCTTTGAATGTTTGGGGTAGCTCGTGGTACCGTTGATGACTCGCAGATGGCCAGAGGGACGGTCAGAGGCGACGAGCCGAGGTGTGCAGGTGCACGTGTCACAACGTTTATCAGGAAATTGAAAAATTTGGGGAATACGATCTCGTATGTTTACTCGAGATTTTGCGGGGTCGACTCGAAGTCGTTCTCGCGTTTTCCTGAAGTTGACTCGAAGTTGTTGATGTTGTCTCGGGTGGTTTTGGTTGGCTTCACATTTTACAGAGAACCTGTTACCAGTTTTTTTTTAATTTTTTTTTAAAGCTAAGTCTAATGAAAAGCAAAGATTTAAAAAAAAAGTATAAATCCAAGTTTAAGCTGGTTCAAGTAGATTTGGAATCTCAGTTTTCAAAATAAATAAAGTTTTTTTTATTGTTTAAATAGTTTTAATGATAAAGCAAATCAATCAAATGGATTTGAATTTAAATGAAATTGGGTTTAAATTCTTTTAACTTCTAGTATAAAGAAAGAAAATTTCTTGTAAAATAAAAAGGATTTGAAATTGTTTAAAACCTGGTTTAAGTTAGACTGTCTTCATTTTTAATCTTAAATTTAAAATGAAATTTTAAAGGTAAATGTGGAATTTAATTGTTTAAGTGACTTGTTAATGATAACTTAATTCATTAATAAGAAAAGATTTTATCTTTAAATAAATAGAGATTGATTAATTAAAGAGTTCAAATAAACTAATCAAGGTTTTAGCTAATTCATCTAGCTAGGATAAGTTAATTAGTAAATGAAGATCATTTATTTAAATAAAGATTTGAAATTTAAATAAATGGTTGGTAATGAATTAATTAAGAATCATTTAATTAATTAAAGTGTTTGATAAATTAATTTATATCAAAGATTTGGATTTAATAAATCAGAATTGGATAATAAATTCATAAATAATAAATTAATTGGAAATAACTTGAATAAATTAGGATTAAACGATTTATTAATCCTGTCTATGAATGATTATCAAATGCTTGACCTTACTTATGAATGATTGTATTGAATGATTTGCCTTGAATTGATTGTCCTAACAGATTGTGATATTTTGTACTGTGGATTGAGCCTTGTATGACTATTCATTGATTTACATTTGTATATTACCTGTGAATCTGTGAATGAGCGATGAGCGTTATGTTTATATCGCTTATCAACTATATTTCTATGTTTTAATCTGTGATGATTGAAATTATGTTGCACTAGTGTGTTAAACCCTGGACCACACCTATACACACACAAATATGGATTTCACGAGGAAATCGATTGAGTCACAGATTTTTGAAAATAGTTTTGAATTTGAATTTTTAAATTCAAATGGTTTGAAAATAAGATTGGGTTTAAAATGAAAAGCTTTTTAAATGGAATTTCAAAGATGAAATTATTTTGAATAACTTGATTAGGTTTGAAGTTAAATAAAATTGATTTAAACTTAAATACAAGATTTGAAATTTAATTCTGTAATTTGAAACTAGGGATTAAAGATGTTATACCAGTTTTATATGGGTTAAACCATTTGCAAGAACGATAGGATAACCTATTGATTGTCTCTGCACTGGGTAGCTCCCGGTATAGAGATTCCCTGAGTGATGGGAAATCCGATCGGGATTGTGAATACCCGGATTGCAAGGGCTTCGTAAGAAGTGCCTTAGGTTCTGTTCGAGCCCGGAACAGACTTGTATGGATTGGTGTCTGACATTACATTTTGAGATATAAAGCAGATTTCTTTCAAATACATTTATGTTGGTGGCGGAGAATTTATTCTTTTAGCTTAACACCCTTCTCTGAGACGTACGAGCTTAGAGGTTATGTAGTTGAAGGTTATCAGCGATATATTCCCAATTTGGTAATGTGACATGCTAAGTGTTGCTGTGAAATGATCATTGTTTGATCATTTGTGATAGGATCATTTGTTTGATCATTACTTTGATAATTTGTTGACCCAAAGCATGGCTTTTTACCAAAGCGTAGTTTTGTGTACGTGACCTCGTCGAGCCTCACACCCCGGAATGGTCAAAACAGGAAAGATGCAGCAAGGTTATTAGGGGGTAGCGCCCCTTTAGGGTATGTTCATTTCCTTCTGGAAAAGGGTGGTATCATGGTATGGAGCCCAGATACTTACTCATGTGGAAAACACTCTATTTACTATAGTGTGATGTTGGTTATCGAGCGCTCGGTTAAAGGTCCTAAAGGACCGGGGGATGGCATACTCGTGTCAGTAGTTACCCAGTTAGGGGTAACCCGGCCTTGTGTTGGCAGAGATCCGGTTAGGTTCTCGGGACGTCCTTCCAGAGGCGTTTCCATGTGGCAATGGGAAGTTCCTTGGCCTGACCATTTGTTGGAAATCCAAAGAAACAATACGTGCCTTGTACGGTTTTAGTTGTATTACCTGCTATGGAATGTGGCGGTAACCTTCTATTGAACACAGTAGCTATAGTAGGCATAAATACAGAATGCCTTTGCTGGCTAAGATTTATATTCTACTTTCGAAATGCTTTTCTGCACCGTGCACTTATAATAATAATATCAAAGAAATTTTCTGCGTATTAAGCATCTTTGACTATCATATGAAGAAATCTCCTCCAAGTCTGCGTTTGCATTGTGTGTGTGGTGGGAGGTCTTATGGTAGTCTCATTTTTCGAAAAGCATTGCGAATTTATTTTAAAATTCTCTTGTTGATTGTTTTAAAAGATAAACTGTTTTTGTTGCTCACACCAGTCCCATGACTGGTCCGGAGTTTATTGTTCCTTTCCTAAACTCTGGGTGCTCATTATTTTCTACACGAGCAGTCTAGAGTTGGGTTTTTCAGATAGTTAGATGTAGTAGATTATCTGGAGTTAGTTCAGTCTTTGGATCACGCCAGTATTGCTTATCTTTGTGCATTGTTATGGGGAGTTCGAGCTATTGCTGGATTGGTTCTTGGAGATGGAGTTACAGATTTGGAGTTCTTCGTTGAAGACTATCTTAGAGTTATTTGTTCCGCTGCTGGCATTATCTATATTTCTTTTCCGCTGCTATTTTATTGTATCTCTGATGTATATTGAGATTCATTGTATCACTCTGTTGTATCGGTGTTGTATATCAATGTATTATTCTTTTATTCTGCTGTTTTATGTACTTAATGTTGTTATAAGCTCCGGCGAATCGATTTTGAACGGTCGAATCTATGGCATTCGAATACGATTTGAAGTATGGATGTCGATTTTCGAGCGGGCAAAATTCATGTTCGTTACAGATGGAGTTGTACCCCACCTCCATGACTAGGAAGTTTATGCTTCACTATCTAATCACTTTGTCCCTCACAATTTTCATGCACACCTATCTTTAGATATCTTGTAGGAGGACATGCTCTAATGTCCATGGGGGACCCAACGCCGTGCCCCTAAGCATGCTTCAAACTCTTTCATCATTTCGCCGAGGGACTACGATCTAGAGTTTACGGCATTCTCGGTGGAGTTACCCTAGCATTTCATCCCAGAGCATACCTGCAAGATCTATCTATGTCCATTGGTCTCATGACCATAATTCTTTTGGAATGTGAGATATTTGTCGATTCCAATCTTTTCAATTGTTGACTCTTTGATCCTTAATTTATTGCAATCCACGACTTCTCCAATAGCGGGATAGATTCTTTCTGGAGTTTTCATACGTAGTGAAAATGGAAACTTGCCCTATCTTCTGAAGTGTCCCCTTTCCATGGCTTTTCGTCATCCATCCTTTTGCTTGATATCCAAGTGTTAACAAATTAATGCGCCAAACGACTAAACCAAATAGTGTCTAAATATAACATGAATGGAGGTAAACAATAAAGTCCCCTCCCTTCGTAGCTCTAACTGCTTCCATATACTAAATGCAGTGCCTCAAATATGTTCAAGGGTTGGTTTTTCCAACGTATTTTTTCATAACCAGAGTCTTAGATTCTAGGGTTGATTGCATATCTAAGTGAACTAATAGTGGTTCTGTAACACCCTCAATTTTTGATAACATTATTCAAGAGATTTAATTAGATAAATTAAATAGAATAATGTTAATATTAGAGTGATAAGGGGATTGAGATTTGAAAATTAATTAGAGGCCGAGCTTAATAAAATAAAATAAAATAAAATAAGGGGGTTTATGTGAATGGATTTTTAATAAGAGAATAAGGCCAAGGGCAATATAGGGATTAGCCGTTCACTACATCCTTTAATCCCTAAACTCGTAGTCCATTTCTCATTTCTCACGTTCAAAAATATAAACCATAAACAAGAGCTCAATGTCGGTCATTACAATCGGAGAGAAGAAGAAAAAAATTCAAGTAAAGCTAGAAAGTCAAGCTAGAAAAATTAATCAAGTTCAAATCTCAAGTCCTTAACCAAATCAAAGTGAATAATCTGTACCATCTTATTTTTGTTTTCAATGAACAAATGTTTTGGGTTTTAGATTGTAAACCTTTATGAAGATTTTAATGATGATACGCTTGGTAAATATGATATGATTGATTCAAACGAGATTGTTTGGTAAATGTTTTACACGGTTTTAAGGCTAAAATCGTTTATTACGGGTTCTGAATGCTATGAGGATTAAATATATTATGTAGTACACTATTTTGGAGATCGGTTTAAATTTTGGTAATTGTCCAAGCTATGGCTAATTTAATACGAATTTTCAAAGGAAAAAATAGACAATTGGATTTAAATATTATTTCGGCTATTTTATGAAAGATTTGGGTCCGAAATTTATATTTTTTAGGTAACATATTAAATGTTAATTTCTATGAATTTAGGGATTTTTCCTGAGTAGTTTACTATGGAAATTAATTTATATTAGAAAAAAGACTCAAATGTTTAATTGTTTTGCTAAAGTTAAGGGCTATTTTGTTAACTATTCTTAATTAATTTCTTCTAAATTTCGGCAATCTTTTTACAAAATTTGATAAAGTTATGGCAACCAATCATATTTTTACATCTGGGAAAATTAGAAGCATTTACCTAAAAAGGTAACAAAAACAGTTTTTGCCTAAGTTTTTGGTTTTGCCTCTTCCAATAGCTACCCTTTCGACCTCATGCTTTCGCCTTCGATCAAGTCGAAACCAATACACATGGTATCAAAATACGTAGAGGATTAGGAAAAGGTGGCAAGTATGGAGTTGAAACTGATGGGGTCAGGGCCTTCATTTTTCTTACCAAAGAAATGTCGCTTGCCTTGTCTTCTGAAGAATGCTTTCGAAAGGGTTTAACATAGCTTTCGACAAGATTGCCGCCTTTTTGGTTTCGAACAGGTAGCTCTTGAAAGAGATGCCTTGTTTTCAAACTAAAGCTTGAGAAAGGGCAGAAAGAACCCAATCGACACCACCCCACCGACTTTATACCTTTCGAAGGGATTGAAGCCATTAACGAGTTCGAAAGGTAGCCCTTGTTTTATAAAATACTTAGCCATTTCCCAATGCTTTCGAAAGGGTCCTAGTGGCAACTATTTTAAAGGTTCGAAGGAAATAGTGTCGAAAGGGGTTTTGATGCTATCCTTCAACATATTTTACTTAAGTGATCAAAGCTTTTGGAAGGATGGTGCCGAAGAGATCTGTTTTTCCCCAAACTATTTTTAATGGTTTGGAAAGGAGTACTTTTGCTTGTATTCACTTAGACCCAATAAGATATGTTTTAAATTAAACCCAATGGTTTCAGAAGGAGTACTTTTAAATGGTTTTGAAGATATGCTTCTATAATTGAATGGTAATACTTTAATAAATTTGAAAGGTATCGAAAAATATGTTTTAAAGTGTTTCGAAAGGTAGGTGCCTGGTGTTTTGAACAGAAGATTTGAATGCTTTCGAAAGGGAGTTCACCAATGGTTTCGAAATTAAAGATTAAAGGTTTCGAAAGCCTTGGTTTTCAAAATAAAGAACCTAATGTCAATTTTTAAAGGTAAAACCCATGGCATTATAAAAGAGCTTTTGAATGCTTTTAAATTGGAGTTTTTGAAGAAGCTTTCCTTGATAAAATAATGGGTTAAAGGGATTAACCATGTTTTATATGAAATTGATTTCAAGGATACTGAACCATAGGTGTTGGTATTATTATGTTAATATGTTTGCTTCTTCTAATATATATATATATATATATATATATATATATATATATTGACATTATAATGGACCCATAACTGCATTTTGGGAAGAAAGGGCAGAATAACCTATTAGGTTGACTCGGTATCGAATATAAATTGAATTAACTCTTGAATATGTTGAATTGCGTTCAGAAGGTCAGATATACCAGAATATAGGATGCCTAAATACTGAGTAACGAAGTTTTCAGATAGACAGATTCATAGTAAACCCATGAAAGCTATGTTTCGAAAGAGTTATTGGCAGCGGCCAATAGGTTCATAGTAAACCCATGTAACCTATGTTTAGAAAGAGTTATTGGCGGGGCCAGTAGGTTTATATGAACCCATGAAAAATATATCCGAATTAAATTACTGACAGATGTCAATAGTTTCCTAGTCACCCATGAATCTAGGATAAATAGGAAGTTATTGAAGATACCAATAGGTGCAGGGAGAACCTATGGAACAATGGAGTTATTGGTAGGGGCCAATAGGTACTTAGTGATCCCATGAAAACTACGAAACTGGATAGGAAGTCCTTAAGTATTAAGTAGGTTATTAGTCAGCCCATGAAAACTATTATGTTAATAGTGACTCTAGAAACCATAACTGAAACAGATAGTCAAAAATGAATGAGGATGGGCAGTCCAGAATTGATTTAATTATTTGCATATCATCATAATATTTTGAATTGCTATGCTTTAATCATTATGGATGCAGGAGCATAAGATATGGTTTTATAAAGTTTTGAATAAGATACTCGTAAGGGAAAAACCCGTTCCACTGAGGGAGTGGTCTCGTTAGATATCTAAATGGTTTGAGATGGTAAATTATTATTCATCCCAGGCTTTTTGTCTGACTCGAAGTTTATGTTTTCTCCTTAAACTCTCGGATGCTCAATTGATTTTGATTAGTTTGAGAGTTGAGGTTTTTAGGTAGCTCTTTAGATGAATAAGCTTCTAGAGACGTGCAGGAGGCATGATAGCTATTTAGAGTTCTTTTCTATTTTGATTATGCTATGTTTTGTTATAAAGGAAAAGATGTTTAATTTCCTAGATATATACTCTAATCATCCATGGGTTATCTCCATATGTTGGTCTTAGCGTATGTTGTAATAATTATATTTCCTTTAAATGTGGTTAAAAATTATGCGATTATATAGTGAATTTGAAATTCTTTGAAATGGAATTTAGAAATTTTCCATATCCATGTGTTTCTGTTATATCAATGCATCTAACATTACTGTATTTGGTCGTCGATGATTAATAACTATGGATGACTACAACATCCGTAGTCGTTAGTCTTGGGCCTCCAAATGGGGGATGTTACAAGTTGGTATCAGAGCATATGTTATGAAAAATTAAAAGAAATTTAAACCTAAAAGACTTTTGAAAATAGAATCCAATGGATTAGAAAATAAGATCGGGGTTTAGGATAATGCTATAATAACGTACTTGTATTTGATATATAGGTGTACATATATAAGTATGTATTCCTCTCTTTCTTAGACCGTTCCTCTGTATCTTACTAAGGCTCATATGCCGATTTACGAGAAAGAAATGTGGAGGAAGGAAATGATAGAGGAAATCTCAATAGAGGAAACACCATAACCAATGGAAACGCTCGATCCACCAGAAGGGACCTGGGTCGATAGGCTAATGCTAACCAAAATGCAGATGCAAATGTTGGTGCTAGAAATCCACCAGTAGATATGGGGACGATATATGATTTCTTCATAAATCTGATGCAAGCAGGAGCTGCTACTGATGTTGCTGAAAATATTGGAGGAGCCAATCCTGTGGTTCCAGTTGGGAACAATTATGCAAAGTTAAGAAGAGACTACTCCAGTCTTGGTGGGAAACTGTTTATGGGAATGGAGGATGCCATAGAAGTTGAGGATTGGCTATTTCATTGTGAGTGGATCTTCGTTGATTTAGGTTTGGATGATGAGCAGAAGAGAAGGCTAGCCTCTAGGTTGTTATAAGGGGCATCACTTCATTGGTGGAATAGTGTTACCATCGGAGTTTCGAAGGAGGAGGAGTTGAGTTGGGCAGATTTTAGAAGGAGATTTGAACATATGTTTTTATTAGAAGTTGCTAAGTCAGCGTTGGTGATAAATTTTATGGATGTAGGGAGAGGTGTCGATAATCGAGTATACTACTATGTATGATGAATTGTCCAAATACATGAATGCTACTATAGACACCGACATCAGGAGGAATGAGGGTTTCATTCGGGGATTGAGGCCTAAGATTGCTAGGGCAACCATGCCACTTCTCTTTGATCATTGTAATGTAGTTGTGGAGATGGAAATTCGACATAAGGAGATGCTTTCTATTTGTGCGAGAGAAAATCTGGTTGAAACCCAAGGTTCTCGGGGAAAAAAGAGAATGTTCTTTAAGAAAAAGAGAGCCCAAAAGGGGAAGGCTGCCAAGAAGGCAAAGGCTAATTTAGTTTGCTTTAAATGTGACAAGAAAGTTCATTATGCTCTAGAATGCCGGTTAGGCAAGGGGAAGAAGGCTGTAGAAAAGAAAGATGCGAGGTGCTTCAACTGTGATCAAGTTGGGTATTATAAGAATAAGTGTCCTGAACTAGTCAGGATGGACAAATGAAAGGTTTTTGCTGTTGGACCATCATCTGCAAGGCCAACTGCAACTGAAAAGGGAAGAATGTGATGAAAGGTATGCTTTTGATTCAGAGTATACCTGTTAGGGTAGTATTTGATACCTATACATCACATTCATTTATATTTCAGTGTTTGGTAGATAGGTTATGCTTAGAACCCACATACCTTGTTGCTTCCTTAGGTGTTGCGAATTCGATAGGAGGGTTTGCAACTTTGGAGATGGGATGTTACCAGTTAGAACTTGATTTATTAAGTCATAAGTTTGTATGTAGTCTACATGTTTTCGAATTTGTAGATTTCAGAATCATTTTGGGTATGGATCGATTGGGTAAGTATGAGGCTAGGATATTCTGCCAGGATAGGGAAATATCATTAAGACACCCAGATATTCATAACCGAATTATATTCTCAGTAGAGGATTCTGACTGGAGTAGTTGTGGTTTGTTAAGTGCCATGGAAGTGGAAGAAGAGTTTAGTCGGGTTCGAGTAGCAAGAGAGTTTATAGATGTCTTTGAGCCAGTTACTGGACTACCACCGAAATGAGCTGTTTAGTTTCACATAAATCTTGTGCCAGGATCTGAACTTGTGAGTAAACCACCTAGCAGAATGATACCGACCGAGATGAAGGACTTGAAGGTGCAACTAGTGGATCTAGAAGGATGGAATTTTATTAGACCAAGCAGTTCTCCTTAGGAAGCGGCTGCGGTGTTCGTAAATAAATTGGATGGGTCATTGAGGATGTGTATCGACCATCATAAGATGAACAAGAGGACGATTAAGAATAAGTATCCTTTTCCGAGAATAAACGATCTATTTAATCAGTTGTATGGAGCCAAAGTGTTTTTTCAGTTGAATTTAGGAAAGGTTTCCATCAGTTAAGAGTGGCAGAGGGAAGTATCCCTTTGACAACATTTCAGACTAGGTATGGTTCATATGAATGGTTAGTAATGCCATTCTGGTTAATGAATGCAGCTGCTTTCTTCGTGTATTTAATGAATCGAGTCTTTTGAGAGTATTTGGATAGGTTCGTTGGTGCTTGTAGACGACATTTTAGTATAATCTAAGGATGAAAGAGAACATGAGGATCATCTTAGAGTAGTGCATGAGACGTTGGGGTAGTATTAGCTAAAAGCAAAGTTTTCCAAGTGCCATTTTTGGAAAAAGAGGTTAAGTTTCTTGATCACGTAGTTTTAGAGAAGGGCTTGTTAGTCGATCCAAATAAGATTGAAGCTGTTAATAATTTGAAGAAACCAGAGATGGTGACTAAGATTAAAAGTTTTCTTGGACTTGATGGATATTACCGGAGATTCATCATGGATTTCTCACGGATAACAGCACTTTTGACAAAGTTAACCAAGATGGATGTGAAGTTTATCTGGTTCGACAAATGTGAGGAAGCATTCCTTAAGTTAAAGCATTTATTGACCAATGCACCTGTGTTAATAGGTCTAGATGGAAACTAGGGGCTGGTGGTGTATACTGATGCATGTGGAACTGGATTAGGAGCTATGTTGATGCATAAGGGTAAAGTGATTGCCTTATGATAGCTTAGACCGCCTAAAGTAAGATATCCTACTCATGATTTGGAATTGGCTACGGTGATCTTTGCATTGAAGATATGGAGACATTATCTCTTAGGGGAGAGATTTGAGATATACACCAATCATAAGTCTTTAAGGCACTTATTCTCTCAGAAGGAGTTTAATATGAGGCAACAGAGGTGGCTGAAGTTTTTAGCTTCTTATAATTTTAGTATAGAGTATATTCCTGGGAAAGGAAATAAAGTAGCGGATGCTCTTAGCAGAAGACATCAGAATGTGATGTTTTCTGTGTTAGCAGAATGAAAAGATTTAGAAGCTTTGACTATTTGTAGTATGCAACTAAGATCGACTGTTAGTTCTAGTCAGAGTATCGCCATGTTGTCCTGTTTGGAAGTTCAACCACTGTTGATCGAAAGGATTTCTTCTAAGCAGAAAGAGGATCCAGTGTTAGCCGAGAGATTAGAAGGTTTGAGGTGGGGTCAGATATCGATGATCTAACATATATTAGTCTTGACCAAAGAGGATGGTCAAGAAAGAAGGGACGGTTGTGTGTTCTAAATGTAGAGGACTTAAGGAGAGAAGTTCTTGGAGAATGTCATCGATCCAAGTTTACGATTCATTATGGATGGACCAAGATGTATGAAGATATTAAGAGGAGCTTCTATTGGAAGATATGAAGAGGGATGTTGGCTTGTGGATTAGGTAGTATGCAAAATATCAACAAGTGAAGACCGACCATCAGAAGCCTAGTGGGTTTCTTCGACCTTTAGATATTTCAGTTTGGAAATGGGATCCTATATCCATGGATTTTATTGACGGGTTGCCAAGGTCAAATAGAGGAAATGAAAGTATATGGATCATAGTGGACAGGTTGATCAAGAGTGCCCATTTCATTCCAGTTAGGTTAATCAGGACGACACTTGTTTTAGCTAAGTTTTTCATGAAGAACATAGTTAGACTACAAGGAATTCCTAGTAGTATAGTAAGCGATATAGATGCTTTATTCACTAGTGAATTCTGAAAGAGTCTATAGGCACTAAGCTCAAGATGATTACTGTGTATCATCCACAAATGGATGTGTAGAGAGAGAGAGTCAATAAGGTACTCGAGGATTTATTGAGAGCTTGTGTATTGGACTTTGGTGGATCTTAGGAAGATCGCCTACATTACAACATTCTGAAAGAGTCTATTGGACTTTGGTGGATGGGCAGAGAGAGAGAGAGAGAGACTAGTATAGGAATGGTGCCTTTTGAAGCTTTGTATGGAAGCCATGCAAGTCACCGAATGTTGGTTGGAGACTGGAGATACATTAGTCTTAGGTCCAGATCCGGTTAGAGAGGCGACAAAGAAGATTGAGTTGATCCGAAAAAGGATGAAGTAAGCTTATTTTAGACAGAAGATTTATGCAGATAAGAGGCGTAAAGAACTAGAATTGTCAGTTGGAGATAAGGTTTTCATTAAAGTATCACCGATGAAGGGTGTGGTACGATTTGGAAAGTCAAGGAAACCAGCACCAAGATATGTGGGTCCGTTCCAGATTATAGAGAGAATTGGAAAGCTCACATACAGAGTAGAGTTGCCGAGCAGTATAGCATGTGTCCATAATGTATTTCACGTGTCTCATCTTTGCAAGTTGTGCATGATCCAGAGTCTACTATTCCTCAGACCAGGTTGAAAGATTTGATAGTATAGCCTAATTGGACCTCTGTTAGACAACCAATTCGGGTTGTAACGAGAGATGAGAAAAGACAGTCAAGTTGGTGAAAGATCAGTGGAGTGACAACAAGAAGGACTGTATTTGGAAGACAAAAGAAAGGATTAGAGATACTTATTTTGATCTGCTTTGAGGGTATTTCTATATTTGCTTTATATAGATTATTGCTAGTTAGGTAGGCTAGTATGGTTGTTAGGGGTGATTACAGATGATTTTTATGTTGGTATTTAGTCCTTGCAGAATTTCAAGGATGAAATTCTTTAAGGAGGACAGCCTATAACATCCCTAATTTTTGATAACATTATTCAGGAGATTTAATTAGACAAATTAAATAGAATAATGTGAATATTAGAGTGATAAGTGGATTGAGATTTGAAAATTAATTAGAGGCCGAGCTTAATTAAATAAACTAAAAGAAATGGGTTTATGTAAATGGAATTATAATAAAAGAATACGACCAAGGGCAATATAGGGATTAGCCATTCACTACATCCCGTAGGCCTTAAACCATTAGCCCATTTCTCATTTCTCACGTTCAAAATTATAAACCATAAACAAGAGCTCAAAGCCAACCATTACAATAGGAGAAAAGAAGTAGAAAAATTCATGTAAAGCTAGAAAATAAAGCTAGAAAAATTAATCAAGTTTAAATCTCTAGTCCTTATTTAAATCAAGGTGAATAATAATTTATAACATCTTATTTTTGTTTCTAATGAACAAATGTTTTTGTGTTTTAGATTGAAAACTTTTATGAAGATTTTAATGATGATAAGCTTAGTAAATATGATATGATTAATTCAACGAGATTGTTTGGTAAATGTTTTACACGGTTTTAAGGCTAAAATCTTTTATTATGTGTTTCAAATTCCATGAGGATTAAATATGTTATGTAAAACATTATTTTGGAGATTGGTTTAAATTTTAGTAATTAACCGAGCTATGGATTTAATAAGAATTTTCAAAGGAAAATATAGAAAAATTGGGTATAAATAGTATTTCGGCTATTTTATGAAAGATTTAGGTCCGAAATTTGTATACGTTAGATAACATATTAAAAATGACTTTCTATGATTTTTGAGGATTTTTCCTAAGTAGTTACTATGGAAATTAAATTATATTAGAAAGAAGACTCAAATGTTTTAATTGTTTTGTTAAAGGTAAGGGCTATTTTGCTAACTATTCTTAATTAATTTCTTGTAAATTTTGGCAGTCTTTTTATAAAGATTTTGATAAAGTTATGAAAACCAATCATATTTTTAGATATGGGCAAGTTAGTTGAAAAGAATTTACCTAAAACGGCAATAAAACAGTTTTTGCTTAACTTTTTGGTTTCACCACTTCCAGTTGCTACCCTTTCGACCTCTTGCTTTCGCCTACGACCAAGTCAAAACCAACACACATGTATCAAAGCCTTATTACGTAGTGGATTGGGGAAATACGGCAAGTATGTTGCCGAAACCTTGCTTTTGATAGGGTCGGAGCCTTCATTTTTCTTACCAAAGAAATGCCTCTTACCTTTTATTCTAAAGAATGCTTTCGGAAGGGTTTAACATTGCTTTTGACAAGGTTGCCACCTTTTTGGTTTCAAATAGGTAGCTCTCGAAAGAGATGCCTTGTTTTCAACTTCAAGCTTTCGAATGGGTAAACAGAACCCAATCAAAACCACCCTGCTGACTTTATACCTTTCGAAGGGATTGAATTCATCAACGAGTTCGAAAGATAGCCCTTGTTTATAAAATACTTAGCCATTTTCCAATGTTTTCGTAAGGTTTCAAGTGGCTAACTATTTTAAAGTTTCGAAGGAAATTGTATCGAAAGGGTGTTCCACGCCAACCTTCAACTTGTTTTACTTAAGTGACCAAAGCTTTCGAAAGAATGGTGTCGAAGCTATCTGTTCTTCCCTAACTCTTTTTAATGGTTTC
The DNA here is from genome assembly GCA_030765085.1 of Allium cepa. NCBI lineage: Eukaryota > Viridiplantae > Streptophyta > Magnoliopsida > Asparagales > Amaryllidaceae > Allium > Allium cepa. The sequence continues at coordinate 605,058,453 of CM060941.1, forward strand.
GAAAGGAGCACTTTCTCTTTTATTCACTTAGACCCAATAAGATATGTTTTAAATTAAAACCAATGGTTTCGAAAGGGGTACTTTCAAATGGTTTCGAACCTATGCTTATATAATTGAATGGTAATTCTTTAATGCATTCGAAAGGTTTCGAAAGAAAGGTTTTAAAGTGTTTCGAAAGGCAGGTGCGTAGTGTTTTGAAAAGAAGATTTGAATGTTGTCGAAAGGAAGTTCTCCAATGGTTTTGAAAGTAAGGATTAAGGGTTTCGAAAGCCTTAGTTTTCAAAACAAAGAACCCAATCTCAATTTTTAAAGGTAAAACCCATGGCATTATAAAAGAGCTTTTGAATGCTTTAAATTTGGAGTTTTTGAAGAAGCTTTCCTTGATAAAATAATAGGTTAAAGAGATTAACCATGTTTTATATGAAATTGGTTTCAAGGTTATTAAACCATAAGTGTTAGTATTATTATGTTAATATGTTTGCTTCTTCTAATATATATATTCACATTATAATGGACCGATAACTGCATTTTGGGAGAAAGGGCAAAATAACCAACTAGGTTGACCTAGTAGTGAATATAAATTGAAGTAACTCCTAAATGAGTAGAATTGCATCCAGAAGGACAAATAGCCCAAAACATAGGATGCCTAAATACTGATTAAAGAAGTTGTCATATATACAGGTTCATAGTAAACCCATAAAAATAATGTTTAGAAAGAGTTATTGGAAGAGGCCAACAGATTCATGGTAAAACTATTAAAACTATGTTTAGAAAGAGTTATTAGCAGAGGCCAATAGTTTTATAGTGAATCGATGAAAATATATCTGGATTTAGTTATTGACAGATGTTAATAGGTTTCTAGTCAGCCCATGAAAACTAGGATAAGAGGGAAGTTATTGGAGATACCAATAGGTTCAGGGAGAACCCACGAAACAATGAAATTATCGACAGGGACCAATAGATTCTTAGTGATCTCATGAAAACAATAAAACTGGATAGGGAGTCCATAAGTATTTAACATGTTATTAGTTAGCCCATGAAAACTATTAGGCTAATAGTGACCCTAGAAACTAAAACCGAGACAGATAGTCAAAAATGAATAGGGATGGGTAATCCATAATTGATCTACTTATTTGCATATCATCATAATATTTTGAATTTCTATGTTTTAACCATTGCGGATGTAGAAGCACAATATATGGTTTTATAATGTTTTGAATATGATACTACTAAGGAAAAAATCTGTTCTGCTAAGGCATGGTCTCACTAGATATCTAAATAGTTTGAGATGGTAGTTATTTTTCATACCAGGCTTTATGTCTGACTCGAAGTTTATGTTTCCCCCTTAAACTTTCGTGTCCAATTGATTTTGAGTAGTTTCAGAGTTGAGGTTTTTAGGTACCTCTTTAGACGAATTAGCTTCTGGAGACGTGCACGAGGCATGATAGCTATTTAGAGCTCTTTTCTATTTTAATTCTGATGTGTTTTGTTGTAAAGGCAAAGTTGTTTAATTGCTAGTTATATACCCTGATCATCCAAGATGGCATCTTCATATGTCGCTCTTGGAGTATGTTGTAATAATTATATTTATCTGAATGTGGTTAACAACTATGAGATTATGTAATGAATTTGAAATGCTTTGAAATGGAATTTAGAAATTTTCCATATCCATGTGTTTATGTTATATCAATGTATCTAACATTACCATATTCGGTCGCCGAGGATTAATAAGTATGGATGATTGTAACATCTGTATCCTTTAGTTTTGGGCCTCCAAGTGGGGGATATTACGGGTTCGTCTTGTCAAGATCTGGTTTTCTGTTTCGCTCGCCTAACATTCGACGCATTAATCAATGACTTGCCCCTGCTATCGGAATGCTTCTTTAGTTTGCTTAGTGGACAATGTCGTGCCCCTATGCAATTCATTGACCACCTGTATACCAATCGATATGAACTTACCCAGTCCTAGTGGTCATTTTATCATCCATTAACCACAGTTTCAATAGGGGAATAAGAAGATCTTGCTACAGCTGCCTTTGTTTCACATCATCCTTTTTGGTTTGATGCCGAACCGCTTTTTAGGTCTCACTTTGGGCGAAACTCTTGCTCATTCCCCCTTCTCATTCTTCTTCCAACTCTTGGACGGTGTTGGACTAATAGTTTGCACCTGCCCCAAGCGTGTCAAAGATTGACCACCATCGCTTGATGTTGGGCAGTGAAACATTTGTTTAGCTTGACTATTAACTCTATCCAGGTTGCTTTTGGTAATTACAACTACTAGCAACGACATACTTGCTGAATAATCATCTTGATTGTTAATTGTTTGATTGAGTGTACACCAGTGTTTCCTGCATTCCCTCTTGTAGCACCATCCTTATTCTTTGATATCAAAGGCATGTTGAGAATCAGTTCTCAGTGAAAGAATCAAAAATGTTTTTATAATAAATGGACAAACACCTCAAATCGATAAGTTGTAGAGCTATGAATACTAGATGTGTAACACAACTACTATATTTGTATTATGATTGATTTTCAGAGAGCAGATCACACATAGGTTAAGCAAAAAGTAAGTTGTAGTAAAGTAAAGAGCATAAAGATTTATAGTGATTCAGCCAGAATATGCACATATCCATTGTCCATTTCTATTATTCTTCTTATATTTCTTAGAGATAGTGTTTGAGATATATGATACGATGGTCTAAAGCTCAATAAAAAGTATGATATGGCTTAAGGAAGTCTGTTTGGCCATTCCTATTTGGCTATTCTAGGCTACCTATTCATGTTTGGCTGTCTCTGTTAGGTAGTTCCGGCTAGGTGGTTCCTGCTAGGATGTTCTTGCTAGGCTATTCCTACTAGGCTATTCCTACTAGGCTTTTTAGGTTAGATGTCCCTGTTAGTTGCTGTTACTAGGTTGTCCCTACAAGCTGTTACTGCTAGGCTGCTCCTGCTTGCTGATCCTGCTAGGCTATTCCTACTAGCTGATCCTGCTAGGTTGCTCCTGCTAGCTCTAAATTGTCTACCATTACTGCTAAAAAGGTTTGGCTCTCTAGAATTCTCCTTCATTGTTGTTGGATGCTCTAGTATTTATAGGAGTGAAGGGATGGTGTGGTTAATCCGGTAAATCGGGAAATTTCCATCTATAACTCTCCCAGAGGGAATATTCTTGAATATGCCGAATGTAATTAATTATTTCCTGTTATATGCTGATTTTCTTTCTTATTTACACTGTTGGGCTCGGATGAGAACTCGGTTCGGGGGTGTTTGGTCCGCTTGGATGGATGTGGATTGGTTGTTGTGTAAGTTCATTTAGTTTTTGTTTGACTAGGCCCCTATTTGTTTACTGGGTTACTCAGCCCCTCTTTGTTTACTAGGTTAATTGAGTGGTTGGTTCGGCTCAGCACTTCCTTGTTCAAACCATAATGCCCCTAGTTTGGTACTTATGAAGCACCGGTTAAGATGTCTTTGTCCGTACCCAGGGGTACCAAACAAGGCAACCTGGATGGTACCCTAGGTAGTGACCTAGGATTCCCTAGCTACCCTTCGGTACTGATCAGGGAATCCTGTTAGTACCTAGGGTTACCGACCAAGAAATCCTATTCGGTACCCTTGGGGTACCAACTAAGACTCCTTGTTCGGTACGCAGTGTACCGAGCACAAGAGATGATGGTGGAAAGGTCGCCTCACTTTGTTGTCTTCTTCCTTGCCTTGGTCTCCGTCCAACCTTAGATTATTTAAATGGTTAGGCACTCAGATTCCCTACTGGACCATTCCTCATATTCTATAAAAATAATGTGCTTGCCAGGACTCAATCTCAAGTGGAATGGCTGAAAGGCACAAGTCTTTACCACTGTGCTACACATGCTTTTTTAAGTTAGCTCCTTCATTTCAAGTTATAATTGAATGAAACTTGGACTAGTAGGTACATCTCATCGAGCAGAGTATTCCAATGCCTCTGAATGTTCCATTTTCCTGAATTAGGCAGTAGCTCTCTAAGACAAGGCTTGAGTCGGTTAGGTAGTGGACAAATCATAGAATGATCATATCTTTCAATTCGTAGCTTAGACTGAGATGCGGTTTTAAACTAGGTGCACGCCCTAACGTTAGGAACATTTTTCAAGTGCTTTGACCATATTTTCCGACAATGCCAAATTTGCCTCTAGCAGTTCGTCTTGCCCTTATGATTACATGATAATGCTTTTATTACTCGTCTTTCAGTCATTTCTATGCTTCTTAACGTCCTTTTGTATTCACCATGCTATGGGCAAAAATGCCCACAATAGTTTCAATTCCATTAGTATTTGATAAATGCAGATATAAAAGTTATAAATGCGCATATCGATATACAATATTGTTAAAAAGTTTAAATTGGATTTAAATGGATTAATGCTAATTAGGTTTTGGAATTTTTTATGCCTAAATTCTTTTAGTTACGGCCAGCCAAAATGAGAGGAAGAGGACAATTTTAGATTTCAAAATGAAAGGTAAAATCATAATTAAAGGATGGTAAATCACACCTCTCATTAATTATAATTTATTTCTTTTCTTTAAGAGATTTCATTCTGGCATTTGAACTCCCTCCTGACATCTATTTTCAGCCAAAATTTTCATAATGGTCTAGGTTTCGTAGTTCCAAAAAAAAAATCCAAACAAAAAATAAACATAAGGTGGTTATTTTTCGATTGTTGCAAGATCTATAGACTGATTCATTGAATCTAGGGATCCTTTCATTATTCAAGGTGCTTCTTTTGGCTGCATTCCCATGTAACTTTCTATTTTATTTAAATACAAATTAATTATGCTTATATGGTTTGAATCCTCCACCTTCTATATCTATTTTATATATATGAGTTTTGCAATATAATTTAGATCCTTATTTTTCTCCTTTAAATTATTTTTATGGTCATGTTGTCAATATGATTTTAACACCTCTTTATCATTCTCTATTATTTAAGTTAATAATTTAAGATCTATCTCTGCATTTACGTGTGTTTAATTTAGGTTTGAATCCCATTACCATGAATTTATATGTGTATAAGTTGTCTAATTCTTTTCTATTTTAAAAATTACTATTTGGACAAATCTTTATTAAAAACAATTTTAATTAATTGATTTAATGTTCATGCTATAAGGTTGAGAATTGAATGCATATGCTATAAGTCGTTTTAAAACAATTTTGGTTATTATTTACATGAGAATAATAATTGAGTCAATTTAAAACTTACAAGTGGACTTTTCTGAAGAAAAGAAACTCAATATTTTTGACTTCTTTCTTAAGTTAACAATTGATATAATTTGATTATTTTCATTATTTCAAGGCATGTCTTTTAAACTACAAACTAATTGAATACATATGTTACATGCTGTTCTGATTTTAAAATTACGATTTACTTATTGTATATATAATATGTTGTATGTACATGAAAATATATACATATATGTGTGTGTTCTTAATTCAAGGTTTACAAAATGGACTTTTATGAAAAATTTGTATTTTGAATTTAAATTATTTCTTAATTAAAATTAACTTCAAATTGTTCACTTTAACTTTGAAACATGTCAGAAAATTAAAATCAAACTTAATGTAAACAAGTATGCGTGTGTGCATATATATATATATGTATATGTATATACATATGTATGTGTGTGTAATATAAATCTTATTTTTTTAATATATTATTTTAGAGGCGTATATAAAGGGGAAATGCGTCCGTTGCAGTGTAAATCCTAGCACCTATGTATATACATGTATATAATAATAAATTAATTAATTATGTATATAATAATAAATTAATTATGGATAGCATATATGTATGTAAAAGGGAAAATGTATCCATTGTAGTGTAAATCTCAATGCTTATATATGAGAACATTAAACTGTGTACACATTTATATGTTGCATATGCACTGCACATGTATGTGTGTATTTTATATTAGCTACGGCAAGGAGGGTTGACTAGGCCTTCACTAGATTTTATTACAAAAGAAATTTATAGGGATTACATGAAGCTGAACAAAAAAAAAAACAAGAGTAGAGGATTACAGTGAAAGTGCCATCTGGAAAGAATAAAATATAAACTAAAAGTCCACTATAGTAAATCCCATAGAGATGAGTCCAAATAACACTTCAGTGCTTCATATAAGGGCATCTCCAGTGGTATGATTATTTGCTGAATATGCAAAAAAATAATTCTCCAGTCGTAAAATTAAGGTATCGAATTCAGCTGAATGTTCAGGATCCGGTTCAGGATCCTGAACCGGGCTTGGACGCCCATAAAATGGGCGCCCAAGCCCCCCAATTGTGGGGGGACATCAGGCTCCCATTTTATGGGATCTTGGTGTCAGGCTCACATAAAATGGGAGGCTAGCATCAGGCGCCCATTTAATGGGCGCCTGACCCCTGGACTTCAGACCCAAATTTAGGGTTGAATATTCAGGGCTCTGAATATTCAGCCCTGAATGGACTGAAGATGCCCTAAAGGAGTATTGACTTTTTATAAGATCATCATCTGCAAAATTTGCTTTTCATCTTAGCAAGAACGTTCCTTGCTAATGCAAGTGTAATGAGTTTCTTCCCATTGAAAATACTATCATTTCTTTCATGCTGAATTTCCTTAATCATTATCTTAAGCAAGGTAAACAATATCAAGGTTCTTTGGTTTCACCTTCTAGTGTCATTGAATAGCCTATGCCATCCATGGTTGAAGAAATTGTAAGGGGTATTCATGTTAGAAGACAATAGGCCTGCTTCCATGTGCAGAAGGAATAACCGCATTCACAAAATAAGTGCATTTAGACTCCACTTCAGCCTCACACTTCCATATTTTTAAGTTTGTTCATGGTGTGCAAAGAGTTAGGCATGGATTTCCATGGCATTAGATTATCATTATGAATCAAAAGAGGACTATGATCTCTTATGCCAGGAAAACATAGGTACTCGATCAAATTCCTTAAAGAGATTGTATAAGCCAAATATGGATAACTTCAAGTTGGGTAGCTTCCAGACGACATTAGATTATGTATTGGGTATGACATGGGTAGAAATAGCATCCCAAAGGTTCTGATGACATGTGAGTAACGAAGGGTAATTTGACCATTATGAATGTATGTGATTGCATAGGTATTATTAAGTATGCTTAGAGTATTTTAAGGTTATGGAGAAGAACATTTGATAGGATAGTACCATAAGCAAACAATGAGAGTACCGAAAACTAGTGCTATTTTAAGTATGCGGTATGGTCGTGATATGCAGCAGACATGATTGTCTCAGATTTAGTATGCTTTTGCTTATTCAACTAAAAGATCGAGTAGGAGAATTTTGCTAGATTTCCTTGTTTTTTAAATAGTGTTGTCTAAACCAAGTCATTGGAAGGGAGCTTTTATGTTCCAAAATTTGATGAAGGATTTTTGAGACTGCTCATTCCAAGGAGTGATATTAGTTTTCCCAAGCCTCCCCTGTTCCTTGGTATTAGTATTGTAATACCCTATGAGATTTAGCTGTACATTTCATTAGTAGGGACAAAATGGTAATTCTTCAGACATTGGAACTAGACGATGAGATTTATACCATTGTGTATAGCTTGTTTATCTAATCAGAATGGTATGTTGGTTTGTGTGGATCAGAATTCGTATGAAGGAGATACAAGAATTTATAGTTATGGGTCTTGATTTGGGTTTTAATGAGACTAAGCCCAACTACAAAGAATGATGGTTCAGAAATTATGAAACATGGGCTGAGAAGGATTTAAATTTATTCACGTATATTTTATGTTCTAACTTCTCATTCTTCCTTAATCTTTGTGATTCACTCTTCCTCTCTCAAATCGAAACAAAACCCCTCACAAATATACACACACGCACATACACACACATCAAATCGATGAGCACGAAGAGGACTACATGAAGATACCAATTGTTTGCGAATTCGAGAAACTTGGGAGGACTGCAATTCCTGATAACGATGAAATCAAAGGCTATTTGGAGATTTCTAGGGATCAGCGACGTGAATTGGTGAGTGAGAATCATTATTGGGCTATATACTTCTCACATGAAAGTAGTTTATATTATATGATTTTTAGTTAAGCTAAAAAGGTATTAGAATTAGATTAATTAGTGTTTGGGATTGAATATAGACATGATTCTAGAATTAAATAAAGTTTATGACATTTGATTTAGGGTTAAATTAGAATTAGATAGCATACTATACGAATTTAGTGTTAAATGCTTAAGTTACTAATGATTAATGCGTGATTTTGAGATACATATGTATATATATAGAAGGCTAAAGTAGTAGCAAATGATATTTAAGAGTAGTAAACTAACAAAAAAGTAATCAATGACAGTTGTTCAAAATTAGGAAGAAGAAAATAGTATTCAGATGATCGGTTTTTTGACATTCGATAGGTACAACGGTCCATCGGTGTTGAGTCCACCGGTCCATTGGTGCGTGTTTAAAATGACAAGTTGAACCTGGACTAGGCTAAAGCATTTTTAATTCAACTAGGCCTATATGAAATAGGAGGTGAACAACGTCTTGGTTTCTTTATGATATCAAGGAAGTGTTTACCGTCAAGAGACGTGCTCCGGTGATTTTGTGTTGCAACGATTTTTTCGAGTCGTTTATAAAGAAGTCAGGTTGTGTTTACCTATCCTTTATATATGCAAGTTAGTATAAATTTATCTAACTCATGCTTTTGTTTACGTTTACTGGATTAGTCTTTATTTAACTATATCCTAAGGCTAGTCGCTGATTAACTAACTCTTATATGTATCATCGGGTTAATATATGTTTTACTATCTCTTTCCCTCTCTTGTATATAGACTAGTTAGTTTATGTTTAACTAACTCTATCATATGTTTAAATGTTGTTAATATGATAATGATCCCCATACCATGTTTATTAGCATGGACTAACTCTGCAGATGCAAGTAAGATAGGTTGTGGTAAAGTAAGTATTAGTTCTTATATGATGTTTATGGCATCATGTTAGCAGTATATACTTGGTATTATTTTTACTTACCAGATATATGTATCTGACCCCTCCTCCTTGTATACTATAGGTTGATAAACTTGCTTTAAAGTGTATGACATTTGAAGATGGTGATAATGAAGACGTTTACATAATCTATCCGTTTATCTGTACTTATTGTATACGTAGTGTGATAATGTGTGTATGAGAACTAAATACGACTTACGATGTATGTGGATGAGATTTGTTTATTTTATCTATATTTTGTTTGATCCATTCTTCCATGAGTTCTAAAAAGTATAGTTAGGTAGTTCAGCTCTCTATTCCTTTTTTTATCATGTTTAGTAGTTTTAATGGAAGAATGCAATGGGAGGACCAGTGTGTTGTCATAACTTTAATAATAGATTTAATAATTGTTAGTCTACCGGCCATGTTTAGAAGATTATTTGGCTATCCAAAAATTCTTTTGATAATACATTCATAAAGAGGCAAGCATGAAGAGGCAATCATCCTAGAAGTAATCGAGGGAGGACCTAAATATAATGAGTTTTTGTGAAGGTCATTAAAATAAGAAAGTTGCAGCATGTTTATTTCAATTCCATGTTATGACCAATAACATATATTCTAGACTTTTCTCAGTTAATAGAAAGGCATGTGAGCTTGAAAATGTACAATGCCTTATTGAGGGAGGTAATGGTTTTAGGGTTAGGTTTAGTAAAGAACACAATGTCATCAGCAAAGCATAAGTTGGTGATGAGTGGTAATTTACAGTCTGGATGTATGTCCATGATGTGCATGTAAACGTGCATATTTTTACTACCATATTTAATATAATTTAATTAAATAAATGAGCATATATGGTATTTTAACATAGTTAAACCAAATTTCAATTATTTTTTAATCATCATATATTCATCTTCGTATAAGGGCAAAATGATCATTTTTGTGCATATATTAACTTGAGAATATTTATTTTCACATTTTATTTTTATGTCCGGAAAATCAGATTGAAATTATAAGAGGCTTCATAGAAAATATGCATGTACAAGAGAAGACAAACAAATGAAGATGGAAATAATTCATTTCATGACAACATGGAAGACTCCACCTACCCACTTACCTTAATCTATATTTAGGAGCTAATGCACCTGCTAATGGCTATTAAATTTACATGCATACTTGATGATGGATTAATTAGGGATTAATGATAAATTGGTGGCCACACTTCCATAAGGGCATTTTGGGTAGTCCTCAAATGTAACGTCCCGCCTTTTTATACGTTTTAAATCGACGATAAACCACACACGTCACACTCAAACCATACAAAAGAGTAGATTATTATTGGGGTGAATAAGAAAAAGGGAGAAAGAAAAAAACAAAACAAAATCTTGCAGCGGAACGATAAAATATAATAATCAAATATACAGTTCATAAAGCTATTTTATAAAATATTCGATTATACTTATACAATACATATCAGAGTTACACATACCAGAGAATAATAAATAATGCAGTAGAACAATGATGCAGTGGAATAATATAATAAATAATAATTAATAATACAATCTTCGTCTTCGTCCTTCAGAAGGAAAATCTTCAAATACTAAAATACTCAGGCTGACCCGAGCAAATTGAAAAGACAAAACACTCGAGCCAGAACTAAAAGATCTTATGTAAGTTAAATCAACGGTAAATAATATGAGTGGAACGACGCCAGAAATGTTTACGGGATTTGACATCTCCTATTCAGTGTCTAACGTGAGTGCAGTAACTTAAGAGATGCTCATGATTCACATCTCCTAAGGATCCGTTAAACTATTTAATATGTAGTAATATTTCGCTATTATAATAATGTCTATAGTAAAATAAACTTACATTTAAATACCATTAAGGCTTTACATTTTCCACCTTAACACGTAATAGTCCCAGTAGTCCATCCAGTATCATGGTTCCTCCTGATCGAGAAGCCACCAGAGGATACCACACGTGCTACGGAAGAAAACCAAACTCGTACAAGGCGCGCTATGGTAGGTGACATGGTACAACTAGGCAACGCCAGGGTAGATATACCAATTACGCTTCCGGGTCGGTGGTAACGCATAGCCGCAGCTACCGCCCACCTCGAGCCACACCCCCAAATAAAAAGAATCAAAAGTGGCTACTGAATCAATCCAAAAGTCAAAGTATAATATCGAAGAGATGTGTCCGATCAAAGGTGCTACCTCATTAGCCCGTCAATCGCTTATGTTTTAGCCACCTTATGCCAACTCACGGGAGTCGGGTCCACGTATTTACCTCAAAGGAAACGCCGCCGCCATCCTACTTTATTCTGGAATCTCCACCGCGTATACGGTTGTTAGAGAGGTTTTCGGAGTTGGCAGAGAGTATGACAACTTCCGATCCAGGTCCCTTTAACAACCAAACGTTATTATAACACCGCGGTCATTTCAAAATAATTTATACTTCAAAGCCAAAATATACTATCTATTTCAAAACCATATAATACGATATCATTTAACTTTTAAAAACCAAATCAATATGATATCATTTTAAAACCATAGAATTTCAAAGTTATAAAATTTCGAAACCAAAGTTATAAAACTATAACACTTCCAAAACGTAATACTTTGAAATTTATAACTTTGAAACATAACTTCCACCACTTAAATGGTTTAAATATTAAAATATTTTATAAAATAATCTAGTTTCTTAATCAATTCCAAAACAACGCGAATTTCTAAATTTTAAATTTAACAAATCCCCAAATCATAAATTTCAATTCAATTCGGTTTTCAAATAGACCATTCCAAATTATATCGATTTCAATACAGATTTGATCCACAAAATAAACCATTTCAAATTCAATATATTTCAAAGCTTCAAAACTAAATTTTATAATTCATATATATATGTATATACCAAATTCATTTTACTATTACTTAGTTTTGAAATATTTGCTTAATAAATCCAATATCCTTTAAATAAAATTTAAAATTTCAGTAATTGAATTTTCCTCAATTTAGTTAGACTTGATATATTCACTTAAATCACCTTAACCCGAATTAAGTAGTAAAACCATATTCTTTTAAAATCTAAATTTCAATAAGTTCCAAATGGATTCTTATTAAATATAATTCTTAATTAAACAAAATCTCAAATCAATTTCAAAATTATCTTCTCAACCTTGATTTATAAAAATTAATATAAACTTTATATTAAAATATAATTTAAGTAATTACTTATCCATATTATCTTTTAATAAAATCAAACTTTGTTATTAAACTTATTTTATACTTTAAACAATTTTATTCATCGCTTAAATTAAGAATTTAACTATATATAAAATAACATTTATAAAATATCCAAATCAATATCTCGTAAAATCATATATTTCTTCAAAAGCCATAGAAATTATTTCAAAATATTTTTATATATAGACCACGGTGTCTTTGTATAATTTTCTACCCTATGGTCAAGTGATACGAATATTTATCATTTCAATCCGTAATTTAAAATAAAAATACGGTTATATATCATTTCAAACTGCAATCCCGAATGAAATAAAAAATGCATAACAACTTGCAGTTTATAACAATGTAAAATACAACATCAATTCATCCAATATCAATCATCAACCATTTATCACAATCATCATCCAATTCAAACAATAACGTCAATATATATTAGATAATAGACAAGAGGTATTTACTGGCAGTTATATTCAATAATAAATTAAACAACTATTTAACTGGCAGTTTATATGCAATAATAAATTAAATAACAATTTAATTCAAATAAATTCAATTTAACTAAGATAATGATTAAAAATATACCAAACAGTCATAGATAAATTTCTAATCACATCAGAAATAAATTTAACACACATAAGAATTTTAGAAGTTGTGAGTTGGTTAAAACACTCACCTTTTAAATTTAAATTGAATTAAAATCCAATTTAAACTTAAAAATTGAACAGTCTCAGCATCCATCCAAACCAGCATCAAAATGTTTGGAATTTTGATACGATTCCAGGAACAAACCGCGCCCAGATCCGAGCTCGTATGAAAAGGTTACCTTAGTTAGAAGTTATGCGATTTAATTTTAAAACGAATAAAATAAAATTTGATTTACACGTCACTACCTAATCTGACCACGTGCAACACACGCATCCAGGATATTGAAGTGGAAACCCTAGCATGCAAATCAATAGGTCGCGCTCGACCTCAACCACAGCTGTCGCCTCGAGGCCGTGCCGTGCGCCTCCAGACCCCACCAAAACCCTCGCCTGCGACGCCAGGACCCCACTTTGCCTCCGTCAGCGGCCACGCGATCGCTCACACAGGTGCACCCGCCGCATACCACTTCCAACCCTAGTTGAATTTTCGCGACAAATCCAACCGTCAAATCGACGAGCTACCTATGTCGATGAACTCCGCTCAAGAATCTCTTCAACCAAGTAACCTTGATTCGTCGATCAGGCAAAGTTGATTTCGATGCAAATGGATGGCCGAAAATAGATCATACATTTCTGGGCAAACCAAGTTTCAAATCGAAAAACGAATTATGGATTTGACTTATGCTCATCGAGAGCTTCATATCCTTATATAATTTGATGTGGTTTGTGGAGAGTGAATTTTTGGCTTTGAATTTTATTTGAGATTGCAATTGAAATTTTGGTTTTTGTCTGCCATTGAGAAAGATGAGCAATTGTAATTGTACATAAAGAATGAGGAATAAGAAATAGGCTAAGGTTTATAACAAGATATATATAGGCAAAGTTGAAATAGAATGGATGGACCCGATTGATATACGCGTCGAACGATAAAATGCCCCGAAAAGCCCGTTTCGCTACGGAACGAAAATGGGTCAACCCATATATCAAAATGGATGTTTTTCAATATTTTAAATGCAATGGAACAGGTTTCACGTCCAAATTCCATCGTATGAAGAAGTTATGCCAAAATCAAATTATTTCAAATTGATTTCAATTTCATTGATTTCTGGGCGTTTCGAGTCCGTACGATCAAATGACAAGTCCGAACGTTACAAAACTATAACCGTACAATAATTCACCGTTATGGATCCGATGAAACTAGTTTCGTCAAAATCCGAGTCAGCGGCCAAAAATGGCTATTTTACATTAATTAAATAAATTAATAATTGATAAATTAAATTAAATTTCTAATTTCAATTCTAAAATTGACAATTCTTATCATTTTATATTTCCAAATCATTCACACTAATTTAAAAAATTTAGAAGTCAATTTAAAGTTAATCAATTTATCAATTTCAGTGTTAACCTCAATTTATTGAATTCGGAAATTATAAATATAATTCCCAATAATTCTATTTAATTAAATCAATCAATAATTATTCCATTCATTATTGTCAAATAAATGGATTTAACATTGGATTCAAAACTATTACATTAACTTTTCTCATATTCCATCTTCATTTCAATTAACGTAAAATTTAATATTTAATTCTACTTATTTGCAATAAATCCAATTATTTAATTTAAATCTTGTTATTCAATCCATTATCACCAAATAGATAAAATTAACATTGGTTCATGGTTTATTACATTATTATTATTATCAAATTTCATCGTAATCTCCATTAACGTAACATTTAAATATTTAATTTCAATTAATTGCAATAAACCCAATTACCAAAATTTAAATTCAAATAAATAAATAAATCTTGGTTCCCATTCTTATTATTCAATAATCATTATCATATTCGTACTTTATTATCAACCAACAATTATTGCAATTCATTATCTAATATTGATTTTATCGAACTACAATTTATTACGTATTATTCCATCAATTAATATACTTTGAACTTATTTCCCAGTTCATTAATTACAATCAATTATAACCTTACAACTGGTTTCAGTTAATTGGGACTCCACTACATTATTTATTTATTCACTTGCATTAACATTATTACCTTTAATCGCAATTTGATTACCAATTTTATTTAACACCCTAAATAAATAAATAACATATATTAGTTGTCACTTATTTACTTTTACTTACATTTACAAGTTTATTACTTACCATTAACACTGTATTATTTCATTAATTAATTCAACAAATTGTCCAATTATGAATAACATTAACATTATTTCCAAATATTACCTTAATTAACATTAACGTAATATTAAATTATAATTATTGTAACTGATTTTCAATTTAAAATAACAAGCTACATAAATAGATAACATACAATAATCGTTACGTTAACCTTTAGTCACATTAATAAGCTTTTATTACTTACAAATCAATGTTACCATTTATTTTCATAATACTAACTTCATCTAATTTCCATTAACTATTTATTATTTCCTTGATAAAACGAATATTCCATTTATTCGCTTCTGTTCCATTTATAGTCAAGTATAACATATTTTCATTAATTGGCATTTCATTCAGCCCATTAATTATTAACCTTAATTAGCATTGTTTACCTTGCATTCTCGTTATTATTCCATAAATATGATTCCTAATTTTATTTCTTTCAGTATTAATTACACAATCATATTAAATTAACAATGTTTTTTATTTATTCCAGATTTAATTACCAAAATCTAATTAAATTAACAATTTTTAGTTATCGAAATTTGCGGGTCGTTACACTCTCCCCCACTCAAAACTTTTCGTCCTCGAAAAGGAAAAATGAGGGAAAGAAGGAATTAAGTAAACAATATATCTTATTCAAAAATACTAACTTTACAAATAAGTAAATTTACAAAATTTATAAATTTGAATAAATACACCAATTTATAACCATTAAATCTTTTTATACTCAAATTAATAAAGTTTGGAAACCATTTTTCAAAAAATTTCTAAGTCCAAAATTTACGGAAAATTTCGCAGAGTCTCCTTTGTACAGAGAGGCTCGGGAGAAAATATAATATCAAATATAACAATATATAACATATATTTTCCAAATAGTATATATTCCAACTCGGGATAACAATATAATAGCGCTATTAAACCGAAATCCAAAAACGTACCTATTGGTCGGGCAAGTACACTGAATTATGAAACCAAAATTAGTAGCGATTGCTTACATAACCTGTATTTCACTTATATAATCCAAAAATGTCAACAATTATATAAAATGAAATATTTAAAGTTGTTTCAAACACTAACAAACAAATCAATTTAAAATAATCATTCGCAACCAACATCATACACATCAACCATTCAAGCAAAACAAACAATTGGTTGGTTCGGGTTAAGACACTTTAAATCACATGGAATGACAAATAACTATGAAGTATTCCATTTACTCAACAGTCTTAGATGAAGCTAAATAGATTATTCATAGATCCAAACAAATTTAAAGTATCCTTGCCCAAACAACCATAAACCAAACAAACACAATTCCAAACACAGATCAAGTTAATTTTTCAATTTCATTTCATAACCTTTGTTGTTTGATTTCCTTTTCATTCATATAGTGGTTTATCTTTTTATTTGCATTATTTCTTGCAATTTTCATTTATTACTTACAAATATTCATTTTCATTTTCATTTATTCAGGTCATGTCAGTTTCTTTTTATTGCATTATATTTATTCATTCATTTGTTTATAGTATTTATGTTCAATTAAATTTCTTAGCATATCAATTCATCTACTTACGTTTTTAAATACTTTCTTATAATACTTACTTTCTATTACAATTTATTATAGTAATATTTCAATTATAACATAAGTTTATAACAACTACAACATCAAATTCTTATTTATAAAGGAATTTCATTACATGTTTTCATTACCTCAAGTTTATTGCTTGTATAATATTCATTACATTTTCTTATTAACATCTCAACTTTTTACATCTTTTGGTAAGTCATATATATGCTCTAAGAGTGCAATTGAAAGTTATACAAGTTTAATTTATTTCTTTTACTAATTAAATAATCAATAATAATATCCTTTGTTTTATATGTTACGAATTTTCAATTTTATTTTAATTTCATTTATAATTTAGTAGTAAATCTCTTATTACCTTTAGAGGATTCAATTATTAATTAAATTCCATTTCAATACCCTAATTAAAACTATTAATTAACGGAAACTTAAGAAATAAATACGGGGTTAAATTTCAAATCGCTTTAAAATAATCGATAAATATATACTTACAACTTATATATCCAATTATATTTAAAACAATTTGAAATTTATATTTTGTTTATCAAAATAAATCTGCAGTAAAACTACTACAGTGGCCTTCCCACTTCGAAACTCGAAAATGAATGTCGATGATGCGTGCACTCATCACCGAAATTATTTTCCAGCGACAAAGAGGGGAGTACGGAACTTATTTCTTTCCAAAATTTCTTTAAAACAATCTTTCAAATTATATTGAAATATTTATATCAGAAATACTTCTAATATTATTATTATATTCCAAAATCATTTGAAATAAATTTTCAAAACCCAGGAACTTGAGTTCTAAAATTTTCAATTTATTCTTATTTATTTTACTTTTCAAAACCTACATTAAACTAGTATTTATAAATTACTTACCTAACAACCAATATAATACAACTAAATATATATCATTTATAAAAAAATTATTTTGTATATATAAAATATAATAGGCAAAATTATTTCATTCACCTATTCAAAACAAATATTATGTCGGTCTGTCCTATTAAGTGTTGAGAAATCCCTATTGATGTCATAGCGTCCTATGCACCAACCAGAATTTATAAATACAAAATGGAACAAATTAACACAATATAAAAACCTTTTTATAACACTAACAAATACGCTCTCTCATATACACACACACACACACACACACACACACTCAACGACTCATCATAGGGTATTGCTACCCTATTGGTTAAGAGTCAGACCCCACAAAGCTAAGGTTTATCGCTAAACCTGGCTCTGATACCAGATGTAACATCCCGCCTTTTTGTACGTTTTAAATCGATGATAAACCACACACGTTAGACTCAAACCATATAAAAGAGCGGATTGCTATTGGGGTGAATAAGAAAAAGGGAGAAAGACAAAAAAACAAAAATAGAATCTTGCAGCGGAACGATAAAATATAATAATCAAATATACAGTTCACTAAGCTGTTTTACAAAATATTCGATTATACTTATACAATACATATCAGAGTTACACATACCAGAGAATAATAAATAATGCAGTGGAACAATGATGCATTGGAATAATATAATAAATAATAATAATAATAATAATAATACAATCTTCATCTTCGTCCTCCAGAAGAAAAATCTTCAAATCCTGAAATACTCAGGCTGACCCGAGTGAATTGAAAAGACAAAACACTCGAGTTGGAACTAAAAGATCTTATGTAAGTCAAATCAACGGTAAATAATATGAGTGGAACGGCATCAGAGATGTTTACGGGATTTACATCTTCTATCCAGTGTTTAACGTGAGTGCAGTAACTTAAGAGATGCTCGGGATTCATATCTCCTAAGGATCTGTTAAACTATTTACTATGTAGTAATATTTCGCTATTATAATAATGTCTATAGTAAAATAAACTTACTTTTAAATAGCATTAAGGCTTTACATTTTCTACCTTAACACATAATAGTCCCAGTAGTCCATCCAATATCATGGTTCCTCCTGATCGGGAAACCACTAGAAGATACCACACGGGCTACGGGAGAAAACCAAACTCGTACAAGGCGCATTATGGTAGGTAACATGTCATAACTAGGCAATGCCATGGTAGATATACCAATTACGCTTCCGAACCGGTGGTAACGCATAGCCGAAGCTACCGCCCACCTCGAGCCACACCCCCAAATAATAAGATTCAAAAGTGGCCACCGAATCAATCCAAAAGTCAAAGTATAATATCGAAGGGATGTGTTTGATTAATTGTGCTACCTCATTAGCCCGTCAATCGCTCCTGTTTTAGCCATCTTATGCCAACTCATGGGAGTCGGGTCCATGTATTTACCTCAAGGGAAACGCCGCCGCCATCCTACTTCATTCTGGAATCTCCACCACATACACGGTTGTTAAAGTGGTTTTCGGAGTTGGCAGAGAGTATGACAACTTCCGATCCCGGTCTCTTTAACAGCTAAACGTTATTATAACACCGCGATCATTTCAAAATAATTTATACTTCAAAGCCAGAATATACGATCTATTTCAAAACCATATAATACGATATCATTTCCCTTTTAAAAACCAAATCAATATGATATCATTTTAAAATCATAGAATTTCAAAATTATAAAATTTCAAAACCAAAGACTTAAAACTATAACACTTCCAAAACGTAGTACTTTGAAATTTATAACTTTGAAACATAACTTCCACCCCTTACATGGTTTAAATATTAAAATATTTTATAAAATAATCTAGCTTCTTAAATTTCACAAATCAATTCCAAAACAACGCGAATTTCTAAATTTTAAATTTAACTAATCCCCAAATCATAAATTTCAATTCAATTCGGTTTCCAAATAGACCATTCCAAATTATATCGATTTCAAAATAGATTTGATCCACAAAATAAACCATTTCAAATTCAATATATTTCAAAGCTTAAATATTCAATATTTCAAAACTAAATTTTATAATTTATATATATATATACACCAAATTCACTTTACTATTATTTAGTTTTGAAATATTTTCTTAATAAATCCAATATCCTTTAAATAAAACTTCAAATTTCAGTAATTGAATGTTCCTCAATTTATTTAGACTTGATATATTCACTTAAATCACCTTAACCCGAATTAAGTTATAAAACCATATTCTTTTAAAATCTAAATTTCAATAAGTTTCAAATGGATTCTTATTAAATATAGTTCTTAATTAAATAAAATCTGAAATCAATTTCAAAACTATCTTCTCAACCTTGATTTATAAAAATCAATATAAACTTTATATTAAAATATATTTTAAGTAATTACTTATCCATATTATCTTTTAATAAAATCAAACTTTATTATTAAACTTATTTTATACTTTAAACAATTTTATTCATCGCTTAAAACCAAGAATTTAACTATATATAAAATAACATTTATAAAATATCCAAATCAATATCTTATAAAATCATATATTTCTTTACAAAGCCACAGAAATCATTTCAAAATATTTTTATATATAGACCACGGTGTTTGTATATAATTTTCTACCCTATGGTCAAGTGATATGGATATTTATCATTTCAATCCGTAATTTAAAATTAAAATACGGTTGTATATCATTTCAAACCGCAATCTCGAATGAAATAAAAAATGCATAACAACTTCAGTTTATAACAACGAAAATACAACATCCATTCTTCCAATATCAATCATCAACCATTTATCACAATCATCATCCAATTCAAACAATAACATCAATGTATAATAGATAATAGACAACAAGTATTTACTGACAGTTATATTCAATAATAAATTAAACAACTATTTAACTGGCAGTTTATATGTAATAATAAATTAAATAACAATTTAATTCAAATAAATTCTATTTAACCGAGATAATGATTAAAAATATGCCAAACAGCCATAGATAAATTTCTAATTACATCAGAAATAAATTTAACACATATAAGAAATTTTTGAAGTTGTGAGTGAGTTAAAAACACTCACCTTTTGAATTTAAATTGAATTTTAATCCTATTTAAACCCAAAAATTGAACAGTCTCAGAATCCGTCCAAACCACCATTAGAATATCCGAAATTTTGATACGATTCCAACGGAACAAACTGCGCCCAGATTCGAGCTCGTATGAAAAAGTTATATCAGTTAGAAGTTATGCGATTTAATTTTAAAACGAATAAAATAAAAATTGATTTACACGTCACTACCTCATCTGACCACGTGCAACACACGCATCCAGGAAATTGAAGCCGAAACCCTAGCACGCAAATCAACAGGTCACGCTCGACCTCAACCACAGCCGTCCCCTCGACGCCGTGCCGCGCGCCTCCAGACCCCACCAAAACCCTCGCCTGCGACGCCAGGACCCCACGATGCCTCCGTCATCACCTCGCGGCCACGCGATCGCTCGCACAGGTGAAGCCGCCGCATAGCACTTCCAACCCTAGTTGAATTTTCGTGACAAATCCGACCGTCAAATCGACGAGCTACCTATGCCGATGAACTCCGCTCGAGAATCTCTTCCACCCAGTAACCTTGACTCGTCGATCAGGCAAAGATGATTTCGATGCAAATGGATGGCCGAAAATAGATCATACATTTCTGGGCAAACCAATTTTCAAATCGGAAAACGAATTACGGATTTGACTTGCGCTCGTCGAGAGCTTCAAATCCATATATAATTTGATGTAGTTTGTGGAGAGTGAATTTTTGGCTTTGAATTTTATTTGAGATTGCAATTGGAATTTTGGTTTTTGTCTGCCATTGAGAAAGAGGAGTAATTGGAATTGTACGTAAAGAATGAGGAATAAGAAATAGGCTAAGGTTTATAACAAGATATATATGGGCAAAGTTGAAATAGAATGGATGGACCCGATTGATATACGCGTTGAACGATAAAATGCCCCGAAAAGCCCGTTTCGCTACGGAACGAAATTGGGTCAATCCATATATCCAAATGGATGTTTTTAAATATTTAACATGCAATGGAACAGGTTTCACGTCCAAATTCCATCGTATGAAGAAGTTATGCCAAAATCAAATTATTTCAAATTGATTTCAATTTCATTGATTTCTGGGCGTTTCGAGTCCGTACGATCAAACGACAGGTCCAATCGTTACAAAACTAGAAACCCTACAATAATTCACCGTTACGGATCCGATGAAACTTGTTTCGTCGAAATCCGAGTCAGCGGCCAAAAATGGCTATTTTACATTAATTAAATTAATTAATAATTGATAAATTAAATTAAATTTCCAATTTCAATTCTAAAATTGACAATTCTTATCATTTTTATATTTCCAAATCATTCACACTAATTTAAAAAAAATTAGATGTCAATTTATAGTTAATTAATTTATCAATTTCAGTATTAACCTCAATTTATTGAATTCAGAAATTATAAATGTAATTCCCAATAATTCCATTTAATTAAATCAATCAATAATTTTTCCATTCATTATTGTAAAATAAATGGATTTAACATTGGATTCAAACTATTACATTAATTTTTCTCATATTCCATCTTCATTTCAATTAACGTAAAATTTAATATTTAATTCTACTTATTTGCAATAAATCCAATTATTTAATTTAAATCTTGTTATTCAATCCATTATCACCAAATAGATAAAATTAACGTTGGTTCATGGTTTATTACATTATTATTATTATCAAATTTCATCTTAATCTCCATTAACGTAACATTTAAATATTTAATTTCAATTAATTGCAATAAACCCAATTACCAAAATTTAAATTCAAATAAATAAATAAATCTTGATTCCCATTCTTATTATATAATAATCATTATCCTATTCATACTTTATTATAAACCAACAATTATTGCAATTCATTATATAATATTGATTTTATCAAACTACAATTTATTACGTATTATTCCATCAATTAATATACTTTGAACTTATTTCTCAATTCATTAATTACAATCAATTATAACCCTACAATTGGTTTCAGTTAATTGGGATTGCACTAAATTATTTATTTATTCACTTGCATTAACATTATTACCTTTAATTGCAATTTGATTGCCAATTTTATTTAACACCCTAAATAAATAAATAATATATATTAGTTGTCACCTATTTACTTTTACTTACATTTACAAGTTTATTACTTACCATTAACACTGTATTATTTCATTAATTAATTCAACAAATTGTCCAATTATAAATAACATTAACATTATTTCCAAATATTACCTTAATTAACATTAACATAATATTAAATTATAATTATTGTAACTGATTTCTAATTTAAAATAACAAGCTACATAAATAGATAACATACAATAATCGTTACGTTAACCTTTAGTCATATTAATAAGCTTTTATTACTTACAAATCAATGTTACCATTTATTTTCATAATACTAATTTCATCTAATTTCCATTAACTATCTATTATTTCCTTGAAAAATCCAATATTTCATTTATTTGCTTATGTTCCATTTATAGTCAAGTATAACATATTTTCATTAATTGGCATTTCATTATCCCCATTAGTTATTTACCTTAATTAGTATTGTTACCTTGCATTCTCGTTGTTATTCCATAAATATGATTTTCAATTTTATTTCTTTCAGTATTAATTACACAATCATATTAAAATTACAATTTTTTTTTTATTTATTCCAGATTTAATTACCAAAATCTTATTAAATCAACAATTTTTAATTATCGAAATTCGCGGGTCGTTACATCAAAACTACGGATTAAGGTTTCAAACTTGTATAAATATCTCATATGTTCATGTAATTAACCCCTTTAGCCTCCTCTTATAGTTAGTTTAGTTTTAGGCTTACAAATAAACAAAAGCTCCATTTCTATTTCATGGTTTCTTAGCTATTTCTCTTATGTGATTTTCATTAATGCAATTTTAATTCATGTTGTCTTCTTTTATGTTCTTTTCTTCTTTATTTCCTTTCATGTTAGTAGCTTCGTTTATTTTTATGCAAGTATATTAGCTCTCATTTTATTTTAATTTACTCTCTATTTTCCTTCTATTTTTATTTCATGTTAAATGCTAAATTTGTTGAAATGATAATAAATATGAGAGGCTAAACCTCTTCAATTTAGGGGTAAGAAGCTCCCTAGTTATGTAGATTCAACATAATATGCTCATTTTTGTTCTCTTTTTATGCTTAATGACAATGTTTGAATGAGTAAATTTTATTTTTTTAGCTTTCAATTTGATAGTCTATATTGTTGACACCATATAGGCTATGTTTAAACAACTATAAACACAAATTATCTCTTCATCCTCATACGAATATGGTAATGAAGTGGATTTTAAAATCAAATTTGATGATCTATATTTTTAATCAATAGTTAATAGATCATGCTTAGAATAAATTTTATTTTCAATTTCATTGCAATTTTCATGAGAGTTAAGAAGTGGTTTAATGGATGGTTATGGTTTGATGGTTTATATTGGGCTAATTAAGCGCACAAAAATTTCATAATTATGATAAACACATCAATTAAATTCTCTGACGACAAAAAAAGAGGTCATATTGTCATGTTGTGTTGATTTAAGTGATCATGAAAAGAGATTTGACTTTAAATTGTCTTCAAACTCTCATATTCTTATCCATTTTCTTTTGCTAGTTTATCTACATTTTTTTAGTATAAAAACATTTCAAAATCTTGGTTTAATTTGATTGAATATAATTCTAAATCTAAACAATTCGCTACAGATCGACCTGTACTCGTCACGTACTAACATTATACGTTGCGCGCTTGCGGTTATTTTCAATTTAAAATTTGATCGGCTATTTTCTAAACCGATAGAAAATTAGCCGTTCGAACAAATTTTTGGCGCCGTCGCCGAGAGGTTGATTTTATTTTATTTTCTATTTTTCGAACTATTTTTATTTGATTTGATTTTTTTTTTTTTTTTTTTTTTTTTTTTTTTTTTTTTTGCGTGTTACTTTGCATTTAAAAAAATTGTTTTGTATGTTTGTTTTGTGATTTTATTTGTGTGCATCTCTTGTTTTCAATTTGCATTTGCATTCTCATATATTTAAAAAAATACATAATTTTATAACAAAAATATTTTATTTCATTGCAAATTACATTTCCATTTCAATTTTCATTGCTGTTACAGTTACATTGTTGTTACTCCCATTACTGTTACATTGTTGTTACTCTTTTTACTGTTACATCGCCTTCCCCTTCCTCTGCATATCGCCTTCCCCTTCCTCTGCATACCTTATGCATTGACATCACTGCTCTGACCACAGTCACACATCCTTCCCACCCAACTTAAACCCACTATCAAACTCATCCATAACAGTGCATCCCCTCAACATCAAACATCATCTTACTCCACCATAATCTCCACTCTGCTGACATTATCTCTGCCATAATCAACATTACCATAAGCTTAAAACCACAATCATCTATACCCACCCACTGCTACACCACCAAACTTCACAGCAACATCTGTGCAACTCTGCGTAATCGCAACTCATAACCCAGTCCAACCATCTGTGCAACTGTGCAACTTATCTACACAACTATGAACATATTTGTGCACTTCATTCCCACAACTCGACATCTACCACAGTCACCTCATCACCACATTACCCTACATCTGCTCACTACATATCTGCAAACTGTCATCCCCATCAAACAATCGAATCAACTGTGCCTGCACACCACAGACAAACTCACTACCTTAACCACTAGTGATCAGCCATACAGTTGCCTGCAACCCCCTCTATCACATGCATTAACCATCTGCTTTTGCCATCAACAAAACTTCCTCTACCCTACTGCATTTCCTCTAACACTTCTTCATTCACCAATCATACCTGATTTCATTCACATACTTGCCTTCATACTCCCTTCATTTACAAAACTGACAGCAGTTCCTCCATCATCATGCCACCTCTCTACAATACTCAAACTATCACATATACAAACGTCATTCATTTCTACTCTATCTCATTCATTAATTACTTCCATCATACATATATCATCACACTGACCATCAGATATTACTTCTGCCTCTAATCATTCATTTCTGCTCTGCCACTCAAACATACATCTCCAACATCCATTACTGTCAGCCATCGTCCTCAGTGCGACAGCCCCTTCACCATACCATCACCAACCATCTACTACCTTACTTCATCCCCCTAACCACCATCAGTCACTATAAACTGCTGTTTCGCCATCATAGTCGAGATTATTCTCTATGCATTACCTCTAAACCCTTATCACTACATCAGAGTATCTACTGCCCTTATCACTACAACCCTGCACACCCTATCATCAACCTTACTGATCATCCTTCCATTACCACAGTTCACCCATATAACTTCCACACTGTCATACTTCACTGCCACTTCACAGAAGCCATCAACACATCAGCTACCCCCTGAACCCCATCAGCCTTCTACAACACACCAGACCACACCACATACTACCCATAAACCTTCCAACAACCTGCACACACCCTTCACAATAGTCCATCCCTACTGCAATGCATCAAATTGTCTTACTACCTCACATTGATCATCCACTTCCACAAAATGGTGCATGTGCACAGTCCAAACCTTCATTGACAACCATACATCAGCCTAACATCATCATCACATTCCCATCTCCTGCTGCCTTGTTCACTGCTGTTCTACTACATCACAACCTGACCACCAAACCACTTCACCAAGCAACATTAATTACTCTCCGTCAATCACGCCAGCACAACACCTTGACCAGCCATTACCCTACCCATATATAAGCCTCAACAGTACTGCACATCCACACTTATCCTCATTTCACATTCCATAAACCACTACACACTGCTTGTTCTTCCCCACTACTTTACTTCACCAACGAACCCGAAGCCACTTCTTTCAACCACTCACTACATACAAATTCACATCCTTGCCTCGAACTACACCATCCATCGGTCTCTGCAAATTGCCCTAGCCCGAAATCGAGCTTCACTGCCTCGCAAATCCTCCATAACAAGTTCAATCACCTCTGCCTCATCTTACTCAAACCACCAAACTCCACTTAAAACGCATGACATCTCCCCTAGACGCAAAAAGCAATGCTTCAACTTCAGCTTCGATCTAACTCGCACAAACCGAAAAGGAGAAAAAAAGAACAGATTTTGATTTACGAAATTGAAATATGGGTGCGGGTTTTCTTGAAAATTGGAGGATTTGTTGTTTCGTTTTATTTTATTAAGTTGGGAGTGTGTTTTATTTTATTAATTTTAGTTTGGGCCGGGCCCTTAGTCCGAAAAGAAAAAAAATTGTGTGCTAAAGGTATTTTTTCTTTTAAGTTTCTTACAAATCTTTCAAAAAAACAAGAAACAAACTTCAATTTGTTTTATTTTCAATTTGGTTGGTTTTTCTTTGTTTTGTTTTCACTTGTTTTTTTGGTTTTCATTTATTTTCTTCTTTGACACACACATATTGTTTTTAGTTTCAGATTACAAAAACAGAAATTCACAAGGAATTCTTTGTCAAATAATTGCTCAACTATGCTGCATGCTGCATGCTTAAAAAAAATTAGCTGCTTTGCAAAATAAATAATGTTGCACACTCTAGTATTGTACTCTCACCCCTTGTTTTTTATTTGTTTTGCATTGTTGGTTGTTTGCATTTTAAAAAAATTCAAAAACAGATGTCATTCATAGTTGCATTGTTAAAACACATTTAGTTTCACTTTTGCATTTCATCTTAGAACTTGACTAATAATAACGGTTAGACATCTTAAGGGTATTATGAGCTCACCTAGGGCTTAATTGTATATTGACAAGTAGTCCTCTTTCGACAATTTAATTTCTTGGTGTCTAGACTACGGCAAAGCAATAACCATTTATAATATTATGGTGATTCATAAATATTCTAGTGGTTGTTCCACTGAAGGTACTTAAAACCTTCAGCGGCATTGTACAATTTTGGGTTAGGAGCTACTTATGATTGAAATTTGTAATTAAATCATTTGCATTCATTTATTTGCATTAGTTCATGCATATTAAAAAAAAAAATCAAAAAGCAAAAAAAAAAAAAAAAAAATTGTTAATATTCCTTAACTTGGTTTTTACATCCTTTCTTTTAAAATTTTAATCAAAATAAAAAATCAACAAAAAAAAAATTAATTTATTTTTTTAGAAAAGCAAAAATCCAAAAAAAATATATAATTTTTTCAAAAACAAAACAAAAATCAAATTTCCCTTTTGAAAAATAAAATTCCATTTGGTAAATAGTTATCATTTATAAAAAAATCAAAAAAAAAACCCAAAAATGAAAAATAAAACATTCTTGAAAATATCCGAGTTGCACTATTTACATGAATTTTACGATAGTTGTGAAAATCAATATAATCCATATGGTTTCATTCCAAATTCTTGTGGATATTTTAACAATAACTATTGTACAAACAATTCGAATTTTGAACCATAAAATTTTCAAATTGATGACCATCCCTCAAATCTTGAAAATAACATTGAAATGATTTCGTCTTTAGTTGAACTCTTTAAACAGCAAAATCGAATGATAAATGATTTATGTAATTCATATTTGTGCAATAATTCAAGTCAAAGTTTTCAAAATAATCAAGATTTGAATTCACTTCAGAATTTAAATGATTTCGATTATAACCCATGTCAATTCAATTTCGAGCTTTAAAATGAATTTGAAAATCAAAACAAAAATGTGAACCATTTTTTAAATAATTTTGGTAACGGTAATAATCTTGATTATGGTGCAATGGAAAAATTTTGTTCTTAACAAGTTCCAATTGAAAATTTTCAAATTAATAATTACAAATTGGATTTTGTTGAACAAATGGATGAAGTTTACAATAATCACATGGACTTGTTGTTTGAAACATATAAGAAACAACGCGAGAAACAAAATCAAATCCCAATGCGTGACGAGTCAAATGATAATCCACCTTTTACTAAAATTGATGATTTTCAAATAACAACTTTTGAAATTGAAAATGACGATCTTAATGTACTTTTTGAAAATACGGTAATTGAGTTGGATTTCAATTCTTTTGAGAGTTAGAAACTCGATTTAAAATTCAATCTTCCTTTTTCCAATTTCGAAAATTTAAACACAACAACTTTAGATTTTGAAATTGATACATGCAATGAAGTTGTAAATAATTCAACAAAGGAAGAGGAATTTAATGAACACAATTTCTTTGGACTTTTTGAAGATGAGTTGTCCAATTCTGAAGGAGAAGATCTAAATCACCATTTTGATTTTTAAATCAATAATTCTGAAGAAGTTTTCAATGATATATTTGAATTTCAATTTGGTAAAAATAAACTTGAACTTCAACCAATCGTTCTATCTACCCCAACAATCATCGAATATGAAACAACTCATACGATTTTTAATAAAACAACATTCGATTTTTCAAATCAACATTCAACTTTGAAACCTTTTATGGTTTGGTTTTCTATGCTTAAGCTGTATCTCTCATATTTGACGAGACAAATGAATTGGTCCTTGAAATACCGTTTCATTTACTTGTTAACAGTATATTTTCTGATGTCTTGTAAATAATAATCTTTCCATTTTCATGTAAATATAGGTCATAGTTTTATTTTTATTTTTATTTTTCTCTTTTCATTTAGGTTGACTGAAGGGACACGGTCAAAATCAAGTGTGGGGGGGGGTCTCATCTTCATTTATTTTTATTTTTCATGGTTTATTTTTTTTTGCATTTTTATTCCAAACTCAAAAAAAAATTCTTTCTAGCAATTTGTTTACTTTTAAACAAACACTATAGGATAATTATAGGATTTTGGTTATTAAGTTGAAATTTGTGAAAATTTATTTGTCTTAACAAAAATAAAAATAAAGTTTAATTACAAGTAACTATGGTTTAATTGGTATATAGGAAGATTCATAGGTGATAATTATGAAGTATATCCTAATGGAAAATCTTTGTTTTAAAAAGTGGTAATTTTAAAATAAAGGATATAACATTTTTTGATCTTCTAAGTTAAATCGTGCTGAGATGATTTTGCAAAACTCTCTCTTTTAAAAAAACAATATATATATATGCATATATTTATAAAACAAAAAAAGTTTTTGTGAAAACAATAAACACATAGAGTCATGTGTTCACATGCAAGTGTGTACACTCGCTATGCTCTGTACCCTTCTCACGTAAGCCCGAAAGGTAGTGCATGATCGGCATATCTAGTCTCAGTTCATCCAAGTTAGGTGTATGTATATGAAAAAAAATCTTTTATTAATAATTCCTATAGTCAATAGGTGTTCACGCTTGTGTGTTCACTCACTACGCTCTGTATTCCCCTCACATAAGCCCGAAAGGCAGTGCATGGGTAATATATCTGGCCTTAGTTTTCTAAGTTAGGCATATGTAAATATCGTTAATATCAATAAAATTTTAAAATAATAGAGATTAAGCAATTGAAATCCAAGCACTATTTTTACTTATTTGATTTGACTTGTTATTCAAAAGAAATGAAAATACCACTTTGATAAACTTTGAAAATAAACTGAGGATCCATTTCATAGTTACACTATGTTATCAACTGAAATAACTAGTCAAACTAGAGTCTATTTGTTATGATAACTTAATTTTTATTGGAAACTTTGACAAGTAAAGGACTAAGTTTTATGATGATGATCAAAACTTATATTTAACTTATTCATATTGATTTGAAAGTAAATTCTTCATTTGTAAATATTTTCAAGAACTTGCATCCATATCTTTGTAAACAAAGCTTGCATTTTGAAATTTTCATTTTGCATTTTGATTTTGTGGGTAATATCCGCAAAAAACCCTCATGACACAACACTCGTCCTACTAGAGACACCTAGAGGTATAACGGTTTGTTGCATACGCTCAATGTAATTGTGTTCCTACGAAAACGGATTTATGTTAGTTTTTAGTTTATTCAAGGATGAATAAAAGGATAAGTGTGTGAGTATTTGATGTACACGTAAATGCGCATTTTTTACTACCATATGTAATCTAATTTAATTAAATAAAGGAGCATATAGAGCATTTTAACATATTTAAACCAAAATTTCAATTATTTTTAAATCATCATATATTCATCTTTGTATAGGGAAAAATGGTCATTTTTGTGCATATATTAATTTAAGAATATTTATTTTCACATTTTATTTTTATTTGTAGGAAAATTAGATGGAAATTATAAGAGGCTTCACGGAAAATATGCATGAACAAGGGAAGACATGCAAATGAAGATAGAAATAATTCATTTCGTAACAACATGGAGGACCCCACCAACCCACTTACCTTTACATTTAAGAGCTAATGCACATGCTAATGGCCACTAAAGTTACATGCATACTTGATGATGGATTAATTAGAAACCAATGATAACTTGATGGCCACACTTCTTCAAGGGTATTTTAGGTAATCCTTAAAAATATGGATTAGGGTTTCAAACATGTATAAATATCCCATATGTTCATGTAATAGTTCTCCTTAGCCTGCTTTGTAGTTAGTTTAGTTTTAGGCTCACAAATAAATAAAAGCTCTCTTTTCTATTTCATGGCTTCTTAGCCATTTCTCTTATGTAATTTTCTTTAATGCAATTTTAATTCTTGCGCGCTTCTTTTATGTTCCTTCCTTATTTATTTCCTTTCATGTTGGTAGCTTAGTTTATTTTTATGCAAGTAGATTAACTCTCATTTTATTTTAATTTGCTTTCTATTTTCCTTTTGTTCTTATTTCATGTTGAATGCTACATTTGTTGAAATGATAACAAATATGAAAGGCTGAAACCCTTCAATTTGAGGGTAATGAAGCTCTCTAATTATGTAGATTCAACATAACTTGCTCATTTTTGATCTCCTTTTGTGCTTCATGACAATGTTTGAATGGGTAAATTTTTGGTTTTTTTAGCTTTGAATTTGATAGCCTATGTTGTTGACACCAAATATGCCATGCTTAAACAAACGTAAACACAAATTACCTCTTCATCTACATATGATTATGGTAATGAAGTGGATTTTAAAATTAAAATTTGATGGTCTATATTTCTAATCCATAGTTAATAAATCAATTTTATTTCCAATTTCACTGCAATTTTCATGACAGTTAAGAAGTGATTTAATGGATGTGTTATATATTAATGGTTTACATTGGACTAATTAAGAGCACAAAATTCCATACTTATGGCAAACACATCAATTAAATTCACTAATAACCAAAAATAGAGGACATAATGTCATGTTGTATTGATTTATGTAATCATGAGAAGGGATTTGCTTCTAAATTGCCTTCAAATTTTCAAATTTTTATCCATTTTCTTTTGCTACTTTATTTACATTTTTTGGCTTGAAAACATCTTAAAATCTTGGTTTAATTTGTTTGAATAGAATTTTAAATCTAAACAATTCCCTACGGATTGACCCATACTCGCTACGTACTAACATTGTACGTCGTGTGCTTGCGGTTATTTTTAATTTAAATTTTGATCGGCTATTTTCTAAACCGATAGGAAATTGGCCGGTTAAACAGTCCATATTTTTGTCCAAAGTGGCTTGGATAAGTATAGAATTTAATACTTTCGTAATCGTGATAAACAAATATCCAAACATAGGACCACCCTTTCTTATCTCATACTTGCCTTCAAAATAGCCACGGGGACCATTGACAACGAAGGAGCAATGTGTATAGATAACAAGCATATACCCATCTTAGAAAGGGTAGAGGAAAGTTCATCTTGGACATAATAACTATTAGAGATCGCCAACGAACCGTATCGAATGCTTTGTGGATATCCGATTTAGCAAGAAGTCTAGGAGAGATGTTAGATTTGGGGTGGCCTTTCATAATTGGTATATTATCACTACTACATCTGAAACTTTAGAACACAGTCCAGTTAGGGGATATAATTCTCTATAGCACTTTCTTCATTCTAGTGGAGATGATTTTTGATATGCATTTGTAGGTAAAAATGCAACAACTTATAGGTCTATAATCACTTACTTTGTGTGGTTGTTTGGATTTTGGGATATGTAACAACCCTCTTTGAAATGGACCTAATCTTTGGTCCAATAAAGCATATTGAACCTTAGACTCATTCGAAACCTGGCCGTTGGTTTGTAAAATTGATATAATGAACAATATACAAAGCTATCTATCTATATTCGGAATCTAATAGAGGAAGGGATAAAATATAACAACAGAAATAAGTAACCATTTCATAAAATTCAAATTATAAAAATATAACGTATCATCCCAAATATCCATAATATAATATCTCAAAATAACATCAATATGTCTGAAACTAGATGCATCAAAATATGTCGAAAACACAAATAAAGAAATAAACCGCCACAAATCTTTGGTGCGCCTTTGTCTTCACATCAACATCTGATTCCCCCTAACCTTTCCGTTGTAATAAGGAGGAAGTCCGAACAATAATGTCCTGTGAATGAAAATCTCAAGCCTTGCCATGATAGTATTTGGGCAGTATCATTTAGTCAACTAATATGTCTTATATACCCTATACTATTTCCTACCAAGTATACTTCCAACTGTAAGAGCAAAGGATCCTCTAGTCCAATTCCATAACTCTAATGAGGGTGCAATACACTACTGTCGTTATGTCCTAACGATGCGAGAGAAAGTACCTGAGCCACTTAATACCTCTTTAATTAGAATTAGGCAGATTCAGATCATTTAATACCTATACCCTAGGAAGATCCTCATAATTTAATACCTAAACCCAAGGCGGATCTTTTCCGGTATTCCTTAACTAACATCGTAAGAAATCTCACCAAGCCATTTAATACTTCTTTTATGGAAAAGGGTGGACCCTATAATAGCCACTTAATACCTTAACCTCGAAGCGAACCTCTATCTTTTATTTTCCACTACCCTACTAAAAGATAATCCCGACTACTTAATACTTTTTAAGTGAGAATGAGGCGGACCCTACAATAGCCATTTAATACCCCCAACCTAGATTCGCGCCCTCACTAGGACATCTGTTCTATGACTTGTAACCCAAACTATGGCGTCTCACATTAGTCCTACTATTCGTATGCTGGTAAGCGGATTAGTTGGGCAGACTTATCTTACAGAATTGGGACAAACCTCGCATCCATTGTGGGTACTTACTATAAGAGGTGTCTTACATAAGTTCTAAAGTCACAATGCTGGTAACCAGATTAGCTTGCAAACTACTGTGTGCTTTTGAATAACCTCGCATCTCTATAACTTAGACATATTTCCGCTTTCCTAACATACTATAATATCTCACCGCATTTACAACTTAAGGCTATATAAGGAAAACTCCTTATTTCACTTTTAATTATGGATTAATTTCCATAATTATCCATCACTTCCTTCCTATGGGGTCTAATGCTATATACTAACCTATTTATTCTATACGATACAAATAATAAATTATTATTAATATGCTATTAATATACTTGTACACTATTAACATATTTATATATACGCAATATATGCTACTAAATATTACTAAGCATACGTAGAAATATTCCAACTCTAAGATTTCGCTTCCTATACTATTTGTTAAAATGTCAAAACTTTCATATTCATATAAGCCTAAGTTTTATATAATAATTTTGCAAAATAGTTAATATCCTTTGCAAGAACAAATAAAATTGTATAAATATATTCAAAAATGGAATCAAAATACTAAACTTATTTTACATTAATATAACAAAATCCACGACTATATTTCACAGAAATAAAACTTACAATTTAAACCCTTTATATTCAATATAACTTTTACATATACAACCTTAAAGTAGAAAAAGGATTCATACTATGGAAATAAGCGGCAAACTACAAATAGGAAAATTTTATACTTTGCATACTATATCTTAATAATTTTCTTTTTTGAACCCTTTTTTTGCAACAAAATAATCAAAAGAAGTTAAGTAGAACATAAATTATTCAAATTGCAACCAACAAATTCAATTCTAGTATATTAACATAAAATAAATGAAATGCTAATAAATCCAAGAATTGACCTTTTATTTGAGGGTATTTGGGATTTTAGGGTTTTCGTATATAAAATTCCCTAAGGCATAAAGAAAATCCAAACTGTACTACATAAACTACTAAAATGTAAAAAAATAAATAAGATTTCTGTTAACAAGAAATCTTATCAACACCCCAAAGTAGACTTTTTAGGACAAGGTCAATTCCTTATGGTTACTTTTAGAAGTGTTGAGAAGGATGGAATGTGTATATTTACTTTGGTATCCTTTCGAAATAGGTTGTTGTAGTGAAAACTTGCTTAGGCCTACCTTTTGACTCAGTCGTAATGGTTATTTCCTTTCCTTATCAACCTTTCGATTTTGCTGAGATAACTGAGCTTTCCCTTCAAAAGCTTTCCTTTTTGAAGTGGAAACAGAATCCAAATGGATGATCTTTGGAATCATTAGATGAAGATTGACTTAAAGGGTTTCGATCCTGTCGAGGGCTTAAGCTATTGAGTGACTTGGACTTTGGTCAAGGGTCTAAGGTAGAGGTTTAAAGCTGTGGACTTAACCGTCTTGGATTAGGATTAGTAATCTTTAGTCACAGTGATTTGGAAATAGGTTTTGACCTCATCGAAAGCAAGATCCTTAAGTTCCATGTGTCAGTCCAAGGTTTAAGTGGACTATGGTTAGGTTTCGACCTTGTCGAAAGCAGTAGCCCAGTGGAAGATTGCTTGAAGCATTTAACTGAAGTTATTTGAATATGCAAGTTTTCGACATTGTCAAAAGGGTCCTTTCAATGTAAGCGACACCTGAAACATAATGTTAAACCTGATAAAAGCTTTAAGAATAGTAAAGTAATTTGTAAAATTGACAACTTCCCTTTCACAAGCTAGATGTTTTTATTACTCAAAATACCCAAATCAATTTAGCAATTAGGGTTTACAACTCTTTTGATTAAGAAAATACAAGTTCAGAATGGAAAGAATCGGATCCCTAAAACTTGACCCCTTGGGTCTTATTTATGGATGCGGGTCAACACCTTTCGGCCCTGATGCTTTTGACTTGGCCGAAAGGTGGACGCTTCCGCCTTTGTCGAAAGGAATGACTGCACTTCTCTTCTTTGTGTTGCCTTGTAGGAGCTTTCGAATCTATCAACGGCCTATGTTTAGTGGCTTCCAAGATGTTGAAATGCTGATGGTTTCGACACTATTGGTTGCTTCTCTTGTTTGTGACTTGATGCGGAACCTCACTGAATAATAATGGCTTTGACAAGTTGGAAATGCTTGGTATAGCTATTGAAATAATTGTTCAAGCCGATACATGCATTCAAGTGATTTGAATGAAGGCAAAACCTTTGGTTTTGAAAGGTTTGGCGCATATACAAAGAGCTTTTTTTTTCATTATCTTCGAAAGGTATCGCTTTGACTCGTTCGAAAGGTATTCATGCATATGGAATTGCCTAGTCGAAAGGTGGTTACTGGAGAAGGAAGGGTGATTTTGAATCCTTCGAAAGCTAAGAACCTTCTAGATCTTGATTGTAGCATCGTTTCAACATCTTCAAAAGGTTCTGAAGCTTTTTGAATTTGGTTGTAGCATCCCTTCGATTCTTTTGGAAGGTCTAACTAGAGCTTTTTTCCTTTTGTTATTCTTTGATTTTTGCTCAAATAGGTTTCGACTAAGTCAAAAGGAATTTTTGGTAGTAATATTTTCTCCCCCTCCCTCGCAAAGGGATGCGCTTGACTTTCCAAGTCAATCGTGTCGAAACCTAGAAATTTTCCGCCTCTTGGTCTTCCAGCGTAAATCTGGCCGTCGGTTTAAATATGATCTAATGCCTTACAGCTCTTGATGACATTTCTTATAAGTACGCTCTTTCTTTCTTCTTCCTTATTTACCTACAATCGAATTTTTGAGTATAAATAAAAAAATCCTGAAATTCTCAAATTTTCTTTTTCTCCCATCAAAGAAGATATCAAATCTAATCCGTAAGTTAAAATTATTTTTGTTCCATTAATCTCTCTCTTTCTGTTTGTTTTGGTGAATTTTAAATTTTCATATCTCATAATTGATATTTTGATTTTAAACTATACAAATTTTAACTTTCTACAAACATGTTTGAATTGATTTTTTGATATTTTTTGAGATTGTTTGATTTTTAATATTTGATTTATCTAAGAGATTTTTCCTAATTCAATTCCTTAAATTAATGGGATTTGTTTCTCATTTCAAATTTCATTTCAATGTTTACTATTACTGTTACTTTTAAGAGAATTCGAATTTTCATTTTAAAACTTTCGGAACTCAAAATGGTTCATTCTTGTCGAAATCCTTTTTCTTAATGGGTTTGATTTGTTTATTTAATAATTTTTTTGAAATCCTAGATTTGTAATCGGGTTTTGGGAAAAATGGGTTACTGTTTTCTTTGTCCTGAAGCTTTGAGTTGTACGAGTGAAAAATTGGTGCCATAAAAATTATCTTTCTACCCCTTCGAAAGGGATTAAGGTGGCAATATTGATTTTCTCTTTCTCGGTCTCTTTCAATGGGGTCAAAAGGAATTGTAGCACGAATTTGGCTAGCTTTTTCGAAAGGTTATACAATAGTGCAGTCTTCCCTTCGAATCAAATTGTTTTGATCTTATTAGAATCTTTATGCTGATTAAAATCCTTTCTCTTTAGTATTCCTTTGAAACCATAATTCCCCTTCAACCCTTTCAAAACCTTTTGTGTCTAATAAATCGAAACCCTTTATAATCACCTTTTTCCAGCCCTATTGAAACATTTTTGGTTCGTACAAACTTAACTTAAGACCTTTCGAAGCGATGGTTATATAAGGTTTCGGTGACGTTCCTGTTTCCCTTAGAAAATTGAAGTCATTGATTTCGATCATGTCGAAGGGAATTGCTAACTTGTTTTTTGAATACTAGTTGTATATGCTCAAGTTTTTAAGTTAGCTTTAACTATTTGCTTTTAACAATCTGGCTCTTTATTGAGCTTTCGACATTGTTAAAGAGTGTTGATTGGATACATATTCCAGCCCTTCCTTTCAACCTTGTCAAAAGCTCGATGAATGTTTGTATGTAAGCTTTTGACATTGTCGAAAGGTGTCTGTTAAAGGTTAACCTTTCTTCCTCTTTCAACTCAGTCGAAAGCTTTATATCTTTAATTTTTAACTTTAACATTCTTCCAAGAATTTGAAGTTTCATATTTGGTTTTGTGTTTAAGCAATTTCAACAGGTTTTTATGACTTCTTGAAAGAATGCTAAGTTCATAATAAACTAATAAATTTAATTGAAACATTTTCACCTGGCAGAACCATGAGCCTCCCGAAGAAATTTGATGCCATTTCAATGCACTCCTTGGTATCTTCACAAGATGAGGTAGATGCCATCCTAAAATACTTTGTAATTTCTGGTATGGAAGATATCCCCCCTCAAGAATCTGATACCATAACAACCCTCCCAAAGGGTTCTTTGCCTATACTGCCATCCTTATATGGCACAGGTGGTTCATAACTTTTTCGGAGTTCCTATCTAGATTTCTTTCTCATCTTTAGATTGCTCCAATCCAGTTGTCCCCAAATGTCAACACCTACCTCTTGTCTCTGGATTTAATGGCATTAGATTCTAGCCTTGCCTCTCTAAATGTCGAAGTCTTGAATTACTTGGTCAGACTAGTCAAGTTTAGCAATCTCTATCATCAAATCTTCAAAGCCAACCTTCTGAATAAGCTGATTTCAGAGGGGGTTGATAAGTTAAAGATTGGGAGAACTAGTTTTTCTTTGTTAGATGCTTCCCACATATCAGTAGGACCTTTTCCACTCCTCATAAGTTCATATTTTCATTGTCTTCCATTTATCCTGTCACTTCTCTTGTCTAATCTTTGTCTTATATCAGGTTCTCTTGCCAAAGAACTTAATGAGGCAGACAGAAGAACGATGGAGTCTCTGATCGCAGCCTCTAATAAGATTGAAAACAGATCGAGGTTGTTGATCCCTTCTAACTTGATGAAACATTCTCTTCACCCCTCGTCAAAGGATTTTAGGGCTTCCTCCTTTGATCCAAAATATGTCAAAGAGTAAACGTTTCCTCTCCTTGGGAGATCCCGAACGTTTCTCTCACATGTCACCTATTTGTTCCGACCGTTCCCGTAAGTTATAAAATTGCCTTTGTTTTCTATTCCTAATTTTCTTTTTGAATTATTTTGCTGACTTTTAATCTGTATGAATTCTTTACAGCTGCATCTCAGGCTATAAAGCCTATTACTGCTCCCTCTCCAACTACTTCCCGTGCACCATCCACTGTCCAATTTCTCACTAAAACTAAGATAGCTATCAAAAACGTTGGCGTTATCAACTGAAGCAGGACCTCCATCGAAGATAGCCAAAGTTATTGATATAGAAGAGGAGGAACATTCGTCATTTGATAAAGGTTCAAAGAGCCCAATCGTTGAAGCTCTCTAAGATAAACCTGAGTAGACTGCTACTTATACCGATCCCTTCTCTCGAACTACTATTTCTAGCTCTCCGGCAGCACTTGAACAAATACAACAAGCTTTGGAAGTGACCCCCGCTCAAACGAATATTCCTCTATAGCCGTCATCTTCTTCTCCTTCCATCAACTTTGAAGAGATAGCCCGGTCTATCTTACATTCTAAGTCCATCACTTCTATCCACCTGCCTTCCTCCATTCCCGACTTGGAGAGGCATTACCGCTCTCTGATAGAGCAACAATTCTTGGTAAGTTTCACATCAATTGACTTTATCATTACTAGTTTTCTCTAAATTTCTAACTTATACTACATTTCCTCCTTTAGATTTCCAAGAGTTGGTTAACTCTGCACGAGCAAGCATCTAAATCTTCTGTTGAGTCCTCCAAGTTCTAGGAGGAAATTTCTGCTCTAAAGAATCAAATGTCTTCTTTATCTACGGCACAAGATGACGCAACCTTCGAATTAGAATAATTAAGAGCTTCTCTTACCCGGTCATAATCTGCTATCTCGAAAGAAAGAAGGGATCACCAACTCCTCGCTGATGAAATTTTTTCTATGCGTCTAATCCTAAAAGAATAGGACGAGGAGAAGGCCCGTACGGCTGCAAAGAATGCCTCATTGAATGAAAAGTTGAAGAAAACCAAGGCTTCCTTGAAACTTACTGCCTATACCCTCTCCGATGCTAAACAACGGGTGTCGTAGTTTCTCCACACTACACTTGGGGAGATGATGTTGAGTTATTTTGAAGACGACTTGATGCCAGCCTATGAAGATAATATTGACAAATGCCTAGAGCTCAGCTTTCCTAAACTCGATTCTACCCTTATAGATAGAGTTATGGGCAAGATAAGCTAGATGAAGCAAGGAGCTGAGACTGTTGAAAAGGAAGAGACTGACGCCTCCCAATTTCTCTCTTTCGAAGTTCCCTCTTTCGAAATTGAAACTAATTCAGAGGATGAGGGAAACAAAGATGATGCCGCCGAGGAAGAGGACAATGGCGATGGCGATGATAATGATGACGACAATGACGACGACGATGATAACAATAATGACGGTCAAGGTTTAGGTGGTGATGGAGGAGGCCACACTGAAACCTTTGATAAAGACGGAGATGATAACACAAAAGCTTCTAACAAAGAGCCATCTCCTCATGAAGCTACACCGCTCGAGTCTACTACCCCCTCTACTCCTCAAGTGGATCCTACTTCCATTAATGTCTAAGAACCAAGAGAAAAGGAGCACTTTACTCAAACTTCTATCCCGGTATCTTAGGTATGGAACTCTTTGTTTAAACAACTTTAACTTCAAAAGCCATAATAGTGTAATTCTTTTATTTAGTAAGGAAGAAATCCGTCCTCCCATATAAAACCAAACTCAAGAGAAAACAAGTAGAAATAAACATATTATATAGGGAGTTAGACAAGAAAATAAGGGAGCATAATGTACGTTCCAATAATTATCATAGGCTTGATAGAAATGCATCAGTGCTGGTGTCTTTTAAGCATCAAAAGGCTGCCCGTTACTAAAGAGAGTGCCCCTCTGCTACGCCGCTCTCTTAAAAGAAAATTGGAAGTTAATCACTTTATTTTGGATGTTGATTGAATAAAGTGATTATTTAATCAACTTCTTATATATGGCTTACTGCAGACACTCAATTATTGATTTATCATATTTAGGCAAATTCAGTGGGGATCTACTTAGGCGTTTTCATAAGAGATACTTGGACGAATTCGAATCTGACATGCACCTTGGAGCCTATTGGAATTTACCATGAGTCAGATCGATTCCCCTAGATCTTCTCTCTGAAAAGCTTAAGTACTATAGGAACAAATTTGCCTCTGAATTATTTTCTAAGTCCATTTTGTATAAACCAGATGAATAATTGTAAACATGCAACAATGTATTGATTTATAAATATTTGTTTTAATCTTGCTTTTTATGCTTAGCTTCATTTTATTATATTATCACAGAATGATTTTTCATCTAGCCAACTTAATTCTAGAGACCATTTAAGTCAGTAAGTCAAATTAAGATGATTTTATCTTGAAAAGGCATCAATTTCAAAATCTTTGAAACTAGCAGGAAACTGCTTTCATAGAGAATATCCTCGTCTTCGCTTAGATTTTCTTGGTGATAAAAAATAGAAACTCCTTAAAGAAATCAGGACATTTCATTCTAAGTTGATTTGTGGTCGCGATTGTCCTCTAGCTGGAAAGTGGGACTATAGCAGATGTCCACCAGTTATCACTCTCGAAGGAGGTAGTATTCCTTTTGATTCAACAGTTACTCTTTCCGCTAATTCATTAGATAAAAATATAAATGCAGTTTCTCAGCATTAGATGTAAATCGATTATTTATTGTATCTTTTAGCTTCGTTGTTGTTTGAGTTGTAATCTGTTACTATAATAATAAAGAGATTTTTCTTCTTGATTTTGAATTTATTTTGTCCCTTTATCTTCTAAAAGGAGTTACAATTATCTACAGCTCCTCTCTCCCTTGATTTAACATCACACCTCGCTAGTCTTAAGGCTAAACTGTTAAACAAATGTGGAAGGAGTGTACCCCTTGATGATATCTTACTAGCACTCTTCTATGGCAATGCCAAAGCCTTGAATGGCATAAAAGATATTTGCTTTAGAAAACCATTTTTAGTTATCTTAAAGGTCAAATTGCCTATCTTGAGGCCATTGTCAAAAGCAAAGATGAAATGATTTCTTCACTGAAGCGACAAGCAATACAAGAAAATATACCTTTCGTAGCACAATTAGGCAGCGTTTTATTAAAAATGCTGCGATTCTCTGAATGGATTATCTAAAAAAAACAAAAAACAGCCTTAAAACGCTGCTTCTATCATGTGGAAAAAAGGGGGGAAAATAAAATTGCCGCACGCCTCTATCTCTCGGCGTTGACTTCCCTCCTTCTCTCCCAAACATTTATATCCTCCATTTAATTATAAAATAAGTCCTGCCATAACTCCGTCGTTATCTATATTGAATTCATCCATATTGTTGAA
Organism: Allium cepa; assembly: GCA_030765085.1. Lineage (NCBI taxonomy): Eukaryota > Viridiplantae > Streptophyta > Magnoliopsida > Asparagales > Amaryllidaceae > Allium > Allium cepa. The sequence continues at coordinate 605,100,530 of CM060941.1, forward strand.
ACTTGAAAATTAATGAAGTGAATTCTATTTTTAGTAAATAGCAACTGCCTAGGGTTTCAGTTTATGTATATTATAATCTGATGCATCGTCTTTTACCGGAGAAGATATGACAATTTGTTGCTGGATCCTGCATATTTTGGGCATATAGTAGTTAGGTAAGTTTACCGATTTTGCTAATATTTCTTATTTATTTCTTTATCTTTAACTGACACACGGTCACAAAAATTAAAAAAATTTATTTTATACGTATAAACTATTGATTTAGTTAGAATAGTTAAATTTAAAAGTTTCGTTTGGTTGCCAGTCTGAATCTGTACTTCTTACCATCTATTTCATTCTCATTGGTAATTTTCATTAATGATAACTAGTTTGCTGCACATGATAATATTGTCAAGAACATAATATCAATACTTTAAATATTATTTAAAATATAGTTTTGTTAGGCCATGTATTAAATAAGATAGATGCTTTATAAATATAAACCGTTGAAGAAAACAATTACACTTTTACTTGCTTCATGGAAATTGTAGCCTGCAGGTCCATGAAGCTTTAAGGTTATTTGCAACTGAACCTTTTATTTCTTTGTTAAGATTTCTGACTAAACATCATGGATAAGTTTTAGCTATTCATGACAAATTGGTGGCGTCCTTACACTACATGTATTTGTTTACTATTTTCTCACAAATAATAAAAGCAAATGGATAGCGTTAAACTAAAAAAGAGAAATGACGACGAACAGAGCGTGTAAGATCTTTATGGTTTGTGTTTTTATTATGATAAAAATGATTTGTCAAATGAGTTGGCTTTTTTTTTTAATTACCTAACAGACATATTGTGTTACTGAGTTAGACATAAGCAGCAAGCTAAACATTGGTCAACGAAGCTGTAATGTGTGACTTTCATGTAATTAGTTTTAGCAATTTAATTTTCTTTATTACATACTTTTCAATATTAGTAGAAACATTACAGCTTTTCTAGACTACTGAGTAAGCATAAAGGGAAGAGCAAGAATCACATGTCCATTTATTTAGCTATAAAACTGTAAGTCTACTAGCGGCCAATAATTTTATAACTGTTTCAATATTTTTCTCCATTTTTGCTTGAGATCTAAGCATCACCATTATTGGTTCTACGCATGGATCCAAAAAAATTCATGATTATATGTGGTCAAATTTCTCAGGCATGCATAATGTGGACATTTTTGGTTACGTAGTTTTAGTTTTGCATGGTTAGAAAACAGACAATGTAAACAATAACTGTTACTTAATTGGCATTAGTATTGGTTTGTTGAAGTTTTCTTCTTATCTAATGGTAATATGTCTAAGTTCATCACATATATGTTTGAATTTGTTCGATATCATGATTTTTCTGCGGTAATAATAATTATTACTATAAAATTAAAGTTCAAAAATAATAAGAATCGAATCTCCCACTTATAATTTGGTATAATAAGATAATCAGTATTGTGGTCGAATAATCTTTCTCTTATTCACGTGTTTATTTGTAGTCGTCTAATCTCCGACTTATTTTTTGGCATAATAAAATCATTGATATCATTATCATTTTGTATTTTATTCATATTAACAGTATCTTCATATTGGTTGAGCCATTTACTGCTTTATGTACACCTAACATTAACAGTATCTTCATATTGGTTGGTTCTTGTGTAATTCCCATGTATTTTGTGCCTACTCGTTTGACCGAGTACATAACAATCAAAATATATTTCAATCCATTGTTGGAACTGGGCCCGCTTGTAGCGGAAGAAATGGGTGAATTTTATTTTTTTGCCATTTTGAATCTTTAATGGGCCTATGAAGTCTAATTTTTTTAGAACTTTTCTAAATTTGATTTAAATAAAATCATGTATTTTATTTAAATTTACAAATAGTAGTTTGAGATTTGTTTAATTTTTATTTTGCTTATATACTTGTGTGTGTGTGTATATATATATGTGTGTGAGTGTATCATACACATACATATACACGTGTGTGCATGTGTAACATGGCAACCCATGCAAGGTATAAGCTGCCCATATACAGATGTTGGGATTTGCATCGCAACGAGCACATTAGCTTATTTTGTATGTATTATATGTTGTCAAATATGTGCATAAAAATATAACTATGAATTTGATGTGATTATTTTGAAAAATTATATATATATATATTTTATGTATGCATAAAATTTACTTTTATTATTAAAATATTATAGAAAATATTTATTTATTTATTTATATAACAATATATTGAACCATAAATAACATTATATATATAATTAAAAATCCTTTCATTTACAAATAATAGTTAGAAAATATATTAGATTTGGAATTCCAAAGATTTTATAATTTAATATACATATATATCTAATAAATTGAAAAAAACAGATTTAGCCATAATAAATTATCATAAAATAACTATAAGTTTTATAATTTTAGAAAATCTAGAAAATACTTTTGGCCTCGGCAAAAATTTATGAAATTTTCTCAATTAAAATAATATTTTAAATGTATAATTTATTGTAGACCCGAAATCAAATTATTTATTAAAATTATAAAATTAAGTTAAAAAAATCTAAAACTTTTTCTGAGATTTCTATAATATATTTTGGGTCTTAAGAAAAATTTCCAGAATTTTGTAAAATAAAATGATATTTTTATTCAGTTAATTGTTTTTAGGTCCGAAATAAAATTAATTTTTAAAATTATTATTTTATGTTCAAAAAATTGGTTTTTTTTCCTTAAAGGCTTCTGAAAAGAAGGATGAATTTTAGAAGATACTAAACTGAAGTTAAGAAACGTTTATTATTATATATGAATTTATGGGTTCAGATAATCATTTAAATATTAAAATTAATAAAATATATATATATAAAAAATTCAGACCTTATAATCCACAATAAACACAAAAAGACATCTGCAAATATTCAAATCTATATATACAACATATAGTAAAACATATCTCTTAATTCAAATTGCATGTGAAGATTTAACACAAAAGATTAACAAATAAGATTTACACATATGATCAATACGTATAAACATAAATAGTTTTAAATTTTAAATTAATTTTAATGTCTAATTTAAGATCTGAAATATAATCATGGAACAGATCTTTAATTATTATACACATACCCAATCTACATTGTGACAACATAAATACATACAAAAATCTCACCTAACTAACAAAACTACAATATAATTATATACAAATGTTCATATAATTAACAAATTATGAAAGTATAATAATATAATAAAAATAAAATCAAAGTTACCCAAATTAAATGCCTTGAAGTCCACTGTGAATAATCAATTCCCTTCTTTTGAAATGTATTGATTCTTCAGATTGCTGATTTGGAATCTACGACCAATTACTATCAAATAGCTTCTAGATTTGATTTGAATTTGATATGAAAATTTTAGGATTGATTTAGAGGAGGGTTTCAGCCATAAAAGAGGAAAGAGGGCGGCAACTCAAAAATGAACAGAAAGATTTTCTAACAAAGTAGGGTAAGAAAGCAACCACTAGATCTTAACCACACATCTCGAAACCCTAACCATTTGTTCAAGCCATCTCTAACCCTAGCCATAACCAACGCCTACAACTCCATAATTTCATGGGTTGTTAGCCCATTTAACCCAAACTAAATATGTATAGTCATATTTAACTCAATTTCTTATCGATATTTATATCGACCAATATATTTACAACTATTATAAATATATATGCAATAAATTCATTTCTCATATCATATTCAAATTTCATAATTAATATTTCATAAATATTGATTAATTTAAAACAATTGTAAATCAATTAAATTGTTTTGGTCTAAAGAGAATTAATTATTTTGGTTATGTGACTCTTGGGTGCAAGTTCGATCAACGATCAACATTGAACTATTCAAATATCAACGTTCACACGTCACTTAGCTGGTGGTGTGACATTATGGCCAAATTTATCGCTTACTAAACTTTGGTAAAATCAAATTTCACTTTATTAAGCGTTACCCTTTTGTGACATTTATTTACGCCAATTCTCTTCGTCGAAACTATATCACTTTGGACATATTCAATTTGGTTATGGTCAAAATTCCAATATCATCCATATTCAACTCTATAATCCAAATACAAAGAACTTGGTTCAGTAATAACAATTATTATTATCCGAACTACTCTGGCCAGAGATTTTGACTTTGTGTTGACTTAAGTTGACCGTGATACTAACCCCATATAACCGGGTAGACGAATTCTCTCCCGAATAGTGTTTCACTTCCAATACTTCCACTCGACTCAACTATAGTCATTTGATGGATGTCATGCCATGATTTGACTATAATCAAAATGGAATTTTCATATTGAGGATCCAAAAGTCGAGAAAACTGTGTAAAGCAGTCACATTGATATTTTCTGTTTGACCTTAGTTATATTAACCAACAAAAAAAGCTATCGAGTGAGTCGTTCCATAGTTATCCAATAACTATCAGTACGTAACCACTAGGTGCCCCCAACAGTCATGAGTAATACACTTTCCAATATTCGGAGAGCGTTACATACTCTAGTCTCAACAGATACACTCATATCCAGCCTCGATGCATCTTGACTAGGAACATTTAATATGGTATATTTGTTTTATTGTGATAAATTACTCATGGTTACAACACTTCGTAACTACTATTAGAAAATATGCCATTTATGGATTTTCTATTGATTATAATTATAATTAAATTAATTAATTAATATAACCACGTTATATCAAGTATATAATATAATGAAACGCCTTTATTATGTCCAAAATTGTTCAAAGAGTTAGATATATGTAGTAAATTATATAATTACCCTAAGGCATACTCCTAACTCTGTAATCCATCTCGTGTTCAAGAATTATTCTCGATTGGGAAGGGATAGAAGAAACATGTCCATGGTGTTTACTGTTATGTCTTGAATTCTTATGTCAATTGGCTTTAACAATACATGAACATCAAAAGAAAACAATTATAAAAAAAGTATTTCGTAAGTTGTTACAGAGATACAAATTCCACACTAGATTACTCATATTATGCATTCATCCTTTGTAATATTTGTGATGATTATCAACAAATTTTAGTTACATGTAAAATTGTTTTAGTTACAAATTGTAATCTCAAAGTGTGATTCGTCAAGATGATACATTTTTAAAGTAACAGGGCCATGTATATTTATAATTCAACTACAGACTTTACACTTGATATACTTAGAAGAAAAATGCAAGATTTTAAGCAAAATGACGGAAAAATTGGAGAGTAATAAGTTACATACATATTTCAGGTAATTATAAGCTACGTACATATTTCAAGTAATTATAATATTTGAAAAAGTAAAAGCTAATCTGTATATAATTTATATAGTTATTGAAAAATGGATCTCTTTTGCTTGAAACAAATGTAAATATTTTAATTCTATATTCCTCCATTAATATGACATCTTATTAGTTGATCTTTTTTCTACACAAAAATCTATATAATTCGTATAGTTTTAAAATCTATATAATTCATATAAAATTTTCACACTTTATTTCACACTTCTAAAAGAGTAAAAACTAAAATATAAAGAATCTTAAGTATGGAAACGAGCTTTATTCAAAGTAGATTTACAATACACATATCAATGTACTTCATATATAGTCCGAATTGTTATCCTAGAAAATTACTCAATCAATGTACATTCTGTCTTCCCTCTTTTAAGGCTCAACTGTACCAAAATCAACCTACGAAGAGTGCAACTGTAACTAATACCCACATTCAGGGTGGTCCTTGAGTTGTGTGATTTGTGGATAATTTAAAGTGAGCTTGACATTTTACATTGGGTTTGTTATGATTCAAGTAATGAAATAGAGGTGAAAGCGTTATTATTGTGGTCGCATTTTATACATCTTTTGGTTCAGCCATTTATTAATATATAACTTAACTAGTGCGAACCCATGCTACGCACACGGTTGTCAACTAATGTTATATAGTTATGATATTTTTTTGGATTCGGTAACTAATGGTGCTTTATGTATATTATCTTCGAATTATTTGATAATTAAGCTGGTTTGCTTTGATTTTAAATGAAGGGACTCATTATAGCACTCGAACTTTTTATTATTTTCAAACTCACCACTCAAAATTTGGTTACATGCTTTGTACAGGATACTATGTAAATGACACATGCGGAGTTACATAGAGTTCAGATCATAAAGTGTGACTTGAATCATATTAATATTTAGACCGAAATAGTTTTAAGCATACGCTTTTGTGAAATGGAACTCAAGAAATAGACCGAAAGAATATGCAGATTATCCAAGTTACACAGCAAGAAATTTACAACAATACAAAGGTTAATTGTTGAATCAATATAGTAAAAAAACTGCATCATTATAACTTCTTAAAGAAACCATCAGTATTTAGTTCAATTAAAATAATACATGATTATTAAACTTTTAAACAAAATAGCATAGAAAGATTAATATATCATAATAATGATTAAAGTGAAATTGTATTATGCATTTCAATTAACAGTAGGTTTGGCAATCCTGCTTAAAATGCTGGTAACTTCAAATTTTTCACCTCATGTCATCTTGGAGTCGATGCCCCAGCCTAAAAGATATAAAACATTAGTAGCTTAATACTCAATTATAAATTTTCTATGCACCATGTAAACATCAGCCCATAGCCCGTAAATAAATAATAATAAGGGATGAAATAAAATATTTGAATTGAAGTACATGTATGCGAATATCATTGGAAACATTGAAACTATATGCGGTATAATTTTGTAAAGAGACTAATGTTTTGTTGAACGGAAATTTTTCCAGCACAAAATAATAAAAATTTCACTATTTGGTTAAATGTGCATTTACTACTTTAAAAGCCATTTTCTACGTTACAAAGTTATTTGTGTGCTGTAATTGAATGCGTAATCTGTAGAAAATTCCAAATTTTCAAAAATGAAAAACAAATTCAAAATAGTGCAATAGCAGGAAGTCAAAAATTAAAGATAATTTGAATGATGCATTGCCGAAGTGCATTGGAGGAATAAGACAACCAAAACAAACTTAACAATGCCCAGAGGGCACGAGAAAAGTTCAAGTCACAAACATTTACTACTTCGTATTGTTATCAAGTGTGTTTAACCTACATGTTGTCCCTTATTGAATATCAACCATACCAAATGAAACATTTACTTGATTACCTAAAACGCTATTGTAAGTTGAACTGTTTGTTTCAAGATGCAAGTATTTGCTTTATTTTGAATTTACCATTGTAGTTATTTGCTTTATATTGACTTATTTGTAGTCCCATCTAATTTTAACAATGCCCAGAAGATATCTGTACCTGAGTAGTATCATTTTTCAACCACATGGTGTTTGTCCCAGCAATTATTGTGTGAATAACTACTTATTTTTTTCTTTTTCAGTTTTTGTACCAAAATCCAATCCGTTGTTTACGTAGAAAAAAAACTCGTCCTTTATTATGTTTGAGTTTAAATTTGGTGGCACAAAACCAATAATAATTTTGTCTACATAGTAAATATTAATTAAAAATTAAGGCTTTTCTAGTATGATAATCTAAGCATATACTTTATTTTGTATATTTTTTCACAAAAATGAGTACATAGTATCTAGATAAACAAACACAACTATAGGCATAATTTATTAAATATTTTGGTGCATCATACTACACATAACAAAAGTATACGACCATCATATTTATACAACTCATAGGTGAGAGTCTTTGAAATAAAATGGACTATGTAGGTATTCGGCCTCTTCGCTGTTCTCTTTGGCGCTCCCTATGGTTATTACCAATGTCAAATAACATGTTCATAAACCAATTATTTTTTCAATCATATTCCATATATTATAAGTAAAATTATATGAAATAAGCATGTTTAGCTATGAGAATTCTCATGCATTGGGGTCAAAAGATAGATTCTTATTAATCTTGCAGGCATATGTACACCTTATTAACAGTATTGTACGAAAGAATACTATTAGTATAAGGAAATTGGGTAGCCAAATTCAATAAAATAATCCTAGCAAATAGTTTTAGGAATTAAATTAAAAATCAAAAAATCTAATTGTTACAAAATGCAATAAAATTTACAGGTCACTTAACTATAGACGCTTCAGGAAAATCCGGTCAACGCTAATAGTCTTAAGAATCGACAACCCTAGTGCAGCTGCATACTATTCTCCATGTGATTCTACTACCAAATGCAAATGGCTAATTATAAATTTCAAATATATTTTGTATAATACTTTTAGAAGTGTAGTTGGATCAGATGATACGACTTCTTTTGGCTTAAAATTATAACTTATTCTTACTGGTATATCATATAGTCAATCAATGCATTCTTAAGGAAATAAATATTTATTTCTAAACGGCTTAGAATACAATGTTTGATCCTAACATCATAGCACTTATAGGTTTTGGTAAAACCATGATCACCTTGTTAAGTCCAAGTTTCAATTGTTATTCCTATACACATGGCTACATACCAAATTAAAAGAAGAAAAAACTGTAATTGTAATGGATCCATAATGATTCTATATATAAAGTACAAAAGTTTCATCAGATGATCGAGACTCCTCAATAGTGTAACCCACCAAATATTCGAAGTGTTATTCTTATTCATATTATGAATTAACTCCACATGTAAAACTTAAGTTGCTTAGCCTTTCAGTAATATAAATCAAATTATGGTGGTGGTTTTGTTCTACAAAAAGAAAGCAAAAATCACATTACAAAAGAAGTAACATATAGGACTATAGAAAACTAACCTAATTCAGTCAACAATGAAAACTCAAATCCATTCTGATCTCTTCACACACAGATAGTAGAGAAATCATCCCAAAACCATGAAAGGAAAAAAAATGTCATGAGACTTTTCTGATGATTCATAATGAAACTGAAATTTTGAAAAATTGAAATTTTTTAACCTTACTAAATTAGGACAATCCCAATTATTTCAAGAGATCTACCATGTAGAAATCGGTACCAAATAGTATGAGCATGTAAAATAACAATGATACGATAACAGCCGAGGAATCCATAATCAGGGATGTGAATAGGTTTTGATTCCAATGCAAACAAAGAATTTATGATCTAGGGGTTTTCAGCATATAATTGGAATAGCAATGTGGAAGATGACAAAGAGTTGGATATTTAGAAAATTTCACGTGGAAGATTTGAATGGAAATGTTTGAATAGAAATGTGCTATAGCATATAGTTGAAACTTCAAAATATAATAAATTAAATGTTAAGATGCATATTAAAGGTCAAAAATAATTAAAAAAAGGCTGAAGTTTAGAATGTTGTTGTCCTACATATAGCCAGATCACCAATCCAACTAATAGAACCATGACATCGAATACATTTGTATGAAGATTATTACTAATATATTATGAACTGGACGAAAATGTTTCCTTAACACGTCAAATATAAAAAAAATATCTCTAAATTCTATTACTATACTTCTTTAGAGCTCCTTTGCTGTTCCATTCAATTTTTTTATATGCAAGGAATTTTTAATAATAATTTTTCTAAAATTAATTCTTATATTCACTAAGGCATCATTTTCGTTAAATATGTCGAATTCGATACAGTTAACAATATATCACAAATCTATTTTTTGCAACTTCCCTATGCACTTCAAAGTTTGGACATTCTATAATCATAACAAAAGACAATTTTATTAATGAGATGTTAAAAAAAGAGTATCAACTATATAAATCGGACCCTGTCATATTTAATAATTTAAAAGCTTTCTTAAATTCTAGTAAATATTTATATTGAATAGTAAATATTTATATTGAATAGTAAATATTTTAATATAATTTAAGGTTGACAAAATAATTTTAGAATTTCAAGTTATAGTAGATAGTAGTCGCTTGGATCACATGGTAAGGTAAAAGAAGTGGAAATAGCCTAAAGTAATTTTTTGCGCACATTGATGGCCTGATATATGCGATTTAGGTGACTTTTCGAAACTGCACTATATAGTTTTTGGCAGCCTATGAAACTAACTGTATACAGCCTGAAATAATTTTTTGCATATGCGCTAGTGAAATTGTAAGTGAATACGTTGATAAGAATCAGTTGCAAGATATAGTTTTTGGTAGGTAGAGATAAGTTTAAACAAAATATAAGAATAAGCGTTTGAGATCTCCATTTAGTAAAATTGTAATTGAAAATTTTAAATTACTGCCTAAGTCAATTAAATGGTAAATAATTTCCAATAAATAATTGATAAGTGACCATTTATGCTATTTAATTTTCATAAACAAAATTGAATGGTTATTGTATTCACCTTTAAATGAAATTTAGAAATTAAGGTAAAACTTTGAACCTATATCAAATATTATTGTTGGTTGTAGAAGGAGAAAGTGGAAAAAGTAATGAGATGAGGTGCACTAATTTAGTAAGCTATACAGAATATGATAATATAAGATTATGAATAAACCTTAACTACAAACATGTTGATTGAATATAGCAAGATCCGTATCAAGTTAAAACTATCCTATTTAGCTAAGAAAGAATTATGCATGTTTTATTTCTCATTAAGATGAGTTCATTGACTGCCACATCTATTTTTTATTTTTCAATTCGAATACTATCTCAATACCATGCTCTGGCTAGAAATGCTTGTAAAAGATGAAATATAAGAAAGGGAATGAATATGAACCCGTGCTAGGCAAATGGATTGAAAGGACCTTTTTTCAATATTAGCATTCTATCTTTTATTCATTTATTTCCTTTTATGTTATAGTTAGTTGCATTATTATATTGGAAAAATGTTTGAGTTGTTTTAATAGAAATAACTTTCCATAATCTCATGGATAATGGTATTTTTTTAAATCTTGGAAAAACCAAATAAATGAAATAAAATGGAGCATTTCAATATATTTTTGTTAGACGGCTTATATTATTTCAATTGATATTCTTTTCTGTATAACCCCTATTTTTTAATATGGAAATGTTTTACAATCTATGTTAGAAATTTTCTATCTAAGCTTGAAGTTTTTCAAAGTATGTATGGGCATGAAGGTATACGTTCACTTACATACGCTGCTTCATGAAGCGATTATGGTAAAAAAATATTTCTTTTTTACAACAGGAATCGAACGAACATAGAAATTATTACCATGATTGAAATCCAAAAAGCACCTTCTTATTTTAAGCAACATTAACGAAATATACATGATATGGTTTTATAAGAGGACCACTTTTTCTTAAATTTTTTTGACCAAAATTCAATTTTTACCAGAATCGCCTATACCACCAACTATATGCATAACTCGAAAGAAAACAATGCTCCTTTTGAAATATATTAAAATATTAAATCCAATGAATTGAATTAGTCAAAAGCCAATGCAATCGAAAATGAGCAAAATAAGATGGAAATCAATTCAAATGAATCAAATTCACCTGATAACTGATGTTGCACTGTGAAATCATCCACATATCAACTAAATTAATTTATAATTAGTGGAGAAACCAAAATTTAAAGTGAGTATATTTACATTATTATTCAAAGATACAAAGCTATGTTAATTCAGCACCAAAAATTTGTTTTAGCAGTGCAAGCATGTTATGATACGATAGCAAAACTATGCGACAATCATGAGTATAATATTTGTGCATCTCATATATCTTGCTAATGTGGTTTAATAATATACAAAAAATGTTAGGGCATGCTTATCTGTAAAAATCTAAGCTTTCTAAGAATACCTATAATTTAAATATGATTAAAAGAAAGAGATTAATCAAATAAAAAATTTTCTCAACCTTGTGTGTAAAACTTCAAGGGAACAAACAATCAATACACCCAAAGATGTCGAAATTGGAAACTACATAGCAGTAGGCAATCAATTTGGCACCAAAGGATCATCTTGTTTTAACGTAAGGCTAATTCCCTTGAGTTGATTTTTTTTTAATCACAATGAAAAGCTATATTGAAAGCTATTGGATAAAGTTTCCCTCTTAATCTGACTTTTTGTTGCATCATTATTTCAATTGCAAATATTGCTTTTTGCAAGGTAATCCAATAGCACATTACACCATCCAATTTTAGAAAGAATCAAGCATATATTGGAATAAAAAATCCACAAAATTTCTTAGCTTAAAGTAAGGTAGCCTATAAAAGGTTGATGGTGTGAATACATGATTGAATTAATAAAAAAATCATTTTGATCCCTGTTAACATATCATATCTCAACAAACAACTTAAAGAAGAAACTTAAATATATAAATTAAAGAAACGTAGCATTGAAACATTTTATTGTGATCCACTGGATCCTTTACTATTATTATTTTCTCCTTTAGTTATACAGTTTGAGTAAAATATGAAAATATTAGATTAATTTGGGAAAAATCAAGTAAAACAATTGTTCACAATAAAGCTGAATGTTATGCCTAAAGTCAGGTAACTGAAATTTTAGTCCAAAATTTTAGTTACATGCCATCGAACTTGCAAATATTTAAAAAAACCTTCAATGATGTCAATAAACTTGGAAGTAAAATAATAATAAACTACGTTTATGCCTAAATATGAAAATTTATTTTTATGACAATCCAATCACAGAAAAAAAATCAATATATCACAACAATTCTTAAAAATATGAAACATAAGGTAAGTCTGTAAACTTATTCACATGAGACATTGGTGACACACACTTGCATATAAAAGCACTAAAATTGATCAAAATAACTAAAATCAAATTATTTCAACTCAAGCAGTAGTAATGGAAACTCAGGTAGCATTAAATCAAATTTATCATAGCATTTCATAGTATGCTTAAAAGATAGTCAATCGTGAAACTATATTTGGTGGAAATCATTTTAATAATGCATTTTATATTATTAAAAGATGATTAAGAGTTAGACAATCACGAATCAAAGTTTAGCATTCACCACATTTATGTGGAAACTCTACAAAAAAGCAAACGCCATACATATGCAACTTCATGAATTTTCCGTGTTATGAAATATAGAAGTGAATAAATGCAAAATAGGAACTAAAATGTGTGGTGGAAACGAAAACAAAAATTCAAAAATGCAGCGAAAAAGGTAATAAAGGATAAGGGGTGTTTTTAAAGTTGTAATCGTTGAGGGGGAATCTAGAAGTAGAAATATGTAATGATCCATATTTTTGGATCATCGAATTTGAAAATTTAATTTCTTTAAACATTCGAATTTGAATGTAAAATATAATAAAATTTATGTTTCAAACAACCGTCCAATTTCGAATGACATATTTTTAATTAAATTTATAGGATTTTTTCCTAATTTTTAGTTTGGAAAATAATTAAATTTCCTTTGGCAATTTTATGTCGAACATTGGCACTTTTGAAATTTAACAAAATCTAATAACCGATATATTTTGTTGTTATTTTAAGATTATGTTACAATTTTGTATGCAATAAAATTTTATTTTTTGTCATTCGCGACTTGGACATGAACGCGATATAATGTGATAACTGATAAGGTACTAGATTCTTTAGAAAATTCAAACACAAGAACAAGAAACCTTATTTTTAGATCAGCAGCCTTTACATCAACTCAACCTTCTCCTTCAGCCAACAGCCACAACCTTGCTCCTTTGTCCCCCTATTCATTGTACTCTTTGCTCTCTCGCCTGGATCGTGATTTGTGAGTAATCTGACTTTGAAAACCACCAGCTAATTGGTCAGCCATAAATATACGCAGCAACTCATCTCCTTTCTTGTGTTCATTTTCCATTGAATGAATAACAGCAATTTTCCCTCACTTAAAAATCAACAACTCCAAATCCAATCGATATTAGCCATTGTGTTTAACACAAAAGTTGTTCGCATCTCTCCATAGTATTTTTAGAAATTGAAGGGACTCGATTTCATCAAGAAATGATCAAGATGTCCTTAAAAATTAGTAAGAGGTCAAAAATGAACGTAATCTTCAAAAGTTATTCTCCCAATCCAGAGTGAATTACAAGGCACCACTAGTGTCATTAGGTTCATATGGAGGAGGGGGATTTTCGGAGAAGTTTTGGCATGATTCCGTGTCGACTGATTGACATTCATTCGAAAATGGAGTTCGAGTTCTCTTCGGATTTGCTCGTTGATTTGAGATTTTGAGCTCGGCATTGTGATCATCTAAGAGAGTGCTTCGAGCAGTGGATTTTTCTTGTGGACTGACGTCGATAGGCGTCACAAGTTTTTGCCAGGTCTCGATTTTTTCCTATACGACGATGGCTCTGATTTTGGAGTAGGAGATCGAAGATGATGGTGGCATGGAGAATGAGATGGGTGTGGTAAGCCGGTCATGATGGTAAGCTTGCTTGAGGTGTTGATGGTCTGGGTAGCTCGTGCATGTTAATGGCTTCAGGAAATGGGTTCAAGGGAGGAGGAATGAGATACCATAGACATGGGTTTGGGTATATGGGTGTATGCTCAGCCTGTTTAGCTTGAGGTGAGTAACCTTTTAAATAAACGTTTAATAAATTATAAAATGTGTGTTAGCTTCTAAATCGTATATCTAGCTCATCCGTGCTCCTTTTTGCTCAGGATTTTTGCATTGGACTCGTATTATCAAGTAGAATATTGTAGTATAATTTGTTTGTAGCTTTGAGGTGTCTAAAAATTATGACTTATGGAAATGGACTGAATTTATATTGCGTTATTTCAGTTAGTAACGTCCTTTAAATTTATATACCTTACTTGGTGATGTTTATTTGGCCAAATAAAAATAGCATTGAGTTAAATTGAATTGAATAGGGATTCGGGCATCTGTCGTGGAATAATATACCGTTCTCCTAACTAAATAAATTAGAATTCTATTTAGCAGAATTAATCATTTTTTTGCTATTATTAACTGGATAGGTTAAATTGGACATTTATTTAGTAGAAATAAACATTGTTCTGCTATTACATTAGTGTGGACACTTAATTACATTCTAATTGACTAGCATTTGGCAAGTGTTGTGTTAACGATTTAATTGTTAATTGTGAGTTTGATTTACATATGTGATGTTCTGTTAATACTTGGATAGTAACTTAGGTAGTTAAATGGAATTAATGGTGACTTGATTGAGTACACTGGAATTACTAAGTCTCTTTCCAAATTTGAAAGTTGATTTCAGAATCAAAGTTATTTGAAGGATAATTATTATTTATTAATGATGTTTCAAAGATAAATAATGATTATTTAATAATGATTTCAAGTTAATTATTTTATGATTCTTAAAAGTTATTTAATAGTATTTAATTATTGTTCGAAATTATTTAATTATTTAAAATATCTAATTATATAATAATTATTTATTTAAGGTTATTTTGTAGTAATTGGATTTAAAAGTTAATTAGTATTTAAGAGTTAATTAGTATTAAAATATTATTATTATTTCAAAGATAATTTATTTAAATATTAATATTGTTTTTAAAAATATAATATAATAGATAAGAACTGTTATAAAAGTGTATTTTCTCTAAACTAAACTTTGAAATTTATAATGAAGTTTTATAAGTAGATTTGGACATATTTATAAAATAAAAAGATTTTTGGAAAGAAATGGTTGATTTTCATAGCGTAATTCGAAGGGGCACAGATTGCCTACAGTTTATTATGTTTTCACTGGGATAACAACATAATTATTGTGAAAAATGAGATCTATGAAATTTCATGCGTAATTCGAGAGGCAGAGATTGCATGGCGTTAAGTTTAGACTTCTCTGGGACAGAGATGTAACCATTGAGCTACGATCCATGGTCAATATCGAATGTTACTTTTCATATCTATTTTGAAAAGTTTCCAAATATTTTTGAGTCGAATGGTTTGTGAATATACTTATTTCGGTGAGATAAGTGGGTTTTTGATAAAGAGATTAAATTTATCGAAATTAAATTAAATGAGGCTTAGTGATTTCAGTGGGAAAAGTAACCTTTGATTAAATGTTTGTTTATTTGATAGCCAAATAACCGACTATCAAATCTTGGCCCAAATATATAATCCTCCTTAATTTTGGTGGTAGGGAAATGATTCCCTACTTAACACCGGAGGATTTTAACTCTGGAAATATATAGGAGAAACACGGGAATTATATGGTACAATTACCATCGGTGGTGCTATACTTTACGTATAAACTTGTTTCGTTCTTCCAGGATAAATGATAAGGAGATCCGTCCACTTAAACGGTTAGGGGGCGATCTCTGTTCTTATGTATTGTCTGATTATTTCCTAAAGAACTGGTATTGAGCATTTCAGAAATCGACGTTTGGTTTTGTGGAGCACCTAGGAAATGGAAGAGTGTACTTGTAAGAAATGACTCAAACTCGTGACTACTTCGAAAATCATATACAGTTCTGTGAAGGAGATTCATGATATATTAAGATGTTGGGATTCATATGTGATTCCGAGACCCGTTGGGGTATGGAAATTCGCATGTGATTCCAAGATCTATTTGAGATGTGGGAATCTATGTGTGATTCCGAAACCCGTTGGGGTATTGGAATCCATGTGGGATTCCATGATCTATTTGGCGGCGGTGCATAAACTAGAATACCAGACGTAGCCTCATCATTGGAAATGAATAAAACCAGAGATAGGAGGTATGGCCATTAGGGTTGGAAAACCAATGGGGTATATTTGGCTCCACCTAAATGTCACTTACAGTTGTTATGCATGCATGGGGCGACACATTCGGTCTTAGCGAGACTAGCCATGTTTTTCCTGCGGTACATCATTAGGGATGCATGCTGCTTCGGAAGTATATCTTTGATCCTTGTGCAGGAGGACCGTTCCTCGAAGTACCGATGGCACCCCCATGGAAATCCTACATAATTAGAGAACGAGCCTTATCGGTTTTCGATTATATACATAGTATTGCTATACACTCACGAGCATCACAGCTACTTGACTATTATTACTTTCGCCTATAGACATTATTATAATATCACTGGAGTTTCTGATATTAATGTTTTTGGTTATCGTAAGGTAAAGACCAGTCCGTGTTTACGTGCGGTATGGACTAACGAGATACCTTTTTCTTGAAAAGTTATTTAAACTTTAAGAATCCATTTGATTGTGTTTCTCACATTTGTTTTACCAGACTGACCCAGGCATTGTTTTCCTATAATGCTTAGGTCGGACCGAGCATATTTTCAAGTTTACTAGGATATTCCAAGCTTCAGGAGAGGAGCTGGAGGCCTAGAGATGTATTTATGTACATGTTATTTTTCCGTTGCATTCATGTTATTTATCACCAATTATGAGGACAGGGTGTTATAATTGTCCGTGCTGAATAAGTTAGTATACTCCGGTTGATGTCTGTATATACATATATTACAGTTTCGTTTTGGTAAAGATTTGTTATATATTATAGATTATTCATTCCGCTTTGAGATTCAATGTTGCTTGGTTTATTCTTGTCTTCTATTTTCTTTCTTTTCCCTAACTATCCACCTTTCCATTCAATTTGGGTTGGACATGTGTGATTTATTATCAGCTTAAACTATATGGAAAAGTGGGTTATTATAGTTGGTATCAGAGCTTAGGTTGAGAGAACACCTAGGCTTAGTGGGGGTTTACTCATTTGAGATAGGGTAAGCGAAACCCTATAATGAATTTGTGTAATATATATGAGAGCGTATTTGTTATTTTTATAAAAATGTTTTGTATTATGTTGTTTGATCTATTGAGTGGCTTAAGAATCCTGGTTGAAGTGCTTGACCAACGTTATCGGTAGGGATTTCCTAAACACTCGATCAAGACCAATTGACATAGTATTATTTTAAAATGGGTAAATGAAATAATTTTACCTAAATATGTATTTTAAATATATAAAAGAATAATTTTTCATAGAAAATTAATATAGTTATTCGTGATTGTGCTTGATTGTTAGGAATGATAATATTCCATCACTATCATCTAGGATTTGATCGGTCATTGACCATTATTCATTAATCCATCTTGAATCCTCCTTTTTGAAACATGGATTGGATAGATTGGAATTTTGGGAACATTGAATCAAGTACCTTGTGAATTAAGTTTCACAATTTGAATATGGCGTCCATCGATAATGTTGAATTGAAATTGGATTTCTAAGGGTTGTTTATCTAAAAGAAATTTGAATATTTTGGAAACGATTTTATATATAAAAGATTGATTTTGTAAAATTAAATTTTAGTAAATGTTGTTTTATAAAAAGGAAATCGGAATATTTTAAACTAAATATTCTGGGAACAATTAGATATAAAAGTTGGTTGTATTAAATTGGGATTTTGAAAAGGAAGTTTATTAAAAGAAATACATAAACATTTCTGGAGTAAATACTTAAAAGATGATTTATATAAGGAAGCTATCATATTTTGACAATAAATATTTGTGAAGGATTTCCTTGAAAAGGAGATATTTTATAAATTTGTTTTATAAAAATGTGCGTATAAATAAAGAAATTCGAGAGTCTAAATCCAGGTGATTTTGGAAAAATGGATTCCATGGTTTAAACGGTTAATAATAGTAGTTGAAAATATTTTCGAGTTTCTTAATAGGGAATTGTTACCATAGGACCTTGCTATATAACTATTTTGATAAAATAAATTTTGATTTGATTCTAAAAGTATGGTTTGATTTACTATAAATTAAATGTGCATATTATTATTTCAAATGATTTCGGAGAAAGGAAATAATAATTTTATATGAGATACTATTAGTGTATAAATGACTTTGAAAATAATAATAATGTTTTTTAAACGGGTTTTTGGTGTATCAATATTTTGGACAAATTGCTTAGAACTTAAGAATGAATATCTTTAAATATGAATTTTATAAAAAGATTGGTATTCCTTTGGATTTTGGTTTGGAGAATGAGTCCTAATTTTTTTGTGATGATTAGAATAATTTTCTAAGTGACGATCAGATGTTTGCTTAAGTGATGGTATCGTGCACTTAGTAAATTATCCTCTTTGTCATTGTATGGTTGGGACGAGTTTGAATTTGGACAAATCAGAAGTAGGTTGAAATGGATAGTTTGTTAAAACTATTTATTTGGAAATATATTTCGTATGGTTTTGGAAAGTGGATTGTGAAAATTGAAAATTTGTTTTTAAGTTAACTAGTTTAAGTGGCTCAAAAATAATTAAAAATAGGTAAGAGATACGTTCGGATGGTAAACGTTCTCTTGAGTATTATCCTGCTTGTAAGGAATATATGATACTGTTTGGTAGTGCCCAGTTCCTTGGTATATTTTGGAGTTACTCGGGCTATATCTATAGTCTATGCTTTAAAATATGTGGGATTATTTCAAAGAGGTGTTTTGAATAGGAACTAGATGATTTAAATTGTTAAGTGAATTAAAAATAAATGTTTGAATTTAATAGTTGGGTATACCATTGTAATATGGTAGAGTGTTTTATAAGTTTACAAATTTATGGAGGGTTATATGAAAAGTTTTTCATACATATTTTAACGAGAATAGAATTAGTATTAGAAATAACCAATTAAATAAGTATGAAGGATGGACATGGATCATTTCTCTTTTCATATAGTTTTGATCTAATAGTCTACAAGGCTTGGGATATTTCACACCATTCCAAATAAGGATCTATTACTCGATTTTTTTTTTTGACGATGAACAATTTATGAGGGTTTTTGGTATGGGAGTAAAGTTTCATATCAAAGCTACAACTATGTAAGGGAAGTAGAGGTTCTAACTAAGGAGCCTGATCAGGACCTGCATTAGAAAATCGAGTAAGCAATACTAGTTTAGATGTGGGTCATGTATTTGAGTAGTAATCGAATCAGATTCTGTATATAGATGATATTTGAACATCATGCGGGCTTATAAACAATGTTGAGTATTCGTGTGCTAGAATTTCATGGATGAAATTCTTTTTTAGGGGGGAAGAATATAACGACACGTACTTTTGGGTCATCGAATTTAAATATTTAATTTATTTAAATATTCAGATTTGAATGAAAAATATAATAAAATCTATGTTTTAAACAACCATCAAATTTCAGGTGACGTATTTTCAATTAAATTTATAGGATTTTTCCGAATTTTTAATTTGGAAAATAATTAAATTTTGGTTTTAAAATTTTATGTCAAACGTTGACACTTTTCAAATTTAACAAAATCTAATAACGGGTGTGTTTTATTGTTGTTTTGAGATTACATTACAATTTTGTACACAATCAAATTTTATTATTTATCATTCGCGACTTGGACTGAACATGATATGATGTGATGGGGGTACCAGAATCTTTAAAAAAACAAATACAAGCACAATGCAACCTTATCTTTAAGTCATCATCGAATCCTTTACTTCAACTCGGTCCTTTCCTTCAGCCAATAGTTGCAACTTTGCTCCTTTGTCCCACTGTCCATTGTACTCATTGCTTCCCTGCCTGGAGGGTGATTTGTGAGTCATCTGACTTTGAAAACCATCAGCTAATTACTTAGCTATAAATATACATAGTAGCTCATCTCCTTTCTTTTGTTCGTTTTTCAATGAATGAAGAATAACAATTTGCCCTCATTTAAAAATCAACAACTCCAAATCCAATCGATATTAGCCAATATGTTCAACACAAAAGTTGTTCGTTCTCTCCATAGTATTCTTAAAAATTGATGGGACTTGATTTCATTAAGAAATGATCAAGATACCCTCAAAAATCAGTAAGAGGTCAAAAATGAACATAACCTTCAAAAATTATTTTCTCCCAATCCAGAGTGAATTATAAGGGGCCACTAGTGTCGTTATGATCATATGGAGAAGCAAGATTTTTGGTGAAGTTTGGGCACAATCACGTGTCGACGATTGACATTCGTCGGAAACAAGGGTTTGAGTTTTCTTTGGATTTGTTTGTTGATTCGAGATATTAAGCTCGGCGTTATGATCGTTAAGGAGAGAGCTTCGAGTGGTGGATTTTTTGTGTGGATCGACGTCAATAAGTGTCGCAAATTTTTCTCGGGTCACGATTTTTCTTTTATGGCGGTGGCTTGGATTTTGAAGTAAGGGGTCGGAGATGATGGAAGGGTGGGGATCAAGATGGGAGTGGTAACGTGGTCATGATGGAAAGCTTGGCTAAGGCGTTGATGGTCTGGGTAGCTCGCGCACATGCATCGCGTGCATGTTAATGGCTTAAGGAAATAGGTTCAAGGGAGAATAAAGGAGATACTGTAGACATGGATTTGGGTATATGTGTGTGGGCTCGACCCGTTTTGCTTGAGGTGACTAACCTTTTAAATAAAAGTTTAATAAATTATAAAATGTGTGTTAGCTTCTAAATCGCATATCTAGCTCATCCGTGATCCATTTTGCTCACGGATTTTTGCGTTGGACTTGTATTAATGAGTAGAATATTGTAATATAATTCATTTGTAGGATTGAGGTGTTTAAAAATTATGACATATGCAAATGGACTGAATTTAAATTACGCTATTTCAGTTAATAACATTGGTTAAATTTAGATAGCTTAATTAGTGATGTTTATTTAGCCAAATAAAAATAGCATTGAGTTCAATTGAATTGAATATGGTAATTGAACTTCTGTTCGCAGAATAAAATACCGTTCCGCTAATTAAATAAATTGGACATCTGTTTACTAGAATAAATTATCATTCTGCTATTATTAACTGGATAGGTTAAATTTGGATATTTATTTAGCAGAAATAAACCTTGTTTTTCTATTACATTAGTATGGACACTTAATTACATTCCAATTGACTAGTATTTGGAAAGTGTTGTATTACTAATTTATTTGTTAATTGTGAGTTTAATTTACATATGTGATGTTATGTTAACACCTGGATAGTTAAATGGAATTAATGGTGACTTGATTAAGTACATTGGAATTGCTAAGCCTCTTTCCAAATTTGAAAGTTAATTTTTGAATCAAAGTTATTTAAAGGATAATTATTATTTATTAAGGATGTTTTAAAGATAAATAATAATAATTTAATTATGAATTGAAGTTATGTGACGACCCGCCCTTCTCGACCCTAGAAAATCGACACAAATACACCACTGTATAATATGCTGATGATCGAGTATCGGAAAAGACGGATTGCTGAGGGAAAGAAAGAAGGAGGTAGAAGAAGAAATAGAAAACAACATCAAAATCTCACAAAAGCAGCGGAACAATATATAATAGATAAATTACTGATCTTTATACAAAAGAACTGTAATTGTTTTATATATACATCATCAGAGTACAACATCAACAAAAGCACAACAGTGGACAGTTAGAATAACTTGTCCACACAAAGCTGAATATTCAGCATACCATATACAATGGAAATAAGTCAGATACGTATGATACGTCTCGCCATCCAACGCATCCCTTGAGCTCCATAGCAGTCCATCCAGAATCTATACTCTACAATACTCGGTCTGACCCGAGCATTATAGTAAAATAACACCAGAGCCATTTTGGAAAACCAGCGTGAGAAAACACACTCAATTGGATTATTAAAGTTTTCAAAATCCTTTGCAATCAAAGGTATCTTGTAAGATCACGCCATAAATAAATATGCCGAGTTTTTACCTCACGATATCCAAAACATTTTTATCAAATTCGTCTAATATTATAATAGTGTCTATAGAAAGTAAAATAGAATCTAGCTGAAATGCTTGCATCTCAAGTTTCAGCAATAGTTGGGCACAATCAAAACCGTACAGGCGCTTATTGGAGACTGGATTCCATACAATGGCAGGGCTACTAGGTTACCGCCCGTCACAATACCTGGTCTAGATCATCGTATCGAGGATCCACCGTGATCCCCTACGACACAAGACCAGAGCTAACCCTTACTGCATAGTCCGAATAAGATCATCCCTTGGTTGGGATCAACAACCGTCCACATAGCCGAATAAAAAGGGACATCTAGATAGGGATGACCTTATGTTAATTGGTTGCTAGCCGCTTAGCCTTGCTGCACCTCCCTTGTTTTGGCCATTCCCGGTTGATGAGGCTCGAGGCTATACGTTACCTTTTTAGCACACATACACTTAGAATGCTTATCGTCCCCCCGACGATGTTCTGATAGCATTCGTCCATACAAGTCCGTTTTCAGTCCGAACGGAACCAAAGGCACTACTTCTACTACATCCATTTTGGAATCACCCTCAGGATTAGTAGCGATTAGCCCTTGCACTTCACTGCTCCATCTTCGACTCCAAGCTCTTCTTTTCCTCACGAAAACATTCAAATCGGATCGAAATGGTTTTCGAGAAATTAATCTCGATCCCGGTCTCTTCGAAACGATTAGCGTATTGGCCAATATTGATAGTCGGTTATTTAACTATCAAATGACATCCATAAACAACCATCAGGCCTTAATAATTTTCCAAATTATTTATTTCAAAATATCTTCGCAAGATATTTTTCTACATTTCAAATCTTTGAAAATTGTTTTCAAATCACTTTTCTCTCGTGGAATAAATTTCCACCCAATTGTTTTAATTCCACTGAAAATCACCAAGTTTAATACTTTAGATTTTTAAATAATTTAAATCACTTTCTCTAAAAATATATAGTTTAAAATACTTAAAATAAAAAACTATTTAAACATTTTATTTAAAATACTAGTTATGAAATTTTATAATAATTTCTCATGTAAAAGTTAAGCCAAAGCTAATTTTTAAAATAAAACTTATTCTATAAGGTATAAATTTTAAATAATTATCTTTTAAATCATAATACTAGCCAAACCTTTTAAAATAATTTACTTATATAATTAACTTAATAAATATTTACTTTTAAAAATTTTAAAACCACTAAATAATAATTTCTTTCTAAGCATTCTTTTAAAACCACTTTAAAACCCCTAACTCATACTTGGAAATCTTTCTTTGAAAATATACTTCGCTTTTTAGGGAAATACACTTTCCTTTCCATATCTTTAAAAATAAACCACTGTTTATTTTTAAAAAATCACCCTTTCCTTATAAATTCCCATCCTGAATTTATACTTCCAAATTATCCTCTGATAAATATTTCACTTTATTTATAAACCTTGTTCATAAATTTCACAATCTTATTCTCCTTTAATCACAGTTTCAACACTTAGTCGGTTTTCAAATCGATTTCCAAAACCAACTCTATTTCAAAATAAATTCCTTTACTTATCCAAATTTATTTCAAAACCCATTAATTTTAGATTTTACTCCTTTATAAAGATTTAAAATCTTATTTAAACCGAAAATGCCAATTTCATACTTTTTTCCAAAATTCTTCTTTATCTTTCCCAAACTACTTTAAACTTTGAATTTAAAAATAAATCCTTTATTCCTTTAAATAATATCACTTAAGTTTAAAAATTCATTTATTCTCATTCATTCAAAAATCTTCTTTCCCATACACTGAATTTATTTGTTAGAATTTAAAAATCAACTTTTATCCTTTTCCAATGCATTCTTTAATTTATCCAAATTCTTTATAATTATTGGACTTATAGATTCTCTCTTTATCTCCCTTCAAAAATTCAATCTTTATATTTTCCATATTTTTAAAACACCCTAAATATATTCATCCAAACCATAGTATTCCATAACTTCAATTTCAATACAATCTATCATAGATTATCAAATAAAACATATCACAGAATATGAAAATAAATTTCAATATTTTGAGGAATCCAGTTGGATCCCTGCAACCTGTTTCCCTGCATCCACAGATGTTAGCACAATATATAAATACCAATCGCTATATAGAGTCATCCGCTATGATGCGGGGCGCATAGGGTCTCATCCGCTATATATTGCAGGAAATCAATCACTCTAATATATATACCATATATAACATATCACACCCAAGCCGATAATAAATTATCAATTCAAGTAATCAACCAATAATTTAAATTTAAATCATCCAAATTAACTAGAAATCCAAGTTGAGTGAGATTAACTCACCTTTGATTTTGTTTGCAACCCACTTCCATTCCGGCTTGCTTCTTTTTAGATTTTTGACCTTGTATAAACATTTATATGGAATTGATCGAACAATTAATTACCATTTAAATTACTAACAATTTAACTAAAAGTTTGGTTTTTAACTAATAATTTAATCTTAAACTAATAATTTCCTTTTTGAAACCCTTTTGTAACTATAATAAATTAATAAGTTTATTAAAATACATTATTTAAATTAAACTAGAAGATTTAAAAAAAAGTGTATATGTATATCAAATTATTTTCCACTTCCAAATTGTATATACAAATAATCTATATAGGCTTAAAAATCTAACTTTTATATTCCAAAATCTTAAGTGTACATATATTTTCTGTTTTAAACCTTATATATATATATATATCTACATATATATATATATATAAAGTCCAATAAAAACATAATTTCCTTTTAACCTTTATATTGAAACAAAATTAACTTATTACTGTAAACTATACAATTTATTTTATAATAATAATTATTATTTTATAAATTGAAAAACTGCATATATATAATTAAATTAAACAAAAATACATTTGTATTTATATTATACTTTTCTTTACTGACTACCTTATATTATTATAACAGGAGACGTATACATACTAATTACCATTGTTCACTTTTTAACATTAACCGTGAGTTAATTATATACTTTCTAATCTGTATATATATATATATATATATATATATATATATATATATATGTATATATGTATATATATTCCCCAAACCTGTACGTATATGTATTTTATAGAAAAATAGTGATACCTCACTACCTTTGAACCACACAACACACGGCATCACCTACCCTCTCTACAAGCACTGATATCACCAACTCCAATCCCAACTTGTTAGTGCAGCCTCGCGACCCACCCTTCCACGTGCGTTAGCAACATCGAGAAACCTCAACCCTTAATCGCTAATGACGCCTAATTCCCCTCGAGACATGACCTGTCACCACGCGCCTCTGACGTGAGCTACGCCCCACCTTGCCTCGCCAAATCGATCAATCCCAGATACCTAAGCTCTAGTCTCACGATAGCGAGCATCCCATCGAACTCGCGAATTTCATCGCAATTTCAAATCGCGCCTGCGTTCCCTCATTTTTTTTAATTGAATTGGATATGGAAATAAAGTTTGGGGGAAAGAAGATGTATTTGGCTATTATCTGATTTTTTTTCGATCTCGATTATTTAGGATGCTCGACCACAAAGATTTCGAGCAGTTGTATTCTCATTTTTTTTGAATTTCATTATAATGACTCGGCAACGATTATTAAAGAAAGAAGGAGACGCGTGTTAACATGGGTGGACAAGTGTTATACCAGGGGAAGCACATGTTTGAAAGATGAAAAAGGCTATTTGAAAAAAACTTTTGTCAAAACAATTAGAATATAAATATTATTTAGTCCAATTCGCAACCTAATTCTCGGCCTCCTACTGAGACGTGCTGTCAAACGTATATAATGTTATACCCCTATTATGAACGCAATGGAAAATGTTTCGAGGCTTAATTCGATCGTATGGAGAAGATAGCTTTTTGGATCCAGTTTATATTAAATTTTCGATATAAATTTCAGCGCTTTTATCTACCATTCGATCACACGACAACTCCAACTGCTATGAAAATTAAAATCTGATAATAAAACACTATTACGAATCCAATAGAACTGGTTTCATCGAAATCCAAGACCGTGCCTCGGAAGGCTATTTTTAAATGTTAATTTAAACGATTTTAAAATTAAAAAAAAAACACTTTTAAATTCAATTTTAAAACTTTTATCATCTTCAATATTATAAATATAAATTTTATAAGCCACTGAAATATTTTTAACAAGCTTAAAACTCAAGATTCCATATTTTTCCCACTCTAAATTTTATAATTTAATTATCCCATAATTAGTGACATTTTAAATTCAAGTTAGAAATAATTTTTAAACATTTAAAATAAATTAAATATTCCAATTTCAAATACCTAAAATCCTGGATCGTTACAAATTAATTATTTTGTGATTCTTAAAAGTTATTTAATACTATTTAATTATTGTTCAAAGTTATTTAATTATTTAAAACGTCTAAAGTATATATTTATTATTTATTTACGGTTGTTTTGCAGTAATTGTATTTAAAAGTTAATCAGTATGTATGAGTTAATTAGTACTAAATTATGATTATTATTTCAAAGTTAATTTGTTTAAATATTAATATTGTTTAAAAAATATGTAATATATTAGATAGAAACTGTTATAAAAGAGTATTTTCTCTAAACTAAACTTTGAAATTTATAAAGAAGTTTTATAAATAGATTTGAAACTATTTATAAAATAAAGAGAGTTTTGGAAAGAAATGGTTGATTTTCATAGCGTAATTCGAAGGGGCGGAGATTGCCAACAGTTTGTTATGTTTTCACTAGGACAACGACGTAGCCATTGTGCAAACTGCGGTCTATGAAATTTCATGGTGTAATTTGAGAGGTGGAGATTGCCTGTAGTTAAGTTTGGATTTCTCTGGGATAGAGATGTAACCATTGAGCTGCGATCCATGGTCGATACTTAATGGTATTTTTCATATCTATTTTAACAAGTTTCCAGTGATACCTAATGGTATTTTTCATATCTATTATATACATAGTATTGTTGTGATGTACGCACACGAGCATCACTGCTACTTGATTATTATTACTTTCGCCTGTAGAAATTATTATAATATCACTAGAGTTTTTGATATTAATGTTTTTGGTTATTGTAAGGTAAAAACCCGTCCGTGTTTATGTGTGGCATGATGTTATGAAATACCTTTGTTTTTAAAAGTTATTTAAACTTTAAAAATCCATTTGATTGTGTTTCTCACGCTTGTTTTACTAGACTGACCCGAGCATTGTTTTCCTATAATGCTTGGGTCAAACCGAGCATATTTCCAGGTTTACTAGTATATTTGAAGCTTCAGGAGATGAACTGGAGGCCTAGAGACGTATTCACGTAAATGGTTATTTTTTCATTGCATTCATTGTTGTATTTATCAACAATTGTGAGGATATGGTGTTATAACTGTCCGTGCTGAATAAGCTAGTATACTCTTATTGATGTCTGTATACACATATATTACAGTTTCATTTTTGTGTAAAGATTTATTATCTATTATCTATTATTCATTTCACTTTGAGATTCTATGTTGTTTAGTTTCTTCCTGTCTTCTTTCTTCTTTCTTTTCTTTAATTATCCGCCTTTCTGTTAAATTTGGGTTAGGCATGTGTGGTTTATTGTTAGCTTAAACTGTATGGAAAAGTGGGTCGTTACAAAATATTTCTATTTATTAATAGTAAAGGAATAGTTCTAGTACAACATGACATATAATAAGTAAAGCAACAAATTTAGTAAACAAAGCTAAAAAGTGTAGGAATCAATCATCTAATTGGCATATACTCTAATCATAATGAACCTAAGCTTAATAAATTACCATTTGAAATACATGGGAAAGAGCTCTGTACTACCTCTTTGGCAATTATTTTTATTTATTTACATGCATAAATTTTGGTAGATTATGATGTAGTAAATTAAACATAGAAAAAAATATTTCACCTAGCACATATTTAGCTCTGTTAGAGTGAAGAGCCACTACTGTTTGTCTTCTTACCAATTGTCCACTTATTAATGCCTACAGATTCTTGATGCCCTTCAATTCAAGAAATTCGTTGCCTGGCATGACTATTAAAAAATCATAACCAAAATAATATTTTTTCCTAATCTAAACCTTACATTTTTGAAGTAAAATAAATTTCATAAACGACAATTGCTGAAACAAAGAATGCAGCATTTCGATGAACTATAAATCTAGAGAAAACAATTTCAACCCTTTGTGATAAATAATGTCCCCACATCTGAGAAGAAAATAAGGAAGAAATTCCAGATAATTGAATGATTTTAAGACTTGAGCTTCAAATGACAAATAAGAAAATCATTCTTGTTGATATCATACTGAAGAATGGATTTCATAATGAATAATTGAGATCACATTAAAGAAAAAACACCGAGCTTTATATTTCAAAGATGAATCATGCCCACCATACATCATTAAACATTTCAAAACTCATTTACAAAAGTCGATCTTCTCATCATGTTTTCTTGCAATAATTGTTACCATTCGCTTGATTTTACACGGAAACTACCTAAATCTTTTAAACTCGACTTTTGGGGTTATGTAGAAAATAAAATCGTGTAGGCCAAAAGAGAACTCATGCTATTCCGGTATGAATGCGATATCACTTTGGCATAGCTTGTTACATTTTACATTGCTTATCCAATCAACTAAGAATGATTATAAACAATTTCAGTAAATTTATTAAATGATGATTTTATTGCACCATTTTCAAATCATTGAATAATATATTTGATCCATAATTCAACAAACTTCTATAAATAATACATACGTCATAGTTTCTCCTTTTTTGAGTAGATTATTACAATTAGCAGCCCTCAACGAACCAACAATTCTTTTAATCTTAGTTTCAACATCAAAGCCTTAATTAAGTAAAATTTAAAGTAAATATATATTGTGACAGATCATTGAAGAAAAATGAAGATATGATATTGTTATCATAGAACAACCATAATTGTGCTTTGTACATACATCTGAATTATTACTACTAAGTGGCCTATAACTATTTCTACAACTTGCACTCTTAAGTCTTTATTGCAGTAGGTAAAATTCTAAATTCTCGATGAATGTAATTAAGCCAATATGAAATTAATTACTTTAAAAACACCAAACTTTGAACTCCATTTCATCTAGGCTAACAACACAGAAACCCAAACGATAAAAGAGTAGGAAATTATAATATGGAAAGAATGTTTTCAAACTGAAAGGGAATGATGGATCTTGCAAGTCAATTCGGTCATAAGTTGAGGTCAACCACAATTAGAAAGCCGCTCCTAATAATGAAGAAATAATTTAAATATCTACAATTATTTTAACTTACAGCGCGAGAGGAGTAGGCAAGGTGGAGGTCAATCTGGAGACGTTGAGTTGCCGACGACAGTTCTGATGGTCGGAGAAGACGGCCACCCGCCGACGATGGGACTAAGAATAACAATGTGATTCAATGATGACAGGGAAGGAAGGGCTTAAATTTGGGGAAAAGAGAATCAATGGTATATCTTAAATTAGGTAAATGAATATTTAGGGTAAGATGAGAAGATAAATGGAGAGAACGGTCAAAGAACGATCTTTCGATCCACGATGAAACTGCGAGACAGAAATGACAATAGAGGTAGAGAAAAAGAAACATGACTAGTTATTTCCAAAACATTCTTAGGAGCCTTCTACGACCTTAAAATGCAGCTTAGTAATAACATAATAGTATAGATAAATCCTGACATACCGTTTTCTGACTACAAGGCAACATTTGAACACTTATGGTCAGCTCTTTGTTGATCTTTTGGTCATTTTTCTAAGCTACACTTAGCTTTTTGGCAATCTAATAGGCCTCTAAGTAGATTTTTTATTCCATTTCGTTATTATTTTCATTCAAACGAGTATCATCTTAGAGTATGGAGCTGTTGTTGTTCAAAAAAGAAAAAAAAGGAAAGAAAATAGAAGAAGAAGAAATCAATTAACTTTCTATTATAAAAATAAGTGAATTTTCGTACTCAATAGGTTGACACATATAAACTATCACTACACCACATGCTCGCAATTTATATACAAACATGCTAGTGTACCTTTGGTGTAGCGATACGTGCACATATTTATAAAATAGGTCGAAATGATTTTTTTTAAAACATCCTCTTTTAAGACAACATTATGCATAATGATAAAAGAAATTTTGTTTTCATATAAAAAGTTAAAAGCTTTTATATTATTTTTTCATAAAATGATAGAGCATTTATCATTTAATATAAATGATTAGAAAAAATGTATCTCTTTATTTAAATGTGCGACAATTTGGACTCATTTGAGAAGATAGTCCAGATCATGCAACTCATTTGAGAAGTAATGCATCTCTTTATATAAATGATAAGAGCATTTATTCACTTTTTTTTGTTTATTTTCTATAATTATTAACTACAATAATTTTTCATTATCTGACCAGATCGTGCAACTTATGTGCATTGTATTTAATTCAAAATCTTAAAATTATAACTAGCTTCACTTATCCAAATGAATGCACTATTCGTTTGAAGGTATGGAAGGTCAAATAAATCAGGGGTGAATTAGTGCACACTAGTTCCTCGTATTTACTTTTATGTTGTAACTAGTAATATGTATAATTGGGCTAGTCTATGTGGTCAATGATAATGAGTTTAATAGTGAATTATTTCATTGAGAAATCATATGGTGAACTTGAAATATTACGTGTCAATTACTTCATATTTATAATTTTTCTTAATTGATTGTGAATTTATAAACTATCAAACAAATAGAGTTATGCAGTTATTAATAAGCAGGGCCTTCTATTTCTCTTATATATTGAGTTCGACAACATTGTTCTATTTACCCATCTCGGCCCACTAGCCTATTATTTTACTTATATTTCTATATAAATAATGCCATGTGTAATCAGTATTGTATCAATCTGAAGTAATCAATAAAATATAGTTTTTTAAATTTCTCTTTCATGGTATCAAAGCCATAGCCTAACGGCATCATCGGCAAATCAATCTTCACCGTCTGAACTCCATCATAGAAATCTCATCATCTGGAGTTTCTTTAGATCAATGTTTTCTCTTCAGATTACTCATCATTATCAGAGAATTTTTTATCTTTTACCTGCTGCACTGATCAAGAATCAGTTTCTTGAAGAGTGCCTTGCCTGGAGAGCCCGGTTCTTTTAGACTTCGGTTGCATCTCTGTCTTCAGCGGAGAATCTTGCATCACCTTCTCATCACAGTTCTTGTTCTCTTTACCCTCAGCTGCAAACTGAAACCTAGTGCAATCCTAGATTTCAGTTTATCTTGCCAAGATTGTAGCAACATATTTTTAGTTCAGTTTTCACCATGTCAGAAGGAGGTGATAATGATTCAACAGCCACATCTGTCATTGAAACCACCAGTGTCCCTCTGGTAAAACCCAAGATCCACATCAACAATATTCAACTTGACGAAAGCAACTACTTGCTTTGGAAATATCAAGCTGAAACTGCCATAAATGGTTATGGCCTCGAAGATTTCATCAAAAGAACCATTGGAACTCCACCCATGATGACTGTAGACAGAGAAGGGAAGATAGTAATCAAGAATACATAAAATACAAGAGACAAGATAGTTTACTATCAGCATGGCTTTTATCATCAATTAGAATTAATATACCGCATCAAATTGTTGGATGTGGATCATCCGATGAAATTTGGAAAATAGTGGAGCAAATATTCAATTCACAATCTGCAACATGAATAATGCACTACAAAAGAGAGTTGCAAAATTTAGAAAGGAAAACATGTCAATGAGAGAGTACTTGACTAAGATTAAATAATTCTGTGATTTATTGGAGACTTCAGGTCATTAAATTTCTGAAAATGAGCAAAACTTGACTGTAATGAATGGTCTTGGAGAAGAATATGAGTCAATCATTACATTTATATCATTAAGAGAGACACTGCCAAGTATGCAATTTGTCCACTCCTCTCTTCTTGCTCACGAAGGGAGAGTAGAACAAAGAAAATCAAGTGCAACAGATTACTCAATTAACTATGCTTCTAGTTCAAGACCAAGAATCAAGAAAAGTTCAAACACAAAAAAGGTGGCTTTAATCAAATGGGTAGAGGAAGAAGTGGCAGGTGGAACAACAATAACAGAGTTAAGTGTCAAATATGTGAAAAGTTTGGCCATATTGCAAGCAAGTGCTATTTCAAATACAATGCAGACATCAGTGATAATCAACAAAATCAAGGCATGTAGAGAAATTTTAACCCAAATGCAAATGTTGCTTAATTAAAGAATTCATCAAGAAGTCACAATGAGGACACTCAAAATGTTCAGATATCATTACCAGGCCAGAAGACATACACAGTGAAGAATGGTATCCAGACTCAGGTGCCACCAATCATTTGATAAACAACATTCAGAATTTGAATCTTGGCAATAAAGAATACTCAGGTACACAAACTATTCATATGGGTAATGGTGCAGCTATAACTATCACCCATGTTGGAAATGGTAGCATCAAAGGTAAAAGACAACTTTTTTTGAATAATATGTTAACTATCCTTGAAATTAAAAAAAAAATCATCAGCGTTTCACAATTTACCCATGACAACATTGTGTACATTGAGTTTCACCCAAAACTTTGTATTGTTAGAGATTTATTATATCAAAATATACTGTTACAGGGTAGGTTGTATAAGGGACTTAACAGATTCTGTCTTGGAAATACTAGAAAATTTACTCATAAAAGATCATTGTGCAACAATTTAGAAACTAGTGCTAGTAAGAGTGTATTTGACTTGTGGTGTTGTAAACTGGGACATCCCAGTGTTAAAGTTGTAAAACATGTTCAAAATGATAATAATTTCCCTTTGAAAACATTTCTGTTCCTTATATATGCACAAGTTGTCAACTTGGCAAAAGTCACAAATTACCATTTACAGATTCTGTTACTACTTATAATAAATCACTTGAACTTATAACTACAGATTTTTGGGGACCTTCTCCAATAAATTCAGATTATGGATTCAGGTATTATATTTTATTTGTGGATGCTTACTCTAGACATACTTGGATATACTTTCTCAAGGCCAAATCTAAGGTATGTAAAGCAGTAATACAATTTCTTTGTCAAGCTAAAAAACAGTGCAATAGTAGGTAAAAATCATTCAATCGGATAGGGGAAGTGAATTTAAGCCTCTTAAGGAATATTTTCAAAATAAAGGAATTATTCACAGAATCACCTTAGCACAAGGTTCTCTACCAATGAAATCCTGGCCTGATGCATTTACTACATCTGTTTATTTAATTAACAAGCTACCATCCAAAGTTCTTAGGTATAAAAGTCCAACTGAAGTGTTATTTAATATAAAACCAAATTATTTAGACCTGAGAACCTTTGGTTGCCTGCGTTTCCCATGTCTCAGGCCATATAATGCCCACAAGATAAGTCTAAGGTCTGCCCCTTGCACCTTCATAGGCTATGCTAATAATCAAAAAGGGTATAAATGTCTTAGTAATATTGGTAGAATTTACATTTCAAGACATGTTGTATTTAATGAAAACATTTTTCCTTTTGCAGAAAAAGGAATCAAAACCACTCAGAAGATATATAATGCAAAAGTGCCAATTCCACCAATACCTGAGGTTACTGACTAGAGCACTGGACAGAAAGATGATGAGACATTTGGACCACAACACATTTTGTCTTCCATAAGACCATGTCGTAGTACAACTAAGTCATGTGATCATCTCAACAACTCACCACATAGTAATTCCAACACCATAGAAATTCCAAAACATGATGAAAGTAATTCACCATGTTCTGAACATTCCAGTGCCAGTGACAACAATCAACCAAGTATTCCTGCAAGAATAGAACATCACATGATTACAAGGGCTAATAGTGGAATCTTCAAACCCAAAATATATATAGCTCATTTATGCCAGTAGTAACCTACTACTTATGAAGAAGTAGTCAAGTATGATCACTGAAAACTAGCCATGGATGAGGAGTACAATGCTCTCACAAAGAATAAGACATGGAGCTTAGTGCATCCACCCAGTCGTAAAAATGTTATTGGAAGCAAGTGGACATATAAAATAAAGAGAAACTCTAATGGAAGCATAGCAAAATACAAGGCAAGACTTGTTGCAAAAGGGTATACACAACAGTTTGGGTTTGACTTTAATGAGACATCCTCCCCTGTAGTAAAGCAAACCACTATACGAATCATTTTGACCATAGCATTAAACAATCAGTGGAGGATTAAACAACTAGATACGAACAATGCATTTCTCAGTGGTGAGCTACAAGAGGAGATCTATATGAAACAACCAAAAGGCTATATTCAAAATAACAATGCAAGCTTGGTGTGCAAACTTCACAAGGCTATTTACGGAATCAAGCAAGCCCCAAGAGTATGGCATGAAAAATTTCAAACAACTTTGATCAACTTAGGGTATAAGTCAACCAAGTCAGAAAATTCCCTACACATGAAAACAAATCATGGAAAAAGAGTCTATCTACTAGTGTATATGGATGCTATACTAATCATAGGTAATGATAATAATGAAATCAACTAGACCATCCAACATTTACACCAGACTTTTTTAATCAAAGAACTTGGTGACTTAAGCTACTTCCTAGGTATAGAAGTCATAAAGAAGAGTGCCACTAAATTATTTTTAAGATAGAAGAAACATATATATCAGAAATTCTTGCCAGAGTAAAAATGGACTTAGCTAAGCTATTTTGCCCATACCTATGACTAGTAATCTACATATCTCTAAAGACAAAGGAGAAAATATTCCTAATGATCGACAACATAGAAGCATGGTAGGTGCTCTATAGTACGTTACTATCACAAGACCAGAAATATATTATAATATCAATAAAATATGTCAATTTATGTAGTAGCCCAGAGATGAGCACTGGAATGAAGTAAAGCGTGTGCTGCACTATCTTAGAGGAATAATTAATCATGGAATATCATTACATACATGTAGAGTTAAATATACAAGCTTATGCCGATTCCAATTGGGCTACCGACCCAAACGACAGAAGATCGACATCTGGCAACTGTATTTATCTCGGTGATAATCCCATCTCATTGTGCTTAAAGAAGCAAACAATAGTCTCTTGCTGCAGTACTGAACTCGAGTACAGATGTCATGCAAGCACAATAGCTGAACTAATATGGATCGAATAACTACTTCATGAAATTGGGATTAATCTAGCAGAAAGGCCAATAATCTGGTGTGATAACCTTAGCACTGTTGCTCTCTATGCAAATCTAGTTCTCCATTCACGAACAAAGCACATTGAAATAGATTTGCACTTTGTCCATGAACAAATTAGTAGAGAAAGCTCGATGTCCGGCATGTTCCAGCAACATACCAGTGCGCATACATTTTAACCATGGCTCTCTCAGCTAAAAAAATTTCAAGGCTTAGGATGAACTTAAAAGTGATGGATAGCGGCATAGATGATGAATTAAGAGAAACCCTAGCTAGGTTAGACAGAGGGAGTTAGAGCTATGAGATCTAACGTGGTTTTTTATATCTCAGATCTAAGGAAAATTGCAAAAATAATTCATGGCGGCGCAAATGAGCGAGGAAGGAAAACTAGATGGGTTTGAAGGGGAGAAATAGAGTTACGCAGTTGTTAATAAGTAGAGCCTTTTATTTCTCTTGTATATTGAGTTTGGGTACATTGTTCTTTTTACCCATCTTGGCCCACTAGCCCATTATCTTACTTGTATATCTATATAAATACTGACATGTGTCATTAGTATTGTATTAATCTGAAGCAATCAATAAAGTACAATTTTTTCTATTTCTCTTTTACATGTGATATGTTTATCATTGAAAGTTCATGTTGTTTCAAAAATGTGGAATCATATATTCACTTTACTAGATGAACTGTGTTCATTCTACTTTTCAAATTTATTACTACATGAAATAAGTGGCTTATATTTTTTTGTAAGCATCAAAATAAAATATAGGATGACAATTATCAATAAATAGTTTAGTCTAAAAACACTATTTTAATAGTAAAGAAGCGTATTTTCATTACCTCTTTTGGTATAAAGTACACTCGATGCACTCCATTGTTCTCGGTGCACTCATCTCAAAAGAGTTAGTCCTAAATGCAGGGTTTGGCGATTTACAGAAGACGGTTCGTATGTTGTTATCACAAATCAGGTGAAATACTACTGTTATCATACATTCCGCATTTAAATTTACAATTTATAGCTCATTCTGATTTTGTCTCGCTTTAATAGTATGTTGTAGCATATAAGTTCTTTGAAAAAGCCTAACTTACATATATATTACCTTATCATGGGAAAGGAAATTGTAGAGATAAGAGCAAATTTCAAATGGTAAAACTTACTATATTATTGTTGTGGTGTCATTTGAATTTTGATTTTAATTCAATATACAACATCATTTCTTTTGATTAATTATAGACAAAGTATGACGAAACACATGACAAATATGATTTATTGGACTGGAATAGATGAAATAGTAGCCGAAGAAGGTTTTCCATTTGGGATGAAGGCTTTCTTCTATATAGGTAACTTCATGATTTTATAATTTTAGCTAAGAACAAGGCATGGGACTATTTTTTAAATTTTCTTTTCTTTCTAAAACTTGGTTTGGGATGCAAAATTGTATGGAGGTAGGAGAATCTTAGCGTAAGGTTGATCATGGTTTGTCGGTGATATATGTATAATGGGTCGTTGAGGATGAAAAGTGTGTATGGTTGGGTTGATATAAAGTATTGGTTGAAAAGTTTAAGTTGAATTAAGTTTGATGTCCTTTAGGTTGCATGGGAACTAGTGGTATCTTTGGATAGGTTAGCAAGTGCTTTGAAACTGCTAGCAAAATTAATGAATGCAGTGGTCGGAATAGGAGTTGTATGATTGTTTTAGCTTGAGACGATTGAATAAAAGTAACTTTTGTTTCTTTTGATGTAGAAGCAGCCAAATTTAGTTGTGTATGGTTGTCGGCATTGAAGTAAGATTGCATACACATGTTAACAACATTTTAAACTTGATTATCCATAAAAATTTCGAATGTCTACAGCCATGGCTGCCTTCACCAATCTCCTCGATAAAAAAACTTTAGCCTTGATCAGATTAAGGGGTCTTCTCCTTTCTCTCCAGCTCCTTCTACTCCTCCACTTGATCAAATCTACATTCACAAATAATCTCAGCAAAGACTAATTCTAAATTCGACGAAGAGGGCCTTTAGATTGTTCAGAGCAAGAAAAATAGATATGTGAATCAAAAGCAACGATTAGGTAATGGATCAAACCAACTGAGCCTGAATGAGGGAAATGCAAATCATTCAAAACAAAATGCAAATCAAGGCATTCTCAATTCAAGAAACGTTGAGAATACAAGAAACTC
Organism: Allium cepa; assembly: GCA_030765085.1. Taxonomy (NCBI): domain Eukaryota; kingdom Viridiplantae; phylum Streptophyta; class Magnoliopsida; order Asparagales; family Amaryllidaceae; genus Allium; species Allium cepa. Next base: position 605,138,529 of record CM060941.1, read on the forward strand.
AGCAAAATATGTTGAAAGACCGAATCATTTAGAAATCCAAGCCAGAAATTCAAGAAACTTTGAAAGAAACAGCTAGTTAACTGAAAAATCAGATTCATAGTCTAATGCTATTCTGAAAAAAGCCTCTTCATGGGCTGAAATGATCAAGAAAAGGAGATCAAACTCTGAGGTTGATCTCAAACATGTTGTTCCTTTCTCAATTAATGATAAAAAGATTGTAGTGGTGAATGCAAAGGCCAGTAAAAGGGCAGAGAATAAATGGTGCAATTAAGTTGTTGCCTATGCCTTTGGCAATAGACCGGCTTATCATCACCTCAAAGATGCTATCGAAAAATCATGCATTCCGGTAAGTAATTTTGACATCTTTACTCGTAATAATGGATTTTTCATTGTCAGATTTGCAAATGCTATAGATTGTGAGAATGCTATCAATGGGGGTCCACAATTATAAATGGAAAAATCATTATTATGAAGAAATGGAACAATAAAATCAATCTTGATAGAGATTTGCTTTCTACTATGCCAATATGGATAAGATTACCTGAATTAAATCTTAGATTGTGGGATAAAGAAATATTGAGTGCTATAGCTAGCACTGTGGGTAATCCTCTTAAATTGGATGTACATACGGCCAAGAAACAAGACTATCTTTTGCTAGAATTCTGGTGGAAATTAAAGCTAATGCTGAACTACCAAATGAGGCTTTTATTTCAATGCATGATGGAGAAAATTTAATGCAAATCATAGAATACGAATGGTTCCCCCTAGATGTAAATCATGTTGCTACTATAGGCATACTATAGACAATTGTGTCACCAAAATGGTCCGAAAAGAAAAAAAATGTGCAAGAAAAATCTGTTGATGATAGAAGTTTCTCACAGGGGAAAGGAAATCCATTGGCAAACAAAACACTTGAAACCAATAATGGGTCTAGTTCTCTATCATTGAATGAAAAGGATAATATTATTGATGAACCAATAATTGTTCAAGAATTTGCCTAAGATAAGGTAATTCAAGAAGGCATTAAGTTATAGAGTTTTGGGGAAAAAATACTAAAGCATCAGAGAAATTTCTAGATAAATATTATAAAATAGTTTTAAAAAGGAATAATGTAGAAACATAAGTCAGAGAAACTATTTCTGAATCTGAAAGTATGAATCTAGATGACGGTTCATACGTTAATACTATCTCAGTAAAGAGTCATCTAAAAACCCCAATATTAGTCATTTTGCAACACATCTTTCCTTAAGTAACATTAATCAAAGCTTAGAAATTAGTTTACAAGAGGAAATCAGTTTAGTGGAAAGTTCCTCTTCAGTATTAATGAAAAACAGAAAAGATAAAAAGGAAAAAAGAAAAGGCAAAATGAAAAGCATTAAAGGCATTTTTTCTAAGGAAAGCACAGAAGATACTGAAGATAGTGTTTTTAAAAGAAATTGCATCATTACAAACACCAATGGGAAGAACAACTTAAAGCAATAAGAAAAACAACATATAAGAAAAATGGAAAGAGGCTGGAGACTTTGGTGGAAGAGCAGCCACAGTTGCATAACTGCTTTTTATTTGTATCATTTTGTGTATCCTTTATTAAAAATATTTTTTATCATTATGTCAATTATTGCATTGAATGTTAGAGGGCTTAATTTGCTAGAAAGAAAATTGGATTTATCTAATCTTCTTGTCTTTAAAACCCCTATTATAGGACTGCTTGAGCACAAGTTAGACAATTCTAAAATTGCTAATTTTCAAATAAAAGTTTATATAATTGGAAGATTATTTAATAATAATTAGATGGGGAAATGGTAGAATTATGGTTATTCGGGATCCTAATACATGGGATATTTTTCAGTACTTTATAAATTTACAGTTTATTCATTGTAAGTGTACAAATAAAGGTAGATTTCATTTAGAAATTACTTTTTTTATGCTTCTAATAATGAAACTGAATGACTAACACTTTAGAATAATCTTGAGAAAATGAACTCTAATATTAGTCATCCATGGTTTGTAATTGAAGATTTTAATACTATCTTGCATGGTTATTAAAAAGGGGGGGATTCCTATTCCTTTTAAAAAAAATTAGAAATGATAAATAATTTTCTACCAAAAACTGGTTATATGAACCAACTATTTTTTGAAATTAATATACTTGGAAATATGGAAAATATAGAAACAGTCATTGTAAATTAGACAGAATTTCCATCAATCAAAGTTTTACAAATTATTTTAAGGATTTCACGTGTTGTACTTTACCCCAAGCTACTAGTGATCACATTCCAATTCAAATCTATCTTATTCAGTATAATAATTTTAGGAAGAATGCTCCTTTAAGATTTGTTAATGGTTGGGTACAAGAGGATAACTACATAGACATTATCAAAAATTCCTTATCTACAAAGGTAATGGGACTGCCTAATACAAATTCAGTAAATTTCTTCAAATTACCAAAGATAAAATGAAAAATTAGAATAAAAACAGAACTAATAATGATATAAAAATCATTAGAGAAGAATGCGAGCTAAGGCGAAATGAATTGGATAATGATTGCTCAAACATTGATAAGGACAACAAATTTTTTCTAGCCCAAAATAATCTGGCTAAGTCATTTCATGTACAGTCTGTTAATTTAAGGCAGAAAGCTAAAATAGACTGGTTAAACAAGGGAGACGAAGCTAGAAATTTTTTATATGCTAAGATGTCTAGTAGGAAATATAGGAATGATATAGGAAAAATTACTGATGTAAAGGGTAATGTTATTAATGAAATGTCTTGTATTGTGATGGAGGCTATAAATTATTTTACTAGTCTTTATAATACAAATCTATATTCAAATATTTTCCCAAGTTTTGAGCCAAAGTTCAAATTAAATGAAAGCAACCAGGATATTCTTCTAGCTCCTATCAGACTTAAGAAAATTAAAAACATCATTTTTAACTCCAATAATAATAAAATCCTTTTTGGCGATTCTTAGCGTCCTTCTAGCAATTTAATATTTTTAACATCACTGAATGATGACTAATAGTAACAAATGGTATATACATTCATGGCGCCCTTCTGGCGATTCGCTCTCCCCAGTTTCTGACCTTTTCTCATTTTTGCCTTTGGCATTGCTATGGCCAAGAGCAAACGCTTGATGCCAGATTTGGATCGGTCTCTTACTTGATCTGGCATTCTATACGACTGTGCTCTGTCCTCTAGTGTGGTGGCGCCACCTGCTTTTCTCGAATCTGGATCTTCGTCGCCACCAACTAATCTTGAATCTGGTTCTTCGGCGTTGCCTTATGTTGTTATCCCTTCTTCCGTTGTCCTTGTAATTGTAGCTCCCTCTTCTGATGTTTTTGTAGACAATCCAATCTCTGGCCTTCAGTCCGTCCTAGATTTGCATCGGCACAACGCTTCTTTGAATGGCAATACTGCAATCTCTGGTGTGACTCCCTTGTCACCTTTCTTAGCCTCGGCATCTTCTAAGTCTTGGTCGACTTCTTCTGCTATGTTGCCTAAATCAGTGGTTAGGATTTCCATTGACTCTGAGAATATCGATAATTCTCGTGGTACTTTGCCTATTGTGGCTACTTTGGGTGAGCATGTAGTGCCTAGTTGTAACAACCCATAATTAAAAATATTAAATTTAATAAGGTTTTAGGCTTTAATATTGTCAGAAATTAAAATTTATGATTTATTAAATTGAATCTTATTAGATTAGAAATTTCGACTTTAAGCTAAATCTTAAAACAACTACTTTTAATGAGATAAAACATATAATTTACTAATATAGATTGAATGAAATTGACTACTATACCATGTTAACATAATTTCAATCAATTTAAATAATAAAAGTTAATAAGGAATAGAATAAATGATGTATAAATTGATGTAATCTTACGTTATTAATTGCAATTGGTTTTAATATGGGGTATGAAATCAATTATTTTGTACATAAATTTATTAACCTTTGTTTGTAAACAATAAGTTAATAGATATGGATTATTAACGTATAACCATTGTTTTATTTATTTTCTTATTGTTAAATCTGTTAGAAATTTATTTGGTAATTAATGGAGAATTAATGTAATTGAAATATTACAAACAAATATAAGAAGAAACGTTAACTGTTGATTGGTGAGTGTAAAACTTATGTTAATAATTGCATAAGGGAATAGTTGATTTGATAATAAGAATGTAAATCAAAATAAAAGGATTTGTTTGGAATTTAAATATATAATGAACATGTTTTATTACAGTTGTAATTAAATGTTGGAATTAAATTAGTACATAGATATTGGGTTTAACAAAGAAAATTGGATTTCAAAGGAAACAATTGGATTAATTATCTTCCCCGTGTTAGGGTATGTTCTGAGATTTAATCGTTGTAATTAATAGTAATTATATCATGCCATTAATGAGAGATAGAAGTAAATTGTAACTAATTAGTGATATGTGCAACATATGTTTTGTGTTAAAAATATAATGAGAATTTCATTGAGAAATATTGCGTTCAAATTGTGAGCACTTAAATTTGTTACAAAAATAATGATAATATGAAATTAATTGATAAAGAAATGATGTGGTTGTACGAAGTATTATTTCCGTGACTCTTTAATGGGATAGTCTTTAAATATAAGTTGGTTTTATAGGGGGAGATGTTAATTGTAAATTAATGTGTAATAAAAAGAAATATGTTTCAATAAAAATAAAAGAAAAGGATGGTTTCTTGAAAAGAATATTCGTATCAAATAAAGTGAATATTTCATCTATGAATGTTAACTTAATTTCATTAAAACAAAGAATTGAATTTTGTTGTATGTTTCTAGTTGGAATATTTGATTTATTTAAATATTCATACTTGATTTGAATTTAATTTATAAGAAAATAAAAATAATAAAATGGTAAGAAAACAACTTGAAGGTTTGGTTAAATTTTTGATTTGGAATAGTTAGCATATTAACATAGGAGATTTATTCCGTTTCAAATTTGACTTTGGAGTCTCAGTTCATCTTTTAATGTGTGGGGTGGCAGTCCTCATTATGTTAATTGTAGTGTTTAATTTTATTTACTGTTTACTAAATAAAAATACATATATGTGTGCAAATTTGAGCGTATTAGGGTTAATAAAATATGTTAAAATGAATTGTTTTTTTAGTATATTAGATTTGTGATTTCTATGTACGGACTACATTCTCAAATTTAAATCGTCGCTTTAATTTTTTTTATTTTATTAGTACTTTCTTTCATTAAATACATGCCTCTTTTGGTCTTCTAGTAAGTTTTATTTAGGGGCATTTCACTAGAAGGACAAACTTTGCAGTCAAATTAGTTTCTAGGACGCACATTCAAAGAAATTACTTTCAAGGGCAAAGTCAGCAGAATAATTACTTTGAAGGACAAAGTCAGCAGTCCAATTACTTTCAAGGACATAATTTCGTAGGTTTTTAGGCCCTAGAAACTGATTATTTTGTGTTTTGTCCTTGAAAGTAATTATTTCAGTTGTGTGTCCTATAAACTAATTCCATTTGCTAAAGAGGTCCTTGTGGCTAATTTCAACTTTTATTTATTTACACGCGAGCCTTGCCTTGGAATGTTTCACGTGTGTTGATGAAATTAATTGAGGTAGCTCATGTTTTGAAATTTTATACCAAAAGATTTTCTTACCATTTAAATTGTCTCATCAAATTCCAACATGTGTCTTTTATCTTTTGTTAATTACCTACATGTTAGGCTCTTTTTAATTTGCAAATTTACATCTTCTTATATCTTTCCCTTTGATATTCCAATTTCCAAATGTGCTTTTCCCTTATTCGTTTCCTATTTCATAAATCTCTTCCTCTAACTTTCCATTTCCAAAACATGTTACCATTATTTCTTTTGCCTAAAGTTTTCTTTCTCTTCTAAAAAGAAACAAACAAATGTGAGCAACTTATTTTCATGAAGCCAATCTTTTCCATTTGTTTACACATCCATTTTTTGAAGCCTCCTTCCTCCATGTATGAGCCATCGTGTCCTTTTTTGTCGATTCTCCAAATTTTAGAGATATGAGCAGGCTTCAAAATTCTTAATGTAAGTAACTAACGTGTTTTATTTTATTATTAAAATATGTGTACATGGTTTTCTATTTCATTACCTATATATTCTTATAACTTGAATATCTTCCGCATATGAACCCCGATTAATGCGCGGTTTCTTCCTTTGGGTTCGTATGAAAATTTCGGACAACATAAAACTAGTATGGTTGCATTTGAAGACCACTGAAATTTTGGGCTTTTACTTGATTTTCAATTGGCTATAAATCAAAAGTAAGTGATTAAACCCACTCACGCTATACTCTATACTAAAAATTCCATTGCAAGTTAAATAAAATATATGATGTGATATATAAATATTTTATTGTGGTTTATTAATTTAAATTGACATTTGAATTGATATTGGATCTGAATTAACATTTAATTTTATATTAGAATTTAATTGATAGTTAAACCCCGATATTGATAACTATTGTATGTTGAAATATATTGGTTGATTTGGATGTTATCGAAATGGATGCTTATTGATCGATATGTTGGATGTATGGTTGTTATTTATTTTAATATGTCCCTGTTACCACCTTGTATATTATTGACATCATTTAAATGGTCCTCTGAATCATTTTAGAATTGGATAATTAAGATATTTAAATTATGGGTTGAATTGATATATACCCATACGATTTCTTGAATTTGGATAATTTATTGGAACTGAATTATTTAAAAAGTTTAAGTTTTTATTTTAAACTTCGGATTTATTTTAAATGAAGTGGTTATAATTAGTATTTCGAATTATTTGAAATCTCGTAAGTTATGGCACTCAGGTTGTATACTTGATAGAAGTTGAAAAATCCCGTAACATCTCTGAAGCCATTGCATTCATATTTTTACTTTAGATTGATTTGACTTACATAGGAATTTTTAGTTCTAACTCGAATGTATTGTTTTTCATTATGCTCGGGTCAGCCTGAGTTTTTCAGCATTGAAGGCTATTTTCTGGCGGGCGAAGATGAAGATTCAGTATATTATTGCTATTTATTATTCCACTACATTCTGTGTTCCGCTGCATTATTTGTTTATTTATGATATATGTATAACTCTAATTTGAATTTGTAAAAGTGTAATCAAATGTTATTTGTAAAACAGCTTCATGAACTGTTTATTTGATTATTATATTTTGTCGTTCCGCTGTGAGATTTTGTATTTTGTTTTTTCTTTCCTTTTTTTTTCTTAGTTACCCATTAACAATCCTTCCTTTTGAATGGTTTGATTCTGACATGAGTGGTTTATTGTCGATTTGAACCATCCAAAAATGTGGGTCGTTACAGTTGGTATCAGAGCCAGGTTTAGACATACCTTAGCCTGTTGGGGTTAACTCATTAGGGTTAGGGTAGCAATACCCTAGAATGAGTTATCTGAGTGTATATACGGAAGCGCGTGTTTGTTAATGTTATAAAAATGTTTTGTATAAATTTTGAAATGAAAGTATTTTTCCTAATATTATATAATATATATAAAGGAATGATATTTTATGACTAATATAGTTATTTGTAATGTGTTTGATTTATGAAATGGTAATATTTTATTATTAACATTTTTGTTGACATGTTGTATTTAATCAAATTATAAACACTGGTTAATTATTGTTGACTGAATTAATGGACTAAACACTAGTTTAATAATGGTGTATTAAAGAGAATAAAATGAATAATTAGGATATTTGTTTATGAAATTGAAATGTTGTTGTGAATTTTTTGTTTGTTGACATGTAGTTTCAACTAATGAAAAAAATGGAATATTTGGATATTTTGGATAATTGAAACCTTTTGAATTAATATATGAGTGAAACTTGATAATTGTGTTGAATTATATAGTTAAATTGATAACCTTAATTTTAAAGCAAGTGAAACAAGGTTTAATTTGTTATATCTGTGTTTAGTAAATAAATAGAATTATTTTGGATAAACGAAAGGAAGTGAGAAAAGGAAAACAAAAAGAAAAGGAGGTACCTGATTCAATAGGAAATGCAAACATTATTGATAACAATGTCATAGTGGATGGTATATCTGTGCCTTCATTAATATACTGCAACGAGGAAAATAAAACCTCTCATGAAAATGCTTCTTGTTCCCATAGTCAGATTCTACCTCATGAGCAAAATACTGCTACGCATGCACACAATATCTGTATGCATGCTACTGTTGAATCCACACCCCCAAGCAACCTACCCAAAACCCTTTACTCACACATCATACCACCGCCTGGTTATCTAAAACAACATGATCTTCCTCACCAAGACCATCTCAACACTCCAATCCCAAATAATATTAACCTTTGCAATGTCAGGAAAAAAAAGGAGAAATCTTTGACTGACTTTGATAAAGGTTGCTATGTTGAATATGGAGAAACCTTACCTGATAAAGAAAAAACACCTAACTCAGGCCTTCGTAGGTCTACGCGATTACAAAATCCATTACCTTAATATCCCATGTTACAAAATTTTGGATTCTGGAATATTCGAGGAGCACATTTGGAAATCAAACTTGTGCAAGCAAAACACTTAATTTCTGAGAATAATTTAGGCATATTTGGCATTCTTGAGACCAAACTCAACAAAGATCTTACCCTCAAAGCAGCAAACTTTATCAACCCACTATGGAGCTATCATCATAATTTAGATGAGGCACCATATGGAAGAATTTTGGTGCTGTCTGATCCCAACTTATACTCCCTAACCCCAATATTATCCCATAAGCAATTCATCCATTTTCAAGCTTTACACCATTCAACCTCTACATCCTTTTACCTGACCTTCATCTATGGAGATAACCACCCTACTGCAAGGCAGGAAATGCTTGAGTATTTACCACATCTTAGGCAGGAAACTCACCCTTGGTTTGTCATGGGTGACTTTAACTGCATGCTGTCTGCTGACGACCGCTGTGGTGGCAAACCACTTTCAATCTCTGACATTGCCCCTCTCAACCTTGCCATAACTACCTCAAATTTACATGAAGCAGCGTTTGTTGGACCAAAGTATACGTGGAATAACAAAAGTCGCTCTGGTGTGAGGACCATGAGTAGATTGGACTTGACTTTTCAAAACACTAAAGCCTTAACGCAATTCCCCAACTCCCTAAATCATATTCTTCCCCCACTTCTATCAGATCATTCTCCTGTTTTCTTAGCTCCTCAGTGTGATGCCATTAAAAGAAACTCAAGTTTTAAATTTTTTAATACCTGGATAAATGATCCAGAATTTATGCCATTAGTTATTAAAGTTTGGAAATGTCCTCAAAGTGGTAACAAAATGACTATATTGCAGTGCAAACTAAAGGCCACCAAGGAAGCTTTAAAGAAATGGGCCAAGAACAAGTATGGTGATGGTAACAAGTACTCTTCTGTCTTGCAGAGAGAGCTATCAACAATCCAGCTGAGGATGCTTGAAGATCCAGGTAATATTATCTTTTCAGAACAGGAACATGAGTTAACGAAGCGTTTATCTGATGCCCTAACTGCTGAGCTAAGTATGAAGAAACAAAAGTTGAGGAAAGAGTGGGATCTGCATGGGGATAGGAACACTGAGTTGTTTCACACCTCCCTTAAAATTAAAAATGCCAAAAGAAACATCTACCAAATTCAGTGTGATGATGGTTCCATATTAAATAATCCCCATGACATTGACAAGGCTTTCCTCAAGCATTACACTGACCTTTTTTCCCCCAATGAAACAGTGACGCCAGTTATAAATGAGCTCTTGAATACCCCTATGCCAGTTTTGACTGCTGATGATACGATGCTGTTATCCTCAGCGGTGACAAATGAAGAGATATATAATGCTATGTTTGGAATGAAGAGAGATTCTTGTGGTGGCCCTGATGGCTTTAATGCTGTCTTTTTTACAAAATGTTGGGATATTGTTGCTGATGACCTGTTAGCTGCAGTGCATAATTTCTTTTCTCATAATAAATTGCCATTACCTATCAATGCTACCAATCTGTGTTTAGTGCCCAAAGTAAAACATGCTGCAACTTTACATTCCTTTCGCCCAATTGCTTGTTGTAACATAATATACAAATGCATATCTAAAGTCATTGCTTCAAGGCTCAGGCTTGTGCTTCCATCTGTTATATCTGACAATCAATCTGCTTTTTTGAACAATAGATGTATCCTCGACAATGTGTTGGTCACTCACGAACTTCTAAATGGGTATGGTCGTAGCCAGGTATCTCCTAGAGCTATGATGAAGCTTGACATCAGAAGAGCTTATGACACTGTGTGTTGGGAAGCTTTAACTGGTATTATGAGTTTAATGGGGTTTCCTTGCCATTTTGTTAGTTGGATATATACGTGTATATCCACTGTATCTTACTCCCTATGTTATAATGGGGGCAATGTTGGTTATTTCAGAAGTAAAAGGGGAATCAGGCAGGGGGATCCAATGTCCTCCTATCTGTTTATTATTGTCATGGAATTTTTTACTCAACTTATAAACAAGCAAGTCAGACTGAATAAATTTGAGTTACATCCCAAATGCAGGAATCCTAACATTACTTCGCTGCTCTTTGCTGATGATGTGATTCTTTTCATGAAGCCAACTGTCTCCACTATAAACTGTTTCAAAGACATTCTAACCTCCTTTGAGAATTGCACTGGTCTTCAGGTCAACAGCAGTAAGTCTTACCTCCTGGTGGCTGGTCTAAATGAGATTGATAAGCGGACCATTTTTCATGATTATCAGCTTCCCAACCTTCCTGATGGTACCATACACCTGGGCATTCCATTGTCATCGAGGAAAATTGGGACCAGTGCGTGCTTACCACTCTTTGAAAGAATTACTGAGGCCATGAACAGGTGGGCAAGCAACAAGATATCTCAGGCTGGTAGAACAACTATCATTAAATCAATTATACAGGCCATGACAGTGTATTGGAGCAGATGCTTTTTGCTGCCATCTTCTCTACTGCAGAAAATTAGGAAAGCTATGAATCACTTTCTTTGGACTGGAAATATGTACTCAACCAAACTTATTCCTATTGCTTTTGCCAAAGTGGAAAAACCACTTAAACTTGGTGGGTTGGGGTTTAAGTGTTTGCCTATTTGGAATCAAGCTGCCTTTTCTAAGCACTTTGATAATCTGATTAATGACAGGCCTAACATTTGGGTTAAGTGGGCTAGGAAACATCACCTTGGAAATAGACATTTTTGGCTTATGGATCCATCTCCTCTGTGTGGCTGGGTGTGGAGAGCCATCCTAAATCTAAGAAGCATTCTACTTCCCCATGTCCAGCTGATCATTTCCCCTGACTGTGTTGCAAGGTTCTGGTTTGATCCTTGGGTGAGAAGAGGTGTGATATTGTATGACATGCTTACTTATGATCAGGTAATTCAAACTGGCATCCCTATTAATGCAAGTGCTAATGATTACTGTGTTGATGGTGTCATTATGTTGCCTTACACCTCCAACCCTAACATCAATCAACTATGGGAGTCTGTGAAAGCCTACAAGTTACCATCTGTTGGTGGTGGTTATGTATGGGCAGCAAAACATGAAAGGCATTCAATTGCTTGCATTTACAAAGCACTTATTGGAGAAACAGGTAACTCTGAATTTAGATGGTATTCAAGAGTGTGGAATAGCTTTACGTCTCATAGCCTCAATTTCTCCTTGTGGAAGACTCTCAGAAATGCTTTGATGACAAAGGTGAAATTATGTAGTAGAGGGTTTACTGTGGACTTGAGGTGTGTTTTCTGCAATATTGTTGCTGAAGATACTGACCACCTGTTTTTTGGCTGTGGTTTTACATCAAAAATTTGGAAAGCTTGTCTCAATAGTGCTGGCTACAATGATACCATACTGCATGGTGATGCTGAGTGGAATAGGTTGTTCAGGAAGACTAGGTGGATGACTTCTACAACCTTGTGGCATTTGTTAATATTGAAGGTTTACGTGAATGCAATTTGGGCAGAGAGAAATGCAAGGGAATTTGATAACAATAGGAAGTCTGCTACTGCCTTAATCAGTGTTATTACAGCTAAGGTTAGGGAGAAGGCTTCACATCAATCTGCGTATGATACTATGGATTAAGGGGTTGGTGTATGTACTTGTGTTCTTGCTTGTTTGTCTTGTGTTTTTCTTTCAATTCTAAGTTGTATCTCTGTGTTTGTTGGAGCAGTTTGGCCTGCTCTGTTTTGTTTACTGTTTGTGTGTTTAATAAACATGGTTAGGGTCCATTCAACCCTCCTTGCCGTTCAAAAAAAATAAATAAATAGAATTGGGGTATACATTCTTAGCATGTAATTTAATAATATACAAGTGTGAACTTTAAGCCTTAGGATCTTTAAAGTGAAATTGTGATTAAGGAAATGTTGTAAATGAGATTAAATTGGAAAAATATGTTTATAAACTTAATTAACGTTTATGAAATGTGTCATAAATAAATTGAAAGGTAAAGGTGAAACTAAATGGAATAAGCAAATATGAATTAAAAGTGAAATGATTTCAAATAAAGCCATGACTTGTAAATTGTTATGAAATAAATGGATGTTGCAATAAATAGTTATAAATAAAGTTACGATAACTTTAAACTCGAAAAATGTCTTATAAAAAGGAATTAAGTTAATAAATTGGTTATAAACGTAAGAAAATACCTTATGAAATGATTTGCAAATAAATGTAGTATTTAATGAGAAATATTACATGTGAAATGAACGTAATTTAAATTAAAAAGAAATATAAGCAATAATTATGAGAATGGATATATTAATGTTTATATCGAAAGGAGAAATTCTGTGAAACAAATATTAAGTATGAATTTGATTTGAAAACTATTGATTTGGAAAGGTACTCAATTTGAAAGCGAAATCTTATATAATTGAAGTCTATATAAGTGTGATTTGATACTATTGATTTTAGAAAGTATTTAATTTGAAAATGAAATCTTATTTATAATGGACTTTATATAAGTATGATATTTGAAATTGATTTGAAAAGGTACCATATGATACATATTTTCGAAGTAAAGATATGGAAAGTGCCTTCTGCTTGATATCTGCTTTGTGGCCACATTGTGGATTCATTCTATCGATATTATTATCTCTGATTTTAGTTTTCTGCATGTGAAATTCGAGTGTCCTACCATGGCGTAACCCATGGTCGTTTTTTTGGGTGGCGTATTCCGCAATGCAGAGATTGCTTAAAGGGTACGGATGCTTCCTGGGGGATCCAGACGTAACCATTGTGTATCATGCGGTCTACCGATTTTGTTGTCGTGGCGTAATCCGCAAGGCAGAGATTGCTTAAAAGGTACGGATGTTTCTTGGGGTATCCAGGCGTAACCATTGTGTATCCTACGGTCCATGGGTTTTGGTTATCATGGCGTAATTCGCAAGGCAGTGATTGCTTAAAGGTACAGATGTTTCCTGGGAGATCCAGGCGTAACCATTGGGTATCCGTGATCCAGGTGATTTGTTTGGATTGTACTTTCCATATCGGTTTTGAAAGTTTTTCAAGTATTTTCACTGGGTGTTGAAATAGGTCCACTAAGTACTTGGAGAATCCTAGCCTTGTGTTTGATCAACGCATGGCCAGAGTCTGCAAGAACGAGGATAAACCTGTTAAGATATCGAGTTATAAAAGTATTTTAATAAAGTATTATATAAAGGATATTTTGGTCATTTTTTTCTTTTCTAAATACTTTAAAATGTTTAAAATATTATCTATTTATGTACAGCATGGTTTATTATTGTTGTAAATATCGTGAGAAATTATTAATTCAATAAAACATATTTAAAGTAAATGATTATTGATTTATTAATAATGTTCGAAAAGTATCTTGAGATAAAACAAATAAATTTATAAATAATGGATTTAAGGGTTTCAATAGCTTCTTTGTAAATATAAGTAATGATGTAAACAATTATTTTCAAACAGTTTACATATATTTATAAAGATGTTATTTAAAATATTTAAATCGTATTTAAAAAAATGAAGTAAGAAATTTTACAAATGAATTTTTGAAAAGTACTAAAGTATTAAAGATGATTTATTTGCAAATGAAGCTTTCAAATGAATATTGCAAGTTAAATTTATATAAGTTTCTTTGAATGTAGAATTTAAAGATATTATATAAACAGAAGAAAAAAAATTAATTTGTGAAGTTTATTTATAGTAATATACTTGGAAAATAAATTTGAATCTCTATTTTGCAAGTATAGTTTGGAATATTTAATTGATTTCGAAGTACTAATAGTAAATTTATTGGTTCATTTACTGTTTGAATTTTTGTATTAAACCATAATAAATGTTTTTCCATGATTCGAATATTCATTTTAAAACAAGTATGTAAAATTAATTATGAAGATATGAAATTTTAAACTTTGATTTAGCAGTTTAATAATCTTGAGTTTATACTTATTTAAAAAATAACGAGCCTAATAAATTATCGGATTTAAGGAACTTTATTTAAAGTTTATTATAATGTTTTGATATAAATTTCCAACATTGTTTTAGACTTTTGAAAAATCTTTGCATAATGCTATGAGGATGTTTTAAATATATATTATATTTTTACTAAGTGAATGAGGTTAAATGTTTTAACTGAATTTTTAGATATGTTGAAATATTTCTTTTCTCTTCAAGAGTAAATACCAAAAAATTAAATTTTTATTCAATAACCGAATTGAGTTATAAAAATAAGTAGGACAGTAGAAGCTTAAGTAATATTTTTTTTGAAATGATTCATTAATGACTTAAATATTTAAGGGAAACCAAATTATGTAAGTGATTGATCTTTATATAAATAAATGAACGAATGGTAAATGATGAAAAAGAACCAATCGAATAAACTTAAATAAATTTAAAATTCTTGTTATTTGGTTGATGGTAAGTTTGGGAAAGAATATTTCTAGTTGTTGAGGTTGTTTGAATAATATATTAAGTAATTATCTAAGGTTGTTGAGCATAGGGTACACTTGACAATTTAATCATCATCTTACATGATTTTAGGTTTCTGAACTAAACAAACCATTGGTTTTGGTTGCTATGGATGTATGATGGATTCTTTAGTTGCATAAATGGTTGTATTGTTTGTTTGAATATGTTTTATATTGATTTGCTTTTGTTGCAAATTGAAACAACTTAAATATCTCTGTAATACATAACTCTCACTATTTTGGATAATATAAGTGAAATAAGGTTTATGAAAGCAATAGTTACTGCTTTTGGTTTCATAAATAAAGTTGTTTTCCCAACAAATAGGTAAGTTTTTGGATTACGATTTTATTATTATCCCATGGTTTGGGATATTTATTTTGAGATATCATATATATACGTTTATTATTGATATTATTATTTTTCTAGACCTAACCGCACAAAGGAGATGCTGTCGAAATTTTTCATAGAAGTTGAGTTATGAAACGACCCGCCTTTCTCTCCACAGAAAGACGCATCATTATTAAGAAAGAAAGGGACAGAAAAGAGAAAGATAGAGAAGAAAGAAAGAAACAACATCAGAATCAAAACAACGGAATGAATAATTTATATTAATCACATAAATATTACATAATATCATATACATCAGGGTTACACAACTTATACAACATATACTAGACAGTTATAGACACCTATCTAGTTATTACAACGTAAGATACAATACAAACAAAACGACTCAGAGATCACACAGTGGAACTACTAATATATCTACAAACGCTGAAGCCTCCTGCTCCATTGCTCCTCCAGAATTCGTGAAAGAAAACCTGAATCCCTTGGCTACTCGTAAAAATTAGAGTACCCAAAAGTTTAAGAAAAAAGAAGACAAACTCCGGGTCAGACATGGGTCTGGTGTGAGTAACAGGTTAAAGTTTCTTAACTTTGAAAAACCTTTGAAAACAAAAGGTATCACGTAAGACTCCCCACACATAAACATGGGTAAGTTTTTACCTTACGCTAACCAAAACATTTGATAGGAAATCCAGTGATATTATAATAGGGTCTAGGGTTTCAAATAAAATATAGAAATAGCTGGAATGCTTACATCTCACGTTCCAACATAGTTGGGCACAACTAAAACGTACGACACTTATTGGAGATTAGATTCCATACAATGGCAGGGCTACTGGGGTACCGTCCATCACAGTACGTGGCCAAGATCAACGTACTGAGGATCCACTCTAAATCCCCTACGACACAAGGCCGGAACCATCCCTTACTGGGTAATCCCGAACAAGACAACCCCGGAAGTTGGAGCTCACAACTGCCCAAACAGCCGAATAAAAATGGACCTCTAAACAGGGGAAAATATCATCCTACTTGGGTGCCACCCACTTAGCCTTGCTGCACCTCCACTGTTTTAGCCATTCCAGGTTGATGAGGCTTGAGGCTACGATTACCTTTATAGAACACATCTATCTTAGAATGCTCATCGTCCACCTGACGATGTTCTGAAAACATTCAATCCATACAAGTTCATTCCGGGTTCGAACGAAACCGAAGGCATTATCTCGTTACACTCATTTTGGAATCACCCTCAGAGTTAACGACAATAACCCTTGCACTTTGAATCTTCTTCTTCACTTGAGATTCACGACCTATCGTTAATTTGGATCGATATGGTTTACGGATATCCAAATCTAGAAACCCAATCTCGGTCACATCGAAATCCAAAACACCATCTCTTAGGTCCAAGTTGTTTTAAAGTTAAAACAATTCAATTCATTATCTATATTCACACAGATAGATAATTCACATTTCACAAATAGATAACTCACATTATCATCACAAATAGATTATTCACATTATCGTCACGCTTCAACCAAACATCCATATCACACAACATCACTTATCTCATATCTGAGATCTTAAACCATTCAAGGTAATCAGTATCATCCATCCATACATAAGCAATGATCTATACCATCTCTAATTAGTTTAAAGTGAATTAAATTAATTACTTCCTCTCTAATTAAATTAAATTAAATTAAATTAATTACATCATTCTATAAATCCTGCTTACTTAACCATTAATTACAAATTAATTAATCAATCACCCTTTAAGTATTCACCTTAATTAATCACCCTTGATTAATTATTCTCTAATTACTTTAAGTAATTATCCTTTAATTAATTACACAAATTAATTATCCTTCATTCACAGTAATTAACCTTAATTACTTTCATTAATTAATTAATTATAATTAATTACATTAATCCTTAATTAATAACAATTAATTAATTACTTTATAATCACTTATTATTGATTAATTAATCTTAATGAATCAACCCTTAATTACATAATATATTACTTAATTAACGATCCTTAGTTACTTCTTAAATTAATTTTATTCTAATTAATCACATTTAGTAATTAATTATTCTTAATTAATTACATTACTTAATTAACTTCCAATAAATTTATTAATCAATTCTTAAATTAATTACACTACGTAATTAATTATTAATTACTTCCACTAAGTAATTACCCTTCTTATTAATTACACAAGGTAATTAAACCCAAACTACCTTAAATCTTCAATTAATTACATCTTATACTTACCATTACTAATTACTTCACTAAGTGATTACACTTTATAAATCTTCATTAAGTACTTATACTTAATTCCATCGTCAAGTTATTATTTAAATTAATTAGACCAATTAATTAACTTAAACTAATCATATTAATTAATTAATTAATCTAATTAATTATTAAAATTAATCACATTAATTATTTGTTTATTAATCCTAAGTTAATGATCTTCATTAACTATTAAAAATTATTTAATTACTTCTCTTAAGTAATTAAACTTAGATTATTCATTATTAATTATAAATTAATTAATCTTTAATAACCAATTAATTAATCTCTAATTATTTAATTTATTAAGTGCTTAATTGTAACTTAATTAATCCTTAATTACTTGATTAATTAATTCCTAATCATTAATTAATATTCTATACTTATCTAATTAATGATTCTTAATTACAAATTAATTAATCTTTAATTAATTAACTTAACCCTAAATTACTTAATTAATTAACTCTTAATTAATTAACTAACAAACTATAATTACCAATTAATTATTACAAAATCATTAATTAATTAACTATATTAATCATTGAAAATTTAAACTGTTTTTAGGATAAATCATTCTTTTATTAATGACTTTAATTATCATTAACATATGCATTCAAAACATTTCACTTTTAAAATTACTTTAAATTTCAAATTTAAAATTTAATATAATTAACAAATTTAAACTTTAACCAAATTTAAATAAATTTTATAAACCTCTAAATCAAATGTTAAAGGAACTTTCATAAAGAATTTTATACAAATAAGTTTTAAACATTTTATTTAAAAACCATTTCATTTTTTTAAACATTTAAACTTGTTTAAACAATTTAAAAATTTTAAAACTTTATTTATTTTAAAAGTAGGATTCAAAACTTAATTTGAATCCATACTTTAAAATTTGATTTTAAACTTCGTTTACAATCTTGCTTTCAATTTCAAAAATTCATTTAATTTTTTTGGAAACGGACAGGTTTAAAACCTGTAACTATACATATGACTCGAAACCACCCTTAAAAGCTTCGAGTCAAAACCCATCATGCTTCGGGAAACACACACAAATGACCCGAGAAATCTCAAGTGCCCCTCCTTTACCATTCCAGGCTTCACCAGGAAACAACTACACCGTGCATATGCATAGTGGCTCCGACCATCTCTGGTCGACTATGATGACTTCCTCACACCGGCGATCACTCTCGCATCCAAAGCCGATCATCAGATCATCGATTCAAATTTGAATTTGAATTCGAGCCTTCATGACCAAACCTAAAACCACAAACCAACCTGAAATCTTTTCGTATACCCAATGCCGACCACCAGAGTATTTGAAATTCTGGCTACCCCTTCTTCAATACCCCCTCCTCCATTTCCCAAAAATATGTAGCACTCGATCCACCAGAGAAACCATGGTGGATCATTTACTGACCATCACCAAAACTAGGGTTCTAAACAAAATTGGTTACCGCTGCCACCACAACGCTTAGATCACCACCTTGACATTTTTACCGAACTCTCTGATCGCTCCACTACCACCAGTAAGAACATCGACCACGCCGAGCCCTTAGATCACCAAAGGCAACTTAGAACTCCCAAATCGATCAAATAGGAACTGCTCTTTCATTCCTTAGCTAAAAATCATAATTTCATTCTTAAAAATCATGTTTAGGGTTAAGGATTCTGTTTATGTTCCTGAATTGATGTATTAAAGTTTTTGAATTTTCACTTATACCAAACTTGCCTTGTTGTTTTTGTTCCCAGAGCCATTTCAAACATATTTTGACTTAAGTAAAAATTTTAAATTATAATTTATGATGAAACAATCAGATTTTGTTTAAGTTTTAAATCCAACCAAGTCTAAATCAAGAGATAATGGTTTTTAAATCAAACAAGAGCTTGAAATCAAGAAACAGAAATGCTATAGAAACAAGCATGCACACATTCTATACATCCATATGAACAGATAATTCACTCACATAAAATCACACAGATCATATTTACTTTCCAGATATTAACATGCATCAAATTACATATACTTTAATTTTTAAAAAGTGATGTTACTCACCTAATTAGGATGATGAACAGAGCCTCTTTTGAAAAAACTTTTAAACTGAGCGTTGATACTGGAATATGCTTTGCTTCTTTGATTTAAAACTTGAATTGCTAGTCTTTATGGAATTGGAATGCTTGCAAACAGAGATGATTGCCTTGATTCCAATCTTGCTTTTAAAAACAGAGATGATTGCTTGAACATGCTTAGATAATTTCTCAGGTTTGCAAAGAACAGGCTTTAAAAAATGCATGCAGGCTTTGAATTGTTTTGATTTGAAAAGAATGACAGGTTTTTGGCAAATGGTTTGATTCTGGAATTGAATATCAGGTTAAAGAATTTGATTTTCTATTTGAAGAGAGGTTGATCGTGAGGTTGATCACTGATTAGGATGAATTTCTGGTTTTTGAAAGTGTTACAGGTTGATGATTTTGAAAAAGAATGGTTTGCAGGCTTGAACTTTGATTTGGTTTCTGGCTTATGAAAGTGTTTACAACAGATTTGTTTTGAGTACGAGCTTTAAAATTTTCTTAGCTTTGGAAAGGAAAAAGAAATCGAAGGGAAGCGGCATTGTTTTTATAAGATGAAAGTATGATTTAATAAAAATAAAAGAAAAATACAAAATTCAAGATGACACTTGTTTAAAATTTTACATTTGTCAATTTCCTTAGTTTATTAGCTAACATTTGTTATCATGTGTCTTAATATTCTTACACTTGTCCTTTAAGAATATTTTATTTAATTTTAAATGTTAATAAAAGGTTTTACACTTACTTTATTATTAATAAATGCTTATCTTTATATGTATATGAATTTCCTTAGAGAATAATAAAATAAAACAAATTACACACATATTTTTAAATCCAAAATATTTTAAAATATATAACTTATGAATTTAAATTTTAAATCCACAATCAAGTTCAAATTAAATTCAAAAACCCAATTTAAAATCAACAACATAATAAATTTGGAAATAACAATTCAATTTTCTTTAAAATCTGTTTATAAAAGTAACACATTATTATTATTGTTTGAAAATAACAAATTGCTAATTTTAAATAATTTTTAAAAGAAATTATCTCTTTACTTATAATTTACTTATTTTACTAAATGAATTAAGGATCATATGTAAATTGTAGTTTAAACTTGTATATATATATTTCCAAATCATATTTATCAAGTAATATTTAAAATGAAAATAAAACAAACCTTTTTATTACTCTTATTTACATTTGAACTTAAGCTTAATATATTTTAGAAAATTAAACATTTATCTTAAGTATTTTAAAACTATATAATTATTTATTTAAATAGCTTTGAAAAGGTTTATATTAAATTTAATCATAATTTCCAAAGCCAAATATATATATTTATTAGAATTGTAAAACAAGATTTTATTCCAAACCAAAGCTTTTCTATTTACAATATATACAAGTATATTATAAATAAAAACATTTTATTAATTTTTAAAAGTTAAAATTTACCATTTAAATATTTATTAGCTTTTAAAAGAATAAATTGCCAATTTAAATTAAATTCATAAAAGATAATTATCTAATCAATTTAATTTTTAATATAGATTATTAAATTTATATTGCCCAAAATTCCGGGTCATCACATTCCTCCCCTCTTAAAAGAATTTCGTCCCCGAAATTTAAAAGCAAAGGTAATTTAATAACCCATCAAAGATTTTAATTTAGATCCTAAGCATATATTATATACCATATGCTAACAACCATAGCAACCAATTCACTCAGTCAAACAAATTTAATGATCCTGACATAAACCAGGATAGACTTCCAAGCACTATCTCGAGTTTCCCAAGTATAAACACCGGGATACTCACTCTATTGAATCCAAACTAGCTATACTACTAAGCTACAAAGCTCCTACTCATCTAGATCTACAAAACTAAACAGGATATCAGACCATAGACAAGTCTGACTCGATCATCAAATCCTCCTGAACTGCTGGTTCCACAACCAGAGATGGATCAGACACGCATTCCCTTAGAGATACGTGAAACCGTTGAATCCCAGTCTTCCAAACTGGTAATTCAACCCTGATGACCAAAGCACAAACCTTACAAGAATACAGAAAGATCCAATATACCTCGGAACTAGCTTTCCAGTTTTACCAAATCTTATAGCTCCTTTGATCGGAGAAAACTTATCGAAAATCAACTCTCCGACTTCAAATTCCAGATTCCTCCGTCTCTTATCCACAAAACTCTTCTGACGATCCTGGGTTGCCTTCATCCATCCTGATCAGCTCAACCTTCGCTGATGCCTCCCGAACAAGTTGTACCAAAAACAACCCAACTGAATGATTCCCTCAAGATCAAACCAAAACCAAGAATACAAACTCCACTTCGCAAACATCAGAAGACTACAAACTCATTCTTCCAAAATGGAAAAGACAAAACAGACACACTCACAAATCTTGCCTCAGATTCTGAAAAACTTCCTACAGAAACCTTCTAATCCAAACACTGCAACTTCTGATTGCTTCCACTCTAGAACAGCTGCTATCTCGCTTCTGCCACGCAACTCTGGTATGTAGTAGACGAGAATGCCGATGACGAACACAAGCACAAACTTGACCGACAAATCCCAAAAGACATGGTTCATCAAATCCATAAAGAGAAAACTCAGAAGTTCCACCAAAACTTCTCTCTAGGAGCCATCCTTCTACTAGCTGAACCACTGGTAACACTCCTGGAATCCTAGTCAATACGAAAACTCAATCTCCAGATGCTTCAAGCAAAAGATAACCCAAGAAAACGCTCAACTATCGCAAGTCACTTTTGCGATCAATCCAGACCAATATCCAAAGATACTGTTCTTTCCTTTCCAATCAGAATAGCTTATACAAGACTAACTAACCCATCTTAAGAAAACTGCTTAGCCAGATGACCTTCTTGCCGGTACACAGAACACTCTGAGCTGCAATGCTGACACTGATGCCAAAGACTTCCTAATCCAAAGCTCTTCGGAAAATCAGGCCCCAAAAGCAAATCATCTTGCTGAACCTGGCCACCTCCCAGATGCCGACACACCTCCTTAAACTTGCTCCAAAGAAAACATCTTCGGAAATATCCATAGTCACTGCGTCTTATCACACAACTACTTATTCCTGAGGTTGCCAAGATACCATCACTTGCTTCGGCTCAACCAACAGATCCAAACTCTCATTCATCCAAACTTGCACTTCAAAGATGGACTCCGAACCTTTAAAAGGTTTCCTTCATAGATTGGTGAAATCCTTATACCACAGCAAAACTTACTCGAGACGTTATTAGGTCTACAATCTCGATAGATCCACTTCCAACCTTAACACTCAAACTCCAACTATTGGTAGTCGTGTTACACACAACACAACCTTATCTAATTTTATAACTTATATTGGTAAACCCAAATAGGTATCCCAACAAATAGGTAGAAATATATATAAATATAAATATATAAATTAGAATAACAAATATGCTCTCTCAAGAAAGAAACTACTCCAAAGCCTAGGTATTCACTCGACCTAGCGCTCTGATACCAAATGAGATGACCCGCCATTCTCTCCGCAGAAAGACGCATCATTATTAAGAAGGAAAGGGATAGAAAAGAGAAAGAAAGAGAAGAAAGAAAGAAACGACATCATAATCTCAAAAGCGGAGCGAATAATTTATATTAATCACATAAATATTACATAGTATCATATACACCAGAGTTACACAACTTATACAACATATACTAGATAGTTATAGACACCTGTCTAGTTATTAAAACACAAGATACGATACAAACAAAACGAATCAGAGATCACACAGCGGAACTACTAATATATCTACAAACGCTGAAGCCTCCTGCTCTATTGCTCCTCCAGAATTCGTCAAAGCAAACCTGAATCCCTTGGCTACTCGTAAAAATTTGAGTACCCAAGAGTTTAAGAAAACAGAAGATAAACTCCGTGCCAGACATGGGTCTGGTGTGAGTAAAAGGTCAAAGTTGCTTAACTTTGAAAAACCTTTGAAAACAAAAGGTATCACATAAGACTCCCCACAAATGAACATGTGTAAGTTTTTACCTTACGCTAACCAAAACATTTGATAGGAAATCCAGTGATATTATAATAGGGTCTAGGGTTTTCAAACAAAATACAGAAATAGCTGGAATGCTTACATCTAACGTTCCAACATAGTTGGGCACAACTAAAACGTACGACACTTATTGGAGATTGGATTCCATACAATGGCAGAGCTACTGGGGTACCGCCCGTCACAGTTGTGGCCTAGATCAACGTACCGAGGATCCACCTTAAATCCCTTGCAACACAAGGACGGAACTATCCCTTACTGGATAGTCCCGAACAAGACAACCCCGGCAGTTGGAGCTCACAACTGCCCACACATCCGAATAAAAAAGGGACCTCTAGACAGGGGAAAATCTTGTCCTACTTGGGTGCTACCCACTTAGACTTGCTGCACCTCCCCTGTTTTAGCCATTCCCGGTTGATGAGGCTTGAGGCAATGATTACCTTTATAGAACAGATCTATCTTAGAGCGCTCATAATCCACTTGACGATGTTCTGAAAACATTCAATCCATACAAGTTCGTTACGGGTTCGAACGAAACCGAAGGCATTATCTCGTTAGACTCATTTTGGAATCACCTTCAGAGTTAACGAAAATAACCCTTGCACTCTGAATCTTCATCTTCACTTGAGATTCATGACCTATCGTTAATTCGGATCGATGTGGTTTTCAGATATCCAAATCTGAAAACCCGATCCCGGTCTCATCAAAATCCAAAACGCCATCTTTTAGGTCCAAGTTGTTTTAAAGTTAAAACAATTCAATTCATTATCTATATTCACACTGATAGGTAATTCACATTTCATAAATAGGCAACTCACATTATCACAAATAGATATTTCACATTATTATCACAAATAGATAATTCACATTATCATCACACTTCAACCAAACATCCATATCACACAGCATCACTTATCTCATATCTGAGATCTCAAACCATTCAAAGCAATCAATATCATCCATCCATACATAAGCAATGATCTATACCATCTCTAATTAATTTAAAGTGAATTAAATTAACTACTTCCTCTCTAATTAATTTAAATTAAATTAAATTAATTACTTCATTCTATAAATCCTACTTACTTAACCATTAATTAATTACAAATCAATTAATCAATCACCCTCTAAGTATTCATCTTAATTAATCACCCTTGATTAATTATTCTTTAATTACTTTAAGTGATTAGCCTTTAATAAATTACACAAATTGATTATCCTTAACCATTCACAGTAATTAACCTTAATTACTTTCATTAATTAATTAATTGTAATTAATTACATTAATCCTTAATTAATTACAATTAATTAATTACTTTATAATCACTTATTATTGATTAATTAATCTTAATTAATCAACCCTTAATTACATCATTAATTACTTAATTAATTATCCTTAATTACTTCTTGAATTAATTTTATTCTAATTAATCATATTTAGTAATTAATTATTCTTAATTAATTACATTACTTAATTAATTTCCAATAACTTTATTAATCAATTCTTAAATTAATTACACTAAGTAATTAATTATTAATTACTTCCACTAAGTAATTACCCATCTTATTAATTACACAAGGTAATTAAACCCAAACTACCTTAAATCTTCAATTAATTACATCTTGTAGTTACCATTACTAATTACTTCACTAAGTAATTACACTTTATAAACCTTCATCAAGTAATTATACTTAATTCCATCATCAAGTGATTATATAAATTAATTAAACCAATTAATTAACTTAAACTAATCATACTAATTAATTAATCTAATTAATTATTAAAATTAATCACATTATTTATTTATTTATTTATTAATCCCAAGTTAATGATCTTCATTAACTATTAAAAATTCTTTAATTACTTCTCTTAAGTAATTAAACTTAGATTAATCATTATTAATTAAAAATTAATTAATCTTTAATAACCAATTAATTAATCTCTAATTATTTAATTAATTAAGTGCTTAACTGTAGCTTAATTAATCCTTAATTACTTGATTAATTAATTCCTAGTCATTAATTAATATTCTATACTCATCTAATTAATGATTCTTAATTACAAATTAATTAATCTTTAATTAATTAAGTTAACCCTTAATTACTTAATTAATTAACTCTTAATTAATTAATTAACAAACCATAATTACCAATTAATTTTTACAAAATCATTAATTAATTAACTATATTAATCATTAATCATTGAAAATTTAAATTGTTTTTAGGATAAATCATTCTTATATTAATGACTTTAATTATCATTAACATATGCATTTAAAACATTTCACTTTTAAAATTACTTTAAATTTTAAATTTTAAATTTAAAATGATTAACAAATTTAAACTTTAACCAAATATAAATCAATTTTATAAACCTCTAAATCAAATGTTAAAGGAACTTTTATAAAGAATTTATATAAATAAGTTTTAAACATTTTAAACATTTTATTTAAAAACCATTTCATTTTTTTAAACATTTAAACTTGTTTAAACAATTTAAAATTTTTAAAACTTTATTTATTTTAAAACTAGGATTCAAAAGTTAATTTGAATCCATACCTCAAAATTTGATTTTAAACTTTGTTTACAATCTTGCTTTCAATTTTAAAATCATTTTAAAATTTTGAATACAGATAGATTTAAAACCTGTAACCATACATATGACTCAAAACCACCCTCAAAAGCTTCGAGTCAAAACCCATCATGCTTCGAGAAACACACACAAATGACCCGAGAAATCTCGAGTGCCCCGCCTCTACCATTCTAAGCTTCACCAGGAAACAACTGCACCATGCTTATGCACGGTGGCTCCGATCATCTCTGGTCGACTACAACGACTTCCTCACACCGGCGATCAATCTTGTATACAAAGCCAATCATCAGATCATCGATTCAAATTCGAACTCGAATTCGAGCCTTCAAGACCAAACCTGAAACCACAAACCAACCTGAAATCTTCTCGTATAACCAATGTCGACCACCAGAGTATCTGAAATTCCGGCTACCCCTTCGTCAGCACCCCCTCTCCATTTCCCAAAAATTTGTAGCACTTGATCCAACAAAGAAACCATGGTGGACAATTTACTGACCATCATCAAAACTAGGGTTCTAAACAAAAAATGGTCACCGCTACCACCACAACGCTTACATCACCACCCTGACATTTTTACTAACCTCTCCGATCGCTCCACTACCACTTGTAAGAACCTCGACCACGCCGAGCTACTAGATCACCAGAGGCAACCCAGAACTCCCAAATTGATCGAACAGGAACTGCTTTTTCATTCCTTAACTAAAAATCATAATTTCATTCTTAAAAATCATGTTTAGGGTTAAGGATTCTATTTATGTTCCTGAATTGATGAATTAAAGTTTTTGAATTTTCACTTATACCAAACTTGCTTTGTTGTTTTTGTTCCCAGAGCCATTTCAAATATATTTTGACTTAAGTAAAAATTTTAAATTATAATTTATGATGAAACAATCAGATTTTGTTTAAAATTTAAATCCAAACCAAGTTTAAATCAAGAGATAATGGTTTTTAAATCAAACAGGATCTTGAAATCAGTAACAGAAATGCTACAGAAACATGCATGCACACATTCTATACATCCATATAAACAGATAATTCACTCACATAAAATCACACAGATCATATTTACTTTCCACATATTAACATGCAACAGATTACAGATACTTTAATTTTTAAAATGTGATGTTACTCACCTGATTAGGATGTTGAACAAAGCCTCTTTTGAAAAAACTTTCAAACTGAGTGTTGAAACTGGAATATGCTTTGCTTCTTTGATTTAAAACTTGAATTGCTAGTCTTTATGGAATTGGAATGCTTGCAAACAAAGATGACTGCCTTGATTCCAGTCTTGCTTTTAAAAACCGAGATGAAATCTTGAACATGCTTAGATAATTTCTCAGGTTTGCAAAGAATAGGCTTTAAAAAATGCATGCAGGCTTTGAATTGTTTTGATTTGAAAAGAATGACAGGATGTAGGAAAATGGTTTGATTCTGGAAATGAATAACAGGTTAAAGAATTTTATTTTTTGGTTTGAAGAGATGTTGATCACTGATTAGGATGAATTTCTGGTTTTTGGAAGTGTTACAGGTTGATGATTTTGAAAATAAATGGTTTACAGGATTCAACTTTGATTTGGTTTCTGCTTTATGAAAGTGTTTACAACAAATTTGTTTTGAGTACAAGCTTTAAAATTTTCTTAGCTTTCGAAAGGAAAAAGAAATTGAAGGGAAGAGGCAATGTTTTTATAAGATGAATTAATTAACTTCACTAAGTAATTACACTTTATAAATCTTCATTAAGTAATTATACTTTATTCCATCGTCAAGTTATTATTTAAATTAATTAGACCAATTAATTAACTTAAACTAATCATATTAATTAATTAATTAATCTAATTAATTAATTAATCTAATTAATTAATCTAATTAATTATTAAAATTAATCACATTAATTATTTATTTATTAATCCCAAGTTAATGATCTTCATTGACTATTAAAAATTCTTTAATTACTTCTCTTAAGTAATTAAACTTAGAATAATCATTATTAATTACAAATTAATTAATCTTTAATAACCAATTAATTAATCTCTAATTATTTAATTAGTTAAGTGCTTAACTGTAACTTAATTAATCCTTAATTACTTGATTAATTAATTCCTAATCATTAATTAATATTCTATACTTATCAAATTAATGATTCTTAATTATAAATTAATTAATCTTTAATTAATTAACTTAACCCTTAATTACTTAATTAATTAATTTTTAATTAATTAACTAACAAACTATAATTACCAATTAATTATTATAAAATCATTAAATAATTAACTATATTAATCATTAATCATTAATCATTGAAAATTTAAATTATTTTTAGGATAAATCATTCTTTTATTAATGACTTTAATTATCATTAACATATGCATTCAAAACATTTCACTTTTAAAATTACTTTAAATTTCAAATTTAAAATTTAAAATGATTAACAAATTTAAACTTTAACCAAATTTAAATCAATTTTATAAACCTCTAAATCTAATGTTAAAGGAACTTTTATAAAGAATTTTATGCAAATAAGTTTTAAACATTTTATTTAAAAACCATTTCATTTTTCTAAACATTTAAACTTGTTTAAACAATTTAAAAATTTTAAAACTTTATTTATTTTAAAACTAGGATTCAAAAGTTAATTTGAATCCATACCTCAAAATTTGATTTTAAACTTTGTTTACAACCTTGCTTTCAATTTCAAAAATTCATTTTAAAATTTTGAAAACAGACAGGTTTAAACCTGTAACTATACAAATGACTCAAAACCACCCTTAAAAGCTTCGAGTCAAAACCCATCATGCTTCGGGAAACACACACAAATGACCCGAGAAATCTCGAGTGCCCCTCCTCTACCATTCCAGGCTTCACCAGGAAACAACTACACCGTGCATATGCACAGTGGCTCCGACCATCTCTGGTCAACTACGATGACTTCCTCACACCGACGATCACTCTCGCATCCAAAGCCGATCATCAGATCATCGATTCAAATTCGAATTTGAATTCGAGCCTTCAAGACCAAACCTGAAACCACAAACCAACCTGAAATCTTTTCGTATACCCAATGCCGACCACCAGAGTATTTGAAATTCTGGCTACCCCTTCGTCAATACCCCCTCCTCCATTTCCCAAAAATATGTAGCACTCGATCCACCAGAGAAATCATGGTGGATCATTTACTGACCGTCACCAAAACTAGGGTTCTAAACAAAAATTGGTTACCGCTGCCACCACAACGCTTAAATCACCGCCTTGACATTTTTACCGACCTCTCTGATCGCTCCACTACCACCAGTAAGAACGTCGACCACGCCGAGCCCTTAGATCACCAAAGGCAACTTGGAACTTCCAAATTGATCAAATAGGAACATCTCTTTCATTCCTTAACTAACAATCATAATTTCATTCTTAAAAATCATGTTTAGGGTTAAGGATTCTGTTTACGTTCCTGAATTGATGAATTAAAGTTTTTGAATTTTCACTTATACCAAACTTGCCTTGTTGTTTTTGTTCCTAGAGCCATTTCAAACATATTTTGACTTAAGTAAAAATTTTCAATTATAATTTATGATGAAACAATCAGATTTTGTTTAAGTTTTGAATCCAAACCAAGTCTAAACAAGAGATAATGGTTTTTAAATCAAACAAGAGCTTGTAATCAAGAAACAGAAATGCTACAGAAACAAGCATGCACACATTCTATACATCCATATAAACAGATAATTCACTCACATAAAATCACACAGATCATATTTACTTTCCAGATATTAACATGCAACAAATTACATATACTTTAATTTTTAAAAAGTGATGTTACTCACCTAAATTGGGTGGTGAACAGAGCCTCTTTTGAAAAAACTTTTAAACTGAGTGTTAATACAGGAATATGCTTTGCTTCTTTGATTTAAAGCTTGAGTTGCTAGTCTTTAAGGAACTGGAATGCTTGCAAACAGAGATGATTTCCTTGATTCCAATCTTGCTTTTAAAAACAGAGATGATTGCTTGAACATGCTTAGATAATTTCTCAGGTTTGCAAAGAACAGGCTTTAAAAAATGCATGCAGGCTTTGAATTGTTTTGATTTGAAAAGAATGACAGGTTTTAGGCAAATGGTTCGATTCTAGTTTGACGAGAGGTTGATCGTGAGGTTGATCACTGATTAGGATGAATTTCTTGTTTTTGAAAGTGTTACAGGTTGATGATTTTGAAAAAGAATGGTTTGCAGGCTTGAACTTTGATTTGGTTTCTGGTTCATGAATGTGTTTACAACAGATTTGTTTTGAGTACAAGCTTTAAAAATTTCTTAGCTTTTGGAAGGAAAAATAAATCGAAGGGAAGAGGCATTGTTTTTATAAGATGAAAGTATGATTTAATAAAAATAAAAGAAAATACAAAATTCAAGATGACACTTGTTTAAAATTTTACATTCGTCAATTTCCTTAGTTTATTAGCTAACATTTGTTATCATGTGTCTTAATATTCTTACACTTGTCCTTTAAGAATATTTTATTTAATTTTAAATGTTAATAAAAGATTTTACACTTACTTTATTATTAATAAATGCTTATCTTTATATGTATATGAATTTCCTTAGAGAATAATAAAATCAAACAAACTACACACATATTTTTAAATCCAAAATATTTTTAAAATATATAACTTTTTAATTTAAATTTTAAATCCACATTCAAATTCAAATTAAATTCAAAAACCCAATTTAAAATCAATAACATAATAAATTTGGAAATAACAGTTCAATTTTCTTTAAAAATCTGTTATAAAAATAACACATTATTATTGTTGTTTGAAAATAACAAATTGCTAATTTTAAATAATTTTTAAAAGAAATTATCTCTTTACTTATAATTTACTTATTTTACTAAATGAATTAAGGATCATATGTAAATTGTAATTTAAACTTATATATATATATATTTCCAAATCATATTTATCAAGTAATATTTAAAATGAAAATAAAACAAATCTTTTATTACTCTTATTTACATTTAAACTTAAGCTTAATATATTTTAGAAAATTAAACATTTATCTTAAGTATTTTAAAACTATATAATTATTTATTTAAATAGCTTTGAAAAAGTTTATATTAAATTTAATCATAATTTCCAAAGCGAAATATATATATTAGAATTCTAAAACAAGATTTTATTCCAAACCAAAGCTTTTCTATTTATAATATATACAAATATATTATAAATAGAAACATTTTATTAACTTTTAAAAGATAAAATTTACCATTTAAATGTTTATTAGCTTTTAAAAGAAGTAAATTGCCAATTTAAATTAAATTCATAAAAGATAATTATCTAATCAATTTAATTTTTAATATAGATTATTAAATTTATATTGCCCAAAATTCCGGGTCATCACAAGTTATTTTCAAATTTATATTAAATTTAAATATGTAAGTTAAATTGTTTATAAATTGATCATTTTGGATAAAATATTTCAAATTCCTCAATTCCTTCTTGTTCCTTTTCGAGAACGAAAAGTTTTGAGTGGGGGAGACTGTAATAACCCATATTTTGATAATTAAAAATATTAAATTTAGTAAGGTTTTGGGCTTTAATATTATCAGAAATTAAAATTTATGATTTATTAAATTGAATCTTATTAGATTAGAAATTTCGACTTTAAGATAAATCTTAAAACAACCAATGTTAATGAGATAAAACATATAATTTACTAATATTGATTGAATGTAATTGACTACTATACTATGTTAACGTAATTTCAATCAAAGTAAATAATAAAGGTTAATAAGGAATAGAATAAATGATGTATAAATTGATGTAATCTTATGTTATTAATTGCAATTGGTTTTAATATGGAGTATGAAATCAATTATTTTGTACGTAAATATATTAACCTTTGTTTGTAAACAATAAGTTAATAGATATGGATTATTAACGTATAACCATTGTTTTATTTATTTTCTTATTATCAAATCCATTAGAAATTTATTTGGTAATTAATGGAGAATTAATGTAATTGAAATGTTTCAATTGGTATAAGAAGAAACGTTAACTGTTGAGTGGTGAGTGTAAAACTTATGTTAATCAATTGCATAAGGGAATAGTTGATTTGATAATAAGAATGTAAATCAAAATAAAAGGATTTGTATGGAATTTAAATATATAATAAGCAGGTTTTATTACAGTTGTAATTAAATGTTGGAATTAAATTAGTACATAGATATTGGGTTTAACATAGAAAATTGGATTCCAAAGGAAACAATTGGATTAGTTATCTTCCCTGTATTAGGGTATGTTTTGGGATTTAATCATTGTAATTAATAGTAATCATATCATGCCATTAATAAGAGATATAAGTAAATGGTAATTAATGAATTATATGTGCAACATATGTTTTGTGTTAAAAGTATAATGAGAATTTCATTGAGAAATACGTGAGCACTTAAATTTGTTACAAATATAATGATAATATGAAATTAATTGATAAAGAAATGATGTGGTTGTACGAAGTATTATTTCTGTGACTCTTTAATGGGATAATCTTTAAATATAAGTTGGTTTTAAAGAGGGAGGTGTTAATTGTAAATTAATGTGTAATAAAAAGATATATGTTTCAATAAAAATAAATGAAAAGGATGGTTTCTTGAATAGAATATTCTTATCAAATAAAGTGAATATTTCATCTATGAATGTTAATTTAATTTCATTAAAACAAAGAATTGAATTTTGTTGTATGTTTCTAGTTAGAATATTTGATTTATTTAAATATTCTAACTTGATCTGAATTTAATTTAAAAAAAAAATAACAATAATAAAATGGTAAGAAAACAACTTGAATGTTTGGTTAAATTTTTGATTTGGAATAGTTAGCATATTAACA
The DNA here is from genome assembly GCA_030765085.1 of Allium cepa. NCBI lineage: Eukaryota > Viridiplantae > Streptophyta > Magnoliopsida > Asparagales > Amaryllidaceae > Allium > Allium cepa. The sequence goes on from CM060941.1 coordinate 605,171,710, forward strand.
TAGGAGATTTATTCCGCTTCAAATTTGACACTGGAGTCTCAGTTCATCTTTTAATGTGTGGGATGGCGGTCCTCATTATGTTAATTGTAGTGTTTAATTTTATTTACAGTTTACTAAATAAAAATACATATATGTATGTAAATTTGAGCGTATTAGGGTTAACAAAATATGTTAGAATGAATTGTTTTTTCAGAATATTAGATTTGTGATTTCTATATACGGATTACATTCTCAAATTTAAATCATCGCTTTCATTTATTTTATTTTCTTACTACTTTCTTTCATTAAATACATGCCTCTTTTGGTCTTCCAGTAAGTTTTATTTATTTACACGCGAGCCTTGCCTTGGAATGTTTCATGTGTGTTGATGAAATTAATTGAGGTAGCTCATGTTTTGAAATTTTAGACCAAAAGATCTGCTTACCATTTAAACATGTCTTATCAAATTCCAACGTGTGTCTTTTATCTTTTGTTGATTACCTGCATGTTAGGCTCTTTTTATTTTGCAATTTTACATCTTCTTATATCTTTCCCTTTCATATTCCAATTTCCAAACGTGCTTTTCCCTTATTCGTTTTCTATTTCAAAAATCTCTTCCTCTAATTTTCCATTTCCAAAACGTGCTTCCATTATTTCTTTTGCCCAAAGTTTTCTTTCTCTTCTAAAAAGAAACAAACAAATGTGAGCAACTTATTTTCATGAAGCCAATCCTTTTCATTTGTTTACAAATCCATTTCCTAAAGCCTCCTTCCTCCATGTGTGAGCCCTCGTGTCCTTTTTTTTGTTGATTCTCCAAAATTTAAAGACACGAGCAGACTTCAAAATTCTTAATGCAAGTAACTAACGTGTTTTATTTTATTATTAAAATATGTGTACATGGTTTTCTATTTCATTTCCAATATATTCTTATAACTTGAATATCTTCCGTATATGAACCCCGATTAGCGCATGGTTTTCCTCCTTTGGGTTCGTATGAAAATTCCGAAAACATGAAACTAGTATGATTGCATTTGAAGAACATTGAAATTTTTGGGCTTTTATTGGATTTTCAATTGGCTATAAATCAAAGGTGAGTGATCAAACCCACTCATGCAATACTAAAAATTCCATTGCAAGTTAAATAAAATATATGCTGTGATATATAAATATTTTATTGCGGTTTATTAATTTAAGTTGACATTTGAATTGATATTGAATCTGAATTGACATTTAATTTTATATTAGAATTTAATTGATAGTTAAACCCCGATATTCATAACTATTATATGTTGAAATATATTGGTTGATTTGGATGTTGTTGAAATGGATGCTTATTGATCGATATGTTGGATGTATGGCTGTTATTTGTTTTAATATGTCCCTATTATCACCTTGTATATTATTGACATCATTTAAATGGTCCTTTGAATCATTTTAGAATTGGATAATTAAGACATTTAAATTATGGGTTGAAATGATATATACATATACAATTTCTTGAATTGGATTATTTATTGGAACTGAATTATTTAAAGAGTTTAAGTTTTTATTTTAAACTTTGGATTTATTTTAAATAAAGTGGTTATAATTAGTATTTTGAATTATTTGAAATCTCGTAAGTTATGGCACTTCGGTTGTATACTTGATAGAAGATGAAAAATCCCGTAACATCTCTGAAGTCATTGCACTCATATTTTTATTTGAGACTGATTTGACTTACATAGGAATTTTTAGTTCTGACTCGAGTGTATTGTTTTTCATTATGCTCGGGTCAGCCTGAGTTTTTCAGCATTGAAGGCTATTTTCTGGTGGACGAAGTCGAAGATTCGGTATATTATTGCTATTTATTATTCCACTACATTCTCTATTCTGCTGCATTATTTGTTTATTTATGATATATGTATAACTCTGATTTGAATTTGTAAAAGTGTAATCAAATGTTATTTTTAAAACAGCTTCATGAACTGTTTATATGATTATTATATTTTGTCGCTCCGCTGTGAGATTCTGTATTTTCTTTTTTCTTTCCTTTTTCTTTTTTTCTTATTTACCCCATTAACAATCCTTTCTTTTGAATGGTTTGATTCTGACATGTGTGGTTTATTGTCGATTTGAACCATCCAAAAAGGTGGGTCGTTACACTGATGGTATATGCAAGTTTGTTATAGTGGCTGATGGATTATCTTTATCTGACAATGGTCACACTCCTCTCTGCTCACTACGTGCTCGAGCTAATGCCTGGATAAATGAATCTTCTACTAGTTTAAATCATTGTAGTTTTAATCCTTTTCCTCAGGCTATCTCTCAACCTCAGGCTGCCCCAAAGTGGACGTCTTTGTTCTTTAAGTTGCCTAATAATGTAGGTGTTTACACACCTCGCTGTTTTGATATAGTATTAAAAGAGGGTATTTTGATTCCATTGGTGGAAGTGTTAGAGGTCAGTGTAGATTTTTGGAAGGATTATTTGGTGGATTTTTTCCTTGATTCCAATCCCGCCTTATTAAGGCACGTTGCAACCAGGTATGGAAACCTAAACGTGGCTTAAGTGTTCATTATGATAATGCCATGTCCTACTTTAAATTCTCTCGTAGTGATGAAAGACAACGTATTCTTGAATCCAACCCTATTCTCATTGACGAAAAACCATTATTATAACTACTTGGAGTTCGCCTGTTGATCGGGATATGGATAGGTGTTATCTATCTGAGACGACCCGACTTTCTCACCACAGAAAATCGCATCATCTTGAAGAAAGAAAGGTATAGAAAAGAGAAAAGAAAGAAGAGAAAGAAGAAACAACACAGAATCTTAACAGCGGAACGAATAAATTATATTAATAACATAAATATTACATAGTTTACAACCATTATCACAGCTACACAGATATACATCACATACTAGACAGTTATAAACACCTGTCTAGTTATACAAATCAATGCAATACAAGAAACTACTCAGAGAAAACAACACAACGGAAAACTATATATCTACACGCAGAAGCCTCCTGCTCCATTTTCTCCTCCACAATTCGTCAAAGCTAACCTGAATCTCTTGGCTACTCGTAAAAATTTGAGTACCCAAGAGTTTAAGAAAATAGAAGATAAACACCGGGTCAGACATGGGTCTGGTGTGAGTAACAGGTTAAGATTGCTTAACTTTTAAAAACTTTTTGAAAAGAAAGTATCACGTAAGACTTCCCACACATAAACATGGAAAAGTTTTTACCTTACGCTAACCAAAACATTTGATAGGAAATACGATGATAGTATAATAGTGTCTAGGGTTTCCAAGTAAAATACAGATATAGCTGGAATGCTTACATCTCACGTTCCAACATAGTTGGGCACAACAAATACGTACGTCATTTATTGGATTTTGGATTCCATACAATGGCAGGGCTGCCGGGGTACCACCCATCACAGTACGTGGCCTAGATCAACGTACCGAGGATCACTCCCAATCCCCTGCAACACAAGGCCGGAACCATTCCTTACTGAATAGTTCCGAACAAGACAACCCCGCAGTTGTAGCTAGCAACCGCCCACAAAGCCGAATAAAAAAGGACCTCTAGACAGGGGAAAATCTCGTCCTACTTGGGCATGACCCACTTAACCTTTCTGCACCTCCCCTGTTTTAGCCATTCCCGGTTGATGAGGCTTGAGGCTACGATTACCTTTAATGAACATATCACTTAGAATGCTCATCGTTCACCTGACGATGTTCTGAAAGCATTCAATCCATACAAGTTCGTTTCGGGTTTGAACGAAACCGAAGGCATTATCTCGTTACACTCATTTTGGAATCACCCTCAGAGTTAATGACAATAACCCTTGCACTCTGAATTTTCATCTTCACTTGAGATTCACGATCTAACGTTAATTTGGATCGATGTGGTTTTCAGATATCCAAATATGGAAAGCCGATCCTGGTCTCATCGAAATCCAAAACGCCATCTTTTAGGTCCAAGTTGTTTTAAAGTTTAAAACAATTCAATTATCTATATATACACAGATAGATAACTCACAAATCACAATTGATAATCAACATTATCAAATAAACAGGTAATCCACATTATCATTATAAACAGATAATCCATATCATCATCACAATAGATAATATATATTATCATCACAATGCAACCAAGCATTCATACCACACAGCAATACTTATCTCGTTTCTGAGATCACAACCATTCAAGGCAATCAATATCACCCATTCATGCATAAGCAACGACTTACTTAATCACAATATAATTAATTTAAAATGAACTAAATTAACTACCTCCATCTCTAATTAATTTAAAGTGAATTAAATCAATTACTTCATCTTTAATTAATTTAAAATAAAATAAATTAATTACTTCATTAATATAAATCTTGCTTACTTAACCATTTAATTGATTACAATCAATTAATTAATCATTCAAATTAATCACCTTAATTAATTATCCTTTCATTACATTCATGTAAATATCCTTAATTAATTTCACAAATTAATTATTCCCAACCAAAAATAGTAATTAACCTTTAATTACTTCAATTAATTAATTAACTATAATTAATTACCTTAATCCTTAATTAATTACATTAATTAGTTACCTTTAATCACTTGTCATTGATTAATTAATCATAAATAATCAACTTTAATTACATCATTAATTGTATTAATTAATGATCCATAATTATATTTAATTAATTATTCTCTTAAATTAATTACCTTAAGTAATTAACCTATAATTATTAATCATTCCAGATTAATCACATTCAGTAATTAACTAACTTTAATTACTTCATTAAAATAAATAAATTATCCCTTAATTAATTTCTTAGTTAATCCTTTGATTAATTACAATGTAATTATACTCTAAATTACTTCCATTTTAAAATATGTTCAATAAATTACATTCAATAATGACCATTTAATTACTTCACTAAGTAATTTCCAATCCATTAATTATATTAATAATTGTCATTAAAACATCAAGTGTTTAAAATTAATTAAACTTAATTAATCAATTTAAACAATCACATTTAACATAATTAATTACCTTAAGTAATTAATTTCTTAATTACTTCATTAAGTAATTATACTCAACAATTCACAAATGATTATTATTAAATTAATTAATCTAATTAATTATTAAAAATTAATCACATTAATTAATTATTAAATAATCCTGGTTAATGACCTTCATTAACCATTCTTTAATTATTTTCATTAAGTAATTAACTTAGATTAACCATTGTTAATTACAATTTAATTTATCGTTAATTATCCATAAATTAAAGTCTAATTATTTAATTAATTAAGTGTTAACTGTAACTTAATTAATCCTTAATTATTTAATTAATTAACCTTGATTTTAACTTAATTGCTTAATTAATAAATCATTAATCATTAATTAATAATCTAATTAATGATCTTAATTACAAATAGATTAATCCTTAATCAATTATTAATTAATCCCTAATTAATTAATTAATTAAATTAACTAACTATTCCTTAATTACTCCATTAATTAAATTAATTTCAAAACATTAATCTTAATTAAATTTTAAGATAAAACATTCCTTAATTATGTTTAAATTGTCATTAACAAATTCATGTGAAAACAAATTACTTTTGGACTTAATTTTAAATTTCATTTCAAATACAAGATTTAAAATGAAAATAATTTAAACTTAACAAAGTTTAAACAATTTAAACCTTTTAAAATTATAAGGCAAACAAGTGCTTGTCTTAATAAAGAAATTCATAAGAGTTTGAAACTAAATTCATTTCAAAATTCAATAATTTAAATTTACACTTTGATTAAATCTTTCAAATTTAAAAACTTCTTTTAATTTCAAAATTGAAGTTCATATTTAAATTTTTTGATTTCCAGATTTAAACCTCATTTTAAACTTGCTCATATTTTAAAAACTTTTTTTTTAAAAAAGTTCAAACTACTTACCAAAATAAAGTAGTTAAATAAGTTCAAGTTTAAAACTTTATTTTTATTTTTTCTCTTTTATTTAAAAATAAGATTTTAAATTTAAATTTGAATTCTAAAATTTCAAATTTGGATTTAAAACTAGGTTTAAAATTTCCTTTACATTTAAAAGCTTCAGGTTTTAAAATTTTAAAACTGAAATTTTATATTCAAACTTGGATTCTAAAATTCAAACTTGAATTTAAAACCAAGTTTTAAAACCTTTCTTTACATTCAAAAGCTTTAGATTAAAAAAAAAAACAGAAATTACAGGTTTATGTAAAATCTGAAAATACTGAACAACCCGAGCCACCATAAATCTGCTTCGAGTTATTCCCTCTTTTGCTTCGAGTCAAGTACTCGAATAACTCAAGTCATTCCCGAGATCAAAAATCTGCACACCACTAAAGTTCATCTGAACTTCAACTTCACGGTGCACGTGCACCGTGGCTTTGGCCATCATCGGCCATCCACCAGCACTTCAACTCATCAGCGATCATCTCCATTCTCGATCACGATCACAAGAATCCACCACAGTATCTCAAATCACAAATCGAGCTAGCTACCCAAACCTGGAAACAACAAGCAAGTTTCCCTTCAAACCTGTCAACACCAAATCCTCACCGCTCCGACCACTTAAAGATTAGCTACCCCGGCCTCGACTTCATCCATGACCCAATTATCAATCACCAAAACACCATAGCACTCGATCAACCCTTCAAGCCGTGATGTTCGATTCTTCAAAACCCATTAAAAGCTAGGTTTTAAAAAGAATTCTCAAAGCTGCACCTTCCACAATGATATCCATCACCATCAAAGATTTTTCCTAGCTTCTCCTAACCCTCCACTATCACCTAGAAGAACCTCGTGCCTCCACTAATCATAGATCACCAGAAAATGCAAATAATCCCATTTTAGTTCAAAACCCAACTACGCCTTCAACTAATTCCTAAAAATCCTAATTCTTGATTTAAAAATCATATTTCAGTTAATGCTTTTGATTTATGATACTGAATTGCAAAATTAACATGTTTGGATTTTATAGTGATTTGAGTTTTGTGTTAAAATCTTATTTCCACAGCAATTATGGTTTTAATTTAAGTTAAATAATTTTTTTAAAATTTAGCTTATAACCAAACAAACAATATTTAATTAGATCCTAAGTCTTAAAAATCTATGGATCAAGGGGAAAATGATTTAAATTGAAAAAAACTGGGCTTGACATCTAGAATAGAGATGTTCTACAGATTTTTCAAAATCATACATGTATCACACATCACAAATACACAGGAAATTCCAACATATATATACCAATTACAATTTATTTAAAGCATAATATCAAACAACCAGATTAATCTTTAAGTTTAAAAGGAGTTACTCACCTGATTACAGAAGAACAGAGTACTCTATATTTTGAAAAAGCTTGATCTTTTAAAAATTGAGTTGCATGCTGTTAAAACTGGAATGCTTATGCTTCATAACCAAAACTACTTGCATGCAGGCTTTGATCTTGTTGACTTCAGGTTTTAAAAAAAAATGCAGACATGATCTTGCAACAATTGATTTCAGGTTGAAATGAAATGCAGGTTTGATTTCCAGAGGAAGAAATGCAGTTGCATGCAGGCTTTGATCTTCAGGTAAATGATTTGAAGTTGTGCATATGCTTTTTGTTATGAGGAGTTGAATTTGGATTTGTAAACTGATTTTTGGTTTGAACATGCAGGCTACAGATTTTAGATTTGTACAGGGATTTGTATTGCTTTGAAATGAGGAGTTTACTGATTTTGGAAAAAGCTTCGAATTTGGGTTTTCATGTTTCAGATTTGAAAAATAAACAAGTTGAAATTTTCTTTGATTAGGAAATGAAGAAAAAGAGATAGGAATGAAAGATGAGTTCTTATATTGGTTATTTTCAGATTTTCTTAAATAAAAGAAAATGGGTTTAAAAAGAGGCCACTTGTACAAACTTTTAACATTTGTCAAATGAAATGTTTATCTTATAATATTTGTTAATTGAGGCTTTAAGCAATCAACACATGTCTTTGTAAGGAAATTTGTATTTAAATTTAAATGTTAATATATATGTATTAAGCCTAGTTGATTAGTTAATATTTAATATGTATATAAAATTTATAAAAGAACTAAAAACAAATTATGCTCATAAATAAAGCTTATGTATATAAAAATTAAAACAATTAAAAAAATCCATACTTTGGATTTTAAATTCATATCAAATTCAAAATCTAATATTAAAAAATCAAGTTATGAATACAAATTAAATTTTGAAATAACAATTGCTATTTTTATTCAAAATCTATTTATAAAGACAATACACTATTAATATTGTTTTTAGAAATATCTCATTATTAAATTTAAAATTATTAAAAAAGAAATATTTTCTTTATTAATAAATTTCCTATTTTATTAAGCTATAAAACTTTTTTTGTTAATTCATTTTAAATTTAAAACTCAAGCCAAAATTATTTTAAACATTTAAACATTTGTCTTAACAATTTAAAATCATATACTTATTTATTACATAGCTTTGAAAACTTAATATTAAATTAAATCAAAATTTCCAAATTATTAATATATATATTAGAATTTTAAATCATGATTCATTTATTAAGTTTAAACCAAGATTATTTATTTAATAACTTTGAAAAGCTTATATATTAAATAAAAACTAATTTTCCAAATTACAAAAATATTAGAATTAGAAAATATGCTTTATTTATTAAATTTAAAACAATGCTAATCTATTTACAATGTAAACTATATATTAATATTATAAACAGAAACCAATTTATTATTTTTAAAAGATAAAATAACTAATTAAATATTTATTGAAGAAGATTATTAAATCAATTTGAATTATTATTAACAAAATTATCGATATCAATTTAATTTTAATACAGATTATTAAATTGATATTGTCAAAAATTCTGGGATATTTCACATCCCTGTCTGGTCCCATTTTTTCCATATTTCATATGTTCTGCAACCTCTGATTGGGATTGATTGACTAGCAGGCCTTGTTAAGAAGGTAATATGTTATGATGCTAGTATTGTAACCAGGAAGAGACTAGTTTATGCAAAATCCCAAATTGAAATAACATCTTCCAAACTGTTACCTTCTGCGCTATCAGTTAGACTTGCTAAGGGCTATTTTGCTGAGGTCAGAGCTTGCTATAGTTGGAAACCGAAGATCTGCACGCCCTCTTCATCCTTTGGGCACCTTTCCGATGCATGTCCTTGTTCTGCCTTAGGTGTGGCATTATATGTTCGGGTTCCTCTTCCTCGACCTCCTGTCAGGAAGTGGGTCCCGAAGGTTGCTCCTCCCTCTACTGTTTCCCCTCCTGATGTTGCTTCTACTGGTGTTGCTCCTCCTATCGCCGCTCCGGTTTGTTCATCCAGCCTGAGAGTGCTCTTCTGTTCTTGCTCCTTCTTGTCTGACCTAGTCAAAAATTGTTACATCTGTAGTTGCTCCTTCTGTTGTTGCACTTTCTATTCCAGCCTAGGCTATTAGTGAGAAATTGTTTGATTCTATCTATTGAAATTCTGAGGAGCAGGCCTAGATTCATGATCCTTCGAATATGTGGTACTCGTCGGAGTCTGACACTTACTATGCCTTTATCAATGATGATGTAGGTGAGCATCGTACTCTTACTTACCATATAGATGGTGAGGGTCTCTCCCTTACTAGAGTTAGTGAGATTGGTAAGGTGAATAAAAGTAGGTTTTATGACATCAGTTGGAATAGGAAATTTATATACTCCCCTTTGAGGGTCATGACCTGAATCTTGCTATTCTTTTCTCCGAGTTCGTGAATGCTATTGGCCCCTAGTTTGATGTAGTCACTGCTAGTCCTGCCTTGGAGGGCATGTAGTAATTATTAGATTAGTAGCATATGCCTTTTTGCCTTTCTCATGTGCTTTGTTTTCTTTGTTGTTTGGGCTCCTCCCTATTAGTTGTTCTATTCATGTGCAGAACATCCGTTTTCTCCATTTTATATATAGTGGCACGGCCCACTTTAAAGCTGGCTAGCTTTGTTAAAAAATGATAAAATCCTTGGGCTTGATGGTTTTGGTGCCAAATTTTATAAACCACATTAGGATGAAATCAAAATATATATTTTTATTCTATTTTTGAATTTTTTAGGACTAGGAAAATATTAAAAAAATTTAAATCATACTTTTATTACTTTGGTCCTAAAATTCATAGTCCCAACTGCTAAGAAGATTTTAGGCCAATTGCCTGCTGTAACTACATGTACAAAATCATTTCTAATATTTTATGTAATAGGATAAAAATATTTTTAAAATATCTAATTTTTGAAAACCAAATTGCATTCATTCCTGGCAGACTTATTACTGAAAACACTTTTCTTGCACATGAATTGATTAGAAACTTTAACAGTTTTAAATAAAAATCTCATGTGTGTCAAAATAGATTTACATAAAACATTTGACAAAATCAATAGGCATTTCATTATCAATATGATGAAACAAATGGGATTTAGTAATGAATTTTGTGCTTTAATTCATGAATGTATCAACAATGTTTCATACTCAATTGTGGTTAATGGATCTCCTAATGGGTTCATACATAGCAATAGAGGAATTAGGCAAGGAGACCCACTTTCTCCTTACATATTTACTATTTCCATGGAATATTTATCTATTCTTATGGAAATAGAACTAATAAAAGGAAATATTAAACCCATTAATAGAACCAAATCATATATCACACATTTGTTATATGCTGATGATCTGCTTATCTTTTTAAAAGCAGATACACAAAGTGCAAAAAATAGCAAATATTTTTGAGAAGTTAGAAGAACATGCTAGTCTGAAAGTCAATGAATTCAAAAGCAAGATCTATTTCAGTAAAGGTTGTTCTAGGAAAATGGATATTTTAAACATTTTAAAGTTTAAAGAAGGAAATCTGCCAGTTAGATATTTGGGTCTACCTCTTAGTGTAAATCAAATTAATGATAGAGACCGCACAAGATTATTGGACATAATTCAGAATAAATTTGAAGGATGGGCCAGCAAACTTCTTTCATTAACTGGTAGAATTGAGATACTTACACTGTCATCATTGCAATCATCATGTATTGGATCCAAGCCCGTAATATCCTAGTAAAAGCAATACACAAAATTAAAAAGCATGTGCAAATTTCATTTGGAAAGAGAAGCATCATAAAATTACTTGGGACAAGGTTTGTAAATCAAAGAAATAAGGAGGTTTGGGACTTAAGGACATTAAAGATTTGAGGGAAGCGCGCAAGCTCAAATTATTTTGGAAATTTGTGAGTGGTAATTCATTACGGGCAAAATGGATGAAAGCAAAGTATCTCAAAAACAAAAAATTTCGAACTACTGGTATTGAAAATCACCACACATTTGCTTGGAAAAATATTCTCAGCAGCAGGGATGCTGCCATTAAACTATTGGAAAGGAAATTTGAAAATGGAAATCAGACTAGCTTATGGTTTGACACATGGATCCATGGTAAATAATTAATTAGTCTAGTGGGATGGAATAATTTATATTTGTATGATGAAGCTACTGGAAAAGTCGATAATACCATACAAAGTAGTAGGTGGAATGCATTTGATCATCCTGCTATTTTAATTTTTAATGCAGCCATTAAACAAATTACTATAGACCCAAATCTTCAAAAAGACAAATGGGAGTGGAAATTATCTTCAAAAGGAATCTTCTCTTTCAAAAAAACTTTGTTATTATAAAAGGTCAAGAAACTAAAATGTAATGGCACATTATATGGAGTAAATCAAATTGTCCAAAAATGTCCCATTGTGCTTACTTTGCAATTACCAACAGACTACCAACAAGGGATAGATGTCTTAAATGGAATAAAAAAAGGAAAATGATTTGTCTTCTTTGTAGAAATGAAACAGAGAGTGCTAATCATTTATTTTTTGATTGTGCTTACTCAAAACATATTTGGTACATTGCCAAAACAAAGCTCAAAATAAATCAAAAACAGGCTATCTAGAATATTAGGAAAATTATCAAATACATACAGCAAAACTTGAAGGCAAATTCCAAGGAATTCAGAAAAGCAAGTATAATTCTCACTACAACTATGTTTTATATTTGGAAAGAAAGAAATTAAAGACTTCATACTCAATAAGAAACAGAAAGCATTTAACTTCGGAAGACAATTGAGATGGATAGCTAGATCCTCCCCAATAAGCATAAAAACCAATGCACATATTTAGATAACCCAAATCAAAACCTTTGGAAAATGGATAATTGTAAAGAGAGGATAGAACTTTTCTTACAAAGTAGGAAAATCATTACAGATTTTCCCAATGCGAGGCGTCTTCACCACAATGGCAGTCATTGGATGAAACGGTCTTTAATGCATAATGGTTCCACTCACGGTTCTATCATTACCGGAGGCGGCCACTTCTATCATCACAACATGGATATTTCATGCAACATAAAGGGAAGCCAACTTGAAGTTAATTCACATTTATCAAAAGATAAACTGAATTTAAAATCTAATAAACTTTCTTTTTTACCTTATAGGGGCAGAAGCTACTGGGCACACAGTATTATTTATTTTGTGGATAATCGTCGGCACATGGATAAACATTTGCAATTGAAAATCAATAATAAGAGAATCAATGAGGATTATTACAGAAGTAACATCAATAACTAGATCTATAACTTGTCTATTTGGGATAAAAGCGAAAGCACCAACTCAACAAATCCAAGCAGCAGCGTCAGCATGCAAAAGTAGTCGCATTTATCCAATAATAAAGCTCAAAAGAAGCTACTTTACATGGATCAGAATCCTCCAGAGCTATTAATCGAAGATTAGCTGTTTATAACAAAAATCTTCAAAAGAATAAGGAACATCGCTCGAACCTCTTTGTAGCTCATAAATCAACTAAAGAAACCCTTGATACTTATGGAAGTTAAGAGCAAGGAGATGGTAGAGAGAAATTCTCTTCATGGAAGCCCACCTGAGCTCGATTTCCTTCTTTATTTCGGGTAGATCTGTAGTGTTTTTGTGAACTTTGGGTTTCATTGTTTGGGTATATGAGAATGTTATGTCGGCTAGGATTATGTCGCATTTGTTTACTTCGTATTTGGATTGGGTTTTTACCCTATTAACTATTGGGCTTTAGGCCTTTTTACCCTTCAAAAAAAGTGTGATTGCATAGGAAAAGGTTTGGTTGCTTGTGAAGTTTTCTCATGTTCATATGCATGTAGTGGGATATTATAATGTTGGGTTGGATCATGATGAGTTGATAAAAGTTGCTACCACCTCAGATGATTGTTTATTTGTTACTTCTAATGGTATTGGCCTAATAAGGATCCATCACTTGCACTACTGTCTGTTTGCCCTTGATTCAGTTGTTTCTTCAATCAATTGCTTTGTTTTTTTATCCTTGTTTAATGTAAGAAACACATGCACATACACATAAACACACACATACACACATATACTTAAACACACATACACACACTGTTGTACACATACACTAACCCAAGACAATTTTTTTTGCTATTTTCTATTTACTGCTGCATAATGTAGTAGCCTTACAGTTTTTTTTTCTTTTTTTCTTTGAAATAAATGTGCATTAGAGAGTTTGTTATGGAAATATCACTGACGTTGTAGTGTGGTTGCTATTAAAAAATCTATCTCAAAATGGTGTAAAATAAGATGCGAGTATGTGGATTTTTATGAGTATGTCCTTTAACAATCAGAAATGCTTGACTTGAACATCTCTAATGTGCCAAATTCAAAATATTTTGCTTTACATTACTGAAGTTGGGCAGGTTTTGTCATAGAAGTCTTAAAAATGAATGGATTGTACCTTATAAGATCCAGTTTATGATATGCTGGTCCTTTGGAAATTGTTTTATGCTTTAGTGGAGTAAGAAATTTATGTAAATTATTGTCCTTTCGATGCACATCATGGCATCGCCATTTGTAGAGATTTAGACCATAGAGTTGTTCTTGTTATAGTATAGATGATATTATAATCCATTTGTGCTTTAAGTCTTAATTTGATCCATTTGTCCACTTCACTTTTGAATTTGAATTTGTCATATTTGATGCTAAATAAATTCATACTTGATGCCAAATAAATTCATATTTGTTTTCTTCTACCGCTAATCTCTAACAGTTTTTTTCTTATAGCCACATTGGACTTTTGAAAGAGAAGAGCTTGGACTTTCCACGACTTATATTCGACTCTTTTAGCAAGATTTTTTCGTATGATTTATCTCGTTGACATTTGTGTTTAAAACATTGTTCATGAAATGTTGTATATGACTAAATCTTATGGCGTATGAAATTGATGTAGTTTTGATTGTGTTTAATCTTTATAGTTGTTTATAATATCTGATTATATCTATTGATGTTTTAAAAATTAAGCAGTTTATTATTGAAAACATTATTCATGTGTTGTTATAACTAGTTAAAAACCACTTTAGTAATTGTAAAATGGAGTAAAAACTTTGACATACCACTACGTTTTAAAAGTGTGACATAACTAAATTTATTACAGCGTTTCGAAAAAGCTTCGGTAGCCAATTTTGTTAGCAACATTTCGAAAACGCTGCGGTATATTTTTACTCTATTGCGGCAGCATGTTAGGCAACGTTCTTCGAAATGATGTGGATAATTAAGGCAGCAGTTTAAAAATGCTGCAAAAGTGATTTTTTGTTGTAGTGTTGTATTAATAAAGTCAAACCCTTCAATTGACTTCAGTCATAAGATGTCAAAACTTATTCAACAAATTAGTGACATGGAGTTGAAATTGAAGGAAGTCATGCACAGTGCAAATCATTCGAATTCATTATGGGAGATAAGACTTCAAGCATTGATTTACCGGCTCCTCGCACTACTCCCTCTGTTTCTAGACCTACAACGTCAACTTCCCTTACTGCCTAAAAATTCCCCACAATGCTCAACCCTTCTCCTGGCATAGACAAGAACGTTCTGGGTTAATGGTGCAGGAAGGTTAAGTTTGAAATAGCTAGATTTTGAAGCACGACAAAAAGCGAAATATTCACAAAGTATCAGTGAGTATGCCACCAAGATTTAGAAGCTTGAATACGATAATTACTTCCTTCAGAAGAGCGTCACAGAATTAGAACGAGAAAACAAAACCCTTAGGGGCACGAACAGAGCTTTCTACTGTGCTCCGAATACAAATATTAATGCAATTGACGATGCAGACAGGGTAAGGAAGATGGAAAAGAAACTTAAAGAAGTTCTCTGCACCATAATTTATCACATAATTGATCCTTCGATTTCTGAGAATCTTAGCAAGGTTACTTAAGACTTATGACATATTTGTATCTTTGAAACATATAGACTTGTCTTGTACATATGTGAATAACTTCATAAGTTTTGTAAATAGTCTCATGAGTTATGTAAATCGTATAAACTTTATAAATATCACCTTATTCATAATTCTTTTTTGTAGTGTCACTTCAAAAATGTTATTTGATAGCTCATACATTGATTTTTGTACTTGTTGAATCTTTCATTTCTCTTTGTTGTGTTGACTTCCTCAAAAAGTATGAAGCAAACAATATTTCTAATTGATAGCTTAAAGTTGACATACCAGTCTATGTATATCATTTTCTTAGATTAATAAATCTTCTTGTTAATCGCATGAAAAGTAGTTTATATTAAATGTCTAAATCTCATCTTTAACCATGGTGAGAAGTAATTAAGAATTCAACTCCAACCATTTGGCTGGAATGTCTAGAGTCCGTTGATGTGAAATCCTACCTTAAAATAGGGGTATAAATGTTAGAGAATAATTTTCAAGAGATATTTAGTAAAGAGCTAAAACCAGAAATCATTATCTGAATATTTGTAGTAGAAACCCATTGACCCATTCTCAGGTATTAATGAAATTCAAAAAATTAGAAATTGAGATTCAGATTCAGGTATTAATGGAAACTTATAATATTGATCTTCTTGAGAATATTCTTTGACCCAGATTTGGGTATCTACGATGGATTAATAGAAATCCATTATTGAAATCTCAAACCCAGATTATGGCATAAATAAGTAATAGTCTCGAAACCCAAATTCGGGTATTAATTGGTGAAATTCAGATATGAGAGACCTGAAACCTAGATTTGGGTATTAGTAGATGATGTTTAGAAATGAACGTCCTGAAACCTAGATTCGGGTATTAATAAGTGGAGTTCTGTTCTGCTCTTTGATGCTTGATCCCTTCAGGTCATTTATAGAAGTAATTTGACTAGTTGCCTACTGAGCTCGGATGTCTTAGTCCATAATTGGTTATGTCATTTCTTAGGCTTAAACATCTCAGTCTCTTATTTATTGAGCCTCGTCTTGGGCTTGGACATCTCAGTCTATTATTTGATTAGCCTCCTCTTAAGCTTGGACATCTTAGTCCATGATTTGAAGAGCCTTCTCTTGGGCTTGGACATCTTAGTCTATGATTTAAAGAGCCTTCTCTTGGGCTTAGACATCTTAGTCCATTATTGGATGAGCCACTTCTTGGGCTTGTACATCTTAGTACATTATTGAATGAGCCTCTTCGTGGGCTTGGACATCTTAGTCCATTGTTTGATGGCCTCTTCTTGGGCCTGGACATCTTAGTCCACTGTCCAGTGCTCTTGTTTAGCTCATTTTTGGAGGCTGGAACCTAGGACTTACCCAATCTCCCTCTAGGAGGCGCCTTGACATGGCTAGAAACAGAGTAAATGGCTTGTCCGGTGCTTTACTCTGGCCATCTTATGGCACAGATAAAGGCTTACTCCAACCTCCCTCCTATAGGCGCCCTACCCTGGCCATAACATGGTGCGGATAGAGGCTTGTTCAGTGCTTTATCTTGGCCATATTATGCCGCAGATAAAGGCTTACTCTGTCCTCCCTCCAAGAGGTGCCTTGACCTGACCAGAGGCGTGGCCAAGGGCTTTTCCGATGCTTTAACCTGGTCATCTTATGGCGTGGTTAAAGGCTTACTCCCTCCCTCCCTCCAAGAGGTGCTCTGCCCTGGCCATCTTGGTGCGGATAGAGGCTTTCTGCAATCTTAGGTAGTTTCCAAATATAATGAGCATTTCACCCCAATCCATATAGATTTTTCTTTGAAAAGTAACTCTTTATTGATTTTTCTCAAATTCTCTTTACAACTTCTTTGATCTTTCCTTGACGGAAGAAATTGATAATCACCCCCTCTTAGGCTCTGCAATGATTGGACTCCCTTCCGTTCATTATATGATTGTGACAGTAGGATCCTCTTAGATACCTTTCATGTTTGGGCCTCTTTTTCTATGATGGCAATAGTTAAGCTCATCCTTAGTAAGCAATTAGACATACTTTATGGATATTGTAAAGTTTCACTCTTTTGGAAGTCTAAGCTTGAAGCTTTATTCTTGAGGATGGTTTTTTGACTTTGTTCCTTGGCCTTGTAGTTTCACATTTCTCGATCGCTTTTATTTTTTCCACCCTTCGCAGTTTTTATGTTGGAAGCATTCTTGCAGTAGTTGGTTGCCATTTATATGCAAGGGCATTGTAGTCAGCAATTATTTCTTCTTCAAAGATTGTGCCTTTAAAATAATGCTGAATGGTTTTTCTCATTTAGTTGAATAAATTGTCACTTCCATTAGACCTTCTTCCTAAGGCAAAGATAGGGGTGCGACCAATATAAAAGGGGTTTAAGCTCCATTTCTCAGGATCGTACGATGTCGCTTTTTTCTTGTTTACGATTCTTAGAGCTTCTAGCCTTAGCAATTGCTCTTCATTTCGGTTGGAATCCTTGATGAGTTTTAAGGGGAATCTTTTCTCATGTGGTTCACAGGATCCGTGTTCAAATCTTACGATTCTTCTACCCATGATTAGACCAAAGTAGATGAACTTGAGATTGAGTCAAGTGGGGTTAGAGACAAGTAGTGTTGGGTGTTCAACCAAGGCGGAGGTTCGAACCCTCCTTCCAGCGCCAAAATGTTAATTAGAAATCTTGTCAACACCCCAAAGTAGAGTTTTTAGGATAAGGCCAATTCCTAGTGGTTTCTTTTAGAAGTATTGAGAAGGATGGAATGCATGTATTTACTTTGGTATCCTTTCGAAATAGGTTGTTGTAGAGAAAACTTGCTTAGGCCGACTTTTCGACTTAGTCGTAATAGTTATTTCCTTTCCTTATCAACCTTTAAATTTTGCTGAGATAACTAAGTTTTACCTTTGAAAGCTCTCCTTTTTGAATTTGAAGCGAAATCCAACTGGATGGTCTTTAGAATCACTGGATGAAGGTTGACTTAAAGGGTTTACATCCTTTCGTGGGCTTAACCTATTGAGTGACTTGGGCTTTTGTCAAGGTTCTGAGGTAGAGGTTTTAACCTTAACGAAAGCTGTGGATCTAACCGTCTTAGATTAGCATTAGTAATCTCAAGTCACAGTGATTTATAGATAGGTTTTGACCTTATCGAAAGTGGACTATGGTAAGGTTTCGACCTTGATGAAAGCAATAGCCCAGGGGAAGATTGCTTGAAGCATTTAACTGAAATTATTTAAATATGCAAGGTTTTGACTATGTCGGAAGGGTCCTTTCGATATAAGTGACACCTGAAACACAATGTTAAACCTGATAAAAACTTCAAATAATCTGTAAAATTAACAACTTCCCTTTCGCAAGCTAAAGATGTTTTTATTACTCAAAATCCCCAAATAAATTTAGAAATTAGGGTTTGCAACTCGTTTGATTAAGAAAATACAAGTTTAGAATGGAAATAATCGGATCTCTAAAACCTGACCCCTTGGGTCTTATTTATAGATGCAGGCCAGCACCTTTCGACCCTGATGCTTTTGACTTAGTCGAATGGCGGATGCTGAATGGGCTCTCGAATGCTTTTGACTTTGTCGAAAGGAACGACCGCACTTCTATTCTTTGTGTTGCCTTGTAAGGCTTTTGACTTTGTCAATGAGCTATGTTTAATGGCTTCGATGGTATTGAAATGCTGATGGTTTCGACACTATTGGTTGCTTCTGAACTCTTGTTTTTGACTTGTTGTGGGAATCTCCCTGAACAATAATGGCTTTGACCGGTTCGAAAGGCTTGGTATAGCTTTAGGAATGGGTTGCTCAAGCCAATACATGCCTTCGAATGATTTGAATAAAGGTGAAACCTTTAGCTTCGAAAGGTTTGGCACATATACAAAGAGACGTTCTTCATTGTTTTTGAAAGGTGTTGCTTTGACTCATTCAAAATGTCTTCATGCATATGGAATTAGCTAATCGAAAGGTGGTTGCTGGAGGCGGAAGGTTGCTTTCGACTCCTTTGAAAGCTAAGAACCTTCTGGATTTTGATTATAGCATCCTTTCGACACCTTCGAAAGGTTCTGATGCCTTCGAAATTTGGCTATAGCATCGCTTTGACTCTCTCGGAAGGTCCAACTAGAGTTTTTTTCCTTTTATTATTTTTTGCCTTTTGTTCAAACAGGTTTCAACTAAGTCGAAAGGAATTTTTAATAGTAACATTTGCCGCTGCCAACCCCCTTCCCCCCCTCCCCCCCGCGAAGGGATGCGCTTGACTTTCCAAGTCAACCGTGTCAAAACCCAAAAATTTCCCGCCTCTTGGTCTTCTTGCGTAAATCTGGGCTATCTATTTAAATCTGATCTAACGCCTTGTGGCTCTTGATGACTTTTCTTTTAGTACGCTCTTTCTTTCTTCTTCCTTATTTACTTGTAATCAAATTTTCGAGTATAGGTAAAAGAATCCAGAAATCCCCAAATTTTCTTTTTCTCCAATCAAAGAAGAAATCAAATCTAATCCGTAAGTCAAAATCCTTTTTGTTCCATGAATCTCCCTTTTTCTCTGTCCATTTTGGTGAATCTTAACTTTCTAGATCACTTAATCGAGATTTTGATTTTGAATTATACGAATTTTAACTTTCTAAAAGGGTGTTTGACTTGATTTTCTGATATTGTTTGATTTTTAAAATTTGATTTATCTGATAGATTTTTCCCAATTCAATTCCATGAATTGATGGGATTTGTTTCCCGTTTCAAATTTTATTTCAGTTTTTATGATTACTGCTACTTTTGAGAGAACTTGAATTTTCATCTTAAAACTTCTGAAACAGAAAATGATTCATTCATGTTCAAATCGTTTTCTTAACGGATTTGATTTATTTATTTAATAATTTTTTGAAATCCGGGATTTGTAGTCGGTTTTGGGGAAGAAACGGGCTTATGTTTTCTTCGTTCGGAAGCTTTGAGTTGTATATGTGAAAAATTGGTGCCAAAAAAAATATCTTTCTACCCCTTTAAATGGGATTAAGGCGGCAACAATGATTTCTGTTTCTTAGCCTCTTTTGATGGGGTCGAAAGGAATTGTAGTGCAAATTTGGCCAACTTTGTCGAAAGGTTGTAAAATAGGTCAGTCAACCCTTTCGAATCAAATCGTTTCGATCTTGTCGAAACCTTAGTGGTGATAAAAACCCTTTCTCTTTAGTATGCCTTCGAAACCATAATGCCCCTTCGAACCCATAATGCCCCTTCGAACCTTTCGAAATGTTTTGTGTTTAATAAGTCGACACCCTTTATAATCACCTTTTTCTTGCCTTGTTGGAACGTTCTAGGTTCATATGAACTTAACATAGGACCTTTTGAATCGATAATTATACAAGGTTTCGATGACAATCCTGTTTCACTTAGAAAATTTAAGTCATTGGTTTCGACTGTGTCGAAGGGAGTTGCTAACTTGTTTTTAGAATACTAGTTGTATATACTTTGCTCAAGTTTTTAAGTTAGCATTAACTGTTCGTTTTTAACTATCTAGCTCTTTATTGAGCTTCCGACGTTGTTGAAGAGTGTCAATAGGATACATATTCCAGCCATTCCTTTCGACCCTGTCGAAAGGTCGATGAATGTTCATATGTAAGCTTTTGACATCGTGAAAGATATTTGTTAAAGGTTAACCTTTCTTCCTCTTTCAGCTCAGATGAAAGCTTTATATCTTTGTTTTTTAACTTTAACATTCTTCCATGAAATTGAAGTTTCATATTTGGTGTAATACTCCACACCCCTTAATATATCCAAAAGGACACATTAAAAACCTGATGCGTTGTATGTATAACTAAAGCTAACATAGACTATGATTCGCAAGGCAAATATAGATAAAAACAACGGTGGATGTAGTCAAACTATATACCTGACTCGGAATATTTATGCTAAAACTATATTTTAAAACTGAAACTTTGACAAAATTTGTGTATAAACAATGTTAACATATAAATTGAATGGTGATGTAGTCAAGCTCATAACAAAAGTATGCAAAAACATCTACATGTAAACAAACAAAATGTTAAATAAATAACATACGCACTCATATTTTGATACGACGAAAAATTAATAGTCGGGATGAGCCCTAACCGGGCCTGATTTTATCAAAACCGTACCCGACCCGAATCGGCCTGAGTCGGGCTGGGGTAGTAAAAGGCAAAACATGTACCCGACCCGAATCGACCTGAGTCGGGCTTGGGTAGTAAAAGGTAAAACCTATACCCACATATTGGGCGGGTTCGGGTCGGGCTCGGGCCGAACCCTTACCATTGACAGGCCTACCCAAAAGGACACATTAAAAGGCGTGTGCATTATAGGTATAACTAAATCTAACAGAGACTAAGATTCACATGGAAAATATAGATAAAAACAGTGGAACTTAAAATAATAACTTAGTCAAAACAAAACTTCATAATTTCTTCATAAATAAGTCAAATTCCACATACAAATCAGAAAATCCAATGTGTCTCATGAAACAAAAATTCATAGCCTCAAAATTCAGAATACATAATACCCCTCATAATAAGCTAGTACATAGAAAGAACAGAAGCTAAAAATAAAAGAAGTACATAATAGAAGTCTCCTTCGTGAGAACTCCAAGCAGCAACAATCTACCGACTTCTCCCTTGATTGCCTATGGAGGGAAAAAAGAAAATAGAGGAGTGGGTCAGACTAAAAGTCTGATGAATGATAGTAATTACTGGAGTCTTTAAGCAAGATAAAAGTAATAGACTCTACAACAGTTCTAGCACAAATATGGATAAAGGAAATAGGAAAGGAATAAATGGAATTAAGTACGATTAAATATTGCTCATTTTATAAGATAAGTTAACTTTTATTGCTTGCACTCATCCTTGATTTGGACTTCTAATTAATCAATTACTACCATTTTTAGCATACGCGTGCCCTCGTCTTGCTTCAGGCTAATGTGAGACCACTGTTTTATCTTGTAAGGAACGCCATTTGGTATTGGCCTACTTTGATTTTTGTCTATTAACTTAGGTAAATTATTTAAATAAGCCTTCACATTTTCTTATCTGCCGATTTATTCAATGCGGGAATCCGACCTGCTCTTATGTAGGCATTTCTTTTTCCAGAGTGGGATCCGCAGCTCAAATTAAAGCTTGTCTACGATCCGTACTCGTTAATTTCGCTTAAGTCTTGAAATAAGCATTATTCTGTTCTTTTTCTTATTATAACCTACTTATAATCATGCTTATTACTTAACCCAAGGTCTAAGTATGAAAGTAAGCTTCTTTCATCTTTTACTGTTTTTAGTTATAATTTTAAGTTATAACTAGGTCAATCTTTTTAATTCAGTCCAATTAACGTCATAATTAGGCACAATTTCAGTCCTATTTCATTTATATTATAGTCATTGAAATTTACATCTTATATTTCATTATTTTTGTTTTCTTACAATTTATACATATTCGTGTTAATCCTGTTCTAATACATATGCAAAGAAGAAGGAATAAAAGAAAACTGAAAATAGAAGAAAATCCAAAGCATAGAAAGAAGATGTAAATAACGTATAAATAACAGTAAATAAACTAAAATACTGTAAACAAACTATAAATAAATGGAAGTGCTATAATTAATAGAAATAAACTAAAATTACTGAAAAGAATAGGTGAAAGGAAATAGACTGAAAATAGTTCTAAAAGCTGTAAATAAAGTACTTAAAAGGTTATTCCAAAAATCGTAGTCAAATTACAACTATTGAATCCCTATTATTTTAAATTACTTTAAGAAATTTTAAAATAATTACAATCACTCACCTCCGACCCTAAGCTCTTTCTGTGGTCTTCTCGGATCCATTTGGTGTTGTAAAATAATTTAATTAACATCGATTTTCTCGTTTGAATTTTTTTTTCCGTTTAGAGTCCTTCCTAGAAAGGTGAACCTAATTGGAGAAACATAGACTGAGAAAAAGTGTTAGATCTAGGGGTCTATTTATAGGGGTAGAAGTGGATCTTGGACCGTTGAATTTGGGATCGAATAGGATGCAATCACATCATAGGCTGAATAGGAGCCATCGAATGCAAAAATATAGGGACTGGATTAAAATAAAGAATGCAAAACACGTCACAATAGGCTCTGGAACGTTCGAACAAACGTTCGTTCGTCCGTAAATAACAGAGGCGGGTCGACCGAGCAGTCGACTGCCTTGGTGCTCAGGTCGACAGACCAATCGACCTGCCTATATATATATATTTGCTTATTTTGTTTATTTTATATCTTGGTCATATTTTCTCGGTTTCTGATGTTCTATATATGAAAATTGACCAGAAATTACTACGGACACAAAGGTGCAATTCCCGTGGCTCAATTTTGATAATTTTACAAGGTTATTTTATTATTTAGTTTATTAATGAATTAATTTATAAGGTTTACATTTGGTTTTGTGTTTAAGTTATTTCAATAGTTTTTACCATTTATTGAAAGAATGTTAAGTTCATAATAGACGGAAAATTTTAGCTGAAACGTTTCCACTTGGCAGAACCATGAGCTCCCCGAAGAAAATTGACGTCATTTCAAAGAACTTCTCGATATCTTCACAAGATGAGGTAAATGTCATCTTCAAAGACTTTGGTATTTCTGGTGTGGAAGCCATCCCACCTTAGGTTTCTACTCATATATTGTTTCCTGCCTCCTTTGGATTTGATGCACTCCTCTGTCTAATTGCTCCTTCACGTACATTCTGTTTGGAACATACAAACATTCAATTGTATATAAATTATATTCAGATTTCAGAGATTATGATAGAATAAAAATAAAAAAACATGTATATATGTGTATGCATGTATAATAACCAATTATCTTTTTCCCTTGGATTTGAATTCTTGAACCTAATTGAGGAAGAAGACAGATGGAGTTTTGCTAGTATTTAAAATATTTTGTGATTAAAAGTGAGGTGGCTAGCCTCTTAGTTATAGTGGTTAGAATGCACCAGAACCAAAGGATTTAAGTTAGTTTAAAATAATATAATCCAGGTCATTCATGACCAAACCATACCCTAGCCACTTTACAAGCACCAGGAAATTGCTTGCACTTAAGCGATCGACCAGTCAAGGTAAGGGGGTCAACCGATCCTTAATTTTGAAACGTGAATTTATTGCTACCTTTACTTCGTTTATTTATTTCCTTTCTATTTCTCTAACGTTAATGTTTACAATAAGATTACTTCACTATTAAAATCATTTATTACGTTTTTAAGTTTAACCATTAACATTTAATTTTATTCAAATTATTTTAAATTTGAAAACTTCTAATGCCAGTCACTTTTTTGTTTAAACTCCGATTATGGACTTTATATATGAAAGCTGATCAGAAAATCGCCACGAATACAATGGTCTAACTTTCGTGGCCAAGTTTCAAAATTTATGATATTTCCATTTTTAGCCTTATTCTAAATTGATTAATTCTTATTAATTTTATGAGATGTTACATTCCACCCCACTTAAGTAGGATTTCATCTTCGAAATTCCAAAAGGGTATATAGTGTGACGCGCAGTCTGCAACCATGTGATACAACCTAGTTATCTACACAATCATCCACTCAATCAAAAATACAATGCGTTTATATATGCAACATAGTATAGGTGGGCTTAATCCTAGCGTGAATGTTGGACTGTGACATATAAGCATATATGTAGCATCCTAAAATGCATAAGATTATATATGAGTGAAATAATAATAATAAAAGTGTGGCAACCATCCCCACCATCTAATCTAGCAACCACGGTGCAATCAAAAACCTAAATTTTGAAGAGAGACGGTTTACCAGAGAAAATGTCGAGATGAGAATGCATCATCTTCTCTTTGGTTTCCCATGTGCTTTCTGCTAGGTTACCTCCCCATTGTACTCGGAATTGCCTAATTTCTTTGTTACAAAGCTTCTTGGTTATATGCTCTACTACGTGTGCGGGGCATAGTGTGCTATCTTCTTCATCTCAATATCTGCTAACTGATTAGGCTCTACTATGGTGGTAGTGTTGTGTAGACATTTCATCAAGTGTGAAACATGAAAGACGTCATGGACTCTCGCTAACTTATGTGGAAGTGCTACTCGGTATGCAAGTTTCCCACCCTTCCCAAAATCTAGAAAGGCCTAACAAAACTCGATGCCAACTTTCCCGATGTACCGGGCCTCATAACCTTCTTAAGTGTGAAAAGCTTAACAAATGTCATGTCCCCAACCGAAAACTCCAACTCCTTCCACCATCAGTCAGCATAGGACATCTGACGGTCTTGTTAGGCCTTCATTCGTTACTTAATCATCTCTATCTTTTCTGAGGTCTCTCGGATCAAATCTAGTCCAAATATAAGGCTTCAAATGATGCCATGCGATCGTCGCTTGTTAACTATTATTGTATGCGAACTCTACGAATGTCCTCCAAAATCGATGATGCAAGCTCTCAATAAATCTTTCAAAATCCTATTTACCCTTTCCATCTAACCGTCAGTCTGTGGATAAGCGGTGCTAAAATTCAACATCGTCTATAAAGCTGGCTGCAAACTCCTCCAAAGTTCGCTAGTGAATAAGAGATCTCTATCACTAACAATGTTGATCGTTGCTTTATGCAGTCGTACTACTTGCTTGATAGAGATTTGCGCCGGAGATGTTAATGTCCTAATACTCCTTATGGGAATAAAGTGGGCACTTTTAGTGGGTATATTTACTATAATCCAAATATCTACATTGCACTTTAACTCTAGGGCAATCCATCTATAAAGTATGTCGATATATGCTTCCACTTCCAAGTCAATACCTGTAATGGCAATAACAACCCTCCAGGCTTCCCTTGTTCCATGTAATGACCCGATTTTTCGACGCCCGAATATCGACATTTATACGTCCACTGTATCAAATGTCCCACAGTCGAATGTCGGAAAACCAAACCGTTAGGGTTAAAGAAGAAGAAGATAGAAGAGAAACAGAAACAACAACAGAATCTCACATTTCGCAGCGGAACAATATATAATAGATAAATGAATATCTTTTAAATCAAAGACTCATCACTGTTAATAGAATACAACATCAGAGTTTACAACGACATCATACATCACTGATAGTTATTATTACTTGACTATATGAAAACTGATTTGCACTAACCATACGCAACAGACACTACATAGTATAGATAATACTTCTCGCCATCTAGCTTACCTCCAAATCTACACAGCAATCTATCCAGATCCAATTGATAACCTGACTCTAGGCTGCCCGTGTGGAAAATTATGGGCACCCAGAGTTTATAAAGGGAACAATAAACTCCAGGTCAGTCATGGGACTGGTGTAAGATCTTAAAATAGTTATTCTTTTACAAAAGAAAACAAAAGATTTTAAAAGAAATCTGCAATGCTTTTTGGAAAATGAAACTACCATAAGGCCTCCCGCCACACACACAATGCAAACACAGAATTGGAGGAGATTTCTCCTTATGATAGTCAAACATGCTTAATACGCAAAATCCTTTCGATATTATTATTAGTGCATAATACAGAAAACATTTCGAAAGTATAATATTAATCTTAGCCAGCATAGGCATTTCACACTTATGCCTACCATAGCTACCATGTTCAATAGCAGGTTACCACCACATTCCATGGCAGGTTATACAACTAAGACCGTGCAGGGCGTGTATTGTTTCTTTCGATTTCCAACAAAAGGTCAGTCTAAGAAACTTCCTACTGCCACATGGGTACGCCTCTGGAGGGATGCCCCGAGAACCTAACCGGATCTCTGCCAACACAAGGCCGGGTTATATCTACAAAAATAGGTAACTACTGACACGAGTATGCCATCCCTCGGTTGTAAACAATCTTTATCCGAGGATCCTCAACAACAACAATCACAAGGTAATATATATTTGCGATATCCACATAAGTTAAATATCTGGGCTCCATACCGTGATACCACTTCTATCCAGAGGGAAATGCACATACCCTAAGGGGCGCTACCCCCTATAACCTTGCTGCATTCTTCCCGTTTTAACCATTCTGGGGTGTGAGGTCCGACGAAGTCTCGTCCACAAAGCTATGCTTTTCACAAAAGCCATGCTTTGATTAACAAATGATCAGCAGCATTTCGTATGCCACATTACCGAATTGGGAATGTATCACTAGTAACCATCAACTACATAACCTCTGAGCTCGTACATCTCAGAGAAGGGTGTTAAGCTAAGAGAATAAATTCTCCGCCACCAACAGAAATGTATTTGATAGAAACCAGCTTTACATCTCAAAGTTTAACGCCAGATATACATCCATACAAGTCCATTCCGGGATCGAATGGAACCGAAGACACTTTAAAAGAAGCCCTTGCAAATTCGGATATTCACTAATCACGTCCGGAATCCCCATCACAAAGGGTGATAAAATCTCTATACCGGAGCAACTCGGTGTATAGACATTCGACAGGTAACCCTTTCGCTTTCGAAAATACCCGGTCTTCAATACCATCTTCAAATGCAATCCCATTTCGACGAATTGTTATTCGGAGTGGGTTTTATAACATAAGGTCCTCTCCCGGCTAATCCGAATAACGAGTGCTTATTTTAAAAATAAGTGTTTATTTCAGTTCTCAAACAAATCACAACAGTTTCCACGTTGATCTTTTAAACAAAAGATCTATCACAATCACAAAGGTTCGATGTGGTTTTCGAATATCCATCTGGAATCCGACTCCCGGTCGCATCGAAATTCAAATGCCATAAAAAAATCAATATTTATAGTCGGTTATTTAACAATCAATCATCATTCACAAAAATCGCTGGATTTCAAATAATTTTCCCAAATCATTTATTTCCAAAATATGTTCGCAAGATATACTTTTAACACTTTAATATTTTGAAAAAAAATTCAATCACTATTCACATTTCAATCCTTTGGAAACAAATTTTCAAATCATTTTCCTTACGCGGAATATATTTCCAAATATTTATTCATTTCCACTAAAACTCTGCCGAGTTAAAATAATTCAAATCACTTATCCAAAATATTCTTGGAACATTTAAAATAAAACTATCTTAAATACTTACTTAAATATTGGTTCTGAAATCATTATACTAATTATCATATATAAGACTTCAAGTCCAAATTAATTTTAAAATAAAATTAGTAGATAGAGTATAAATATTTGAATAACTATTTTCTAAAACAATTATCAATTAAGTCTTTAAATAATCACTTGTATAATTTACTAAATAAATCTTTACTCTAAAGATTTTCAAAATAACTTAAGAATATAATTTCTCCAAAATATTCTTTTAAAACCAACTTTAGAACTTTTAATTTATACTTTAAAAGCTACTTTCAAAACATACTCGGCTTTTCAGGGAAAGTACACTTTCACTTCAAAATGGTCCATTCAAACCAATTAATAAACCCTTCTCGATTTATTTCAATTTACATTTCAAATCTGTAAATTCATTTCCACACTTTAAAAATAAACCAATATTTATTTTTAAACAATTTTCCTTTTCTTTACAAATTCCCGTTGTGAATTTACATTTCCAAATATCAACTGATATACGAATTTTAAATCGATTTCCAAATTTCACCTTCAAACCAAATCAAATCCCAAATTGATTTCCAATTTATTTCAAACGCAAAATCAAATTCCAATTTGATTTCCCAAATTAATTTTCAAATACCAAATCAATTTCAAAATTATTTCCCAAATTAATTTGCAAATATCAAATCAATTTCAAATTTGATTTCCCAAATTAATTTTCAATCGCTAAGATCAATTTCCAAATGGATTTCCCAAAGAATTATTTCAAAACACCAAATCAATTTCAAAGTGATTTCCCAATTTATTTCCAAAATACCGACCCAAATTTCCAAATCGATCCCTAAGATTTATTTTAACTCCAAATTAATTCCCAAATAGATTTCTAAAATTAATTTCAACTCCAAACTAAATTTCAAATTAATTTCTAAATTCATTTCCTTTTGAAATAAATTCCTTTATCTCTTTCAAATATTTAAAAATCTGTATCTTAAATAAATTCTTCAACTATTAAACAACATTACTCGAAATTCCTTTATTAAAATATTTTCCCATATTCTTTTGGAATTAATTCGATCGAATTATAAAAATCAACTTTAATACTTTAATTGTAACGGTCTAGGCTTTTCTGCTTTGATTTCCAAAAATCCAATTTCATATTTCTGGTATCCTACAATACCAAAAATATATTCGGCTAATTTTTTAGCCTTCAATGGCTTCAATCACAAATAGTCACACACAGATTATAAAAAAATCAGCACAAAATTTTGAAAACAAATAAAATATTTTGAGAAATCCAGTTGGATCCCTCCAACCTGTTTCCCTGCATCCACAGACGTTAGCATAACAATTAAATACCAATTCCACTTCAAGGTGGAATATCGCGGTGGGATTAATATTATATCATCCGCTATTATGCGGCGCATAGGGTCACATCCGCTATATAATGCGGGAAATCAACCACTCCAAATACATATATAATACCAATTCCACTTCGAGGTGGAATATCGCGGTATATGGGTTTAAAGATAATAACCTCCGCTATTATGCGGCGCATAGGGTCTAAACTAATATAACTAATAATAAATCAATCATCCAAGCACAATCAATTTTAAATCTAACTGTTCAAAATTTAAATCAGAAAAATATTTGATTGAGTGAGAAGATCTCACCTTTGCCTATGCATGCAAATTCATTTCCGATCCAGTTCGTTTCTTCATGTTTTCAGACCTTGTATAGACATTTATACAATTTATTAATATTCTAAATAATCGAACAATCAAATTCATATTGGATAAATTTAATTAACCAATGATTTAGTTTAAACTAATACTTTTAGTTTTAAACAAATTTCCTTTTAACAAATATATTTAACTAAAATTAAATTTAAAACTAAATTTCCTTTAATAAAATATTTTTATAATGACAGAAATTAAATGAACCATTTAAACAAATTAATTCCTCTAATTGAATAATTTATCTCTATTTCATAGTTTTAATTATCTAAGTATTTAATTTAAAAATAATTTTTCATTTAATAACTTAGTTAGCTAATGAATTTTTATTTTAAACAAACCATTAAATTTTAAACAAATTTTCATTTTAATATTTTTAACAACAAAAAAAAATAAAAAAAATTAATTAAATAAGTTTACTAAGAAATTTACCATAGTACTACTATATTTCTCTATTGGACTATATATATGTACTTATAAAATAATTACTGCTTTAAAAATAAAATTCCTTCTTACTATAGATTTATATATTGTAAATATATTTTAAAATTTTCCAACATGCATACATACATTATGCATTAAATAAAATTTCATGTAATGTACAAATTTTTTTTCTAACCTGAAAATAACAACACTTATTTCCTTTACTGTATATATATGTATTCTTTATACTAAAATCAATTACCCTAAATTTTTAGAAAACATAAATTAATTAGAGGAAATTACCTACTGCCTTCTCCTTGCGACAACCTCCTTATTTGCGAACGACTGCCCCACAACCAACCTCGCCGACCAGAGCGCCGATCCTCCAAACCTTAGCCCGCTCCTTAACAAGCAGATCCCCAGAACTAATGTCGCGACTCAACTCGAGCCTTTGCCCATCTGCTCATCGCCACCATGCGCACTCGAGACCAAGGACAACGCGACCACAGCGCTTGCTCATTCCATTCGAACGAACCCTAGCTTTTAGCATCGTCGCATTCCTCGATTCGCCATGAACCCAAACCCCAAGCTTCGACTTCGATTTCAATTTGATACTAGGCAGAGGGAAAATTCGAGTCAATTTGGAATTAAGAGAGAGAGAGTGACCCGAGCTAAATTTAAATCGAATTTGGCCATGATTTTTTCGATTTTGAGATGTAAGGTTTTTGATTTTAGAATTTGGTTACCGCAACTATTGTTTTATTTATTTTATTTTTTCATTTTGATTTCTGTTTGTTTTTTTCTCTTTTAAAAGAAAATGCTCGGTAATGATAAAACAAAGGAGACGCGTGTACACTTACGAACGACATGTGCAAACATTTCTTATACGTGTCTATTTGCCCAATATATGTGAACATATAAAATTTAAATTAAATTTAAATTCAAACTGCTCCAATAAACGTAACACAAAACCTTGATCTCCAATCGAGGCATGCCGCTAGGAGTTCATAATGTTAAACCCCTATTCCGGACACACTGGGAAAGGTTCTGGGTCCAAACTTGATCGTATGGAGAAGATAGTTTTTTGAACTAGTTAAAATATCGAACTTTCGATTTAAATTTCAGCGCGTTTGCTTATCGTACGGCCAAACGATCACTCCAAACACTACGAAAATTGAAATCCGATAATAATACAATATTACGGATCCAATAGAACTTGTTTCGTCTAATTCCAAGACTGTGCCTCAAAAGGCTATTTTTAAATATCGATTTAAATGATATAATTTCAAACTGAACAAAATAGTTCCAAATTCAATTCTGAAGCTTTCATTATCTTTACTATTATCAATATGAATCTCCTAAGCCATCAAATTATTTTTAATAGGCTCAAAATTGAAGATTTACAATTTTACCCAAATTTCTATAATTAAATTTGATAATTAAATTACCAAATTCATTCTGATATCTGAAATTCAAGTCAGACTATCTTTCAAACATTTAAAATCATTTAATATTTCAATTTCGAATGTTCAAAATTTCTGGGTCGTCACGTCCTTCCCTCCTTAAAAGAATTTTGTCCCGAAATTACAAGTTAAGAAGAACGATCCTTAACCCATTTGCTATCTTTCCAAAACTAAACAGTTTTATCAACTTACCAAAACAAATCTTTTTATTAGAGACCCACTACCATTTCATCTAACTTTCCAAAATTAATTGTAAGTTCCAAGCAACATTGTTTTCTTTAACAATTCAAATTTAAATTTAAATTCAAACTTTAAATTTTCAAAATTTTTCTAACTCCCTAAATTTTCGAAAAATTTCGCCAGCATCTCCTTTGCGCGGCTAGCTCGGTACGACTACAAAAATGGCACCACGGCCCTTGGATTTCAAAAGGAAAAGAAAATGCCAAGTGGCTGGGCAAGAAAATCATCAAATTTCATACAGAAATTCAAACACATACATTTTTGTCGAGCAATTCAAATTTTATCTTCGAAATCAAAATCCCAATTCCATTTCCTTTAATACACCTGTATATCCTGCTAGCCATAATATCCAATTACAACATTCAAATATCATTTTGCACATTCCATTACAAAATTTTCAATATATACTTCTTATACCATTTTTACTTCACTATTGAAGTTATATATCCATTTTCATTCAATCTTGCATTTTCACTTTCATTTGAATTCAATTTACAATTTCAATTCTATTTGGATTCAATTTACCTTTTGAATGTTGAATTTATCAATTATCTTTCATTCACAATTGATTCATATCACTATTTTAACTTAGTTTCATTTACTAATTCATTACAAATTCCATTTCATTTTATTTCACACAATTCAAATTGGTTCAATATTCGGTTTCAATTCCAGTTTTATTCTCCTATTCATTCCCAAATTATTTTCAATTCACTATTTTGGTTTATACCCACTTATATTAAACTGGATTTCCAATTCTATATGAATTCAATTCACCTTTCATTTACAATTATCGAATTCAATTCTTTTCAAACCAAATTAATTTGTCATTTCTTCAATTAGTTTCACTTATTAATTTCATTTCAATACTTTGCTTTGTCTATCACAAATTTAATTCAATTCCAATCCCAGTTCTATTTACTTATAAATTCGAAATGAATTTCAACATTTAATTTCACTTTCTTGCATTTCAATTTCATTTTTGAATCCATATCATCATTTTATTTGACTTATTTTTTTTCAATCTCAATTCTTTTATTAAATTTTCATTTTTAATTCCACTTGATTTAAATTTTTCCTTCCAACTTATTTTGTTTCTATATTTTTGCCTTTTCCTAACTTCTCATTAAGTTAGATTTTACTTTAACAACTATAAACTTTACAAGCTATCAAATTTAATGATATTCCATAAATATTTTATATAACATTCCAAAGTCTTTTCAATCTTTTAAAAATCATTTTTGAAAGCAATTCAAATTATTTTTTGAATTCAAAAATCCAAACCAGTTTTGCAAACAACTTTCATTTAAAACAATTTGGCAGCAATCCCTCTTTTGGAAACCCAAAAATGAACAACGATGATGCTGCAATCATCACCGAAGTTATTTTCCAGCGACCGAAAAGAGTTTAGAGCTTTTATCCCTTCAAAAACATTTTCCAAACCTTTGAAAATCATTTCCAAACTTAATGGAATTTAATTTCCAAAATTCCAAATCCTTTCAAAAACGTTTCCAAAAACTTCTCTGGAATTCTATTTCTAATTATAAATCACATTTATAATTTACATTCTCAAATTTCATTTGTATATGGATTTTATTTCTAAACTTTTGATTATGATTCCCATTTCTTATTCAATTTCAATGAAAATAATTTAATATTATCACTTCTTAACAAACAATCAACCATATACTATAATAATTTACAAAAATAATTATTTCCTTTTATATACAAAATAGTTTTGGGTAAAATTATTTAATTTACCCTAATTTAAAACAACATCGTGTCGGATTGTTCTGTATGAGTGTTTAGAGATCCCTATCGATAGAGTTGTACGGACTATACCGACTAGAATCCATATACCACTCAACAAACCAATCATCACAATATAAAACAATTTTTTGTATTCACTAACAAATACGCGCTCATATCTATTAATACACTCAAACTCATTCTAGAGTACTACTGACTCTATCTCTAATGAGTAACACCCAACAGAGCCAAGGTTGTCGCTTAACCAATTGCTCTGATACCAAATTTGCAACGACCCGATTTTTCGAAGCCCGAAAGTCGACATTTATACGTCCACTGTATCAAATGTCACACAGTCAAATGCCGAAAAACCGAACCGTTAGGGTTAAAGAAGAAGAAGATAGAAGAAAAATCCAAACAACAACAGAACCTCACATTTCGCAGCGGAACAATATATAATATATAAATGAATAATCTTTAAATCAAAGACTCGTCACTGTTAATACAATACAACATCAGAGTTTACAACGACATCGTACATCACTGACAGTTATTATAACCTATATGAAAACTGATTTGTACTAACCATACGCAACAGACACTACATAGTATAGATAATACGTCTCGCCATCCAGCTTGCCTCCAAATCTCCACAGCAGTCTATCCAGATCCAATTGATAACCTGACTCTAGGCTGCCCGTGTGGAAAATTATGGGCACCCAGAGTTTAGAAAGGGAACAATAAACTCCAGGTCAGTTATGGGACTGGTGTGAGATCTTAAAACAGTTATTCTTTTACAAAAGAAAATAAAAGATTTTAAAAGAAATCCATAATGCTTTTTGGAAAATGAAACTACCATAAGGCCTCCCGCCACACACACAATGCAAACGCAGAATTGGAGGAGATTTCTCCTTATGATAGTCAAACATGCTTAATACGCAAAATCCTTTCGATATTATTATTAGTGCATAGTGCAGAAAACATTTCGAAAGTATAATATTAATCTTAGCCAGCATAGGCATTTCGCACTTATGCCTACTATAGCTACCATGTTCAATAGCAGGTTACCGCTACATTCCATGGCAGGTTATACAACTAAAACCGTACAGGGCGCGTATTGTTTCTTTGGATTTCCAACAAATGGTCAGGCTAAGAAACTTTCTTCTGCCACATGGGTAAGCCTTTGGAGGGACGCCTCGAGAACCTAACCGGATCTCTGCTAACACAAGGCTCGGTTACGTCTGCAAAAATAGGACTGACACGAGTATGCCATCCCCCGGTTGTAAACAACCTTTATCCGAGGATCCTCAACAACAACAATCACAAAGTAATATATATTTGCGATATCCACATAAGTTAAATATCTGGGCTCCATACCATGATATCACTTCTATCCAGAAGGAAATGCACACGCCCTAAGGGGCGCTACCCCCTATAACCTTGCTGCATTTTTCCTGTTTCGACCATTCTGGGGTGTGAGGTCCGACGAAGTCCCGTCCACAAAGCTACGCTTTTCACAAAAGCCATGGTTTGATCAACAAATGATCAGCAACACTTCGTATGTCACATTACCAAATTGGGAATGTATCACTAGTAACCATCAACTATATAACCTTTGAGCTTGTTCGTCTCAGAGAAGGGTGTTAAGCGAAGAGAATAAATTCTCCGCCACCAATAGAAATGTATTTAATAGAAACCAGCTTTACATCTCAAAGTGTAACGTCAGACATACATCCATACAAGTCCGTTCCGGGATCGAACGGAACCGAAGGCACTTCAAAACAAGCCCTTGAAAATCTGGATGTTCACTAATCACGTCCGGAATCCCCATCACAAAGGGTGATAAAATCTCTATACCGGAGCAACCCGGTGCAGAGACATATGAAAGGTAATCCTTTCGCTTTCGAAAATACCCGGTCTTCAATACCATCTTCAAATGCAATCCTATTTGGTCGAATTGTTATTCGAAGTGGGTTTTATGACACAAGGTCCTCTCCCGGCTAATACGAATAACGAGCGCTTATTTTAAAAATAAGTGTTCATTTCAGTTCTCAAACAAATCACAACAATTTCCAAGTTGATCTTTTAAACAAAAGATCCATCACAATCACAAAGGTTCGATGTGGTTTTCGAATATCCATCTGGAATCCGACTCCCGATCGCATCGAAATTCAAATGCCATAAAAAAATTAATATTGATAGTCGGTTGTTTAACTATCAATCATCATTCACAACAATTGTTGAATTTAAAATAATTTTCCCAAATCATCTATTTCCAAAATATGTTCGCAAGATATACTTTTAACACTTTAATATTTTTGAAAACAAATTTCAATCACTATTCACATTTCAATCCTTTGGAAACAAATTTTCAAATCGTTTTCCTTACGCGGAATATATTTCCAAATATTTATTCATTTCCACTGAAACTCTGCCGAGTTAAAATAATTCAAATCACTTATCCAAAATATTATTGGAACATTTAAAATAAAACCATCTTAAATACTTACTTAAATACTGGTTATGAAATCATTATACTAATTATCACATATAAGACTTCAAGTCTAAAATAATTTTAAAATAAAATTAGTAGATAGAGTATAAATATTTAAATAACTATTTTCTAAAACAATTATTAATTAAGTCTTTAAATAATCAGTTCTATAATTTACTAAATAAATCTTTACTCTAAAGATTTTCAAAATAACTTAAGAAAATAATTTTCTCCAAAATATTCTTTTAAAACCAACTTAGAACTTTTAATTTATACTTTAAAAGCTACTTTCAAAACATACTTGGCTTTTCAGGGAAAGTATACTTTCACTTCAAAATGGTCCATTCAAACCAATTAATAAACCCTTCTCGATTTATTTCAATTTACATTTCAAATCTGTAAATTCCTTTCCACACTTTAAAAATAAACCAATATTTATTTTTAAACAACATCCCTTTTCTTTACAAATTCCCGTTGTGAATTTACATTTCCAAATATCGACTGATATACGAATTTTAAATCGATTTCCAAATTTCGCCTTCAAACCAAATCAAATCCCAAATTGATTTCCAATTTATTTCAAACACAAAATCAAATTCCAATTTGATTTCCCAAATTAATTTTTAAATATCAAATCAATTTCAAATTTATTTCCCGAATTAATTTTCAAATATCAAATCAATTTCAAATTTAATTTTCCAAATTAATTTTCAATCACTAAGATCAATTTCCAAATGGATTTCCCAAAGAATTATTTCGAAACACCAAATCAATTTCAAACTGGTTTCCCAATTTATTTCCTAAACACCAACCCAAATTTCCAAATCGATTCCTATGATTTATTTTAACTCCAAATTAATTCCCAAATCGATTTCTAAAATTAATTTCAACTCCAAACTAAATTTCAAATTCATTTCCTTTTGAAATAAATTCCTTTTTCTCTTTCAAATATTTAAAAATCCGTATCTTAAATAAATTCTTCAACTATTAAACAACATTACTCGAAATTCCTTTATTAAAATATTTTCCCATATTTTTTTTGTAATTAACTCGATCGGATTATAAAAATCAACTTTAATACTTTAATTGTAACGGTCTAGGCTTTTCTACTTTGATTCTCAAAAATCCAATTTCATATTTTTGGTATCCTACGATGCCAAAAATATATTCGGCTAAATTTTTTAGCCTTCAATGGCTTCAATCACAAATAGTCACACACAGATTATAAAAAAATCAGCACAAAATTTTGAAAACAAATCAAATTTTTTTGAGGAATCTAGTTGGATCCCTCCAACCTGTTTCCCTGCATCCACAGACGTTAGCACAACAATTAAATACCAATTCCACTTCAAGGTGGAATATCACGGTATATGGGATTAATATTATATCAACCGCTATTATGCGGCGCATAGGGTCTCATCCGCTATATAATGCGAGAAATCAACAACTTCAAATACATATATAATACCAATTCCACTTCGAGGTGGAATATCGCGGTATATGGGTTTAAAGATAATAACCTCCGCTATTATGTAGCGCATAGGGTCTAAACTGATATAACTAATAATAAATCAATCATCCAAGCACAATCAATTTTAAATCTAACTGTTCAAAATTTAAATCAGAAAAATATTTGATTGAGTGAGAAGATCTCACCTTTGCCTATGCATGCAAATTCATTTCCGATCCAGTTCGTTTCTTCATGTTTTTAGACCTTGTATAGACAATTATACAATTTATTAATATTCGAAATAATCGAACAATCAAATTCATATTGGATAAATTTAATTAACCAATGATTTAGTTTAAACTAATACTTTTAATTTTAAACAAATTTCCTTTTAACAAATTTATTTAACTAAAATTAAATTTAAAACTAAATTTCCTTGAATAAAATATTTTTATAATGACAAAAATTAAATGAACCATTTAAACGAATTAATTCCTCTAATCAAATAATTTATCTCCATTTCATAGTTTTAATTATCCTACTATTTAATTCAAAAATAAATTTTCATTTAATAACTTAGTTAACTAATGAATTTTTATTTTAAACAAACCATTGAATTTTAAACAAATTTTCCTTTTAATATTTTTAGCAAAAAATAAATAATAATTAAATAATTTTACTAACAAATTTACCGCAGTACTACTTTATTTCTCTATTGGACTATATATATGTACTTATAAAATAATTACAGCTTTAAAAATAAAATTCCTTCTTACTATAGATTTATATATTGTAAATATATTTTAAAATTTCCCAACATGCATACATACATTATGCATTAAATAAAATTTCTTTTACTGTACAATTTTTTTTTCTAACTTGAAAATAACAACACTGATTTCCTTTACTGTATATATATGTATTCTTTATACTAAAATCAATTACCCTAAATTTTTAGCAAACATAAATTAATTAGAGGAAATTACCTACTGCCTTCTCCTTGCGACAGCCTCCTTATTTGCGAACGACTTCCCCACAACCAACCTCGCCGACCAGAGCGCCGATCCTCCAAACCTTAGGCCGCTCCTTAACAAGCAGATCCCCAGAACTAATGTCGCGACTCAACTCGAGCCTTTGGCCATCTGCTCATCGCCACCATGCGCACTTGAGACCAAGAACAACGTGACCACAGTGCTTCCTCATTCCATTCGAACGAACCCTAGCTTTTAGCATCGCCTCGTTCCTCGATTCGCCATGAACCCAAACCCCAAGCTTCGACTTTGATTTCAATTTGATACTAGGCAGAGGGAAAATTTGATTCAATTTGGAATTAAGAGAGAGAGTGACCCGAGCTAAATTTAAATCGAATTCGGCCATGATTTTTTCGATTTTGAGATGTAAGATTTTTTATTTTAGAATTTGGTTACCGCGGCTATTGTTTTATTTATTTTATTTTTTCATTTTGATTTCTGTTTGTTTTTTTCCTCTTTTAAAAGAAAATGCTCGGTAATGATAAAACAAAGGAGACGCATGTACACTTACGAACGACATGTGCAAACATTTCCTATACGTGTCTATTTGCCCAATATATATGAATATATAAAATTTAAATTAAATTTAAATTCAAACTGCTCCAATAAACGTAACACAAAATCTCGAT
Source organism: Allium cepa (assembly GCA_030765085.1). NCBI lineage: Eukaryota > Viridiplantae > Streptophyta > Magnoliopsida > Asparagales > Amaryllidaceae > Allium > Allium cepa. The sequence goes on from CM060941.1 coordinate 605,211,211, forward strand.
CTCCAATCGAGGCATGCGGCTAGGCGTTTATAATGTTAAACCCCTATTCCAGACACACTGGAAAAGGTTCTGGGTCCAAACTTGATCGTATGGAGAAGATGGCCTTTTGAACTAGTTAAAATATTGAATTTTCGATTTAAGTTTCAGCGCGTTTGCTTTTCGTACGGCCAAACAATCACTCCAAACACTACGAAAATTGAAATTTGATAATAATACAATATTACGGATCCAATAAAACTTGTTTCGTCGAATTCCGAGACTGTGCCTCGGAAGGCTATTTTTAAATATCGATTTAAACGATATAATTTCAAACTGAACAATATAGTTTCAAATTCAATTCTAAAGCTTTCATTATCTTCAGTATTATCAATATGAATCTCCTAAGCCATCAAATTATTTTTAACAGGCTCAAAATTGAAGATTTACAATTTTACCCAAATTTCTATAATTAAATTTGATAATTAAATTGCCAAATTCATTCTAATATCTGAAATTCAAGTCAGACTATCTTTCAAACATTTAAAATCATTTAAATATTTCAATTTCGAATGTTCAAAATTTCTAAGTCATCACATTCCACCTTTATCTTTTAGCACATCAGACACCTAGAGACATATTCCGCTAACCTTTTTCTTCATCCTCGGCCAATAGAAAATCTGATTCATATCCCTATGCATTTTATCTCCACCGGGGTGCTAGAACTTCCTATAAAACTTCCTCCACTATTAGAACACATAGGTGTTTATCTCTCATTAACCATCTCCTTTTGTCTATTGCATATCTACCAACATGAGGGATATGTCATCTACTTAGCTTGACCAAAAATCAACTATTATCGCATCTTTCTTTTGCTCTTTCCCGTTGCGGTCCATTAATGCTGGCTTAACTTTCATCTCTACCTAATAGCCTAGAGTGGATTATGATGGCGGTTGGAAATTTGAATTTAAAGAGAAACTCCAACTGCCTCAACTCATCTACAACACTTAGAGTAGCATGACTCCGGCTAAGGGCGTCGGGAACAACATTCCCTTTTTCAGGGTTATACAATATCTCGAAGTTTTATGATGCTATAAACTCCATCCTCTGATATTGCCTAAGATTCAACTCCTTTTGCGAAAACATATATTTAAGGGATTTTTGGTCGGTGATTAACTCAAACCTTTCTTCTAAAAGATTGTTCCTCCATATCTTCAAAGCAATGATGATACCACGAACTCTAAATCGTGAGTTGGGTATCTCTTCTCAAGGTCCTTCAACTACCTACTTGCATAGGCTATTACTCTACCTTCTTGCATAAGAATGGCTCCTAACCCCATACCGCATGCGCCAATAAAAATTGTGAAAGGCTCTGTCCCGTCGAACATGGTAAGTATTGGAACACTAGTCATCGTCTCCTTTAGCTCTGGAATGCTTCTGCATTCTCATCCCATGCAAAAGATAATTATTTTCTTGGTTAACCGAGTCAGTAGGACCACTATCTTTGCAAAGTCATTAATGAATTTCCTATCATAACCTACCAACCTACGAAAACTCCTAGCTTCCATGGTGTTCTTTGGTATCTTCTAGTCTTGAATAGCTTCCATCTTCATAGGTTCAACGGACAATCCTTTCCCAAAGAGAATATGACAAAGAAATCCCACCTCCTTCTTCCAAAAGTGGCATTTTTAGAATTTGGCTTTTAGTTGGTGCCTTATCATGGTCCCTAGCACTTCTCTTATGTGATTTTCATGCTCACCTTCACTTTTAGAGAATACTAGGATATCATCCACAAATACTATGATGAAATTATTTAGTTGTCCTCTAAAGACTCCACTCGTTAAATTTACAAAGAACGCAAGGGAATTCATCAACTCAAAAGGCATAACTTCCCATTCATACAATCCATTAGAAGTAAGAAATGCGATCTTCTTCTAGCTATCCTCGGCTATTCTTAATTGGTGAAATCTAGTAGCTAAGTCCAATCGAGAAAATATTTTGGCTCCACCAAGTTGGTCAAAACAATCATGTATTCTAGGTAAGGGGCGCTTATTTTTCCTGGCTAGCTTTTGAATCTCACGATAGTCAACGCATAGCCTTAACGAGCTGTTTGCCTAAGTGGTGAAGATAATGGGTGCTCGATATTTTGAAGTACTTCGAAAAATAAATTCCTTCCGCAGTAGATCTAAAATATGCTTATCTAGCTCTCCCCTTTCCTTATGGGGCATATGCCATAATGGAAGCATGACAGGTCTAGCGTCCTTCTCCAACTCAATCCTAAACTCAATCTCCCTTTAGAGTAGGAGATGGGAGACTTATTCAAAACTATGGAAAATCTCGGACTACGGGCATAGATGAAAGCTCATCCTGTGATAGTCTAAGACAATAATGACTTAACTTGACTGAGTTTTAAGGTTTGCAACCAACATCAATATCTAGCTCCTTACAACTTTTTGACTAAATGATCCTCCTATTACAATTTAAGACAACCATATAGTAGGATAACCAATCCATCCTTAGGATAAGTCCATACCCCTCAAAACTAAGAACATATGCATTACACGTAAAATCGACGTTACATATATGCACAACTAGGTCTTTAAAAATCAAAGAAAGATGTGTCAACCCCCCAATAGGATTTGACACGAATATTAGGTTAGCGATAACTTGGTTTTTTAGAGTCAAGGATTTGATTACATTTTAAATATGAATGAGTGTGATGCTCTTGAGTCAAATAAGGTACATACAGTATTTCTAAAGATAATAGTTGTATCTTGCAATGCAACTTTTCCTTGGTCTCCAAGAGGAGGTCTACTTGAGACAGATATAGCCTCAATCGCATAAGCTTGCACACTTTTTCCTTTCTCTAGTAGATTTGGACATCGATTCTTGTAGTGTCCCTCGTCATGGCAGTGATAACATCTTCCCTTAAACTCTTCCATCATCAAACTCATTTTATAGTCCTTAGCCACAAGCCCATTCTTCCGACACTTATAACATGTCACACCTCCTTTCTTAATCTTTCCTTTGGCATTCTGCTCCGCCCAAAATCCTCCTTACTAACGTCCACCTTAACTTTGTGCCTGCTTTACCTTCACTTTATCCTCAACACCAACAGTCTAAGATAAAGCCATTTCAACTATCAACTCATAAGTGGGGCCTATAGGAATTTGGGTCAAAGCAACTCCTTAAGTGGAGTATTTAGGCCTTTAACAAATTTCGTAGCCTTTTTCGTAGAAGTGTCAATCAGATTCCATCCAAACAAAGCCAATTCTGTAAACTTATTGATGTACTTCTTCAATGTGGAATCTTCTTGCCTCGATTGTATAAAATTCTCCAGCTGCAAACTTACTTCAACTTTGGACATGAATCAAAATGTAAAGAGGGCCTTAAATTTTGCCCAAGTAATTACTTCCTCTGCATTCTCTTCAACCATAATGGTCCACTAATCCAACACCACTTCCATTAGTTGCCATGCAGTCGTCATTCTCTTGATCCGGTCTTCCCATCCAAGATCCTGAAATATACGCTCATAGTCGTTAATCCAAGCCTTCATTTCAATAAAAAAATTGGCTCCCGTATATACCTGTCCTCCCATATTCTGGAAGTCTTTAAACATTTTGGGGAAGTCTAGCAGGCAAGGTGCTGCTTCGACATGCAAAGCAGCTAGTGCCATGGGTGTAGCTTGTTGAGGAATGTGAACTTGCCATGCTTTCCTTGGTATTACTTGAACCATTCTCGCATACCTCGAATGGTGGGTATTTCTTGAGTGGAGGGGTTCCCAGCCTTCGAGCTATTATTTTCAGTCTTAATCAATTATCTATAGATTTGAGCTTTTAGTTACAACTTTCTAAGAGAGTATTATTTGTCGAAATAAAGATTTTCCTAGTATGATTGTATATGTTTATAAAATCATGTGTATATATAGTAGGGTTTTTTGAAAAATACTTTCAAAAAAAATAAACGCGCACTCATATGTGTGCCCATTCCGTTGATTGAGAAACTAAACCATAATAGCATATGTAACAACCCTCTCTAAAATGAGCCTAAATTTCAACCTAATAAAAGCCGATCGAACCTTAGGCTCGTTCCAAAGCTGGCTGTTGGTTGGTAAAATTGATACAATAAACAATATACAGAGTTATCTATCTATACTTTCAGAATATTATAGTAGAAGGAATAAAATTATAATAATAGAAATAAGTACGCATTTCATAAAAGTTAATTTTTTTGAAACATATCATATTATCCCAAATATCCACAATACAACATCTCAAAATTACATCAATAAGTTTAAAACTGGCTACATCGTAATATATCAAAAAGATAGATAAATAGATAAACTGCCATAAATCTTTGTCGTTGCCTTGTCTTCTCCATTAGAATCTGATTCCCTATAACTTGTGGGTTGTAATAAGGAGGAAGTCAAAACAACAATGTATAATGAATGAATTTTAAGCCTTACAATTATAGTATTTGGGCAGCATCATTTTGGTAAGTAACATGTCTTGCACATCCTATATTATTTCCTACCTAACATACCTCCAATTGTAAGACCAAAGGCTCTTTTAGTCTAATTCCATAACTCTAACGAGGGTGCAACGCACTACCATCAATTATGTCGTAATGATGCGAGAGAAAGTACCTAAGCTATTTAATACCTTTTTAATGGAATTAGGAAGATTCAGACCATTTAATACCTGTGGCATAGGTAGATCCCCATCATTTAATACCTAAACCCAAGGCGGACCCTTCTCTGGCACATCTTAATTGACATCATAAGAAATCTCACTTGGCTTACTTCTTTTATAGGAAGGGAAGGACCTTAAAACAACTACTTAATACCTCAACTCTAAAGTGGACCTCTACCAAATATTTCCCACTAACACAACTAAAAATAATCCTATAATTTATCGCTTCTTGATTGGGAAGGAGGCAGACCCTGCAATAGCCACTTAATACCCGAAACCTAGAATCAGGCCTTTAATAGGATATATGTTATATGACTCGTAAACCAAACCGTGACGTCTCACATTAGTCTAATTATTCATAGGTGCTAGTAGCCAAATTAGATGAGCAGACTTAACCTACAAAATCGGGACTAACCTTCCGTCCACTATGGGTACTTATATTATAGACGATGTCTCACATCTGTCATAAAGTCAGACCGTTGAAAGCCAAATTAACTAAGCAAACTTCTATGTGTTTTTGACTGAACTCGGATCCCTATAACTTAGTCATATTTCCACTCTCCTGATATTATAATATCTCATTGCATTTATGACTTAAGGCCATATAAGGAAAACTCCTTATTTCGCCTTTAATTATAAATTAATTTCCATAATTATCCTAAACTTCCTTCCTATGGGGTCTAATGCTATTTACTAAACTATTTATTCTGTATGATATAAATATTACATTACTATTAATATGTTATTAGACTTATGCGTTATTAATATATTCATACGTACACAATATAGGCTAACTAAATATTCCTTAGCAAGCGTAAAAATGTTCCTATTCTAAGATTTTTCTTCCTACACTATTTATTAAAATGTCAAAATATACAAGCTTAAGTTTCGTTTAATAGTTTGCAAAATACCTAGTATCCTTAGCCAGACCAAACGAACTTGCATAAATTTATTCAAAAATGAAATCAAAATATCAAATTTGTTTTACATTAATATAATAGAATTCATGCCTCTATTTCAAGGAAATAGAACTTACCATTGAAACTCTTTTTATTCTATTCAACTGATATATATATATATATATATATATATATATATAACCTTGAAGCAGAAAAAAGATTCATATTTATCTATATTGTGGAAACTGGCGGTGCTAACTACAAATAAGAAAATTTGTACTTTGCATACCACTTCCTAATAATTTTTCTGAACCCTTCTGTCACAATAACCGAAATTAGAAGAGGAATTTGAATAGAACATAAATTATTCAAATTGCAACCAATAAATTAAATTCTACTGTAATAAAATAAAATAACTGAAATTCCAATATCCCAGAGTTGACATTTTATTTAGGGGATTTTTGGGGTTTAGGGTTTTTGTATACAAAATTCCATAAGGAATAGTAGAAATCCAAATTTTATTACGCAAACTATGAAAATGTGAAAAACTAACATTTCCACTCATATGTAGTTTCCTACCTCCTTTGCATTTGATTCACACCTTTGCTTAACTGCTCCTTCAAGTTTCTTTTTCTGGAATATACAACCATTCAATTGTGTATAAATTAGATTTTGAATTCATAAATTAGGAAAGAATAAAAGTAGAAAAACATGTGTGTGTGTAAACCTATTACCTTTTACCCTTGGATTTGAATTCTTGAATCTATTTGAGGAAGAAGACCGACGAAATTTTGCTAGCATTCCAAATATTTTGTGAATAAAAGTGACGGGGCTAGCCTCTTATTTATAGCAGTTAGAAAGCGCCATAACCTTTGAATTTAAATCGGTTCAAACTAATAAAATTCGAGTCATTCATTGCCTAACAAATCCCACTCGCCGTACAGGCACCGGACGACCGCTCACCCTTAAGCTGTTGGCCGCTAATGATCAACCGATCAAGGTAAAAAGGTCGATCAGTCGCCTATTTTGGAACGTGAATTTAATGCTGCCTTTACTTTGTTTATTTATTTCCCTTTCGTTTCTCAAACGTTAAAGTTTATTTAATGTTGCTTAAAACCTAAGCTTGCTACAACTTTAAAAATATTTATTACCATTTTAATTTCAATCGTTAACAATATTTAATTTTTAAATTTAAATTCATTTGAATTATTTTAAATTTGGAAACTCCAAATGTCAAAACTTTTTCGTTTGAGCTCCGATCGTGAAACTTTATATATGATGACCAGAAAATCGTCACAAACAAATTGAGTTACTTTCACTGCTAAATTCTAACATTTGCTAAATTTTCATTTTTAGTCTTATTATTAATTAATTAATTCTTATTAATTTTTATGAGTTGTTATAGAATAAGTGCAATATTGGTTGAGCTTATGCCATTCAGAAGCGTCCTCGATCTTAACAAGTAGTTCATAGCCGTCAAGAAGTCTTTTGATATATAGTCACAACACCTTGTAAAGAATGTGACATTATATCCATGTAGGCTAGCACATATATTAGCACTAAGGCTAAAAAGCGCATTCTTTATCTCTGAGTCGGTTATTTTTTGCATTATTTCATGTTTCTTCCAAAGTAAATATGGAAGATGCATATAGTGTCTTCTAGTAATCTATTTTAGTGTTTCTTGCGGTACCTAGGATGCTGACAAAATATTGTGTGAAAGACTATGTAATTCTATTACTTGAAAGATATGTGGTCCCAGACATATCTTTAATAGAAAATATACTATTCATATACTATTTTAATTTTAGGGACATGTGATAATATTTAGTGATTTTGTTCCAAAAGTTTCATACACATAACCTATTTTTTGTTTAGCATCAGCAATTTCATAGTTTCTGAAACATAGCAGATTTATAGATAGTTGATTTTCTACATTAGAGAGGGTTTGGTTTATGGGGTCAGCAAGCAGCTTAGAGTGGGCATCAGCTAATTTACTCCCTTGTCTTACAAGCACCGGTCGACCGCCCACCCTTAAGCTGTCGGCCGCTCGATTGACTAGTCAAGGTAATGAGGTCGATCGGTCCCCTATTTTGGAACGTGAATTTATTGCTGCTATTACTTTGTTTATTTATTTCCCTTTTATTTCTCAAATGTTAACGTTTATTTAATGTTGTCAAAGCCTAACCGTTAAAGATATTTATTACCATTTTAATTTTAATCGTTAACATTATTTAATTTTTAAATTTAAATTCATTTGAATTATTTTAAATTTGAAAACTTCAAATGTCAAAACTTTTCCATTTGAGCTCCAATCGCGAAAATTTATATATGATGACCAAAAATCATCACAAACACAATGGAGTTACTTTCATAGCCAAATTCTAACATTTGCTAAATTTTCATTTTAGTCTTATTATTAATTAATTAATTCTTATTAATTTTTACGAGGTGTTATAAAATAAGTGCAATAATGGTTGAGTTTATTCCATTCAGAAGGTTCCCCGATCTTAAGAAGTAGTTTATAGCCATCAAGAAGTCTTTTGATATATAGTCACATCAAGTTGTAAAGAATGTGACATTGTTTCCATGTGGACCAGGACATCTATTAGAATTAAGGCTGAAAAGTGCATTCTCTATCTCCGAGTTGGTTATTTTCTGCATTATTGCCCAATTTTATTCAAATATAAGGTATGGGAGATGCATAGAGTTTTTCTTCCGGTAATCTATTTCAGGGTTTTTTGTGGTACCTAGGATGCTAATAATATATTGTATAAAAGCCTGTGTAATTCTATTACTTGAAAGGTGTGTGGTCCTAAACATATCTTCAATAGAAAATATATTGTTCATATACTATTTTAATTTTAGGGACATGCTATAATATTTAGGGTTTTTGTTCTAAAGGTTTCATACATATAACCTATTTTTTGTTTAGCTTCAAAAGATTCATAGTTTATGAAATATAGCAGATCTATAGATAGTTGATTTTCTACATCAAAGAGGGTTTGGTTTATGGGGTTAACAAGCAGCTTAGAGTAGGCATCAGCCAATTTACTCCTTGTGTCTTCATATTTTTGTGAACCTCTTCCAAAAGTGTTTTTGCTCCAATCTTTGAGTGTTTCTTTAAGGCTTTTAAGTTTTTTTTTTGAAATTTGTACATAGATTTTCTATTAATGTTATAGTTCTAGTAGTACTGTACAATTATTGAGAAAGCATAATGTTCTAACTAGAAATAAAAAAATTTAAAATAAGGGAAGCTCTTGTTTATAGTTATTCCATCACTTATGATCAAGGGTTTATGGTTAGAGAGTGTAGGTGGTTCTATATAGGTAGAAAGATTTACTGAACGCAAGAGTACTTCATAGTTAGGGAAAGTATGATCAAGCCATTGTATTTTTCCTCCTCTTACTCCACTTCCTTTGCCCTTATGTGGAGTACTCTGCTACTATCCAGTAGGCACACTTTGTACGCTGCCAAGTAAAGGAATATGGACCGAAGTGAAGATGGATTGCCTCGGCAATGCAATGGATAGAGGAGGAGGAGGAATAACTTCAATTTTTTCCTGTTGACCATTGTGGAAAGGAGGATGTCTTTCTCAAGTTCCGGCTCGAGCTCATGCATAGTGGGACTCAACAAGGGCTGGGAGACTCCATAATAATGTTTTCATTAGTCTGAGTTTCATGAGTCCCACCAGCTCCTTCATCTAATAAAGCATTGATCATCTTCTCGTCAAGGCCGGGAGTATCTTTAACCGGGATGGTTAGAATCATTATTGAGGTGGTAACAGTAACTGACTCTGTTACAACCACTTGTAGTCTCGGTTGAGAGTCCTTGTCAGGGAACGGAGCAAATAGAGCTGACTTGAAGCCTGAGAAACAAAGAGAGTGAGATTAGCTATGTCAATTGGTGATATGTCAACTTTCTGGAATACAAGAGAAGTCAATGAGATACCTTCTTTGCCTTGGAGCTTTGTGTGGGTCAAAGTGCCATCAGAGTCCCCCTCTTGAATCAGAGAGAGAATGGTGGGGCAGTGGATCTATGGCTTCTCGGGATCATATCTAGGAATCGGAGCAGCTTGGGACCCAAGAATTTGGGTGATAGTGGCATCATGTGGCATCTTTATAGATCCTTCACCCAAGTCCATAGGCGCTGTCGAGGCAAGCTCCAGATGAAGAATGAGCTGGCCATCTTTTAGAATCTTGGCTCTTCTCCTAGAAAGACTTCCTTCTCCAACTGCTCCAATCCACCTCTCGATCTTTGAGGAAAGATTTTTCTTCGTCAACGATTTGCTTCAAGGTGAGGGCGAGGATTCTAGGATAATCATCTTTGAACCACTCCAGATTTCAAAATTTGAGCATGCTGGCATTATATTGGTTTAGCAGCGGTTCAAACTTCTCCATTACATACTCTTCTGTCCATTGTTCTATTGCCTCAACTCCTCTTTTGACGAGTGCGTTAACATATTTAACACGCTCGAGCACTTTGTCACTTTCCTATCTGGCATGGAGCAACTCATCACAATAAGTCTTAGCTTGTTGGAGCGCTTCACATTTTTTTTTGTTTTACACTCTAGCTTGGTTTTTAACTCAGCCGCTTTCTGTTTGTGGTAACCCTCTCCATTACCAAAACATGATTTTGGTGGAAAGTTTTCTCTATTTCATCTCAATGTTTAGTCTGCTCCTATTTGAGTGCCTTGGTTGCCTCCTCGGCCTTCTTCTCGACTTCAGCTTGGAATGTTCTTAGTTTCTTGATCTCAGTATCGAGATTAGCAATGATTCTCCTATTGTCTGCTTCAATGAGTTTCTGAATGTCGATCTCTAGCTGCCTATCCCTAGAGACTTTGGAAATTTTCTCGGCTAATGTTGACCATTCGTTATAATGATTATGAATGTCGATCACACAATCAATGGTCATCATTTGTACATCAGTTGGGATTCTTTTTAAATTAGGCACAAACATAAGTCCATCAAAGCAAATGTTTGGAAATTCTTCTTTTAGTTTTCCCATTTTGGAGTTAGCCACAAGCTGTTACTCAGTAGAGATAGGTGGGGCTATAGCAGCTTCTTTGCCTGACCTGTGCTGGGAAGTTTTAGAGGCACTCTTGTTATGCCTACAGTCGAAGGAACGACTGGAGTGAGATGGCATCGGAGGTTGCACAGGGATGGAAGCCAAAGGAGAGGCACGAGAAGCGTCACTGGGTGGGATGTTACGATGACAATCAGATTGCCTGTCTGAAATTGCAGGAGGAAGTGATCTAGACGAGGGCGACATTTGGAAGTAGAGTCATATGATGAGCGATCTCTGTCATAACTACTTCTATCTCAGTCATCTCTATCTCGACTAGAACGATAGCCCAATCCATAATTGCGACTGCCTCCCTGGCGGTATGAGCTCGACCGAGGCCTTTATGCTTGGGATGCTTTCTCCTTCAAGGACCCATAGACGTATCTCCATGGATCCTATAAGGGAACAATAACTAGTTAGATCCAACAAGCAAGGACACAGTGCAAGTGTGAGTGTTGTGAAGTGCACATGTGCGTGAGTGTCCTAGTGTCCCCTCAGTGGAATGTGAGCTAGGGCTTTACTCATAGAAGTAACCACTCCTATATTGGTTGGGATAAAGTCATTATCAATGCGGATAGAGGAGTCGATGCCCTACATACTAATATTACTTACATTGAAAGAACAAAACCAGATAGGAATTGGCCCTAAGCCGACGAATATTGTTGTCGAAGGAAAAGATGGAATTTTTTGTGCATCCTTAATTAATGGAGGATGGGTAGAAGTCTGAGCCTTAAAGATAATCACTATTAACCTCTTCTTTGGAGCAGCCGCTTGGTCATCCCTAGATAGTTTAGGCTGATCTGCATCGATGTTACCTTAGCCAGCCTTACCACTTTCACCAATAATTTCGACTTCCTTGGCGTCTTCTAGTGCTTGTTCAATGTTTTCTTCAACTCTTGCCCCTGTACTGGGGATTGGGGGTAGATCTGGATCAACCCTACCTTTTTCGAGTGGGTTATTATCAACACCGACATCGTCATTATCACTGGAAGCTATTTGGATGATGTCAGTACTACTACCTTCTTCTTACAAGCCGTAGGCGAGAAGATTATCATCTGACAGGAGGGTTCTGATATCTTTTTCTCTCGTCGAAACTGCCATAAAAGTGTTGATGGCATCTGAAAGCGACGAGCTACTGGGTCTCGCTAGGACATCTGAATAATAAAGCAAGGATTTGGGCTAAGTCTGTATACTATTATAAAAATTAATATAATGTACATAGAGAGGAACTTACTCCCGGACAGCCATCTGCGTTCAAACCTGGGCAGATAACGGACATAGAACCACTCAGTTTGTAGTGTCTCAACTTGTTCCATGCCTTAATGACCACTCTACAACTCCTGACTGGTTCCAAGTAGATCAAAGATGGACTTTCTTCTCAGTATTTGAAATTGTATATATATCTCGAGTCTCCTCGTCACTGGCACTCGATGAGTTGTTCAGTGAAGACCATATATGTGTTGAGGAGAAAGGCATAGCTATTCAGGTGCGGCTATATTGGAGAAAGCCTCATAAAATTTAGAACTTGATGGACAAATTGGCTGAATGAGGGGACGCAGCCTACCGATCACATGTACCTGTTGTAGGTAATATTACCCTCCGAGGAATTATAAGCTCTTTGATCGCAAGACGGGACCAAGACGTCATGAAATAGAATTCCGTGCTTGTTTCATATTCTCCAAAAGGATCCTTCATCGAATTGGAGGCAAAAGAATGGTCAGGAACGTTCAAAATTACAGCATCCATAAAGGATCGAGTGTGGATTCTACTTCTGGCCACCCTACCGACTCTATAATATTTTTTTGAATGTGCTGTTCTGCTTGTGGATTTTCTTATTGCTATTCTTTTTGAACTAGAGGTTGTTGTGCATGTGGAGTTGTGGTTGAGCTTGACTCTGCATAAGATTCAAGTATGTAGAAGTTGATGTGCCTATGGCTTGAGCGGCAAGACGTTTAGAACGTCTTTGGTCCATTTCTATAAAAAATCGACAAATAATTAACATTAGAAGATTAATTACACGTCATACCCCTCGTGCTAAAGTGGATTCTAATGTGATGTCATGCAACGTCATGCAGTTATTATTTAGCAATTCATTTTCAAGTTCTGGATATCGCTCGACGTGACCGTCATCGTTGATCGTCCCGATAAGTTCTGCATCATTAGCCATGCTTTAGAAAGGACTCGAGATCAAGCAGAAGATGTTGGTGCACAAGGCGGGATACTCATGTAGACCGAGTATTCAAAAATTTGTCCAAGTGTTGGAGTTGTATAACTCCATCAGTTAGAAAAATTCTCATCCCACTCCTTCTTCCACCTTTGCCGCTTCCCAAATCACGGCCGTCCAAACCCCTATTCACCCATGTCTAGCCACAACATCCATCTCCATCACCGAGACTAATATCAACCTATGGTCAATTCAAAGTTCTTGGTTTTGGAATCAAGCTAAATTGCAAGTTGGAGATTAAGGCACGATTCGGTGGAAATGGGTCGGGCTAAGGAGAAGCAAACAGAGTCAAGCGCATGCAAGGGGGGAAGGCGGCGGCGTTTGTGGAGCTGAATGATTGTGGGAGGAAATTTGGAGTCAAAGGTTTAGGTCGGCGAAAGCAAAGAAACCAAATAAAGAAAGAAGATAAGAATGGGTTTTATACCCTTGCTAGACCCGAAATCTTGGGAACAAGACTTGGAAAATTTTCCTATTTTGGAGTCGGTACCAACTTCCAAGTTAGGGGTTAGCACCGAGTCTTAGTAAAAATAAAACATAAAAACACAGATACACACATATATATACTTGTATATGTATTTGAAAATATACTATAGCATGTGCATGTGATTGACCGTGTAAGTGTACTCTTATCCAATCGAGAACGTGCACGTGAATGTGTGTGCTTGTATCCAATATCCGACGACCAAAGTCAAAGGGAATCGAATTCAAACCTGAAAAATCCATGGATGGTACTAGTTTAAAATCATTAAACTTGGAATGAAGAAGTGCAAAGTTACATTAAAAACTTATAATCCTGGACGTTGTAGAGTGCCGCGACGGATGACATGGATATTACTTCTCTCAGCAATGTTTCGCAAGAAGGATAACGACCATTTGAAACACAAAGTGGAGTTCTTCACAACTATTTGGAATTGTCGCGATTCAAAGCATGCCATGTCTGAAAGGAGATGTACTTTGGAGGATGAGTGTTATCCAGCCTTTTAACCAGGCCATATTCAGACAGACCGGGCAAATCAGACTTTGAGTTTTCAAGGTAAGAAGCTTAAAGAGATAGTCCAGGAATCCAAAATCTAGGCACATACAAAGTCACAAGATCAATACATGACCTACTCAAACAAAAATAGTAATACATTCCCCAAAGTTAGAGGCCAGTACCTACCCCACCTCTGTGTTTGTATCGACTCCTGTTTCCACCTTAGGTGGACCCCATCTTCTAGCCATGCCTCATGTATGATGCCCTAAACTTATTCCCAACATTAATTTATTGATTCAATGTAATTATCCATCATTCTCTGTGAATACTTAAAGCTGCAAATCTTTTCTTCCATAACTCTATCATTCGAACTTGGAAACAATCTAATATTGGTGTAAACAACTAAGGAATCACAAAGCTGACCACAAGATGATCCGAAATGAAGGGTCGAATATGGTCATTCTAGAAAACTTGGGGATTGATATCGACCACTACCTATGGATTAGTATCGATTCCTATGAACTGATGACGTGACATCTGTTTTCTTGGAAAAATTGGTCTAAATCGTATACAACGGTTAGGAGATATTTTGTGCGAGATAATAGGCTCCCTACCTCTATAAATAGGAAGGTAGGACTCAATTTGTAGGATCTTTTGGCTCTAGTTCTATTCCAAGTTATATTCTTGTAATTTATTAATCTAAGTGTCGGAATTATATCGACTCCTAAGAGCTTCTACCTCCAAGTCAGAAGCAATAAGCCTTCCTTTACCCGAACCACTATAAATTGTTGTGTGTTCTCTTTTACTCATTTTTTATTTGCTTTCTTCATATTTTATTCTCTACCTTAATTCTTGGGTTTTGTGGCTTTTTTGGTTCAAAAAATGAACGTATACATATATTATTACAAAATTTAGAACATACGTTACATAATATTATCTTTTAAGTATAGATTTTAATTAACTAAAATCATTTAATAATATTGTTTATATATGAAAAAGTTACTTTCCAGGACATGAGCATCTAATGAAGTAGACATGCATAATATATATATATATATATATATATATGAATTCATATAAACAACCATCTAGATGTGACAACATATCGATGTGCAGATTCGTCATATAGTACTATCTAATAGATATATGATATAGTAAATAAATTTGACATTATTAGATCAGATATATACCTTGCACCAATGCCTAATATGAACAAATTGAAATGAAGAATGGTGCTTCTTGAATCAAATTCCAATTTCGAAGTTGCTAGCTCCCGAACTACCTTACCACCGATAACCGAATCGAAGTGTGATGTGTTTTTGTACTTGGTTTTTTATGGATTTGAGAAGGGAAGTGCTAGTCAAAAATTACAGAGAGGGTAGATTAAGGTGTAAATTTTAATGATGTAAAAGGTGGCTTATAAACAGCAACTCAAGAGAGTGAAATGTGGATCACATCCTAACATTTCCTTACATTTCCACTCTCTTAACCATTCAAAATGCTCCCTATTTTCCATTATATAGCCGGCCTAAACATGCCTTGTATAGCCGAACTAGGATGTCTATGTGGGCCTCAAATCTGGTCTAAGTCAAAAAAATATTTAATGCAATTTTAATTCGTATTTAAACGCATGCTGATATTGTATATTGATCAACATATATATATATATATATATATAAATAACTTTTAATAAATACTATTTAATATACATCAAATAAAATTTTATAATTAATATTTCATTAATATCAATTAATGATAATTCATAAAATAATTAAATCAGGTGGTAAAAGCATTTCGGTGGTGTGACTCTTAGGTGTAAATTTGGTTAGTGATTAATATTAAACAATCTAAATATTAACATTCATACGTTGCTTAGTAGTGGTAGGACATTATGGCCAAATTTATCACTTATTTGGTTATGGTAAAACCTAATTTTACTTTATTAAGCGTTACCCATTAATGACAATTATTTACGCTTATTCTCTTCTTCAAAACTATATCACTTTGGACTTATGAAATTTGGTAATGATCAAAATTCCAATATCGTCCATATTCAACTATATAGTCCAAATGCAAAGTCATTGGTTCAATAATAACAATTATTATTAATCAAACTACTCTGACAATAGATTTTGACTTTGAATTGACTTCATTTGACCGTGATACTAATCCTATATAAACGAGGAGACGAATCCTCTCTTGAGTAGTATTTCACTTCCAATACCTCCACTTGACCTAACTATAGCTATTCAATGGACGTTATGCCATGATTCTATAATTTACGTGGAGCTTTCATATTGAAGATAAAGTATTATCAAGTTAAGTGAACTGTGCAAATTAGTCACATCGATATTTTCTATTTGACCTTAGTTATATTAACCAATAGAAAACTATCGAGCGAGCCCTTCCATAGTTATCCAATAACTATCAGTATGTAACACATTCGTGCCCCCCAACAGTTATGAGTAATACATTTCATAACATGTAGAGAGCGTTACACACTCTAGTCTTAACGAATGCATCAATATCCGGTCTTGATGCATCTTTACTAGGAATATTTAAAACTTTATGTTTATTTTATTGTGATATGATACTCATGATTACAACTATTTGTAATTACTATCACAAATACACCATTTATGGATATTCTATAATACCCCACCTTTATACCCATATTATCCAGGAGTATTACCGTGTAATGCTGTCGAGTAGCATTGAATGAGGCGATGTGGGTGGTACACGTTAATATTTTAGACCAATACTAAATATGTCTCAAAATATAAAAATGACTCACTTCGGCATAAACAGTCTTAGTACGAAGCAATAAACACGTGTAGTTCTCGAGGACATAACATTACACAATATAAAAGAATAGAGTATAGAGCCACCAACGCAGCGATAACAGAAAATAATAAATATACACGAGCCCATATGGTTATACAAAAATAGTCAAATGCCCACTATCATCAAATTATACATAACATGTCCAATATGCACATCTCAATAACTCAAGAACACATGTTGCTACAAATATACAAAATGATATATAAATACTCTATCCACCATCCATGCCAACACCCATAAACTGGTCAACTCATCCTTGAACTTGAAACGTCTCAGACTAACCCGAGTATTATATAAATAATAGATGGGTCAAACCATGGCTAGATTCAAAGTTGAGTATATAAACGATATCTCAAGAAATAACATGTACAGGCATATTAAAGAAATCCAACCAAATGAATAATGAAACATCCACAACATATTGAACATCATTGTTCACACATCATACATCAAAACATCCATATGACATCGAACACCATCGCACACATCAAACAGTAAACATCAAGCATCCATCACACACATCATACCACACACATCGAACATCCATCACACATATTGCACACATCACATACATTACACACGTTTGCACACGTCGCATATCGCAAACGTCACTCACATTAACACACATCGCACATCGCACATCGCATACGTCGCACATTGCATACATCAGTACATTCATTTTTATTCAACTATAGTTGATTTATTCATTTTATTCTTTAGTTTCATCTTCATTACTACTATTGATACTACAAGAAGCTGAGTCTACACCTGAGCCTCGTCACTTCTTAGATGCAAATGGAGATCTTACTCGTAAATTTTTTTTGAGCGTCCTCACTGGTCTTTAGTTGCACCATAAATGCACATCATTCCTCGCTTTATCGCATCGTACTTCTCTTTCCATCATCAACCACCTCGTTTCTTTCTATACTCCTTGTCCCATTGTCCCTTTGCAGCAGACTGTGACCTTATGGTGGTAGAGCCAGATCGTTACAACCATCGGGGAGTGACCCCGTTGTTGGTCAATCTAAGATGGGTTAGCAAACTTCTGAGCATCACATCTATGTAAGGAATTTCACATCGCATGCCTTGACCCACTCAAAACCAGAGATATCATATTCCTGCTTTAATATAAAATAAAGGGATATCATAATGCACCTCACACATCAAGTCAGAAGTTCAAATAATATAAAGTAATATACGTGTATATTATAAAATAATTCACTGATGTTTGATTATTAAATACTCGATATTCAATGACTTACTTGACATTATACTAGTGTTGAGTAAATAAATATACTCCATACGGACGTCTTATACCGTCCGATGAAATACAATTAAATATAAAACACTTGCAACTAATAAACTTTAAAAAAAAATTCACTTCGTTTATTAATTCACTCTTCATTTACTTTTTATTTCTATTCGTTATTCATCATGTTGGATAGTTCATAGTTTAGCATAATGAGTAATTTAACTTTATCTCATTCATAGCAATCAATCAACAACCATCCATACACACATCAAATATTATTATTTAGTAAATAACGAGATTAAGGGGTTTACTTAAATGCATTTCACTTTATTCTTCCCATCTTTATGAAAGTACTTTAATTCAATTTAATAACAAAACAACTCTTTTATTTATCCCCCTCTCTTTAAAACTAATAAATATTAATTCATTCATTTAACTCAACATCCATAATTTAAAAAAAACTTGTTTGGTTTCAAAGAAACCCTTATTCGAACTCATCAATAAATTTAAAATTAATAAAGCCCTTTCATTTCTAATTTCTACTCCAGTACTATAGAAATATGACGGAGAAATTTATATTTCCCAAATACCTATAGAACATCAAATCAGAAAATCACCTTCAATCCAAAAATATTTGCAAACTCAATATATAATCTCAAAACCATTATTTCAAATCCTTATTTATTTTCAAATTTTATTTAACTTATAATTATCAAGAGGTAATCCATAAAACTAAAATTTTATCTTATACAATACATTCCCAAAATAATTCAGTAATCAAACATAATAATATATTGCTTCCAAAATTTCACTATACAATATATATAGCAAATGCCATAAATGATAATTTTCCTTCAATAAATAAATTGAATTCAGCTTAGAATTACTTTAAAATATTATTTTATAGACTTCTAATCTATTAAATCCAAATAAAATTATCTTATCACTATAAAAATATAGACTTCAAATATCATTGTATAAAATCTCTTAAAATATTTTACTATCAACAATAAATAAATAAAAATATAAATATTCAAAATTACTTATTAAGCAAATCCCAGAACTCATCATTTACCAAATAATTCATATTCATACAATACACAAAATTATTCCATTTTCAAAATTTTCCATCAATTACCACATTTTTAATATTGAATAAGAAAATCATTCCAAAATTCACTATATATTTCAAGAATAATTTATTCATTTCCAATTTTCATGTGTAACTCATTTACTGCATTTCCAAACAATTTCAAATGTCATTCAATTATATGCAAACATCTATTCACTACTTCTACCGACCTGCCTTTCCAACCCTCGAAAATTGACACTAATACGTCCACTTTATTGCATTCTAAACATTCAAGTGCCGTAAAACGGATCACTAGGGTTGAAAGAAAGAAAAGATAGAAGAGAAGAAACTAAACAACACAGAATTTCACAACGCAACAGAACAATATATATTACTCAACATAATATATTACAAAGTCATTTCGAAAATATTACATCGGAGTTATACTAATAAATATTCTACCCTAGGACAATTAAAACAGCATGTCCCTGCCAAACTGATACAATATACATATAACACAGCGAAAAATAAGGTAATAACTAGCTATCGATAAAGCCGCATGCTCCAAACTCTTCCACAATGAATCAACGAAAAAACCTGAATTACTTAGTTGCTCATTCAAATTTGAGCACCCAAGAGTTTAGGAAAAGAAAGTAAACTCTGGGCCAGACATGGGTCCTGTTGATAAAACCATAAGTCTTTAACTTTATAAAACTTGTAAATCAAAGGTATCTTGTAAGACCACGCTGCACATAAAAACGGATGGATTTTTACCTTACGATAACCAAAACATTTGTATATAAAATCCAGTGGTATTATAATAATGTCTATGGTTTCAAAGAAAATATGAATATAGATGAAATGCTTGTATCTCACATTTTAACATAGTTGGGTACATTTAAAACCGTAAAGGCATGTACTGGAGAATGGATTCCATACTATGGCAAGGTAAGGAACTACCTTCTGATGGTAAACCCCTAAAAAATACACCTGGAGTCTGACAAAAACTTCTTATACCCCTGCTACACAGGGTCGACCCCTTTAACATGGCGAATCAGATTCCCCATCCCTTTTTGACACTAAGGCCTTATACTACCACATTGTTTTCGAACAAATAACTCGAATATGCACAATCTAAAATGGGATGGTGGCTCCTAATGGCAGCTGACCACATAACTCTATTGCGTACCCTATTTTTTCTATTTTCCTAGCTGTGAGGCTTGAGGTTACGCTTTACCTTATTTCATACAAGCAAGCCATCTAGGAATGAGAACACTACCCTCCAGGCAGAGATGCAATGCCAGCATTCATCCATGCAAATTTCTCTAAGATCGAACAGACATTCCACATTACTATCTTTAATTTTGGAATCACCCTTAGGAAGAATAGTATAAGTCCTCAACATACTTCAATATGATTTACGATCGATATTAGTTTAGAGTAGTTTGAATAAATCCAAGAACCAATGTCTCCAATAGTAAGCTATAATTTATGCTTAACTCAATTCCGGTTCTTTTTGAAGTTTACACTAAGTAATCAAGTCCTCGCCGGGGAACTCGAATATACCCGACAAATCTCCTGAGTCAAAACAGATCCAGATTTGATAGTCCGTTATTTAACTATCAAATAAACAAACAAAAACCAATTCTATTTAAGATTTATTTATCCATATCTACCACTAAGCCTCAAAACAAATCTTTATTTAATAAATCTATTTTAAAAACATTTGTCTAAAAAATTCATATACTTATCTCTCTGACGTAAGTATATTCACAAAACATTTGCGAATAACGTCTTAGTTCCATATCATGTTAAAAAGGATTAAACAAATGTTTCAATTGGAGGTATGGACAACCTTAAACACTATTCCCTCGGTGTTAAGTATGGAACGGATGTTCCGTACCATCATTTTTAAAAGGTCAGTTTAGATAAACCTAGATCTCAAACTCATTTTATATTTATTTTGATAAATCCTTTTTAATCAAATATGTTTCATTTATGAAATCTCTTTTACTTGAAATCCAAATCCATTTCAAAATACTTTCCAAACTTCCAAATTCAATATAAAACTCTTTATAAAACTTCTTATTTTAACATTGAAAACCAATCTCATTAGTTAAAAACAACTTTAGTAAAAGCATTTGCCAAATCATCCTTCAAATGTCTTGTTCAAAAAGAAACAACTTTGAAATGGTTTCAAGAAGGAAATGAAATATTTATCTTTACAAAATCAAAAAAAGGCTTAATGACCATGGTAGTTCTTTTAATTTGGTTTTACTTATCCAGTTACATGGGTATTACACAAGAGAAGGTATGTAAGGGATCAACACATAACAATCAATCAACATAAGTAAATGTCCAAGCTAATTGTAATAGCAGAATGGTATTTGTTCTATTAATAGATGTCATTTAATTTTCCTAATCATATAAGGTTACATAAGGGTAAGCGACAAAGAAATCCCTTTTACTTGAAAAAAGTAACAATTTAAAGTAAAACCGATTATTTAAACTCAAATGAAAAAAAAATAAACCCTTGTTAATTTGAATCAAACCCTTATTAAATTGTAATTAAACTTTTATCCAAGTAATTAAACTAATTAAACCTTAAATAAACCTTTATTAAAACGTAACTTAACTTTAATCAACGATTAATTAATAAACCTCTTTTTAAAATAATAATTAATTACTAATTATCTTAAATAAATAATTAAATAATAATTAATTAATTATTAAGTAAATAATAATTAAATTTAATTAAGTGATTAATTATAATTAACATAATTGATTAGCACTTAAGTATAAACATCCTTTGTTAATTAGTGATTAATTGCTAATTACCTTACTTAATTAATTGATCATTAAATAAATAGTTAATTAAATAATAACTTCTTAATCAATAAATTAAAGTTAAAAACCATTTTATAAAAGATTCTTAAGTGAAAACAAGTTTGGATTACGAAAATAGTTAAAATTTCTAAACTGCGTGTATAGCAATTATCGCTATGCGACCCATAATTTCAAAACTTGAAAATTTGGTTTTCTATCTTCTAAAACTTAACCTTTGGTTCACTTTGAAAACAAATAGTTAAGTTTTTGAAACCAAAACAAGGATTAAAAACTTTTGAAAATATCTAAAATTAAAATCAAATTTAAAGCATTTCAAAAAGTGGATTTTTATGTGTCGCTTAAGTTAGTAAGCGCTAACTTTCTTTACTTGATCTGCATACATTCTAACTATTGTCCAACATTACAACCCCATTATAACTACAATCATTAACAAAAGTAAATTTATGTTTACTAACTTTTCCAAGCAAACTTGCAATTTAACTAACTAACTTCCGAATTTCAAATACTAACTAACATCATATACATACACTTATTCACATCCAAATCAATACCATTTCCAACCGTACTTTGCATAACTATTCAACATCATTAACATACCAAGTAGATATCATTATTAACTACTAATTACACATCGAAATTCAAGTTAAAAATAGGATTAAAAAGAGGAACATTTCTTAATAAAACTTAGCTAAATCCTCACCGAACTTGCACTACACCATAGATCTTGAACCTAGATTGGATTTTGAACTTGCGTGGGCTTGGTGGGCTTGAAGTGGGCTCACCCTGGGTTGGTAGTGGGCTCGGCCTTGGATGTTCTGGTTAAATGGAGCATGCTTTGTGTGGAGTAGTGAATGTATATGGATGTAGGTAGTTTTAAAGTGGAACAAGGCTATGTTTTACATTTTAAAACTTTAGAAATATGGCCATAGATGTTCACGAATGAAAATTGGAGCAAATGGAAATGAACTTGAGAAAGAAAACGTGATGTGAAGAATAGATATTTATGGAGGTAATTATAGAAATTTGAGAAGGGCAAGTTAGTAAAATCACTTAAGCATTAAATAATATAAACTTTCCATGAAATTATGCTTTCCATACCTCCCACCATCCCCGTTGTACACATTCTCCCCTCGTACCCCTTTCCACCATACTTGTAAGTTCTTTTCTTAGGTGTTTTAGGTGATGGGGGTGCTTATCCTAGGGTTTACTTAGGTTATTTTAGATGTATTTGTGTACCTTTATACATTTTAAGCCAAACCATGTATGTATATGTGTGTGTATATACTAAGTATTCCTAAATGCACATGTATATGCATGTATATTTGTAATAAAACCTAATTATATAAGTGTGTGCATGTTAACCAAAATGTGCACAATTTTTCACGACAAGTTTTCAGTGTCGAAAACTCAAAATTTCGGAAAAAAGTTTTCGGTCACATTTTCTATTTTATTTGAACTAATTATTTTTGTAAACAAAATTTAAAAACTATTTTACCATCATTTTTTATTATTTAATAAAGTTATATTTTAATTATAAAACCTATTATTCTAATATTTAAAATTTATTAAATATTCGCAAATTAAGGGTGTAAAATTCCAGGTCGTTACACCACTCAAACATCGCACAATGGGGTATAATCAGCGATCAACCAATAATCATTATAACTACAAATAAATCATTATTCGCAACATAATTCCATCCAATTCAAACTATTTCAACCATCATTTATCATCAAATAATCAATTCATCCAATTAATCTAATTAAACAAGCGTTCATTACCAAATCAATCAATAATAATAGTAGATTCAAGCATTCAAAATTTAATAGACGATAGTTGTGAATTAAGAAAATAACTCACCTACATGATGTTCGAATTCAAAAATCAACATACGAGCTTCATCCTTTAACTTCACGTGCACATTAACAGCCCACATTTCGATGCCTTCATCATTCCATCAGTACATCACCAGCTACCTCCGACCTGATGCACTTTGTCTGAGCCAAAACCACGACACTAATGAACATGACTCTAGCTTTAACTTCTTTACCTTCGAGTGCCACACCACTCCTTCTATCAATGATTGGAGCATGCGTCTCTTAGCCATCGGCCATAGCCACCAACAGCCTCACCTAAAAATCATGCATCACCTCCCCATGTTGCGACGCACTTCCTACCTTCACCCCACCATTGACGTTGAACACGCCATTATCGATTCCGCCTCCTAAGATTTCCATCTCTCACCTTGTCACGACCAAGTTTTCTTCTACCTAAGCTTATAGTACACACCAGGTCGCCACACTTCATTCTCTGACATCGTGCCTCGAAGTCGAATGCATTCGATGTTCTCCCTTTCTTTTTTGAAGTCATGAATTGATTTAGGGCTTTGGATGGAAAAGGGATACAAGTTTTTAGGCTTGAGTGGAGAAGTAGGGTGAGTTTTCCAAAAGGATGGAGAGAAAGAAAATGTGCTTGGGCCTATTTTTAGGCTAGATTTTAATATTCTACTTTGCCCAATTATTCCATTCTCTTTTCATTTCAATTACTTTCTTATTAATGTGTAATTAAAATTTAATTTTATTTAAATTGATTTATACTTCATTTTGCAAATTATACTTTGATAAATACACAACTTCACTCAATTCAATATGCATTTACTTCTATTTTCAAATATTTCAATCATATAAAATTATTTATATTTCAAAATATTTCATATCGATTAAAACATTCTATTTAATTTCAATATATCATCCAAAAATAATTTATTACTTTAATTCAATTTATTACAACTAAAATACTTCATTAAATAAAATCTAATTAATTAAAAAAAATTTCAAAATATTAATTAACATAAATCAAATTCGAACACTTCTATTTTAATTAATTTATTTGTCTATACGGCATAGAAAGCAGACTGTTACATTTTTTAATAAATATATTTTAATTAAACATTAATTATTTATAACACAATATAACAAATATATAATAGTAAGAAAACACCTTTATTACGAACAAGAATTGATTGCATAGTTAATAATTTACAATAAATTACAAATTGGCTTAATGCATATTCCCAACTTTATCAATCTCCCTGTAACAACCCGATTTTCAAGTGGTAATAAATTAAAGATAACAATAGTAATTAAATTAATTAAATTGGAATTTGGAGTTTATTTGATAAATTGGCTTTTAAAATTGTTTAGTAAAAAGGTGTAAATCTTGAAAACGGTAATTATAATAAAATTGTATAATTAAAAGTAATACTGTAGTGATTTTAGGATATATAATTTGTATTTATTTAAATAAAATAGCATTTAGTTTACAAACAAAAAAATAAAAAAAATCTATTTTTCATTTGCATGGTCCAAACACTAAAACCCAAGCCCAAAATTCATTTCTAGAATTTTCTTTCTACTAATTTTTTTCCCTTGTCACTTTAAAATTCAGCATGCACCATTTTTAACACAGATCTTCCTCCACAAGCTAATTAAACAATTCTCATTACTTATAAAACTAAAACAATTGAATAAAGTATTTGAATTCACTAAAATTTGGTATGTTTTTCTCAACATCTTTGAATGTCTATAGCCAGAAACAGATTTGGTTTCGCTGGGTCATTAATGAGGTATAAGCGTGCGTTGAAGGACTGGGAGAGAGCAAGCACTGTTATGGTGAGTATAACTTACTCACGCATTTATGCCAATCCGAAAATTCATCCTAATTACATATACATATACATACATGCATACATATATATTGCTTTGATGTTAATATTGAATTCAATTTGCAATCGTTGAAGCTAATTGAATCGCCTTCTTTAGGCGATCAACGTCGCCTATCATAGGGCCGACCGGTCTACCGGTCAAGCTCGCCCACTGCATCGATGACACTAAGTTTCACGAGAAACCTAGTTAGGCAAGTATGCGCGGTGTGTGTGGGGTACTCGAAAGTGATGGCTAGTGTGTAAGTGAGTATATGCACGTTGAGGAGTTTGTATATGTTCTACTTTTACATTTTCCTGGTCTTTTCTCTTTCCATCTACATTTGCTTTGCCTTCATGTGTCCAAATATCAAGTATTTGATATTATATCATTATTTAAGTTTGATCAGAGCATCCTTTGGCAAACATATTTATTTTCCTTCTCTATGTATTTTTCTTTTTTTGTTACACATTGTTCATCAGTTTCTTACCTGCATCTTTATATTGTTTAACCATGCTTTTTTCAATTTGTAAGAAAATGATTTGTATGTTTCCATAGTTGTTATGTGCATACACCCGTGTATATATATAAAAGTATCTGCTGCTAAGTAATGGTTGCTTAATCTATTCTAGTTTGATTATTTGCTTCTCTTACTATAAAAAAGAACTCAAATTACACACACACATATACACCTTATGAAATTTTATTATGTTAGTCAAATTATTTAGCTATTAGTCCCATGTCTCAATGTCTTGTTTAAACATTTATTGCTTAAGCTTCCGATATCTTATGTTTTGTTTAAACTTGCTAAATCCCTGAGGATATGTTTATTTGGAAGTCTATATATAAATATATTAGTATTATCCATTACTTAATCTTGATTTTAATATATAAATGAAGGTATGAAATTTGTAAATCAATAAAGTGAGTTAAATTGGTTCCATTTGCCGCATGACCACATCACTAAAAGAGCGGCTTCATTTATTGACAGCAAAAAGGTGTCGGCGTTGATCGCACACCATCACTATTTACCTCGTTGCCAACAAAGAAAGTGACGACTCCGTCGCCATATTAGCGACGATTAGTGATGGCAAAGTGGACACGTGGCAACATCCAAGAAGTTGAAGGGCTGCCAAAAACCGACGCAAACCTGGAACCAAACTGTCGTCATAACCCATCACCAACCAACACTAAACTGAGAACAGGTGGCCGTCGCTAGTCTGGAAACAATTTTCTGCACAAACCTCCTTCTTAGGCCATCCAAATGCACAAATCTTCATTCACCTCATTTACAACACATGTACGCTCAATTTAACAACTACTACCAATGCGAGAATCGTATAATCTCATATATATCACACATAATCAATATATAACGCAAATATTAATATCTACACAACCATTTCGTCAACCAACACCAACATTTCATCAACTACAAAACCATCCTACAAAAAAGTTCATCAAGCAAAACATCCACTAATCCATCAAACGACCAACCAAAAATCAAGTATCAAATCCATAAATGTAGCACATGTCACATATGTACAAAATAAAATGATCAAAATCCATTAGAAACATAGCCATACCTACTCATCATCTTCATCGTCATCGTCATCCCCCTATATTGTCCCATGCTCAGCTAAGTATGCCACAATACGCTCGTCTAGCTGTTGTGCAAACACCTCATTCTTTCGCCAGTCATTGATCTCCACTAGTTGTTATTTCAATTGAGCTATCTCCTCTTCAGCTTGAGATCTCTTATAGGACAACTGGATCATCATGGCCTGTACATTATTGATAATGGGTTATAATTTATGCTCAATATTAAATATTGCTTATATATTAGTTAATAAAGCATTTCACCACCTGATTTCCAAAAACGTAATGCCTATTTCACGAAGGAGGGTCAATCAATGCCTATGCAGTTAAAGCGCTCGGCAGATTCAATGCAGTGGAGAAGCAAAAAGTCATAGCAGAGATATTGTGAGGATATAGTGGGATATAGCGAATGACTCTAAAATAGTGTATAAAACTCGTACTTAATGTCTTTACAAATGTATATCTATTAATTAAATAAAAAATTAACATTCAATTGAATTTTAATTAATACATAAATAATTTTAAGTAAAAACATGTGTGAATATACTGTAAAATAAACGTAAAACTGTTATATAACATAACTGAATTTAGTAGAAT
Source organism: Allium cepa (assembly GCA_030765085.1). Taxonomy (NCBI): domain Eukaryota; kingdom Viridiplantae; phylum Streptophyta; class Magnoliopsida; order Asparagales; family Amaryllidaceae; genus Allium; species Allium cepa. Next base: position 605,238,947 of record CM060941.1, read on the forward strand.
ATTAGAATATTTTCATTTTTGAAAATATATTAAAAATTAAATTAAATAGATTAATTTCATAATTTTTGTAATGTATTTCTATTAAAGAAGATATAGTGGAAATAACAAAATATAGCGGAAATAATGTGATATAGTGAAAATAGCGAGGCTTAAAACGGAAATGCTATATTTTGGGGCTACATGGAAAAATCGTAGCGGTAGAAACAGCCACGAGATATAGCTGGGTAACAGCAGGGCTTTAACTACACAGATCAAAGCATCCCATATACTGTTTGACTTCTCTAGGGTCAACTGACGACCAGTGGATTGCACCACTCGAGCCTGCTTTGTGTCATATCTTTCCTGCAATCACGAACAACATTTTGCCATAACAAATATTTAACTTAGATGTTTTTAAGTTTGAAGTAAAAAAATTAAGCATATTTACCATTATTGATTGAGATTTATCATCTGTCCAAGTATATGAAACATTGCATTCCTCATCACTTTGCTCGACGGCGTGCGTCATTGTGAAGACCTTAGCCATTGTAGGCTCATGATTAAACTTCCTACGCTGTTACAAATATGATTCAATAATGTTACAAATATGACTAATGAACAATTTTTACGAACACGGTTACGAATATGATTAAATAATGTTACATCAGTTTATAAACGCAATTGCTAAATTTACCAACTCCGCGCGATGTTGCTGAAAGGATTTAGATCCACCACAGTGCAAAGCAGGATTTTTATTCTTATTTACACGGTTTTAAGCTGATAGTTCCTATAAATTTAAAGACATGTTTAACTAATTTAATGCAACTAATATACAAAATTTAAACAAATTATAATAACGGCTCTTAGCAGCATCCAGTAAATCATATAAAAAAATTCGCTCCCCACATTTGGTTCTTTTTCGACGTTTACGTCTTGATCATCAACGTGGATGGTAGGAAATATTGACCTTGTTGCATCTTCCACCATATCTTCTATTGGGTTCGTCATAACATGATCATCCTCTGACGGTACAAAATTGGGTGATGACCCTATAAATAATAATTTGGCACAAAACCAGATTTATATAAATGTACTTTAACTGTGTCTGGTTTCCAGTGCTTCAAATGTTGACACTTACTACAAGGGCATTGAAGTTCTTTGTTGTTTTAATTATTAGATGTAGTGAATCTAATAAATTCCTGTAAATAATTGTAGAAATGTTGCTTCACCGAACCTTTCATACCAGTTATGACTTCATACATCCAAGTACGATCGAGAAAATAATCGAACATTGTTCCTAAATTAAAAATATATGTTAGCAATTTCGACAGCACTTCAGCTCACTTCTCTTCTACGTATAACTTGCACTCAAATGGTATATTGTTGTTTTTCTAAAATAAAGTAAAGACAATTAGGACTAAAGGTTTCACACACCGCACTACTATCTAATTTCAACAGCACTTAACTTCTCTTCCTCGCTTAACTTTGCATCCAAGGAGTGTATTTTTGCTGTTGTATTTTCTAAACTAAATTAAAACCTTTTAGGACTAAAGGCTTTAATTTTTTAGCACCAATTATTTGTTGAAATGATATTTAATGCTTCTTTTCAAATCAACATCATATTCACTTCAAATTTTTTCAGAAAATCGATTTTGGTATAATATTTATTCTTGTTATATTTATTTCTTAATTTTTTGGAAAATTAGTTTTAGTACAAGATTTGTTCTTATATTCATTTCTTAATTTTTTTACAAAATGATTTTAGTATAATATTTGTTGTCGTTATATTCATTTCTAAATTTCTTTACAAAATCGATTTTAGTACATTATGTGTTTTTGCCATATTCATTTCCTTTTTTTCCCCAAAAAAGATTTTAGTAGAACATTAATGTTCTTATGTTCATTTATTTATTTTTTTACAAAATCAATTTTAGTAGAACATTTGTTGTTGTTATATTTGTTTCTTAATTTTTTTACAAAAGCGATTTTAGTACAATATTAGTCGTTGTTATATTCATTTCCTAATTTTTACTAAAACAATCGATTTTAGAAAAATATTTAATGTTATTATATTCATTTTTCATTTTTTAAGAAATCAATTTTACTAGAATATTTGCTGTTGTATTTTCTACAATAAAGTTAAGCCAATTAGGACTAATGGCTTCGCACACCACGCTTCTGTCTAATTTCGACAACACTTCACTTCACTTCTCTTCTACGCATAACTTTGCATCCAAGGGATGAATTTTTGTTGTATTTTATGAACTAAATTAAAACCTTTTAGGACTAAAGGCTTTAATTTTTTAGCGTTAATTATTTGTTGAAATAATATTTAATGCTTACCTTCAAATCAACATTATATTCAGTTCTTAATTTTTTTTACAAAATCAATTTTAGCAGAACATTTGTTGTTGTAATATTTGTTTCTTAATTTTTTACAAAATCCATTTTAGTACGATATTAGTTGTTGTTATATTCATTTCCTAATTTTTATTACAAAATCGATTTTAGCAAGATATCTAATGCTATTATATACATTTCTTTATTTTTTACAAAATCGATTATAGTAGAATATTTAATGCTATTATATTCATATCTTACTTTTTTACAAAATTTGATTTCGGTATATTATTTATTGTTATTATGCTCATTTCAAAATTATATAATTTAATCAAAACATTTAAATCTCCTATTTAATTCATTTGAAATTTTACATCATATTTTAAAATTCAGTTAGCAATTTAATTTTTTTTATCGATTTTGTAAATGAAAATTAGATGTTAGCACTTGTAATAAATTAAATTAATTTTATTTCATACTAACAATTGAAACTTGTAATGTACACATGCTAATTAAATAAAAAATATTACTTACGTTTAACCGTACCAATCTAGCAGCATATTAATCAACAATTATACACTAATTTTTCCGTAAACTATGACAAACATTATTCTCAACTATAACAAACACTCATGTAAAATCATCAACAAGCACATTAATCATTAATTATGGACTAATTTTCGGATTTTAAATTAACTTTAATTTTTAACTATAATGTAAACAATCAAATCGTTAATTAATGTCCCTAAATCAACGAATTTTTAGTTATCATCCACTAATATGCAATAATCATCAAGTTCTAATCCATATCAACTAAATTTCTAAAATAGGGTTTAATTATATACCCAAATCAACTAATAACATATAATCATCAATTCCAAATTCCCACATCAGCTAATTTCAAAATTTGGGTTGACAGTTTATACCTAAAAACCATAGATATTAGAGAGAAGGAGATGCCGACAAGCTTTGGAGAGCTTTAATTGGCGACAGAAGGCTGCGACGGTAGGAGGCGGGGGTTGGCAGTAGCAAGGATGAGTGTTCTATTTTTTTGATGGGAATGAGGCAAGTGATTTTCTGGTTCGTGGATTCTCTTTGTAGATACAAACATTGCGTCAACTAGCGAGACTGCCTTTTTTTAGCCGTTGCTAGCCGAAGCAAAGGTCTGCCGTAATTAGCAGCCACTCTAATAGTGCATGCCTATGTATGGACAAGCTTCACTAAGTTAAAATTAATATATACTTGCCGTAGTAACTTTTCTTTTACTCTCTGGTTTTATTTATTACCTAGCACATCTGACTTGAATATTAACATGGGAGAAGTATTCATATAATATGTATATATACATACACACATTAAATTATAATATAAAGTATTCTCCTACGTGTTTTGGGTTGTTGCTACCATGTATTAATTGTGTGCGTGGAAAGTGTGAAAATGTGTGTGTGTATAAGTGTGTGTGTGTGTGTAAGGGTGTGTTTTAGTAAGTGTTTGCTACTATCACTTTTAGGGTGCGTCCTTTTATGAACCGAAAGGGGGCAAACGACAGGTGAAAACAAAAGGAGCTGGAAAAGGGGTAAGTTCGTGACGGGGAATGCGTTCTTTTTACGAAAGAGGCAAAGTTATTATTTTAATGTTTATTTACGTTTTTATTTTATTTAGTTAATTATTTTTAAATGTAGAATACATAATACAAATGTAGAAATAAAAATTCATAGTTCAGAATTAACAATACAAATGCAGAAATAAAAGTACCGAATAAAAATGCAGAAAATAAAATACAGATAAATCAAACTAGCTTCTCATTCTCAACTGCCTAAGAAGAAAAATAACAGCCTTCCTAAGCTACTAGGGGTTGTCCAGCAAGGCATGTAAAGGATTGAAACCTCTGCTATCATACTCAGCCAAACAAATCGTGACCTCCAATTCTTCATGATCGCCATCCTCCTACTTCGCTTTCATACACCTAGCAAGATTTAGATCATGCGAAGAACTACCAACAGACCTAGAAGAACCACCAGTTGGCTGTTGTTGTATGGGCACTCTGCCACTCGCAGCATCATTCCTAAGATAGTCGCTATAAAGCTGTGCGTCGAACTGTAGCTGAACAGGTGGATTTTGTGGAATTATGAACATTTGTTAGTTCAGATGCAGCCATCAAAAATCACGTCTAATTGCCTAAAACGACAGGTGAGACATGTTTTTATTTGCGATATCTTACTGCAGCTATATCCCACCACTCGTTGGATCCACCGGCCGTGTCCTATTCTTCGTTCCAATATCCACTTGGAATTTGTAGCAGCTTGTTCCATGGGCTCCACTCATGTTTTAGATTATTAAACTTGTTTTTCATTTATCCAGCATTGTAATCCAGACCAGTTCTTTCATTGAACAGGACTGTGATATCTTCATAACACTGTGCAACACTATGGACACGCATATCACTGTTTTTGAAACAAACATCGATGAATGCCTTTGTCTTGTCGACATTCCCGTCGATGATGGTTTTGGTAGAAGAAGCAGCAGAGTGGCTAGGCATTCTAAAAAGAGCAACTCAAAAAATAATTCAAAAATATCTGAAAAAAATATATATGGTAGATAATAACACGAAAAATGCAAATATAAAAAAAATTACCTGAAAAAATCGACAACGAAAGTTGTAGAAATTGCTGAATTTCCGGATTGTTTGGTTTCTTTGGTGATTTGGTTGAGAAATGGTTTGATATATATGGGGAATAAAAGAAAATATAGCGGTTGGGGAAGAACCATTCGCGTCAAATGGTGTTCGCAAGTTAGACGGCATTCGACGCGTCAGATGGCGTTTGACGTGTCTGGCATGAACGTTTCGTTTCCAACCGTTGCTTTGAATTGGGAAGTAGTGTGGGGACCACGCTTGACGCCTCGGCCGCAAACGCCAACGTTGGCTGTCCATTTTAGCAAAAAAAGGGTAGCTTAGCGTTAGTGTGTATACAACTATGCCTTTGTACAGCGTGTGTGTGTGTGTGCAAGTGTCGAGTTGCAGTTGCATGTGTGAGTTTATATATATATATATGTATGTATGTATGTATGTATGTATGTATATGTGTGTATATATATATGGGCCGGCTATTTGAACACAAATTGATGACATAAATGGAAACACAAAAGATTTGGACCATCAGATCTTTTTGTCTTTATGTGGAAGGTGGAATTCAAGGGGTAATCTAATGGTAGAGATCTCTTGTTTCACCAATTGTGTCACCAAATTGTGTTCATGTAGACTTTCCCATATGTGTGTGTGTGTGTTGGGGGGGGGGGGGGTAGATGTTGATGCAGTTGTGTGAGTGTGTTGTGATAGTGCATTCATATGCATGTGTTTATAGGGATGCGTGAGTGTTATATATTCAAATGAACTAGAATGTCTGTGTACATATATTTAGTACTAAATTGTTATTGAAATTCATAGTGTAGTTCACTAAAGAAGTATACTTATGTTCTGTTAAAAGCTGTTGATTTTATTCTATGGAATAGTTGGAAGAAGATGAACAATATTATCTCTAGATTTCCTTTGAATTGTGTGCATTTCCTTTTATTTTACCTTAGTAAATCTTCACTTAAAAATTAAGTGGGTACTGCGATTTTGTACATAGAATAATATTCGACAAACTCTATTTTGAATAATACACATCTATGATTTTCTACGTATCTATTGTCATTTGTTGGCATGTATTCTTGTTTACTTTGTCCCATTGATATCATCTCAGAAAAGTAAGCATTGGAGACATCTATAAATCCAATGCCAGCATTAGCTTATATAACAATAAAATATCTTACTTTTTCCTAGCCATGTAAAATCTTAGCTCACTAAATAAAGGCTAATTTCTATTCTTTAAATCAACAGGCCTAGCATAATTTTCTCACAATAATTCAGATCACGTCCTCCCAACCTTCGGCTCCACTTGCATTTTCAAGCCCATCGGTACTACTTCTCATTGGAGGAGTTTGCTATTTGATTACAAATATGTGTTTTATATCCACTACTGTATTTCTTCTTTTCATTCATGGTGTAAATTTTAATATATACATACATCTGGTTTTGAAAATATACTTATTTATCTATAAATTAAATTACATTAGATATTTTAAATATATTTAAAATAGTATTTAATTGTATTAAAACATAAAATAATTTCTATATGTAATAAATGGTTTATTTAACTATTTTGTGAATTCAAGGAAATAATTGAGATCTGAATGTTATTAATAAAGATTAATTATTTGCAATTTATACAAAAGATTGAGAATTTGTTATTTATTGTGTATGATATCTTATAATCGAGTTAGTTAATTATTTAATTCTAAATTATATATCTATTTTCCAATTCTATTTATTAATTTTGTTGTATAAATTTTATGTGTGAATGTTATATTCTTATATATCGATTTGTTTATTTATATTTATTTAAATAATATATCTATATTAGTTTTGAGTTGCCAAATTCTTATCTTCTCTATTTTGATATTGATGACATGAGTGATTCACTGTTGATATTGATTTATTTTGGATTTTAATATGATACGGTGATGATATTTTTGGTATGATTTTGTAATACCTCTATTCTGGATAACGAGAAAATAGAATAAAAGGTTTAATGATACTGTCTGGTATGGAACTTTCAATAACACGTTTTCGGTTATTCTTTGGACTCGTTATATAGAATATGGTAGGCACAAGTGTGATATGTGAGCACTAAATAACTAAACTAGTAACACGCGGTGGTATTGGACGTCGTTGTGTTATTTATTTAGTTATTCTTTGCTCATGTATGACACTCATACGGGGGTATGTAGTGTGTGGGTGACTCATTGCGGTGTGCATGTATGGAGGTTACTAAGTAGCTACATAGATTGCATACATTGTTTGTTTGTCTATCTTGGACCGACTCCTTTTATATTTCAGGAGTGAACCAGATCGGCCAGTATCCACCCTGACGGCCTGATCATGGGATCGCACCCCAGATCCACAACACCGTTTTTGTTATAGTATTCGATGCGCATCATGAAATAGCTAGTTGGTTGCCCCTAGTTTCGCATAGGCCAGCAGTCAGTTACCATATAGGGGCACATGTTGGTAGTTGTGGCCGAAGAGGTTATGCGTTGTCAAACCTATGGTGAATCATTGTAATGATACCGAGAGAGGAGAGGTAATGGTTATCGATGATTGTAGGAGTCGTGTCATGTGGACCACATGTGACTCCTGCAGCAAGCAGACGTGCCATATGTCTCCCATCTTGTTCCGGTATATGTGTATGTATGTATATGCATACGGGTAGCAGATAGACATAAATTATGTATAGATGAGGTTATACCTGAGACTGTGTCCAGAGTATGGTCAACCCCATATCCTTCTTAGGTAGATGACCTATCTTTTACAGGTAGACATCATACTTATAATTGATCATGTTTGGATATTGTTATGAGCTGACTCAAATCTTTCTTGTTGATTCTATTGATTTGATTTGGTATTTTATAATATGAGATTGAGGGAGATAGTAGGCATTGCTTCATTACTGCCCAACTTCACTTGAGGATGTCTCATTACTGATTATTTTTTATATGATGAGAATTCTTGAAATGTATGATTCACCCATTTGTATTGATTTTATAATTGTTTGATTAAATGTATTTCATTATGGGTAATTACATCTTTAAAATCGATATTGACGACTTCAAAGAGATATGAGTTATTTGGGTAATGTGATAGCTTGATGATAATTTATGCTTATATATATATAAATATATCTTATTATTCAGTGATTATATATTTTGTTTCTGTTATTATTATGTATCCTTGATTAGACATACTCAAACCCATGTGTTATTTTATAATAACCGGGTCAGTCCCAGACATTTCACGTACATGAACGACTTGATCAACATTTTCTTTAATGAGCTTGGAGGAGATATATTAGGATATTCTATGATATTAAAAAGACATTTATGCACTGTATACTTAGCCACTAAGTTATATATATATATATATATATATATATATTAAATGTATATCATTACATTGACGTAGCTGATATTTGAGTCTTATTATATTCTTTTAACATTGTTGTATATACATATGTGTGTGTGTGTGCTATCGCTACAATTGACTTTGTGTTCTCTGTGAAGTACTATATATTATGTGTTGTTCTATCCTGGAGGCACACGTATTTATTATTTTATATCGCATTATGTACCTACTGATGAGTTTTATGTTTAATGTTTTAATACGTACCAGTGTTAGTCTAGGAGAATATTCACATGTGTATCCAATATAGCCTCATTCTCCGTATTATCTGATAGTATTACTCTGCAATACTCTTAGATAGTATGGGTAGAGGTGAGGTGTTACATCCCACTTGCACTTGGGGCCAATTATGGAATCTCGATCTCATCCCTTTGATTTGCTTATCAAGAGCCGATCAGGCTAGGCCTTTAGTAAATCAATCTGCTAGGTTGTCCTTGGTGTCTTCCCTTTATATCATGACTACTTAATTCTCAATGAATTCTCTAATAAATTCTAAAGAATATGTCATGACTTCTTGTGTGCATTAGGCTCCTTTGCAATCTGTATCGCTCGCTGTTTTCATAGAAAAATGCTATTGGATTCTCGGTGTTGGGAATCACTTCGAGCTCACTCAAAAAATTAGGCATCCAAACTGCCTCTTTAGCTGCTTTATTGAGGGCAATGTACTTGACCTCCGTCGTCAAACCAGCTACTATTTCTTATTTGGAACTTTCTAGTTGATGGCTCCACTATTTAGCGTAAATACATAATTAGACACTGATTTATTATCATCAATGTCACCTAGGAAGATAGAGTCTATATTCCACTTGATAAGGAGGTTTACATTTCCGTAAATGGAGAATAAATCTGTAGTATTTCTTAAATAATTTAGTATACATTTTATGGTTGTCCAAAGCTTTACTTTAGGATTACAGGGGTAGAGATGACACTGGTATCGACTTATGCATCCTAATGCTTTAGCCACATCCGGTCTAGTACATAACATAGTGAACATTATGGATCTTATGGTTGAAGCATAGGTGATCCTCTTCATATGCTCTTTCTCCTCATCAATATGAGGAGCGTCCTTCAAAGGATGATTTCAGACCATGTTAGAATGTTTCCATGCTTGGAAATCTTCATACTAAATCTCTTTAGTATGGTATCCATATATAAGGATTGTGATAATCACTACGACATCTTAGAACTATTTCTATAGATTTTATACCCAGTATATAGGTTACTTCTACCAAATCCATCATGGAGAAGTTCTTGAAAAACCAAGCTTTCACTCATTGCAATAACAAAATGTCATTGCAAATCAATAAAAGATCATCGACATATAGTACTAAGAATACGATAGCATTTCCCTGTTCCTTTATGTATACGCATGCTTTCTCTATGTTATGATAAAAACCAAACCGTTTGATTACCTTATCAAAACATTTTTTCCAACTTTTTGAAGCTTGTTTAAGTCCATAAATGGACTTTAAATACTTGCAAGCTTTTCTCTCACTCCCACTAACCATAAAACCCTTGAGTTATGACATATAGATGGTTTCTTCTAAATCACCATTTCGGAATACGGCCTTTACATCCATTTTCCATATTTTATAGTCATATAATGCATCAATGGCCACATAATCTGAATGGACTTAAGCATGGCTATGGGCGAACAGGTCTTGTCATAATCAACACCTTGAATTAAATCTCTTTGCAATTAGCCTAGCCTTATAAAGCTCTACTTGTCTATCTGCATTTAGCTTTTTCATAAAAATCCATTTGCAGCCAATGGGTTTTATCCCTTCGAGTAAGTCCAACAAAGACCATACTTTGTTTTCGTACATGGAATCCATCTCAGATTTAATTGCTCCAAGCCAGAGTTCAGAGTATTTACTTTACAATTCTCATTGGAAAGATAGAGGAGTGTCGTTACCTAAGATATAGTCCTCTTTCTAGCAATCTACGAGAAAATAATAGCATCTCTCTGGCACGTCGGATTCCCTACTAAACCTTCTAATAGGTTGCATGTTTTCATATGTGGGTGAATTTGGTTCTCCTATTGGACCATCCTCAATGTTAACTTCTTGGATCTCATCCAAGTATACAACTTCAACATTAATTTCCTTTGATAGAAATTGCTTTTTCAAAAAAGCAGCATATCAAGAAACAATAACCTTTTGTTCCTCGGTATTGTAGAACATATATCCTATTGAGTTTTAGGATATCCTACAAATTTACATAGTACTGATCTTGCCTCTAGTTTATTCGATGAACGTTCTTAACATAGGTCGAATAATCCCACATCTTCAAATACTTGAGTTAGGGTTTCTTACAACACCATACCTCACGTGATATTTTAGGCGCAGATTTAGTGCGCAACAAGTTCGACATATGCACTGCAGTTTCTAGTGCATATCCCTAATAGAAAAGAGGTAACTTTGCTTTACTCATTATGAAATGAACCATATCTTAAAGGGTCCGGTTCCTTCGCTCTAACACACCATTGTGTTGCAGAGTATAGGTTGGAGAAATCTAAGCGATAGTCCCATTATCTTTTAGGTACTTCTGGATTTTTTGTCAAACATACTCACCACCTCGATTAGATCGAAGAATTTTAATCTTACGATTCATCTAATTTTCTACTACATTCCTATAATCAACAAATTTCTTATAGGCATCGGATTTGTTATTCGTAAGATACACAATCTTAGCCTAGAGAAATCATCAATGAAGGTAACAAAGTAAGAACTATTATCCTTAGTGATTATAGCATCGGGCCACATACATCACTATGTACTAACCCTAATAGCTCATCAACTTTTTCATTGCTCCCACTAAAAGGGTGCTTGGTTATTTTACCTTTGAGACATGACTCACACAAGCCAAATGATTCAGAATCCAGTGCAGAAGAAAACCTTTAGATTTTAGTTTGTGCAGTCATTTCTAACTAATATCTAACGACCCAAAATTTTATCATTTTGATTGTGAATATTTAATTAATTATCAATATTTAAATATTAAAAGCTTAATCACTCCTTTTAATTAATAAATAATTATGGTAAACTTTTAATTAGTAAGTGGTGTGATTAAAATTGTTTTGATAATAATTCTTCTTCATTAACGGATTAAATTATCATTCTGGGGAACAGTCTTGGATTTTAACGAAACTAGTTTCGTTTCTACAATAATGAGTTGTTGTGCACCATTGAGTTTCATGGCGATCGGACGTGTTGTGTGGTTATACGAGCTAGAAATTCATAGTGATTAATTTAAGAAATTAAATTATAACATTTATTTTTTCTATAAATACATATTACACACTAACTTCCTTTCTCACTCTACCTTCCTTCTCCTGAAATAAAAAAAAGTAGCCACTTCCTCTTCTTCAAGCAATTAATTCCAAAGCTACGGGCCATGCAAGTAGAAGATTTTTGATCCATTAGAATCATGTGAGTGAGAGATTCAAATCCATCTAGTCATTGATGGGTATGGAAGTGGTCGAGGTGGTTCATGTTTTGGAAGCCGAAGTTAGGATTGAGTCTTGGAGGAGCCATAAGCGACAATAGGCGATGGGGTAAGTGTCGTTGCATTTCTCTTAGCAAGCTGCACCTATCAACGATGATGAGAGGAGCTCCGGCCTTGGGAGGTAAAAAGCAGCATGGGGTTTGTTGCGAGGTAAGAACTAGTCGGATTTTGGAGGAGGAGTGTGAACGTGACATGGAAGGGTGGAACGTAGAGAGAACACGAAAAGGAGTTCAATAGAAGTGACAGTGCGGTGATTTATCGAGCAAAGAGGGACCAATCAAGGAGATAAGTGGTGATATTTGCAAAGGTGATATGGCATGTACATGAAAGGGAAATTGTTTAGGGAAAGATGATTAAGGGGAGGTAATTAATTAGTAAATTAATTAAGTTAATTAATGAATATATGGATTCAAAATCTTATAAAAACCATGGCTCTTGCATATGAGGTCCAAATTAAATGCAGTCTTTTGCATTGTGCATGTAGTAGTGTTATTTACGCACTAGAGTTGATCTTATCAAGTTTGGAGAAAGTAAGATTTTGAGCTAAAATGATCGAGCAGGAATGCATAAGTTTTGGCTGGAATTTTAGTGAGTTAAGTCACCTTTGAATGAACACTATATGATATATGTGCTGATACAATTTATTATTTGTTTGCATGAATAATTTCTTTGATTGGTTTGGTCGGATCCCACTCTGGAAATAAATGGCATATAAGATGAAATATAGGGAACTCAGGAAATTTGGTAGAGGGATCCTAAGGGATTCCTCGCCACTGTTGATTTTAATTTCATTTACATACTTATTGTCCAAATTATTGAATTCCAAAAGATTGGTAGTTTGGCCTTATTGGATATGACTTTGTTAATGTACACCAATGAAAGCACTTGTTAAGTGCTATGGGAGCTCTAAGCCTTATTATAGTATTTTGGAAATACTAGTATTGGATGCTTTTGATATGAAAATGGTTTTGGTTTGGAGGATGATAATAAATGCAACTTTTGGAATTTTATACCGCATTTTATTTAGAAATTTGTATTGAACTCCTCTATTTTACTCCAACTCTTTTTCTTAGTCTTTTCTAATTTATATGGAAATATTTTAAAAGTATTTCAGTAAGTATTTATTTTATTAAAAGGTTGATATAATAAAGGATGTTTATTATAAAGAAAAAGGAAAATGGGGATTTATCTTTTATAGTGAAGTGATTCTGTTTTAAAAGAAAATAGAAATATTTTAGAATAAATATTGGTGAAACATTTTATAGAAAATGTTACATAGAAAAACAGATTTATAAATGATATTTCATAAATAAAAGAATAGATTTATAAATGATATTTTATAAGAGAAAATGATATCATTTTGATGAATTGGAATAATAAATCACATTTATGAATTTATAGTGATATATGGAATGATCGTTTTATGAAAACTATTTAGTCCTATCTTGAAATCAAAGATTTGTAGTAAGTATATGAGATTTAAAATCCAGAGATTTATAAAGGAGGTTCTATAAATAGAGAGAAAATATATAAAAGGAGTTCTGTAAATATAAAAGATATTTATTAAGGGAGTTTTATAAATGGAATAAGATTAGATTTCTATAAATGATATTTATAATTTATGGTTGTATGGAAGGTATTCTTTTCATACTTAACATCAAATTCCAAGATTAGGAAACTCAGCACTATCTGTAAGAGATTATGAATGTATGTCGAGGCAAGAATAGCATGCTAACTTGTCCGACTACATTGTTAATCGAGTGATAGTACAAGTTTGAACTGTGGTGGTAAGTATATTTGGCCTAATTTCTATATGATCCTTTTACTTACACCAAAAGTGTTTTGGGTTTATAATCATCAACATTTCTAAATAACATTTTTTAAACCCAATTAAGTATGTTTTAGGAAATGAAATATTTCTTAAAATTTTATAAATATACTTACATCGTTGAGATAAGTATATGGTTATATTTTCTTAGTATTGAAGGTGTTATATTTTGTAAATATACTTATAACATTGAGATAAATATATGGTTACGCTTTCTATGTATTGAAATGTATGATGATTTGTGAATATGCTTATATCGGTAAGATAAGTATATGAATATTTTTCAAGTAACGAAAAGAGTAGAGAGGGTTTGTGAATATATCTTTTGTATATGTATTTTAATATAAATATTTACAAAGTGGTTTTAATTAACGAAAGGATTAATTAAAGAGGCTTAGTAGTTGCTTGTGTGTTTAATCATGCTTGGTTAAATCTTCGATTTTGTTTGGTTGTTTGCTTATTTGATAGTTAAATAGTCGACTATCAAATCTTTGCAATTTTGAAACTCTTGATTATTGGTTTGGAGATACCGGGATCAAATATATTATCCGAAAACTACTTCGAGATGGCATAAGCGTTTGAATTGAAGACATCTTGAAGGCGATGGAACCGAAGACGACCTTCCTTGAAGTGCAAGGACTACTTGCTACTAATTTTGAGGGTGACTCCAAAATGGTTGTAATAGAAGTAGTACCTTCGGTTTGTTCAATCCCAGAACAACTTTTGTGGATAAAATTGAACGATGACATTGCATTATTGCCTAAAGGGTAGTGTTAGTTTTCCAAGTGGGATTTGCTACAAAAGTAAAATGTAACCACAAACCTTATACCTGGAAATAACTAAAATATGGGAGATGCGGCAGGCTATATGAGTCGCTCTCATTAGGGTATGGCCAACACTTGTATCTAGATCGATAATTATGAACTATGTATGTTGGGCTTACGGAATGGTTTATCAAGTTGGCAGCTTAGGTGATGATCATATTCAGTAATATCCAAGAAGGGGTAGGCCAGTTCTGTATTGGTAGAGGTGAAATGTTTGCAGCCACGGTGCATTTTACCTAGAGGTGTATTGTATGGAAGATAGTCCATTACCTTATCACTATTGGAATCAATTTTTCCAATACGTGTCCTGCGGACTTAGTTGCTTAGAAAATATGCATGAATATGAGATGCAAGCATTTTAGCTATGTTAAATATTTACTTTCAACCCTAGATATTATTATTATATCACTGGAATTTCTAATAAAAATGGTTTGGTTATCGTAAAGTAAATACTCATCAATGTATTTACGCAGTTGTTGTTTTACTAAATCCTTTATTTTTGAAGGATTTTATAAATATAAAAATCCATATAATTTGAATTTCACATACTAGTTAATCAGATTGATCCAGGCATTATTTTCTTATAATGCTCGGGTCAGCCCCGAGTATATTTATAGATTTAGCTTTGGATGCTTTGGAACTTTAAAAGATGAGCTGGATGCCTACAAGATCTATTCACGTAGTTTATTTTTATGGTGCATTTCTTGTTTTGTATTTATCAGCAATCATAAGGACAAGATGTTATAACTGTTCAGACTGCTGATAGGTTAGTTACTTTGGTTGATGTATGTATATTATAGTTTTTCTATTGTAAAAATCGTGTGCATATTATATATTACTCGCCACGTGTGAGATTATGTTGTATATTTTCTTTTCTTTCACCCCAACAATCTGTCTTTCTAGCACTTAAGTGCTCGGCACGTGAATACCATGGATAAATTAGTGTTGACTTTTGAGGGTCGAAAAGACAAGTCGTTACAGTTGGTATCAGTGCTTAGGTTGAGCGAACACCCTGACCTTGATGAGGTAGATTCATTGGAGATAAGGTTAGTAACACCCTAGAATGATTTTAAGTGTATATACGTGAGAGAGCATACTTGTTAGTGCTATAAAAATAGTTTATGTTGTATTGACTGACCAGTTGAGTGGTTTATGAACTTTTGTCGATATAGGAAGTACAACTGTATTAATAGAGGCTTTCGAACACTTGGACATGGCAAACCGACACAATTTTTTTTTGAAAATTTAGTAAATGAAATAACTATACCAAATATTATATTTTATATGTAAATTAATAACTTTCAAAAAAAGAAAAAAAATTTGATATAGTTATTTATGATGTGTTTTGTTTGTTAGGAAATGATAATATTCAATTATTGTTTGATTAGTCATGTCTGTCTAGTGTAGGATCAATGACAATTGTTTGTGGATTGATTATTTATGCACGAACAATATAAGAGCATTTATTGTTTTGGTTTGAATTAAATATAATCACCTTGTCAATGAAGTTTTACCATTTGACTATAGGGTGTTCCATTATAATGCTGTTTCAAAGGGTTATTAGAATATGAAATGATTCTTTTTATAAAGATAATTTTATAAATATGGTTTATAAAATTTATTTTGTAAATAAGGAGGATTTTGAGAAATTAAATCCTAGTGTCCTTGAAAAATATTTCAAATGATTTTTGAGAAAAGTAATAATAGTATTACTTCGACGTATTTATAATTATAAATAGTTCAAGGAGAAATATGAGTAAGATATATTTTTTCTGGATGGTTCGGGGAAAACAAATCAATTTGTTTTGTGATGATTTGAATAATCTTCTAAGTGACGATCAGATGTTCGCTTAGGCGAATGTCATAGTGCGTTTAGTAAATTATTTTCTTTATCATTATACGATCGACATGAGTTCGAATCCAAAAGAACCCAAAGCAAGTTGGTAATGGATATTTTGTTAAAACTGTTTATCTAGAAATATATACAGTATTGTTTCAAAAAGGGATTTGAAAAGAAAGAAAGGCATTTTTATGTTAAACAGTTTGAGTGGCTTAAAAATGACTAAGATGGGCAAGGGACGTGTTCGGGTGGTAAACATTTCTCCTAAATATTACCTCTTTTGGTAAGGGGGTGTATGATAATGCTTGGTAGAGTCCAGTTTCTTGGTATCATTTTAGGGTTACTTAATATATATGTTTATTTTCTATGGATTAAAGTATATAGTGTTATTTCAAAAAGGCTTTGAAATAAAACCCCAGCATTTAGTTCTTAAATTTCCTTTAATAATATTTGAGAAAAACAATATAAAAGGTTTGCATAACTCTTGGATAAAGGAGAAATAATTTAACATAAGTTTTTAAATGGGTTAAATTTGATAGGAAGGTTTTAACAAGTTTTATCTTATTAAACCTTGTCTTTAGTTTTAACATCTAAGTTGTGCCAACAATTTAATGTTATTGGAGTGACTAATAAACGTTTTTACTTTGGAGGTGTCTATGGAAAAGTAGACTCTAAGACTGAGTTGGATACCGGTATCCTACTCTTCTTAGCTACTTACCAGACATAATAGTAAAGAGGTCATAGAGGTCGACTTGATTTATGACCTAGATTAATTTGGGCCTGCATTTGAATTTAAGGGAAAAGAAAAGAATAAATTAGATAGTTGTATATACTCTCAGGATGTAGTAGGGTATTATACAAGTTTGAAACTTAAGTTATGTTTTTGAAATTTTTTCATCAATAATTTTAGGAAGTAAAAAAGAATTGGTATAGTTAAGAAAATAATGCAATAAATACGTAAGTTATGCGTAAATCATTTTATTCGCATAGCTGTTCTTGATCCAGATTCGAGTACATGATTTTGAGGTGATTTACACCAATCCAAACAAGGATTTTTACTCAATTCTTGATGATGAATAGCCGATATGGATTATTGATATGATTTTAAAGTTTTCTATCATAGTATATGGATACGTAATGTGAACAAAGGTTTCTAATCAAGGAACCAAATAGGAGTCCACACTAGGGAAGTAAAGTGAGCGATATTACTTCAGAAGAAAAGTTTACATGATCGAGCAAGTGATCGATTTGATATTACATACGAATGACATATGTACGTCATACATGCTTTAATGTAGTTTTATGCTTCTTAAATTAAAAATGCAAGTTACGTGTTTTGATACGGCATGTTTGAGTGAGATGACTGCTATATATGATTTCATTGGCTTGATTCATGATATGATGAATGAGTTGTTGCATTGTTTCATTTGTTGAATTTAACTCTCTTTTGGGTTATGAAAGTAAAATACATGTACATGGAGAAAAGGCTTGCCTGTTGCTTTTGGTTTCTTGAGTAGAGTTTGATTGCTCGCAAAATGGTATGTGTTTATGCTTAACGAGTATTTTGCTATGTGATATGCACACACTATAAGGTATATCATACGTATATATTGTAGTCATGTTATCCCCAGATATAGAAGGTCCTAGACATGGGCTTATATTGATATTGTGATTTTTTTTGAACCTAGCCTTGCAAAGGAGGTGCTGATTAAATTTTCTATAACATAAGGGAATTTAAAGCCTAAGAGTAAGAAGACATTTTCTTCCTTTGGGAATTTTTTGGACGAACTTCTTTTAAAGGGATGAGGATGTAACATTCCAAAATTTTATTGTTTTGATTGTGAATATTTAATTAATTGGAATTTTTTTGATAATTGATTTTAAAGGTTTAATAACTCCTTTTAATTAATAAATAATGATGGTAAACTTTTAATCAATAATTAATGTGATTAATATTTTTTAATAAAAATTCTTTTTAATTAAAGTGCAAAAGTATCATTCTAGGGCATTGTCTTGGATTTTGACGAAAGTAGTGTCCTTGGGTCTAAAATAATGAGTTGTTGTGCACCATCGAGTTTCTTGGTGATCAGACTTGTTATGTGATCGTACGAGCTCGAAACGCATAGTGATTAATTTATGAAATCAAATTATAATGTTTATTTTTCTATAAATACATAATACACCCTAACCTTCCCTCCTCACTCTTTCTTCCTTCTCCTGAAACTAAATAAAGTAGCCGCCTCCTTTTCCTCCTCTTTAAGCAATTCATTCCGGAGCTAGAGGCCACGAAAGTTGACGATCTTGGATTCTTTGGAATCATATAAGTAAGAACTTCAAATTCGTATAGTCGTTAAGGGGTGCGGCAATGGTCAA
This sequence comes from Allium cepa, assembly GCA_030765085.1. Classification (NCBI taxonomy): domain Eukaryota; kingdom Viridiplantae; phylum Streptophyta; class Magnoliopsida; order Asparagales; family Amaryllidaceae; genus Allium; species Allium cepa. Next base: position 605,257,696 of record CM060941.1, read on the forward strand.
GGTGGTTCATGTTTTGGCGGCCAAAGCTAGGGTTGAGTCTTGGAGGAGATATGGGAAATGATAGACAATTGAGTGAGAGCCGTTGCATTTCTCTTAGTAAGCTGCACCTATTGACGTCAACAAATGGTACTTTTCCTTTGGGAGGTGAAAAGCGGCATGGAGTTTGTCATGAAGTTAGGAAGCAGTCGGATTTTGGAGGATGAGTATGGATGTGATGTGGAAGGGTGGAACACATAGAGAAGGCGAAGAGGATTTCGATGGAAGTGATCACGTAGTGATTCATCGAGCAGAGGGCGAGCAATCGAGGAGAGAATGGGTTGGACTGTGCATAGGTGATAAAGCATGTACAGGAGAGGAAAATGTTTTAGGGAAGATATGACTTTGTTATGTCGCGAAAGTTGAACTCTCTAATGTAGACCAATGAAAGCACTTGCTAAGTGCTATGATATTTTGGAAATACTATTATTCGCTATTTTTGATTTGAAAATGGTTTTGATTCAGAGGATGATTTTAAATGTGACTTTTGGAATTTCCCATAGCGTTTTTTTAAATGGGTTTTGAAATCTTCTATTTTACTCCAACTTTTTTTGTGACCCTCTTCTAATTTTTATGGAATTTTTTTAAAAGTGTTTTGGGAAATACTTATTTTACAAAAAATTTGATATAACAACGGATGTTTATTATAAAGAAAAAGAAAAATGGGGCTTTGTCTTTTATAATGAAGTGATTTAGAAGATGGAAATACTTTGGGATTAATATTAATGAAACACTTCATATAAAATGTTATACAGAATGACAGATTTATAAATGATATTTTTACAAGAAAAGGAATATATTTATAAATGATGTTTTATAAAGGAAATGATATCATTTTGATAAATTGGAATAATAAATCACAATTGTGAATTTATAGTGATATATGGAATAATCGTTTTATGGAAAGTATTTAGTCCTATCTTGAAATTAAAGATTTGGGACAAGTATATAAGATTAAAAATCAGGAGATTTGTAAATGGGGTTTTCAAATAAAAAGGAAATTTATAGAAGAAGTTCTGTAAATATAAAAAACATATATAAAATGAGTTTTATAAAAGGAACGAGATTTGATTTCTATAAATGATATTTATAATTTATGCTGGGATGGACGTTATTCTTTTTATACTTAACACAAAACTCCGAGATAGGGAAACTCGTCTCTATCTGTGAGATTTTAAAAATATATGTTGAAGTAAGATAACACGATAACTTGTCCGACTACATTGTTAATCGAGAGATAGTACAAGTTTCAAATAGGAAAGTGGTGGTAAGTATATTTGTTATAATTTTTATATGATCCTTTTACTTAACCCAAATGTATTTTAGGTTTATTGTTGTTAACGTTTCTAAATGACATTTGTTTTAACTTAATTAATTATGTTTTAGAAAATGAGTTTTTTCTTAAGATTTTGTGAATATACTTATACTATTGAGATAAGTATATGGTTATATTTTCCAAGTATTGGAAGTGTAGCGTTTTGTGAATATGCTTATACCGTTGAGATAAGTATATGGTTATTGTAATGACCCTTTTTTTCATACCCTTTAAACCGATAATAAACCACACATGACCAACTCAAATTGCACGAACAAGCAGATCATCAAAGATAGAAAGAAATAAAGATAGAATAGAATCACACACGAATGGAATAACATATATTATTTCAATAATAATCTTACAACGGAAAATTTTAAAATATAATATCAGAGTCTATCCTAAATTCAGCCTGGACAGTTATAAACCTTTGTCCTTACAAATGCTGAAAACAATAAAAAAAAATGCAATTGATGCAGTGGATAGTAGAATACATCCATACGATGATGAAGATCTCCATCTCTCCTCTGGAAACTCCAACCACTTCAACTAAGCCTAAAACTATTCGGATCTGACTCGAGTATTAAAAATACCCGAGCCAGGCTTGATAAACCAGCGTGAGATACTCGAAATTTAAAAATGATGACGCTATCAAAACCTTTGAAAAGAAGGGTATCTCATAGGACCATGCCCATACATAAATACGGATGGGCTTTTACCTTATGATAACCAAAATACTTTTATTACCAAAATAATTTGATATTATCTTTATGACATTCTTTTTGAAAACATCTTTCAAATAAACTTTTTCAAATATGGTATCAATACCCAGATTAAGTCCAATGGAATATATCTAGACTGGGCCAAACAGAGTTTACCGGACGGAATATATGGTACTAAAAGGGGTAGCTGAAATGTTTGCAAAAATTTACAGCTATTTTGGGCATATAATCAAAACTGTAAAGCTCATATTGGAATTTGGATTTCCAATCATGATAGGGAACTAGTGGTCTTTTTCTTTCTCCGCTCCAAGCGGAACAACCATAGCCCCTGGTAACCTTTATGCTTTCTCAAGCTTGCTACTTGGAACAATACTTGCTACACTTCTACTGATAGCTGATAGCCTTGTCACTTTTCACAAACTAGCTACTATATTCAAATAAATGGGGCAATAAATGCCTTGAGGACCATTTTTCCTTAATGGGTCTAGATATTGAACACCACCATATATACATACCAACAACCCGAATTTGTGTCTGTCAGACCACATAATGTCCCATATCATCTTCTGGGATGTGAGGCCCGTGAGGCTATGCTCAACTTTAGCAAAGCCACGCTTTATCCTTCCATAAAGCTTATTCCACTTAGAATGCCACACTTCCATTCCTTAATTATGCAACCGACTTCTACAAATGTATTACTCCTGAGATTGTACATCTTAGGAAATTGTGTTAAACTAAAAGAAGTTTCATTCTCCACCACTAACTAGATAATACATTAATAGAGATCAATTAATATGATCAGAAATGCTCTATCAGACAATCATCCATACAAGTTCGTTTTGGAACTGAACGAAACCGAAGGCGCTCCTCCTACCACCATTAGTAGCGAGTAATCCATGCAATCCGAATTTTCTCATAACGAGGAGACCACCGCTATAAAGGTCTTTATATTGGGAGGTACCCAAAGAATGTCAACAAGCAGTCCTTCCGCTATGAAGATCTTCGTTCTTCAATACAACGAAGATTTTTAGAATGTAGTCATCACAGCCTTATAAATGTGGGGTAAACTCCTGGGACTTGTGACAACAATCCCTACATTTTGAAGATCTTCGGTCTTCAATAATCATCATCTTCAACATGTCTTCACTTCTGAATGTATACATTAATCAAAGTGGTTTTCTGATTGGAGTTACCAAAATCCGACCCCAGTTTGTTTGCACCAATCATCGATTAAAAGTTGTTTAGCTCATATATGGATATTAATCATCAATCAATTACTTCATCTTTTATTTAAATTAAATATCTTTCTTAGATATACTCCTTTCAATTTATTCCATTTTCTTTGCAAGAGTATATGGAGTCATTAAGCCTCATTTATCAAATTATTTGGTTTATTTAAACCTTTCTTAAATCGTGGAATAATTCCAAATCATTTTCTCTTTTACTTAGGAAAAACTTTCCAAATCATTCTTTTAATCTTAATTAAAGATTTCTTATATTCAAGTTATAAATTTGAACTTAGAGAAAATATTACCAAATCATTCATTAAATCTTAATCAAAGATTTCTTTCTTAACGTCAAATTATTTTCTTACAAATCGAAGATTTTCATAATAGAGTACTACCACCACCCTAGATATGGTAAATTTTAGGGACTAATTGCAAGTAGTCCTATATCACAAAGATCTTTTTCATCAATGATCATTGTCTTCAATATATTATATTTCAAAAATTAGTTTGAAGGAATTTTTGGATTGGAATCACCTAAATTCGATCCCGGTTCCTTCGTACCAATCATCGATTAAAACTATTATTGAAAGATTTGATGATCAATTTATGCATTTCCTTTTATCAACTATCTTTGATTGATATAAATCTTTATAAAATATTCTTCAAGTGAATACGGAATCATTATAGTCTTTATTTGAAATTAGTCGAATCATTTGGTTTATTTAAACCTTTTTGAACTTGGAATAATTCTTTTTGATTTCGCCTTTTATTTCGGAAAACTTTTAATATAAATTTTAGAGTATCCGGGCTCTCCCTTCGATCTGTTCCACCTCTCATCTAAAAGAGAGAACGAAGGCCATGTAAGTTTAGAGCACTAGTTGCTTCATTCCTAAACTTAGTTACATACTTTGTTTTACCGTTTAGTTCTCACAGGCGGAACAAATGTTCTAGTCGTTTCCGCATACTCAATTATTAATCTTCATTTTAGAAATGATTCATTAAACTACCAAATCATTATTTAAAACACTTAATTATTCTTTTAAAAACATTTGTAAAAGATTTGAAAGAGGATTGTTGAGTTTAAATCCAAAATTCATAAGTTATTAAAAAATTGTTACAAAAGCATTGCGAAAGTTGTTACAAAAGTGCTTTTAAAGCCACATGCTTCAAAATGACTTTTACGTCATTTAGAAATCTATCTTTCCAACTTAAATTACTTGTAAAAGTTTTTAAAGTATTTTTAAATTTATTTTGTATTTTAAAAACATTTAAAAACATCAATCTTAAACTTTGGTCACTTTAATACAAAAGCGTGATTTTTTTGAAAAATTGTTTTGAACATATTTAAAAATCTACAAGATGAAATCTTGATTTTATTTCTTTATTGGAAAACTATGGATATAATAGTCTGGAAAATTATTATTTTGAAGGATTCCGAGCTATATTCTACTTTGTCCACTTATTTAACTTTTATGGCGTGAAATCGCGAACTACCATTACACGACGCACCTAGTTTTGATTTATTTTTCAATTTGTTTTCAAACTTCGTGGAAACACTTTTAAATGTTCATAGAACTTTTGTAAATCATTTCAAACTCATTTTAATCAATATTTTTCATAGTTCAGACTCATATTCCATTTCATTCCATATTATAATATTATATCATTATAATATCATCTTCAACCTTTTTAAATATTTAAAATCGTTAAAAGGCTAAATAATTTCCATACACATATTTGTATGGATTTAATTCTCATTTAATTAACTATGGTTAACTACTAATCATTTCTCTTACCATTATCAAACCAAGTTATTAACCACATAAACAATCACATAATCAACCAATTTGCGACCAAGTCATCAAACATTTAATCATCCAACATATTTAAACTTTCAAAGCATTATACTTGAAATAATTTATGGATTAATTAGTAAATATGTAATGACCCGTCGTTTTAGATGGTTTTAAATTGACAATAAAACACACATGTCAACTCAAACCATTCAAAATGGAGGATTGTTAATGAGGTAAATAAGAAAATAGGAGAAAAGAGGGAAAAACAAAACACAGAATCTCACAGTAGAATGACAAAATATAATAATCAAATAAACAGTTCATGAAGCTGTTTTACAAATTACATTTGATTACACTTTACAATACAAATCAGAGTTATAAATATAGTAGGAATAAATAAATAATGCAGCGGAACAACATGGTGTAGTGGAATAAAATAATAATATAAAACTAATCTCCATCTTCGTCCACTAGAAAAATGTCTTCAACACTGAAAAGCTAATCCTGGCCCGAGCGTAATGAAAAGACAAAACACTCGAGTAAAACTAAAATATCCTATGTAAGTTAAATCTACAGTAAATAAATATAAGTGTAACGACTTCAGAGATGTTTACAGGATTTTACATCTCATATCCAGTGTCTATCGTGCGTGTGATAACTTAAGAGATGTTCGGGATTCTATCTCCTAAGGACCCGTTAAACTATCTACATACATAGTGCAATACGCTATTATAATATGTCAACGGTAAAGTAAAGTACTAAAATAGCATTAAGGCGTTGCCCATATCCACCTTAACACATTTTTGTATAAATACCATAGCATATGCAGATACTACAAGCCCCACTAAACCGGTGGAATATTCAGGGAGCAGTCCATAGGTACGATACAAACCAAAGTCGTAGTGGGCGCGATCAGGATGAATATAAAAAGGAACGCGAGGCATTGCCTAGGGTAGGATACTACTGTTTTGCACTCACGGATTGGTGGTAACGCATGGCAGCTACTACCGCCCACTTTGGAACACACTTTCAAAATCAAATCAAAGGGTGGCCACCAGATCAATCACAAAGTAATAAACATAGTATCGACGAAATGTGCTCGTTAGGGGGAGCGACCCCACTTGGCCAAGTATAGCTCCTCTTTTAGTCATTTTAAGTATGACCCGATAGTCAAGGCTATCCATCACCGTTCTCTTACTTCATTCCAGAGCGTTCGTCAAACCATCCTACTTAATTTCGGGTTCTTCACCACATGCATAGTTGTTAAAGTAGTTTTTGGAATTAGCGGAGAGTATAACAATATTCGATCCTTGTCTCTTTAACAACCAAACGCTTATTTCACAATGGTTGGTTCTTTTACATTTCCAAAACCGATTCATAATTGATATCAAAATATCATATTCACTTCAAATCATATCACTTTCAAAATCATATTCACTTCAAATGATATCACTTTCGAAATCATATTAATTTCCAAAATCAAACCACAAAATAGGTTAAACCATCATATCAAATATTCGCAATTAAATCAATTAAATCTAAATCATAATAGTTCTAATTTAAATAGTTTAATATTGAAAGTAGTTCATATATTGGAATATTTATACATTAAAAATAGTTTATATTTAAAAATAGGTTATAGATTAAAATAGCTACTTATTAGAAATAGTTTATGTTAAAATATATTTATTAAAAATTGTTAATAAATTTAAAATAATATATATTAAAATAGTTTATTTAAAAATAGGTTATAGATTAAAATAGTTTATATATTAGAGATAAAAATAGGTTATATATTAAAAATAGTTAATGTATTAAAAATTATCAATATAGTAAAATAGTTAATTTTCTACCATATGGTCAAGTGATATGGATATATATCATTTCAACATGCAATAATTTAAATTAATGGGCATCTATCATTTCAACCCGCAATCCCGAGTAAAATTCAAAATCCATAAAATCGATCGAGTCTATTGTTTGTACCAAAATTGGGTACAACACTCTTCGAATGTGTTTGAAGAGATAAAACAAAGAAAATATGTAAAATGAGGCAAACCTAATAAACACACCAATCAATAGATAAGAAAAAGTGCAGAAACACACAAATTTAAAGTCGTTCAGCGTATGGCCTGCGTCCATTATGAAATGATTGATGTTTATTGATTATAACTCGCTGGTTACAGGTGGATTACAATAGTATAATCAAAATATAGTAGTGATTTCAGCAGAATATCTGCGTAGAAAAGCCAAAATACCATTTTCTATAGGTCTAGGGTCGCTATTTATAGGAGTAGGCCGCAAATAACTAGCTCAAATCTTGGAAGACTCCTTCTTTCACATGAATGGGCACAGTAGATCTATCTGATGTTGCTTGGGATCGATCCATGATTGGTACGCACTCATTTCGTATCGATCCAAAACATATCCATTTGGGTCGATATCGATCATGGACCAAGTAAAGGTGGTACGCAAGCTCATGTGAAAATTTGGTGGCATTTGGATTTGAAGATTTTGAGTTATGATCGATCCAAGTTTGGATTTGTAAAAGGCTGCCGAGTTCGTATCGGTCCCATTCGTATTGATGGCTTCGTATCCATTCTGGCTCTGAAACGACCCGAAATTTTCGACCTCGAAAATTTGACACTAATACCTTCACGGTAGAAGTGCCGAGCAATCGAACGTCGAAAATTCCAGATTGTTAGGGTGAAGAAGAAAAAAGATAGAAGAAGAAACATAAAACAACAGCATAGAATCTCACAATCGCAGCGGAACAAAATATAATATCAAATAACAACATTTATATTAAAAAAAGCTGTAACTGTCAATATACATACAATATCATAGTACAATCATTCACAAATAAACTGCTGATTATTATCAATAATCTCAAATACACCGTGGAATATACACCATACGTTACTGCCATCCAGCTCGCCTCTTGAGCTCCAGAACGTCCTAACCTAAAAATATCTAATGATCGGTCTGACCCGAGCATTACATCAAAGTAACACCCGAGTCACATAGGAAACCAGCATGAGTAAACCCATATAACTTGAAACACTAAGTTATAAAACTTCATTGAAAACCCAGGTAACTTGTTCAACACTACGATTTTTAATCTTACTATAGTTGAACACTTAATTCACACAAAAAATCTAAGTTCTGTTACTTAGTTAAATGGATAAGTTCACCTGGTTTATTCCATTCCAGCCTATTTGATTTTATTATCAAATTTATAAAGAATAAGATAACTAATCGAAGTGGTTCTGGATAGTACTAATATCTGACCCCGAACTCTTCGAATCCAATGCTTTTAAGGTCAGTTGTTAAATAAACAAGTTAATTAGACATCTGAATGTCATATGCACATAGAAATCCATCACAGATAAATAACACATATTAATCACAGTTCAATCGAAGGCAATTCATATCACAGAATATCGTAAATTAACATATTAGAGATGTTGCATTCAATTCAAATTAACATTTTAAAGCTTGACTAGTTGGTCCCACCATTTCTGATTAATTTTATTAACCCAAATAAATTAAATACTTCTAAATCCCGCTTAATTAACATTTATCAATTACAAACCATTTATATTGATTCAAATCAAATGTTTGGAATTAATTAACATGTACAATAACTTATGGTCTTCGATTTATCTATCAGTTCAAAACATTTCTCCTAACCATTTACTTAATTACATCACTAAACTTTATTAAATAACGTTTTGTAATTAACAAAAATTAATATACATATAGTTATCTCAACTTAATTAAATAAAATTATTTTCATTTAAATTAGCATTATTATTAACCTATGTTTAGGGTTAAATAAAACTTTTAAATTTCTTGGTTTATTTTCTCATACGTTAAGTAAAAACATTTAACTTGATAATTTGGATAAGAGTTGCTTGAAGTTGTTTACTTTCACTTATCAAAATACAAAGAAAACTCGGCCCAAAGCCCGAACTTATGACCCAAGCTCAAACTCCCCCTTCTTCTTCCTCTTATAAAACCCGCTAATTACTCAAGACCTACTCGAGCCCAACCTGATGTTTCACCCATGAAAACCCGAGTCCAAACCCTTACTACAAAACCACGAAACCTAGGCATACATGGATACTTGTGGACGTGCACATTCGATCGCCTTTGCTCCGACCAACGTCACTATTCTCCGCAAATCGCCAATGACCTCACCGTCCACCTCAGCTACCTAGAAATACCCAACGTTCTAAGATTTGAAATCGAGCGGAAATGCCGATATTAGAAAAAAAACCCATGTACAACTCTACTTCATGCCATCGCCTCTGGCCACCAGAGCCCACAAGCTCACGCCTGGAATCTCGTCGCACCCCCACGTTCCTAATCCCCCTACACCGGTCAAATTCGATGCAACCTTGACGCCGAAATCACCACGAGTTCACCTCAACCATATCGTAACCGAAAACCCTACGATGTCTTCGCCACGCCGCTAACGTTGTCTAAAAATTTGCCAACTAATTTTCCTACGATCATCGACTCACGAACAACCTTCAGCAATAATCGTGACACGCCACCGTCCTTTGATCGTCGGGAATCGACGAAAGTTCAATTCCAGTTCTGTAAGGACCCGATTCCTCGACTTTCGAAAACCGATATCAATACATCTACTATATCAACTGCCAAGCAATCGAATGCCGGAAAACCGAATTCTTATGGTTTAAGAAGAAGAAAAAGATAGAAGAAGAAAGAAAAAGATAGAACAGAACAGAAAGAAACTACAGAACAATATCAGAATCTCACAATCGCAGCGGAACAACATATAATAGATAAATGAATAATCTTTAAACAAAGAACTATATCAGTTATTATATTACATCATATTACATTACATTACATCATCAGAGTGTACAAGAACAAACAGCGGAGAAGAAATACTACATATGCTAGTTAATACGCCATGCCATCCAGCTTGCTTCCAAATCTCTATAGCAACTCCCGAATCCAGAATAACCTGATAACCTAACTCTAGACTGCCCGTGTGGAAATTAGTGGGCACCCTGAGTTTAGGAAGGGAACAATAAACTCCAGGTCAGTCATGGGACTGGTGTGAGAACTAAAAACAGTTATTTTCACAAAGAAAATCAAAAGAATTTCGCTATGCTTTTGGAAAATGAAACTACCATAAGGCCTCCCGCCACACACACAATGCAAACGCAGAATTGGAGGAGATTTCTCCTTATGATAGTCAAATATGCTTACTACGCAAAATCATTTGATTTTTGTTATTTTTAGTGCATAATGTAGAAAATATTTCGAAAGTATAATATAAATCTTAGCCAACATACGATCATTATTGTATGCCTACTATAGCTACCATGTTCAATAGCAGGTGACCGCCACATTCCATGGCAGGCTATACAACTAAAAGCATACACGGTTCGTATTGTTTCTTTGGATTCCAACAAATGGTCAGGCAAAGGAACTTCCTACACCGAATTGGGTACGCCTCTGGAAAGATGCCCCGAGAACCTAACCGGATCTCTGCTGACACAAGGCCGAGTCACCACACGCTTCTGGGTGCAATAAAGCTATAACTTGATAACTCCCACAAAAAGTATGTCATCCCCCGGTTTACCGACCTTTATCCGAGGATCCTCAATACCAACAACCACAAAGTAATAAATTTGCAGCAACCACATAGGTTAAATATCTGGGCTCCATACCATGATACAACCTCTATCCAGAAGAAAATGGACATACCTTAGGGGCGCGACCCCTAAAAAAAACATTGCCGCAACATTCATGTTTCGACCATTTCCGGGTTGTGAGGCTCGAAGAAGTCTCGTCCACAAGGCTACGCTTTTTTACAAAGCCACGCTTTGATCAACAAATGATCAATAAATAATCATCACACAGCAACACTCAGCATGCCACATTACCAAATTGAGAGTATATCGCTGATAACCTTCAACTACAAAACCTCTGAGCTCGTACGTCTCAAAGAAGGGTGTTAAGCTAAGAGAATAAATTCTCCGCCACCAACAGATATGTATTTGAAAGAAATCTGCTTTATATCTCAAAATGTAATGTCAGACACGTAACCATACAAGTCCGTTTCGGGATCAAACGGAACCGAAGGCACTTCCAGAGAAGCCCTTGCAATCCGGATATTCACTAATCGCGTCCGGATTCCCATCACAAAGGGTAATAAATCTCTATATCGGAGATCAGCCGATGCAGAGACATTCGACGGTAATCCTTCCGTTTTCAAAAATATCCGATCTTCAACACCGGTCTTCAATGCTATCCATTACGTGTGTCACTATTCGGAATGGGTAATCCGAATAATGAGCGCAATAATTTAAAAATAAGTGTAGCATTCAATTTCAACCAATTCACAACAAATACCTATTTAAAGTTCAATATTGATAGTCGGTTATTTAACTATCAATCAATATTCACAACATCAACCGATTATAAATAATCTTCCCAAATTATTTATTTTTCAAATTATCTTTACAACATCTATATTCCACAATTTAACCATTTGAAAACCAATTTCAAATCAATTTTCAACTTTACAACTTTCATTTCAAAATGGTTCATTTAAACCAATTAAATAAATCCTTACCGATTTATTAAATTTACGTCCCATATTCGTAAATTCATTTCCACACTTTAAAAATAAATCAACGTTTATTTTTAAACAAATTTCCCTTTCTTTTATAAATTCCATTATGAATTTACCTTTCCAAAATATCTATGAATATACGATTTCCAATTCGATATCTAATATTCATTTTCAATTTTTCTTTAAAAGATAAAATCTCAAAACATTCACCTCATATTGGAAATACATTTCCATACTTATTAAATAAGAAGTAATTCACAAAACCTTTTATTTTCAACATTTTGAAAATATTCAATATACTTAAATTAAATTAAGTATATATTTTATTCTTTAAGGAAAACTTCCCTTAAGCACTTTTATTTGGGTCAAAACGAATGTTGCGTAAAACATCGTTACGACAACCTAAAATCACTAGTATAGGGATTCAAAATTAAGATAGATATATAAATCCCAGTATTATATAAAATATTTCCTTTCGGAAATCATTTACTATAACAAAAGTGTTATAGTCCACCATTTCCTTATTTCTCGAAAACGTCTATTTCAACAATGAATGTTGAAATCTATGTGTTCGATATTTAATGCATTTTAAAACATCTTTAGATCGTTTTAAATTCTATTTAGAACGTCACTTCCCCAAAACATTTCTTTAATATATATTCACTGTCCAAAATCATGAATATACTTCATTAACCAAATTCAACATTTTCTACACATTTTATCTAAAGGATTTTCCACTATCCAAAATCGTGGATATACTTCCTTTAATAAGCTATAATAATTAACTTATCAAAATAAGTCTATTTCGGATTTATAAAACAACGTTTATATATTCCACTTATATTTATTTTATAAAAACTTCCACTTATAAAATCCCTTAATGGACAAATTCTATTTATATCTCATTTAAATGCCAAAATCCAATTAATAAGTGAATTACTTATAAATCCTTTATTTTACAAAATCTATTCATTTTATAAGCTCACAATTTATAAATCTATAAATTTCATTCACTTATGAAATCCGTTTATACTTCATTTTAACACTTATAAAAACTCGTTTTATAATTCCAATATTTTTAATTTATAAATATCTATTTCATAAACCTTTTATATAAACCGTTTATAATAATTCAAAAATCCCAATTTAAACCATTTTACAAATTTATCAACTATTTATTTCAAAAATCACATTTCGGTTATATTTCACAAAAATCATAATCTTTATAACATAAAAATTATAACGTTTATTTATTTAAAATGAATCAATTCCAAAATTAAATTTTATTATGAAATCTCAACTTAAATTTTTAAAAATCCAATTTTATTTATTTTCGGCATCTAACGATACCAGGGTTACCCCTAACTGGGTAACTACTGACACGAATATGTCATTCCCCGATCGTAACCGATCTATATCCGAGGATCCTCGATTTCCAACAACCACAAAGCAATAAATTTGCAGCAACAACATAGGTTAAGTATCTGGGCTCCATACCATGATACCACCTCTATCCAGAAGGATTGACATACACTAAAGGGGCGCTACCCCTTAATAACCTTCAATATTCCGTTTATTAAATTTAATTTGATTTCGGATTTATAAACAATGTTTATAAATTCCATTTCTATTTATAAAAACTTTGATTTATAAATCTCCTTTATTAACCAATTGTATTTATATCTCATTTACATGTCAAAATCCAATTCATAAGTGAATTACTTATGAATCCTTTATTTTACAAAATTTATTCATTTTATAAGCTCACAATTTATAAATCTATAAATTTCATTCACTTATGAAATCCGTTTATACTTCATTTTAACACTTATAAAAATTCGTTTTATAATTCCAATATTTTTAATTTATAAATATCAATTTCATAAACCTTTTATATAAACCGTTTATAATAATTCAAAAATCCCAATTTAAACCATTTTACAAATTTATCAACTACTTATTTCAAAAATCACATTTCGGTTATATTTCACAAAAATCATAATCTTTATAACATAAAAATTATAACGTTTATTTATTTAAAATGAATCAATTCCAAAAATAAATTTTATTATGAAATCTCAACTTAAATTTTCAAAAATCCAATTTTATTTATTTTCGGCATCTAACGATACCAAAAATATATTCGGCTAAATTTTAGCCTTTAACAATCTCAATCACAAAAATTATAAATAGATCAACAAACAACATTGAAACCAATTCAATCATTTGAGGAATCCAGTTGGATCCCTTCAACCTGTTTCCCTACATCCACAGATGTTAGCACAATAACAATTCCGTTCTAGTACGGAATTATCGCGGTATATGAGATTTATAAAAATATTATCCGCTTAATAGGCGGCGCAATAGGGTCTCATCCGCTATAAAATGCGGGAAATCAACTCCAAGTACATAAATAATACCAATTTCACTATACGGTGAAATATTCACGGTATATGTTTTTAATAAATAACCTCCGCTTACTAACGGCATATAATGTCTATTTTAACAATCAATAGATAATAATTTATCATTCAATCATACTATCAAGAAATTTTAAATCTAACTATTTAAAATTTAAATCGTAACAATTCGATTGAGTGAGAAGTTCTCACCTTGATTTCGATTCAGTTTTCGCGTTTTATTTCGAATAAAATTAAACGTGCGTTTAATTTTATCCAAAATTTTCACTAGCTCCAAACGACTCCAATCCAATTCCATAGTGTAGTGCTTGATAATACGAACCCAACGCAACTTGTTTCGTGCATTTTCGACGTCGTAGCAAAACGTTATAGTAGTTTAAAGTTTATACAAATTAAAATATAATTAATATTTACAATTTTCTTCTAAATTTTCAAACCCTTCAATCTGGGCCGTTTATTCCATCTGCTGAGAATCCGGGCCGCTTATAATTTCTTCTTCCTTGCGTTCGCTTCCAGTAAGAAGATCGAACCCATACGCACGCCAAAAGCACGATGCCGCACGCCACTTCACTCGACTAGAAGTTGATCGACCCTCACCATCGCGAAGCCCTAGGCGCCGCGCCCCTTCATCATGAACGCCGATGAACTTGGCTGCATGAATCACGAGGAAACCATGAACGAACGTGCGCCCTTCATCGCCAAATTTTGGCGAATCCAAGCCACTTCAACGCAAATCCACCGTTGGATGTGAAGATCTCGTTACGCTATACAATATTGCAGTTGGAAGTTGTGTGTGAAAGTTGATGGATGAGGAGATCGAAGGGAAGGAAGAACGAAGCTTTCTGGCCGTTGGAGAAGAAAATGGCGGCCGGTGATAGTAAACTAGGGTTTAGAGCTAATGAACGGATAAGGGTTCCTTTTATAGAAATTCACCGAAAAAACACTATTCACTTGATTTTCCAAACTCCAAATCTCGCGTTGTGACTAGCGTTTCTAGGTTTTAACCCGCGTTCCGGACACAATGGAACAGGTTTCGGAAGCTAATTCGACCATCTGTGCGAGTTATGGTAATAAATGATCGATTTAAAATTAAATCGGTTAACTAATTTTCTAGGCGTTTTGGCTTGCCCCGGACAAACGGTAAATCCGATTGACACGAAATTTGAAACCATACAATAATATCGCATTATGGATCCGATGAAACTAGTTTTGTCGAAATCCGAGACTGTTTGAAAAATGGCTATTTTAACTCGTCAATTAAATATTAAAATATTCAATTTTCACAAATTAGCTCCAAATTCAATTTTAAAAGTTCTATAACATCACTCTAACTCTAATATGACTAAATAAAATTTTACAAATCAATTTTAACCATGTTAAACCCAATTTCCAATTATTTATGTAATTTCAAATATTAAATAATCGATTTAATTATCCAATTAAATCCAGATATTCGAGGTAAAATTATTCTACTTATAAATTTCACTTATTAATATTTAAAATCAATTAAATATTCAATTTTTTATTAACAAAGATTCTAAGTCGTTACAAGTTCATCACGCAAATTCTCCACGAATACAAACTTAAAAATCAAGATATTATTATTAAAAATCAACATCTCTAAGTACGAGTCAGATTATAAAATCAAAACATGAAATTTTAACGGTTGATTTTTCTGACTTGAATTTATTTTCCACTATAATTTCTTGTTTTCCAAATAATTGCCCAATATATTCACTTGGAAATATTTTAAAAATGATATTACATTCATACAAACATTTTACCTTTAATGATCATAGCCTAAAATTGTTTAGGTGAGGAGATATGAAATTGTTTGGATTGATTTGGAGCCTGTTACACAAAACAGAGGCATGCTCATCTAAATACAAACATGCACAGATATAAAGGCACGGTAATTCACTATATTCTAGGTAAAATTATATTTCTACAACATTACTTTAATTTCTTATCACATGCATCAGATGTTTTAGCTCATAAGATTCAATTTTACTCACTTTAAAACTATTTGCATAGAGAACAGAGATGATTTGATCTTTGAACTGGAAATGCTTTTGAATTTTGAACTGCTACTTGAATTTGATTTGGAACTTGATTTAGTTGTGTTGAACTTGAGTTGCTTGTCTTCAGTTTGGAAAATTTGAAAGAGGTTACTTAATTTAGTTGTTATTTTATCTTTATTCTCTGGTTTGGTTAATGGAAAGGTGAAAGAAAATGAAAGAGTAGAAGAGGAAGTGTGTGTGTGTGTGTGTGTGTGTGTGTGTATAGCCTTGTTTTTTTATTACTTTTAAAATGAAGAGAATAAATCAAATGTGACACTTGTGAACTTGCATGTTAAACTTGGCTTACACTTGTAATGTTTATTTATGTTTTTATATTATATTTTCTATTTTTATTAATACATTTCCATTTTACATATATTTATTTTAATTTTAAACTAAGTATTTTAAATCAAAATATATACTAGTATTTAAAAATGCAGAGTTTCAAATCTAATTTATTTTAAAGATAATATTTTTTTTGAATTTCTAATCATAATTTTATTTACCATCCACATATAAACAATAATAATTTGAAAACACATATTTATCTTTAGTGTTTTAAAAGTATAGAATTTAATTTTAACTGGCTTTTGAAAATTATTATATTGAATTCAAATCAATGCTTCCCAATCACAATATATATATATATATATTGAAATTAGAAATATCTTATGTGGATGTTGATATTATAAACATCCATATTAAACTTCCCTATATTATATTCCATAGGCATATATGTACACTCATATACATTATAAAGCTTGTGTATATCTATTTTTATATATGGATATTTTATCTTGTATTAAATAGTGAAATATATTATTTATAAGATTTATCATCTCCAGTGATTTATAATTCAACATTCGTTATAGTTTCAAATCCATATATATATATATATATATTAGAAATTTTATTTGTTCAACTTACAAATCGGTATTTTAATAAATTTAATCGTGCTAATTACCAATTGACAGATGTCCAAAAATCTTGTTATCACATTCCTCCCCTTTTAGAACTTTTCGTTTCTTGAAAAGGATAAAAACTAAAATTTTATTAAAGTGTTTATTATTATTAGTAAAAATATCCTTTAAACATTTTGATTACTCAATTCCCGTTATTTAAAATTTTTAAAACACTTCTAAAATCTACTTAATATTGCAAAAATAGCTTTATAAAAATACCTTTTATAACTCGATGTCTCAACAAGTCCATCCTTGTTCTTACAGAATTCGGTCATACGTTGATCACGCGTAGTACTGAAAATCTATAAATACTTAGCAGACCCCTTTTCAACACCCAGTGAAAATACTTAGAAAACATTTTGTTGAAAATGTGGAAAACATTTTTGGTGAGAATGATCTGGAAATCATCACCCCCTCCATGGTCGCAGTTAATCCGATGATTACATCGTCGTCCCGGCAAAATCATAGAAAACTGTAAGCCTCCGCGCCCCTCGATTACACCATGGAACCCGCCACAGATTGCAGCTACACCTGGGGTTATGTCTCCATCACGGCAAAAACCCATGTAACTGTAGGCATTAGAGCCCTCGAATTTCACTGCCAAATGAAACTTCATTACTCCAACATAGATCACAGACTACATCAGTCGAGTCCCAATGTAATAGGCAGCCACTGCCACACAACTTCCTCTATGTCTTTATAGATCGCAGTCTACCAATGTTACGTCATCCTCATGGCGAAATCAAACGTAGACCATAGGCAATCCCTGCACCTCGACTTCCGCTATTGTGCGTAGTAGATCATAGTGACATTGAGTTACACTGTCGTCACAGCATAACCCAAATGTCTCTGTAGGCAATCAGCGTCCTTGACTTTCGCTACCCTAACACAATCCTCATGAACTTTAGTTCATCCAGACTTCCTCCCAGGATTAGATTTAGAACCCCCCCTTAGGGCTCAAAGCAGAACCACCCCGTGGATCTCCTACTAGAAATTCATTTCAATAGGAGCGCCTTTTTCCCCCAAGCCATTCTCAAAACATCTTACACTATCATATAGTATCTTTCAAATCATACTCTTTATATGAATCACGTACAAATCTCTTTTACACAAAATTGATATCTCAAAATCGATAGTTCCAAACTTGGCTTTCCAAATTACAAAAATTGATTTTCCCCAAAGTTCAAAAGCCTTCCAAAATCAATGGGTTCCAAAAACCTTTTTCCCAAAATCATTGTCATAAAATCATTTATATATTGATATATATAAGTTTATTCCTTCCAACTTGAAAAATCTTTGGATCACTTCGTTATATAGATTCCCTTTTATACTTCAAATATTTTTCAAAAACCTTTTCTTCTGGATTTAGATTCAACATAGGGAGAGTTTATCATTTGTAACCAATATATATAACTTCATTTATATCAAATCAAATATTCAAATTTTATTTCCCTTATAAAGTTATTTACCACCTTACTTACTCCTCATAAAGTGAATTTCAATTAGAGAGATATCCAACTTCCACTTTTATTCATCATATATTTCAAAATATATTTTCCTATTTCAAAAATTATTTTTACACTTCTTCACAAAATTTCAATATCTATTGCATTTAATCACGTATGATCTACATATATCATCCGTACGCGATATCAAATTCGATTGCTCCTCGATCACATAATTTCACTTCCGAACTATTATCGTCCACCCGACTTCCTAGTGCAGACTCGGATTTGTTTTCTTAATCAGAAACCGTAATTCTTCTTGCATAGACATAACTATGATAGAGAATTTCCAGAATCAATCAAAATCCATATCTAGGGTTCACCGTCGAAAATCGATTGAAAAATCCCAACTCGGATCGATATACCATCTCGAAATTTTGTGCTTGTATCTGGATCAAATCATTATGCGAATAAAATAATATACGTACATCCTATCTATTTATCTTCATTGGTTATTAGCTAAATCAATTCTCCTTTTATTCTGCTTTATTTTGATTCTATTCACTTATTCACAACTGCTTCAAACTTCCGTTTGGATTATCACTTCTATAATAAACAGTTTGCACTCTGACCCACTTAAATTTAGAAAATAGCTTGGAAAGTTTAAAATTGATAAGTAGTTATAAACTAGTTATTGGTTGTAAAATAGCTGTAAATAGATAAGTAGTTATAAAATAGTTGTAAAATAGTCAAATAGTTCCAAAAATAGTTGTAAAATAAGTATAAGATAGTTTGAGTTTTAAAAAGAAAGATTGTATAGTAAATAGCTAAGAAAAATAGATTTAATAAAGTTTATGTCAAAATAATTTATTTGAAAATGGTTTCAAAGTCAAACTGGTTTAATTTCCCAATTTCTCATTTCAGTCACCTTTTTAATCCCATTTCCATTAAATCTATTCAATTTCAATTTAGTTTAAATTAACTTCAATTCACATCCCGAATTCAAATCAATTTCCATTTGAATTTAAACTTATTCAACTTCAATCTCACTTCCAATTAATTCAAATCAAATTTAATTTGAACTTATTTCAGTTCCAATCTCAACTTTAAACCATTTGGAATTATATAAATTTGAGTTAAATTTTCAAATGTTGATTTAATCCCCTTAAATCAAATTAACCTTTACTTTTAATTAACAACCTAAGTCTTTAACAATTTTCAATTCTGAATCCAAATTCAAATATTCATTTTAAATTACCTTTACTTAACTTATTTCAAGGTTCAAGTAGGAGTTCAAAACTTTTTAAACAATTTAATCTACATAATCCAATTTATTACCCAATTTTAACTTCTAACTTTGAAACCAATTCTTAAAAAAATTTAGTTTGCAAGTTTATTTTTAACATTTAAATCTTGACTTCAAGTGATTTCATTACCACATGTTCAATCTTTATTTCTTAAAATCAAAATTATATGAATAGTTTCAAATTTAAGTTTATTTCCATTTATTTCAGTAACGGATATATATTATCTCAATCCACTTCTAAATTCAATTAAAATAATCCAATTCACAGTTTCATAGATTATTAATAGCAACAGGATGATATCAGGTTAAGTCAAAGTAAATAAACATCCAAATTATTTAAAACATTCATCAATAGCATCCATTACCAATTTCCAAAACTCAAACCCGTTTTGAGATCACAAATAACTACTTTTTAAATTCAACCCATTTAACTTCCCCAAGTTAAATTCAATTCATTTAATCCAATCAACCTTACTCAATTTGAATTCTCTATTTCAAATTTTAAACTTCTTATCAATATCCTTTTCCACTTATAAGTTCAAAAACTTATTTCTCTTTGGGTTTTTACAACACATTTCCAGGTAAAATTCAAAATTCAACACTTAGTGTTCCCAAATAAACTTTGATATTATGTATATACATACTTATTTCCTTTGCACACCAAGTCCTACTTTAAATTTTAAACCATTCTTGGTTTTTAATTCAAACAATATTTCTTTACAAAAATTTTAAAACATCTATTGTATTAAATTAAGATTACATTCAAAAATATTCTGAATAATATTATATATTATTTCTTTTAGCACTTTGAAACAATTTCACATTTTCTGGATTTAGATTTTAAAACTTCACATGTAAATCCATTTCAATTTGTAAGTCATGTTTATCTAAATTGTTATTTCCTTAAAACATTTCATTCTGCTTTATTTATTTAGAAACAACCACCTTTTTATGATAGTGACCAAGATTATCATATTTGGAAACTAATTCATTATATATTATCCCATAATTTATTGGAAAGTAAAATCAACGTTCTGGAAACATTTCTACAAATTTTAGGATTTTAATTTCTGGTTTGAATCCATTTCAAGCTTAACTTATTTATATAGTTCATATTTCCAATTTCTCTTTGGATATATATATATATATATATATATATATATATATTACCACTTAATTCCTAGCATTGTATTTATTTCAATAACTCAACAACCAATTACCTTAATATATCATAATAATTAGAAAAACTATTATTTTACATATCATATATAAACTAATTTTAAAATCGTTTTTAAAATTTTTGTATAAGAAAATAACAAATACGCTCTCATATATATATATATATATATATATATATATTACACTCAACTCATTCTAGGGTACTATTTATCCTTATTCAAATGAGTAACCCCTACTAGAGCCAAGGTTATCGATTAACCTTCAGCTTTGATATCAAATGTACTGACCCAAAATTTTCGACCCTAAAAATTTGACACTAATACCTTCACGGTAGAAATGTCGAGCAATCGAATGTCGGAAATTCCAGATTGTTAGGGTAAAGAAGAAAACGAGATAGAAGAAGAAATAGAAAACAACAACACAGAATCTCACAATCGAAGAAGAACAAAATATAATATCAAATAACAACTTTTATATTAAGAAAGCTGTAACTGTCAATATACATACAATATAAGAGTACAATCATTCACAAATAAACTGCTGACTATTATTAATAATCTCAAATATACCATGGAATATACTCCATACATTCCAGCCATCCAGCTCGCCTCCTTAGCTCCAGAACATCCTAACCTGAAAATCTGTAATACTCGGTCTGACCCGAGCATTACATCAAAGCAACACCCGAGTCAGGCTGGAAACCGGCGTGAGTAAAACCATATAACTTGAAATACTAAGTTATAAAACTTCATTGAAAAGCCAGGTAACTTGTTCACCACTACGAGTTTTAATCTTTCTATAGTTAAACACTTATTTCACACAAAAATGTCTAAGTCCCGTTACTTAGTTAAATGGATAAGTTCACTTGGTTTATTCCATTCCAGCCTATTTGATTTTATAATCAAATTTATAAAGAATAAGATTATTAATCGAAATGGTTCAGGATATTACTGATATCCGACCTTGAACCCTTTGAATCCAATGTTATCCTTTTAAGGCCCAGTTGTTAAATAAACAAGTTAATTAAACATCGTAATATCATATGCACACAGAAATCCATCACAGATAAATAACACACATTAATCACAGTTCAATCCAAGGAAATTCATATCACAAAATATCATAAATTAACATACTTGAGATATTGAGAAATCAAAGAATTCAATTCAAAGTAACATTTTAAAGGTTGACTAGTTGGTCCCACCATTTCTGATTAATTTAATTAACCCGGATAAATTAATTACTTCTAAATCCTGCTTAATTAACATTTATTAATTACAAACCATTTATATTTATTTAAATCAAATGTTTGGAATTGATTAACACATACAATAACTTATGACCTCCGATTTATCTAGCAGTTTAAAACATTTATCCTAACCATTTACTTAATTACATCATTAAACTTTATTTAATAACGTTTTGTAATTAACAAAAATTAATATACATATAGTTATCTCAACTTAATTAAATTAAGTTAAATCCATTTAAATTAGAATTATTATTAACCTATGTTTAGGGTTAAATATAACTTTTAAATTTCTTGGTTTATTTTCTCATACGCTAAGTAAAAACATTTAACTTGATAATTTGGAAAAGTGTTACTTGAAGTTGTTTACTTTCACTTATCAAAATACAAAGAAAACTCGGCCCAAAGCCCGAACTCCTAACCCAAGCTCAAACTCCTCCATCTTCTTCCTCTTATAAAACCCGCTAATTACTCAAGACCTACTCGAGCCCAACCCGATGTTTCACCCATGAAAACCCGCATCCAAACCCTTACTACAGAACCACGAAACCTAGGCATACATGGATACATGTGGACATGCACACTCGATCGCCTCTGCTCTGACCAACGTCACTATTCTCAGCAAATCGCCGATGACCTCACCGTCTACCTCAGCTACCTAGAAATACCCAACGTTCTAAGAATTGAAATCGAGCTGAAATGCCGATATCAGAAAAAAAACCATCTACAACTCTACTTCGTGCCATCGCCTCTGGCCACCAGAGCCCACGAGCTCACGCCTGGAACCTCGTCGCACCCCCACGTTCCTAACCCCCCTACACCGGTCTAACTCGGTGCGACCTTGACGCCGAAATCACCACGAGTTCACCTCATCCATATCGTAACCCAAAACCCTACGATGTCTTCGCCACGCCGCTACGGTTTTCTAAAAATTTGCTAACCAATTTTCCTACGATCATCGACTCACGAACAACCTTCAGCGATAATGACGACACACCACCGTCCTTTGATCATGGGGAATCAACGAAAGTTCAACTCCAGTTCATCACGCAAATTCTCCACGAATACAAACATAAAAATCAGGATATTATTATTAAAAATCAACATCTCTAAGTACGAATCGGATTATAAAATCAAAACATGAAATTTTAACAGTTGATTTTTCTAACTTGAATTTATTTTCCATTATAATTTCTTGTTTTCCAAATAATTACCCAATATATTCACTTGGAAATATTTTAAAAATGATATTACATTCACACAAACATTTTCCCTTTAAAGATCATAGCCTAAAATTGTTTAGGTGAGGAGATATGAATTTGTTTGGATTGATTTGGAGCCTGTTACACAAAACAGAGGCATGCTCACCTAAATACAAACATGCACAGATATAAACACACAGTAATTCACTATATTCTAGGTAAAAATATATTTCTACAACATTACTTCAATTTCTTATCACGTGCATCAGATAATTTAGCTTATAAGATTCAAGTTTACTCACTTTAAAACTGTTTGCACAGAGAATAGAGATGATTTGATCTTTGAACTGGAAATGCTTTTGAATTTTGAACTACTGCTTGAATTTGAAACTAGATTTAGTTGTGTTAAACTTGAGTTGCTTATCTTCAGTTTGGAAAACTTTAAAGAGGTTGCTTAATTTAGTTGTTATTTTATCTTTATTCTCTGGTTTGGTTAATGGAAAGATGAAAGAAAATGAAAGAGTAGAAGAGGAAGTATACACATATAGGCTTGTTTTTTTTATTACTTTTAAAATGCAGAGTATAAATCAAATATGACACTTGTGAACTTGCATGTTAAACTTGGCTTACGCTTGTTAAATTGCATGTATTTATGTTTATTTATGTTTTTATACTATATTTTCTATTTTTATTAATACATTTCCTTTTTACATATATTTATTTTAATTTTAAACTAAATATTTTAAATCAAAATATATGCTAGTATTTAAAAATGTAGAGTTTCGAATCTAATTTATTTTAAAGATAGTTTTTTTGAATTTCAAATCAAAGTTTTATTTACAATCTACATATAAACAATAGTAATTTGAAAACACATATTTTATCTTTAGTGTTTTAAAAAGTATAGAATTTAACTTTAACTAGCTTTTGAAAATTATTATATTGAATTCAAATCAATGCTTCCCAATCATAATATATATATATATATATATATATATATTAAAATTAGAAATATCTTATGTGGATGTTGATATTATAAACATCCATATTAAACTTCCCTATATTATATTCCATAGGCATATATATATATATATATACTCATATGCATTATAAAGCTAGTATATATCTATTTATATATATATATATGGATATTTTATCTTGAATTAAATAGTGAAATATATTATTTATAAGATTTATCATCTCTAGTGATTTATAATTCAACATTCGTTATAGTTTCAAATCCATATATTTATATATATATATATATACACACCCAAATATTTATCAGAAATTTTATTTGTTCAACTTACAAAGCAGTATTTTAATAAATTTAATATTGTTAATTACCAATTAACATATGTCTAAAAATCTGAGTTATCACAGGCTCGTATCGATCAGGAGAGACGTGGTACTATATTCTGGGATCGATCCACTTTTCATGTCGAGTGACTGAGTCTCACATGCTTTGTCTGTGTCAACCTAAATTTACTCTTCTTATCGGTGACTTTAACTTTATTTCGTATTGATGTCCACTTCAGTTCGTATCGATAGGAATTTAGGCTTTTCGTATCGATTGAAGACTCCAACTTTGTATCGATGTTGTTAAGTGTTGTTTAGTATCGATCATTTTAGTGGCGTGTTTCGTAACGATCAATGGTCGATCGATACGAACTGAGTTGATGGAGAGATCGATATGAAGCATGTATGAATAAGATCGATACGAAGTGTTGTTTGTTGATGGATATGAAGTGCAGCAAACATGATCGATAAGAAATGGAAACTCTCTGTGGATACGAAGTAACCTGGCTTTGATGGACACGAAGGAAGTCGATGGTTGAGGGATACGAAATAAAGCTTTCCGAAGGGAGGGATACGAATTTGTATGGATACGAATATAGTTAATTTCCTTGACCTTGATCGATCAATATCTTGAGCATACAAACTCCGATTGACTTGAAATTTGAAAAGGTGGCTCTAATAGCTTTGCTTGTCGTGTCCTATCAATTGTAGTCGATCCGGGTTCAGACCAGATTCATCAATATCCATAGTGAACCTGTGTATATCCGATCTTCGGGACGAACTGTCTTTGGTTTCTAGTTAATTTCTTAGTGTCACGACCTTGCCAAAAGGTGGAATAACATTTGCCCCCCAAAGGATGTCTTGTATGAATATGACGTGCTATGAAAAACTGCAATCTTTAGTTTGAGAATTTCTGTCCAATTCATTGAAGAATCATTGCCTTTTCATTAGGAGATGTAACCTTTGATCGATTTTCGGTAATAAAAATGCTGAACTATTGGCTGCTAATGATTATGCAGTGCATTGTCATAACTGAGTGTCGAGTGCTAGTAACTTATAGTTTACTATTGTGATTGTCATAAGGTGAGCATTCAATTCTTGTAAATTTTGAAAATTGAATGTTGGTCCGTCATACATGCATGTATGTTAACTTGACTCCTGTTTGCGTTTGCACGTTCATGGGTCGTTATCGAGTTTTTTTAATCGAGTTTCGTATCGATCCTCTCCTGGATCGAGGTGAAATTCAAGTAGTAATGACACTTAATGGTCATTTTTAGAGTATCTCTTTGTATCGGTCCTCTTCTGGATCGATTTGAGGAGTTAAAAAACATGCTCTGTATCAATGACTATCAATATATGTCAATAGTTCTCCGAAATATTTCATATCGATGGGCATGAATTTTTCTAGGCTTCAAAGTGTTGGATATGATCCTTTCGTATCGATGGATTGTTATTGGGTCAGAATAGTCAAAACAAGTCCATGTTGTCTCGTTTGCATCGATGGGCCACTGATGGATACGAACGGCTGTGTTCTGGATCGATAGGGAATGAATATGAACAACTTTCTTCATATGAATTGGAGGGGAGACTGTTTTGATCGATCATTGTCACCGTGAGATGAATCGACATTCACCTAGTGTCAAACCAAATAAATAGAATTTTGTAGTTAGAAACTTTTTTACTTGCTCTCGTTTTCCCTTTGCTTTCGTATCGGTTAAAGAACCGAGAATTGGAAATCGCTTTCGTCTCCAAGCTGTTTAATTCCTTAATTCTTCGAATTAACTGCCTAAATTAGGTAATTAAACCCACAAATTCACAAGAAAACAATGGGATTCGAAATTTGTTTATCATTCTATTCATATTCGTGGCCGAGTCTGTTGAAGAGCTAGCCGGAGACGGTCGGAGTAAGGTGGAGGAAAGTCAGAATGGTTTCTGTGTTACATGAGCAGATCGGGGAAGAAGAAGTGTAGATGAGTATGAAAGATGCATTCGTATAGAGGATGGGTGATGGATTGAAGGACGCATGTATCGATGATGGATGACGGGAAACTTCATATCGATATGGATTGAGAGGGAGTTCGTATCGATTCGAGCAATGGAAATTCGTACCGATGGAGGCGGAACTTTGTACCGATCTATGGTGGGAGTTCGTATCGATCTAAAGTGATCGATACGAAGGCTTGGATCTGGGATCGATACGAAGGCGCTATATGCGACCGATACAAAGTCGAAGGTTTTTGATTGATATGAATTGACCTTTCGACAGTCGATACAAAATGTTGACTTCTCTGATCGACACGAATGGTACTTCTAGTGATTGATCTGAACTTGCATTCTTATGTATATGAAACTTTTGCAAACTCAAATACTAGACTCCGACGAGCTTCTACCTTGCATAATTGGACTTGACTTTTTCACTTGATATTTGACTGCCCTTTGAAGTTCGTTGATGGAACTGTAACTTGAAAATTTGATAAATTTTAGCTTGGATCGATCTTCGAAGTCTAAATGACATGGTTGTGATGGTTAGCGATGACGGTCACTCCGGTCAAATCTCGAAGTCTTATCGTTCGAATATTTCTCAAATTTTGTAGAATTTCTTAAGTATTATGTAGCATTGCACTGCACAACACATTCACACACTCCCCGCTGGGGGAAATACGGGTTTATTGTAATCTAATGATGATTTTTACCAACTTCAATGGAACCCGCAAGTTCACAGTCGCAGGACGTCCAAAGTCTGCCTCTCCCTACAATTGAAATGTCGATTATCGCAGCCGACATTATTAGCACTACTCCCAACAAGCTACCAAGAGCTGTCTTCATCGCACACCCGCAAGATTTTGTCTATTCTAATATTTCTGAAGATACGTTGGGCAGAATTTGTTTAAGGCACAGGTTGTTGCTGGACGATGTCTTACTGCCGAGGTTAGAAGATAGAGCCCACAACCCTTGGAAAGGGTATATAGCCTGCAACAGATTTATGTGTGTAACCGGGATACTTCCTCCTTTCAACCAATTCATTTGGGAAGTTCTATTTTTCTTGAGGATCGCTCCGTCTCAGCTGCACCTAAATGGATATGTGTTGTTCACTAGTTTATTTGCATCTTTATAGAGCACCTCTTCCATCCTCCAATGGTAGAAGAGATTAGATATTTATTCAATATAAAGAGTCGCGGGGACAACCCTTCCTTCACTTTTCTAGAAGTTGTTAGAAATTGCCAAGTCATGACCGGGGCTTGGAGCAAGCTGAGTTTACTTTAAGACTGAATGGTTTTACATTTGGTGTCCATCGAGGTTCGCCAGACGATAGCTAGTAAGATGTAAGTGCCTCAGCCTCTTCGCTGACTAAATGGATAGTTATAATCGATGTCGGGTCTAACATTTTCTTCCATTTATAGCTTTAATTCCATGACCTGAAGGTACTCAGTTTAAGGAAATACTACAAATTCTTCAAGAGGTGCCCGTTGATCATAGAGATATTGATGACCTTATGGATGAGAATCTCGTTGCCGTTGGGCTAATTGACAGAGATCAAAGCATTGGCCTCGTAGGAGTTCTTAGGACGGTCCCGGTGAGGCAAGCTCGAAGGAAAGCTCCCGAGATAATAATTATTGAACAAGGCGGTGTTGAGAATATGACCGCTGGATATGAGCCCACGGCTGGGCCTTCACAAAGTCCTTGATCTTTAGAGTTGAAAAGGAGAGGCAAGTCTACTGCTCGAAAATCTATTGGGCACAAAACTGTCGTAGTCTCTTTTTCTTCTACTAGTCAAGAGATTCCTTTCTCGCAGATGGAAAGCTCCTTTGTAGGAATTATTGACATCCCCATTCCGGATGACTTGCCCTTGCACCAAGATACCGGATTAGAGGAAATTCAAAGCACCTTAGACGTAGGAGAGCAAACTCCTTCGAGTACGGTTCTTACAACCAGTTGGTTGGGGGGTTTGCACATGCATACACACACTTCATAGCACCACACAATTTCTAGTTACAAGCTATTCATCTCTGGAGATTACCAACTCTGTTTCTCTTTTCATTTTATAGACACAATGTCAAAGTGAGGATCTATGCTTGGTAGCCTCTGTTCCGGACGCCATTCATCTAATTCATATTATGAATCTCACAGATGTGAGGCCGTGATCGTAGCTACTCCAGTCAAGAGAGGGAGCGCTTCAGAAGGGATAGGGTAAGGGAGAGGGAGTATAGGCGCCGTTCTCGATCGCGCTTTCCGCCACCTAGAGGTCCAACACAATCTTCTGGTTCTGGCAAACAACCCCTTGAATCTTCACGTCAAATACCACCTCCCCAAGCATCAAGGCCTGTCCAATAGCAACGGAGGACTGAAATTGAAACTCCCTTCAGTATTGAACAAGCCGTCACAGAATCAACTGGGGAAGGAGCAACTAGAATCACTAAGTTGAAAAAGGATTTTCCAAATATCTGTTTTGATGGCTTCATATTTCCCCTGCACTCAAAGCGAATCCCCAACGAGGTAGAACAGACGATGCATGACTACATATATGATGTTTATGGCCAATATCGAGAATAGATGAAGACTGTAGATAAAGTATTAGCAGTGGCCTTTGAGTGGGAGAAGACAATCAAGAAAATAGGAACTGATCTCGCTCAGAAGGACCGCATAATTCAGGTGCTTAATGATGAAAACGAGTCCACGAGAAATTAAAAAACGGAGGCTAATAAAAGAGCCGAAGAAGCACCCAAAGATAGGGGAGATGAGGCAAACACACTTAGCCCTGATCAAGGAAATGGGGCACTAGACCACCATAGTTATGGCTGAAAGAGATGCGGTGCTAAAAGAGCTTAAAGCTAAATTTGTTGAGGTTGTCAAAAAAAACGATGCGAATAAAGCCGCTCAGGAAGCATGCGAGTAGGCTGTGGCACTCAGGGATGAGAGGGACGCGCCAACGCTGAAGTTTCAGGAAGCCGAAGCCAGGGTTGAGGGTGAAGTGAGAGCAGCAGAGGCCAGGTTGGAGGGTGACATTTAAGATCTCCTCATTACTTATAATGCCAATGTTCTGAAGCATCAAAATCCAAGCTAGCTCAAAGATTATCCATCACACAATATAATGCTTGGTGCTACTAGGTTGAAGATGAAAAATATAGCACCGTACAGAATCCATTGATGAGTTCGAATTAGAGAATTAGATGTTGAATAAGGATAAGAGAAGAGTTCTACACGATGCCACTATCACATTTGAGAAAAAGAGATTCGGTACTCAACATCCGAAGGCTAGAGAGGGTTCTCGCATTGAGCATCATGATATGGGCTCCGAAATTCCTATGCCAACCCAGCCCGAATCTACTCCTGCAGTTGATCCTCTATCTATGCCTACTTACAATCCTGATCACCCGTTATTGTCTCCATCTCGTGAGCATGCTCTTGAAGCTACTCCGGCTCCACCCACGAGCCAATCTGAGGAAGGTATTCTGAATATTTCTTGCATTTATTTGAATTTGAGAGCGTTGTTTGAGGTAGTCACTGGCACCTTTTCTCTTATCTTTATTCAGCGACAGGAGCCGCTCCAGTCATGCCCCCCGCAACTCAAGAGCCGCATCATGAACATGAGGCCCGTATGACGGAGGCAACCACAACAACAGCCGTTGGACCAACTAAAGGAGTGCAGGGGTGCGCTTTTACTTTTGAAGAGCAAATGATGGAGGAACTCCTTGGCCATTAAAGTGACCCACTTATCAACCTGCCATTCGTCATCGTTTAAGGCGCATTCAAGGCTAGCTCTTCGGGCCCAACTAGTAGCATCCCCATGGATGCTCAAACAATTCATGAAGAAGAGATAACCGGGGAGATTAATGCTGAGATGGAAGCAGCCACATAGGCCAATGGTATCAGAGGTGGTATGGCAGGTCCGGGTCTGGCTCCTCTACGAATGGTTTCTCCCGGCGGTACAATTGTCGACACTGGCGAGCCTCCCTCGTCTTACAACATCGAGAGTGTTCCTATCCCTCCGACTCTGCATTCAGAAAGTGTTCCAATTCGCGTGAGTTTGGAGAAAGAGGTCGCCATAATTCCCCCGGCTAGAGATCAACCACCAACAGGCAAAGGCTCGAAGAGGCACCATAGTGGTAGCTCTAGTGGGTCAACGCCGAAGAAGAAGAAGAAGATATCGAGAAAACAGACATGTCTTCTTACTTCCTTTTTTGTAGACAGATAGTAATGTATTTTTGTTTCCTGTAAGGCATGTATAGATGCGGGTTCGGCCGCTGCTAGTAGGATTCCTTGGAATGATTTTTGTACGTACTCTTCTTTTTCAAAGAATAGTTAGAATAAAAATCCATTTGTTTCCAGTATAGTTTTGTGTTTATTTTCTTAAGTGTTTTAGCACTCGAACTTTCATTCAATGTACTTGTGAAGCCTTAGTCTCTAAGTCGAACCTGAGTTTAGTTGTTAAGCCCCGAAGTTATGGCTTCGGTTATAACCGAAAGTTAAGTCAAGTCTCAATATTGTACTATTTCGATCAGTAGCTGGTACTTGAATTTTAGGCAGTCGCTTTCCGCCTTCGATAAAATGAGCTTAACTTAGTCGGAATGAAGTTGAAATGAGATGAGTTCGAGTGGTCGGATCACACTCGCTCATCTGTTGGTACTCGCATCCACACTTTGGGGATTGCACTTGCACGTCGGCGGTCGGTCATGCCTGTTTAATGTTTAGAGATATATCCACAATCTAGGGACTTAAGTTATTTTATGGGAGGTCAGTCACACCCGTTTGATATTTATAATTTCGTCTGCACTCCGGAGACTTAGATGATTCGTGGGTGGTCAGTCACACCCAATTTACGTTTGTACTTCGGTTCGCACTTTGAGAACTCAAAGTTGTCTCATGGGTGGTCGTTTCACACCCGGTTTGTGTTTATACTCCAGTTCGTGCTTTGAGAATCTGGAGTTGGTTAACAGACGGCCGATCACATTTATTTTGAGTTTTAGGATTTCATTCGCACTTCGGGAACGATAGATTTATTAGGATTGTGGATGGTTGGGTCACATCCAACCTGAGTTAATAAGTGTGGTTGTTAGGTAGACGGATCCATCCTCCTCAAACTTGGTTTAAACACGGGTGAAGTCGTTAGGTGGGTGGATCCACCCTCTTCGAGCCCGCATTTATAAATTTATAACCCAGCTTGCACTCTGTGAGCCGGAGTTAGTTAAGGGATTGTCATGTATCAATCCTTTTTTGGCTTCAGTGTGATGGCTTGCCCCAGAGCTCGGGTTTCACTAAGCGAGTGATCGATCGTATCATAGCCACTCCCTATTTGAATAAGTCCCACCGTAGGGTGGAACTTTGCACTCCGTGCGTTGTGATGGTTGCATGATGCATTTTAAGAATCACTTCTCTGGCTCAAAGAGATTGCATTTTATTGCTAAAATAAGAAAATATTGCAAAATCAGTTGCCTTATAACTAATTCAAATTTCAAAATGCATAAACAAGTTGCAAATGAAAAGCAGACTGAATGAATAAATAGAGCATGTTATGCATAGTAGCGACGAAGATTCTCACTGTTCCAGGATCTAGGCAAAGTGAGACCATCAATGGTCGATAATTTGAAGGCTCCGAGTCTTCATTCAATAACATATGGTCCCTTCCACGTTGGTTTCATATCGAAGGGACCGAGTAAATTCTCTTAAGGACGAGATTGCTGAATTCAAAGGTTCGGGGTGGGAACTTAGCATTGTACAATAGGGCGACTCGACATCCGTGTGTGGCTGCCCTCAAATCAGCCTCTTCACGCTTCTCATCTAATAAGTCCAGAGATTTGGCAAGTAATATAGCGTTTGTCTTCGGGTCATAATATGTCACATGATGAGAGGGTACTTCCAAATTGACTGGAATAACGGCTTCTGAACCATTGGAAAGTGAAAATAGAGTGTGGTCGGTCGTGGACTTGTGGGTTGTTCGATAAGCGCATATGGCCATAGGAAGTTCATCGAGCCATTTGCCCCCGACCTTTTCCAATCGTTTCTTCAGAATGGACTTTATAACTTTATTAACATCTTCGACCTGTCCATTCGCTTGAGGGTGTGCAACTGCAGAGAAATTCTTCTAGATATGGAATCACCGATAGAAATTCTTAAACTCAACACTATCGAATTGGGCTCCGTTGTCAGTGATGATGGTATGTGGGAGACCAAATCGACAGATAATGTTGCGTACAACAAAGTCGATCACTTTCTTCGTTGTGATAGTAGAAAGGGGCTCGGCTTCCGTCCATTTGGTAAAGTAATTAACTACAAGGATGGCGTACTTCGCGTCAGCTTTAGCTATAGAGACCCAATAATGTCGATGCCCCATATTGCGAAAGGCCATGGACTAACCATTTGAGTTATTTTGGTATGCGGGGCTCTTGGAATCCGAGCATGTTTCTGACATCTGTTACATTTTCTGGCATAATCTGATGCGTCGTGATTTATAGTCGGCCAATAATAGCTATATCGGAGCACTTTCCTAGTAAGAGCTTGCCCCCTGGTGTGATCACCACATTCTCCTTTGTGTACAGCATGCAATATTCGATTGATTTCATCGTGTGTAATACATTGGAGTAAAGGAGCAGAGTACCCTCTTCTATACATGACTTCATTCTAAATAGTGAATCGCGAAGCCTTTTGAAGAACTTGTCTTTTCACACTCCTTGCAGGGACCCATGCTCGAGATAGTTTCTATACGGAGTCATCCATGACTCCTTATTGGGTATGACTTTAAGTAACCAGTCGGTCTTCATTTGATCAATACTCAAGAAAGATAATGTCTCAACGGGAATGAGTCCCATTTGTTGTGTCTCGCCGGTACTGGCTAACTCTGCCAAGGAATCAACCTTCTGAATGTGTTCTCAGGGTATGCAATAGATGGCATAATAATCAAATTGATTCAATATTTCTTGGACCCGAGCGAGATAAGTGGCCAGTCTCAGGTATTTAGCATGGTACTCCCCTTGAATTTGGCACACGACCAATTGTGAATCATAGTACATCTTCACAGCAACAATTCTTAAATCTCTGGCAAGCCTTATTCTGGCGAGAAGGGATTCGTATTCGACCTCGTTGTTGGTTGCACAGAAGTCGAACTTCAATGCATAGCATATAGATCGGCCTTAGGAGTTTCAAGCACAACGCTAGCGCCTGAGCAGCGGTCACTTGATGCACCATCAATATGTAGCTTCCAGACATATTTAGGAGATTCACTGGTTTCGGGAAAGCCCTTCGAGATAGTGAATTCAGTGATGAAGTCTGCTAGGACTTGTCCTCGAACAGCTCGCCTTGGTGTGTAAGTGATGTTGAAATGATTCAGCTCGATATTCCACTTGAGTAACCTACCAGATGTCTCAGGCCATGTAAGGTACTGTTGTAATGGCTAGTCGGTGTAGACAGTGATAGGATGAGCCTGAAAATTCGGATGGAGCTTTCTTAAGGCAATGATAAGACAATAAGCTAACATCTCCAACTTTGGATAATTTCTCTCTGCTTCGGTCAACCGTTTGCTGATGTAATAGACTGGTCGTTATATCTGATCCTCCTCCCAAACAAAAGCAGCGCTGATTGCGTTTTCTAACACAGCCAAGTAGCTGTATAGTATCTCATGATCAATAGGTTTTGACAGGATGGGCGGTGTGGACAGATGTTGAACCAGTGCTCATAATGCGCCCTCACACTCTGTAGTCCATTCAAAGTTCTGGTTCCCTTTTCTGATTAGATCGAAGAAGGGAATGCATTTGTCAGTGGATTTTGAAATGAACCTGCTCAGTGCTGCTACCTTTCCGTTGAGGCTCTGAACTTGCTTTATGGTCTTTGGAGTCATAATATTTCTAATTTCCTAGATTTTCTTGGGATTGGATTCAATTCTTCGAGCATTAATGATGAATCCATGGAATTTTCGAAACGCGACCCCAAAGTGACACTTCGATGGGTTGAGTTTGATTTTGTACTCTCGGAGGATGTTAAATATCGTTTCCAGGTTTATGATATGACTGGTGGAGAATTATGACCTCACAAGAATGTCGTCTAAATATATCTCTATGGTTTTCCCTTTCTGGTTAGCGAACATTCGGGTGACGAGTCTCTGATAGGTTGCATCGGCGTTCTTAAGTTCAAATGGCATCATTTTATAACACTAGAGTCCTAGATCGGTGACAAAGCTGGCATGCTCCCGATCATGTAGGTCATCGGTATCTGATTATAGCCAAAATATGCGTCCATAAAGGATAAGAGTTCATGTCTGGCCATTAAGTCTACGAGCTGATCAATCCAGGGAAGTGAAAAAATGTCTTTAGGGCAAGCTTTATTCAAGTCTAAGTAGTCAATGCATGTTCTCCATTTTCCGTTAGGTTTCCTAACAACTATAGGATTGGACACCCATTTTGGATATAACACATCTCGGATAAACCCGTTCGACCTGAGTTTATTCACCTTTTCCTTAAGGGCGGCAGATCCATCTGGATTCATACCACACTTTTTTGCATGACCGGGACATGTCGTGGGTCAATATTCAATATGTTGCTCGTGATTTCCGACGAGATCCACCACATGTCAGAGTGCATCTAGGCAAACACATCAAGGTTTGCCTGGAGAAACTCGACCAATTCCTCTTTCATCCGTAGGCTCAGTAGAGATCCAATCTTTACCATTTTAGAATTGTCGTCATTATCGATCGGAACATCGATCGTCGGCTATACAGGAGAAGCCTGACTGTCTTTGACTTCGTCCTCACTTTCACTATCTCTTGGATCAAGATCTCTTGGGAATTGGCTCTAGTGCCTGGGCCTGGGCCCAAGCATTAACTGTCAATTATCTGCAAAGCGGGCGCAAAGAGATTCCTCTCCGCCCTTTCCCTTCTCTTTTCACTACGTCTCCTATAGCTCAACAATATAACAAGCTCGTCCAGCAGCTTGGTCTCCCTGAACGACTCCAACTCCATTGTCGATAGAGAATTTCAAAGTCTAACACCAAGGGGTAATAGCGGCCCGGAACTCAACTAGGGTCGGTCGGCCTAAGAAAGCATTGTATGGTGAGTCAGTATCCAATACAAAAAAAATGCAATATTCGGACACTTCGGCACTCTCCAACTCCTCACTCCACTGGTAGCTTCACCATCCCAGTGGGAGTAGTCACACTTCCATTGAAGCCATGAATACGAGACTGACAAGGCTTCAAATCTTTCGCTCCCATATTCATTTGATCATAGTTTCACTTAAAGAGTATGTTCACTGAACTTCCACTGTCTATTAAGATCTACTTCGACTCTGTCAGCATCACTATCTCGAAATACAATGTCGTCTATCATCGTTTTTGTTGTTTGTCTAGGCCCCGTCTTTCAGTTTACTGCAACATTCGAAGCTCGCATGCCTAATAGAGCTGGCATACGACTCCATTTCCCTCCAGCTCTGATCCACTGGATGAGGACCACCACTAACAGTGTTAATAACTAACCTCCAACTGATACGAGCGGGTTCCT
The DNA here is from genome assembly GCA_030765085.1 of Allium cepa. Lineage (NCBI taxonomy): Eukaryota > Viridiplantae > Streptophyta > Magnoliopsida > Asparagales > Amaryllidaceae > Allium > Allium cepa. Next base: position 605,294,017 of record CM060941.1, read on the forward strand.
TCGGTCTAACCAGACTTAGTATTTGGTTTTGCTTTGATGGACCAGCACCTCCAGACTGTAGAGCCCGAAAAAACTTCTCTAACTTCTTTCTCGGATCAACTTCTCGATAATATCATGTAGATGATGGCACTCTTTTGTATCGTGGCCATAACTATCGTGAAATTTACAAAACTTCCCTATTTGAATCTGTTTCTCTAACGATTGCTTCAGAGTTAGTTTCTTATATTGGACAGTATTACAAGTTTGCAAGTACAAATTTTCCAGAGATGTATTTAAAGGAGTATATGTGTCAGAAATGGGAGCTCTATGTCGCGGTCTGCAGTTCTGATCCTGCTTCCTACCTTGATTTCCATTGCCCTTCTGCTGATTCTGCTTATTTCGTATGTTTAGCTGCACCTTTCCAGAACTGTCCTCGGTTTGTTTCATGGCAACACTGCTTTGGATTCCTTTCACACTAAGCCCTACATCATCCTTCTTCCTATACTATTTCGCATCCTCACTTATCAAGAACTGAGCTGCCTTCGAATAAAAATGATCCATTGATGCAGGGATTTTTTTGGCCAACCAGTTGCCAAAATCAAAATCGTGATCAATTCCCTTAGTCAGCGCCATCAAAATGGAATTGTCATCAGGATTACTAATCTCAGTGCACGCAAACGTGAAACCTCTCCAGATAATGTCTGAGTGTCTCTCTGGGAGCTTGAGTGACACTAGACAAGGTACTAACATCTTTGGGCCTTGTGACATGCATGCGAAATTGTTCAACAAACTTCATTTCCAACTAGTTGAAACATGAGATAGATCGAGGTAGTAGGCGAGTAAACCACATAGTCGTGATGCACTTTAGGGAGATTAGGAACTTCAACACTTGACCGTATCATCAACCCATGCAGCATTCATCAACCATTCATACTTTAAAATATGATGGTTAGGGTCAGAGCTCCCTTCACAAAAAGGTAGAGTTGGCATTCTGAATCACCGAGGTGGTTCAGCATAGAGGATGTCGTCGGTGAAAGGGGATGACTCTAGAAGATTCCCCAATCGTCATTGGTGAGGCCTTGGCTTTAATGGATCATCTAATGGATCATTCATGGGATGTTTGGCATCGGGACATTCTTGGCGTGCTGAGCCAAGGTGTGGTCGGGTTCCACAATGCAAAGATGGATTGGTCGTGGTCGACGGTCCATATCTCACCTCCGTGGCTCTAGGTCTTCAGGAACATAAGGCTCAAGAGTATAATCACGCTGGCGACGGTTCGGATCCGTTCGGTCTCGAGTGTCATCTCCCAACTCAATAGAAGTGGCAACATCGTGGTTTTCATTAGTGTGATAAGGAGCCATCCCACCTCGGGAAGAGGGTCCAATCTGGTGGCTGGTTGATGGACCAAATCTCGGTTTCCTAAGATTCAAAGTGCACTGACGTTCGATAGCCTATGTATATCTTCCATCCAACTGTCGGTGCATGGATCTGCGATTGTAATCAGAAGAAGCTGAACTTTCAATGGATGAGTAGGAAGCCTGATCCCTTTTGGATCCCTTCTTCTTTCATGGTTCAGCCGATTAGTTAAATCCACATTTGCATGGAGCGGCTGGGTAAGCTACTGGTGGCTTTGAGTCAGCTCTTACATCAGTAGCTAGAACTCCTCGCTGGCAACAAGGCCTTGTGGTTCCCATGGTCCGACAACATTCTGGTCTGCAGGAGGAAGTTGTGCTGGGTTCTGCCTATCCCGTCCTTTTGGATCTGCAGCGGTTGAAGTAGTCTTAGTAGTGACCATGGTGAGTAGTGATGTTCTCTCCTAGACTAGGTGCAAATCTGAATAGGATGGAAGTACTTCTAGGCTTGAGATCTGGATCTTCTCCTTAGATTCTCGTATTCCAATATCGGCAGTAGAACCAATGAGCAAGAGAACGACTGGGTTTTCTCAGTGAAAGCACCAAAGTGTTTGTACCAAAATTTGGCACAATGCTCTTCCGATGTGTTTGAAGAGACAAATTGAAAAAAAGAGGTAAAATGAGGCAGATCTAACAAATACACTAATCAACATATAAGAAAAAGTTCTAAACACAAAATTTAGAGTGGTTCGGCATATGGCCTACGTCCACAATTAAATGATTTATGTTATTGACTATAACTCGCTGTTTACAAGTGGATTACAATAGCATAATCAAAATATAGTAGTGATTTCGACAGTAGAAAAGTAGAAATTCCATTTCCTACAGGTCCAGGGTCGCTATTTATAGGTGTAGACTACAAATATCTGGTTCAAAACTCGAAAGATTCCTTCTTTCACGTGAGTGGGCCCACTAGATCGATCCAATGTTGATTGGGATCGATACGCACTCATTTCGTGTCGATCCAAAACACACCCATTTGGGTCAAGATCGATCGTGGACCAAGTAGAGGTGGTAAGCAAGCTCCTTGAAAATTTTGTGGCATTTGGATTTGTAGATTTTGAGTTATGATCGATCCAAGTTTGGATTTGCAAAAGGCTGCCGATTTTGTATCGATCCCATTCATATCGATGGCTTCGTATCCATGCTGGCTCGTATCGATCAGGAGTGATGTGGTGCTATATTCTGAGAACGATCCACTTTTCATGCCAAGTGAATGAGTCTCACATGCTTTGTTTGTATCGACCTAGATTTACTCTTCATATCGGTGATTTTGACTTTATTTCATATCGATGTCCACTTCAGTTCATATCGATAAGAATTCAGGCTCTTCGTGTCGATTGAAGATTTCGACTTTGTATCGATGTTTTTAAGTGTTGTTTCATATCGATCATTTTAGTGGCATGTTTCATATCGATCATTTTAGTGGCATGTTTCATGGTCGATTGATATGAACTGAATTGATGGAGAGATCGATACGAAGCATGTATGAATGAGTTCGATATGAAGTGTTGTTTGTCGATGGATACAAAGTGGAGCAAACATGATCGATGCGAAATGGAAACTCTCTATGGATAAGAAGAAGTCCGGCTTTGATGGACATGAAGGAAGTTGATGATTGATGGATACGAAATAAAGCTTTCCAAAGGGATGGATACGAATTTGTATGGATACGATATAGTTGATTTCCTTGAACTTGATCGATCAATATCTTGAGCTACGAACTCCAATTGACTCGAAATTTGGAATGTTGGCTCTTATAGCTTTGCTTATCGTGTCCTATCAATTGTAGCTCGATCCCGATTCAGATCAAATTCGCCAATATCTATAGTGCACATATGTATAACCGATCTCCAGAACGAATTGTCTTTGGTTTGTAGTTAATTTCTTGGTGTACGATCGTGCAAAAGGCGGGATAATATCTATCATTTCAACCCATAATTTTTTCCTAATCTATAAGATCGTTCGGGTATGTATCATTTCAACCATAGTAATTTTCCTAACAATAACTAAGGGAAATTGCAGTGTGATAAAAACATCTAAAATAAATATAATATCTAATCATCCAAATATCAACAATTAAACATCCATCACAATCATCTCAGAATCCAACCAAAATTCTTGCAGTCTCAGAATCCAACCACACTAGTTCCAAAATGTCTAGAATTTCGATAAATTCGCAACGGAGAAAACCGCATGTGAATCCGAGCTCCTATGCAAAAGATATTAAGAGTAGAAGTTATATGCTTTATATTATTATAACATAAATAAAATAAATAAAATAATAAATATGTTCACCTTCGTTCTGGAGTAATACACACATAACTGAACCCCAGCTGCCGCGGTCTACTACACATAGCCGTTTAGACATGCCACCGCCGACCTGATCTGTCCCAACCACCATTTCCCACGTGCACTGCCGCACCTCCATGGCCCACACGAACCTCCCCAGCCTCCCCACGTGCCAATGCCGCCGCCTTTAACAAGCCTTTCGAGGAAATTATAGTGATCCTAGACCCAAAGCAAACCCATGGATCTACTCTGCAGGTAGCCCTCTACAAGCCCATACCTCCTGATCGTCGTGAAATCGACGATAAATCGCAAACCCTAATATGGACATCCGAGCTTCTTTGTAGATTTCTGGCCAAATGATGCATTAAATCGAAAAATGAATTATTGCAGTAGATTTCGCTGGTTAAGAGCTTTCCAACGATATATAATATGAAATAGTATGAGGAGTTTAAATTTTTTTGATTTGATTTTTATTTGAAATTGAATTTGGGGATTAAGGTTTCTGCCATTGGGTAAGAAGGAAGGAGCAGATGGAAATGTACGTATAGAAATAAGAAAAAGGCTGCTAGGGTTTCAGAAAATAAATCTATTTATATGGATAAAGTTAGATAAGAACAAATGGACAAATCGAATTGGGTCAAAATGATAACGATGAACCGAAAAGCCCGTTTCACTTCCAAAACGAAATTGGGTCATCCAATATATCGAAATATAGGTTTTCGATAATCTTAAACTCAGTGGAACTAGTTTCAAGCCCCAATTCCATTGTATACAAAAGTTAGCTTTCAAAATCATATAATATTCATTTAAATTCTTTTAATTGGTTCCTACGCGTTTCGAGCTCACACGATCAAATGATAAGTCTGATCGCTACAAAACTTAAAATCCGACAATAATTCACACTGACGAATCCGGTGAAACTGGTTTTGTCAAAATTCGAGACAGTGGCCAAAATGATAAATTTTCATGTTAATAAATCAATATTAAATTGACTTAATCACTTTTCAAGTTCAAATTTAAATGTTAACAATTTCCTCATTCTAGATTGCATAGAAATTAATAATCTATCAAAATAAATTTTCTATTTTAAATTACTATTAAAATATTTCATCAAATTCAACGTTCAATTACACTGTAATAAAATCCTAGTTAATCATATTTTAAATCCAAATAAATTCTTTTATTTTGATTTCCACTCTTATTATTAAATCAACTATCACCTTATGGATATAATTAACACTGGTTTACATTGTATTATATTCATATTTTAAAGTTATCATTTTTACCATATTAATTAAAATATTTCAATTTCTTCAATTCCATTAATTACCAATTTTAATTCCTTATTTATAATTATAACCAAATTAATTTTGCAATGATTTCAGTTTATTGAAATTGCATTAAAATAATTGTCACTAACGATCAAACAATGCCATTAAATCGTATTCTAGTTATTTTCCCATTAATAAATCATAATTTTTTTTAATTTCTCACAATATTAAACCGAAATTTTTTAATTAATTTAATATTTTTAATTATCGAAAATTATAGGTCGTTACACTCTCCTCCATTCAAAACTTTTCATCCCCGAAAAAGAACAAGAAGGGATTAGGAACTTGATAACATTTATTGAAAATATTAAGTTTATAAATACTTTAAACATACAAAATTAAGTGTTTTAAATAAAATGCATCATTTTATAAACAATTAAATCTTCATGTTCAAGTTAAATAAAAGTTTGAAAATATTTTCATTATCGTAAAATTTTCTAAGTCTTAAATTCACGAAAAATTTCGGCAGTCTCCTTTACGCGGTTAGGTCTGGAAAATAACAATATCAATAATTTCAATATATATATATATATTCCAATAATAAAATATCCAAAACCATGGAAAAAAATATCATTTCAAAAATTATTATCCGAAAACGTACCTATTTGTTGGGCAAACAACTTTATTTATGAAATCAAAAGCAGTAGTTATTTCTTCCATAAACCTGTATTCCACTTATACAATTCAAAAAAGTGAGAATTAAGTACAAAAGAAATATTTAGTTGTTTCAATTAGGAACGAAAGGCAAATCAACCCAATACATATGCAAACAAAACAATACGACCATCATATGCAGCCTTACAGGTTCAGAAACTTTTCATCTTACAAGGATGACAAATAAATGAACAAATGTATCTTACGCTCAACCATCTTAGATAATCACTTAATAGATTATTTATACGTCGTTAAAAAATTTGATGTATCAATCTCAAACATCCCATAAGCCAAACAACAAAGAATTTGACACATTATTTAAATTTATTCGATCGGTTTCTTTTTACATCATTATTTACTTTTTATTTATTTTTATTCATTCATGTAATGTTTTTTTTCATTCATTTACTTACATAAATTATTTAAGATTTAATCTCTGAAGTCATCAATAAATCGTTTTTTTTTGAATATTATATAAGTTTCCTTGTAATTTAATTCACATTCATTTACTTATATAACTTGATTTCCATTTGATATGAATATTCATGAATAAAATATTTCATACTTAAGTGTTTCTACCTTTTGATTCGCATTTATCCTTTATTTTATAGTGTCAATTGATAATAAACTTATTTAAGAATCATTTTGGTCATTTCTTAAGTTTATAAACATTTTCTTAGATAATATTCACTTTTTATTATTCAATCTAATTACAAATAACTTCAAACATTGACTTACGTTTTATAACATTCATTGTACATCTTAAATTTTCATTTATAAACATTTTTTCATTTTGAAACATTTTTGTTATTAAGATTTTGGTTGTATAAGATTCTATTACATAACCATATTAACAATTCAACTTTTAAGCATTTTAGTTAAGTTATATATATGCGTTTAGAATGTAATTGAATGTTACGCAAGTTTACCTTATTCTGTTTAGTTAACAAGAATGTTTAGCCATTTACATCTTCTTAATTTTCATTATCTTTTAAATTTACACTCACAAATCTCCAACTTCTTATATTTTCCATTAATCATTTAGCTTCTAATTTCCTTTTTATTTTTGAAGTTTCCAACTATTAATATAGTCAAGATTCCATTTCATTACAATAATTGAAATCCCTGATTTATAAAAACTTAAGAACTAAATGTCGGGTTCATTTCAAATCATTTTGAAATAATACAACTATTTATATCCTTTATATACCAAATCATATTTAGGAATTTAAAATTAAGATTTGTTTATCAAAACAAATGTGTAGTAAGGCTACTAAAGTGGCCGTCCCACATTGAAAATTGAAAATGAATGTCGATGATGCGTGTAACGACCCTTGATTTTTGGTCCTGTTTATTTTAATATATATTTAAATTAATTAAATAAACGTAGCTTGATCATCTTAAAATGGATATGATTTGGAAATATTGCCATTTATTTATATAAACTGTATTTTAAAAAGGAGATTGATTTGGAAATTTGAAATAAGTATCTCAATAATATTCACAATAAAAATCTATCTTATATAATTAATTAAAATACTTTACTTTATTTCTATTTAGTATAAAATGATAACATATAGATAATAATGTTGGAAAATTCTAAAATAAAAGATTCTTAACAATATCTTGATAAAATTTACCTTATATAATTAAATTAAAATATTTTACATTGTTAACATTTGAGAAATAAATACATATGGATGATAGTGTTTAAAATAAGATCAAAGTTTAAAAATATAAAAATATAAAATATAAATAGATGATAATGTACAAAATAAATATAAATATTATTATAAGTCAAATACATGTATGTGATCTAATAATTGGTAGCTAAAATAAGGATATAAATAAATGTATACAAGTATCTTCATTCAAGACCAAAGTCAAACTGAAAAAAAATATAAAATAAAATAATAAAAAGACAAATATATATGTAAACAAATCTTCATATGCAAGCCATGATAGCCTGCAAAGTGATAGTCAACAAATAAACATTTTTATAGATAGTAAACCAAGATTATAGCCAATACATGATTCAAATTGGAAGTACATAATAAAACAAACATGTTTATATACAAAATATCTCTACAGCAAACAATCATAAGTGTGTTAACTATTCAAACTGAATGTCTTCATAAACAAGCTAAACTTTGACCTGCAAGATAGTACAATCTTCATACAAATATCTTTACAGTATAAACATGTAAATAATTATGCAAACATATTATGAAGCAAAGCATTAATTATCATCAACTCAGCCACTCTTTTGTTCAAAACAAATACTACAAATCTTTTCTTTGCAGTAATTAAAGTCTGCCCGTATCTGAACAAATAATAGCTACACCAGAAAGCACCTCCTTTCATTCACCTACTGTTTCTTTTGTATAAATATACATCTTTAGTTCGTTTAGTGAAATATATTAGTAAACCTGAAAACAAAAAGAAGAAAGAGGAACAGAAAAGAGCTAAAGACAGTAAATCTCAAGACAGTTTCAAGTTTCAAATAATCTACAACAATGTTTTTGTTTACAGGAATTATGACAGGTGAGTAAACTAAATTTTTAAAATTTTTAAGCTAATTTAAATAGTTCAAATTTATCTGATGAGTTGATTTGTATATGCTTCAGTTTGCATATGTTGAGATGCACTATGTTTTCTATAAATTGGTACAGGGTTCATATTTGAATCATTAACTTAAGGATACCCTTATTTGATCATTAATAAACTTTGATTTCCTTAGCAAACAAGATGTAAACTTAAACTATGATTTCTAAAGGGCGATTACAAATCATTTCATCAAGTACTTCACTGTCATATTGAAATACAGGTAGATTAAGTGATCATTGATAATATTCGAATGTTGCAGAATATATACTGCAAATCAAAAATTTTACAACAAGAATCAAGATTTATAGATTGATATTTAAATAGCAGTTTGTAAATAGACAAAATTTATATTTTTGCAAATTCCTAGTTACTGATTCAATTTAAATTGTTGGAATTTGTTATGGAGGTAGTTCGAACATTCAAGATGATGGGAAAAATACTGAATAATTTTTCGAATTTCAGAATTTGTCGAACGAAGGCAAGTTAGGGCTTGTGTTCATGTTTTTAGTTTTAACTGCAGTATGACGAATTTCATTTTATTCACGCAATCGAGCATTACGTGGAATTGAGGAATGGGAGAGTGACGAGTGGTAGTGGTGTGGTTGAAGTACGAGTGCCTCCAATAGCTTAGGCGGGGGTAGCGGGGCGAGTTAGTGGTCAGTCAAGCTTGCAGTTTTTTTTGAGCCGAAGGTTATTTTTTTCGATTCGATAGTTTAAGGTCGAATTGAGTTGAGTTTTCGAATCTTTGGAGGATTCGTGACTTGCAGGGGTGTTGGGTGGTTGCCGAAGTTAGGCCGCGTCGCCGTGCACGTGCACGGCAGCGGGGTTGATGTCAGTATCGTGATGGGGAGGTCTGACTTGAGTCGCGCACGAATGAAAATGGGGGATGCTCCGTGTTTTATCGCGTACGAGGGATGATCCTGTTGCTAAAACAGGGGAGATACAGCAAGGTTAGGTGGGTCATGCCCAAGCAGGGCAAGATATTTCCCCTGTATAGATGTCCCTTTTTATTTCGGCTGTGTGGGCGGTTGCTAGCTACAACCGCGGGGTTTATCTTGTTCGGGGCTGTTCAGTAAGGAATGGTTCCGGCCTTGTGTTGTAGGAGGTCGGGAGTGATCCTCGGTACGGTGATCTAGGCCCCGTACTGTGACGGGCGGTACCCCAGTAGCCCTGCCATTGTTGGAAATCCATTTTCCCTATGAGACCCTACGGTTTTGATTTGTATTACCCACTTTTGTGGCTAGTAGCTAGAATTTAATGAATGTAACAATTTCGGCTATTTTCTATTTACTTGAAAACCCTAGACACTATTATAATATCACTGGATTTCCTATGAAATGTTTTGGTTAGCGTAAGGTAAAAACTTACCCGTATTTATTTGTGAGAAGTCTTACGTGATACCTTTATTTTCAAATGTTTTCAAAGTTAAACAACTTTAAACCGTTTACTTATATAGACCCATGTCTGACCCCGAGTTTATATTTTGTTTTTCATAAACTCTTGGGTACTCCAATTTTTATAAGTAGCCAAGTGATAGGTTTTGGACTTTGATTTCTAAAGAGCTTGGAGCAGGAGTTTCCAGACGTATGTAGATATCTACATAGTTCCGCTGTATTAGTTGATGTGTATTGTACCTCTGATGTATGTTGTGATAGATGTATGTATGGTTGTCATATGTATTGATATTGTATAACTCTGATATATGTAAAACTATGAAATATTTATGTGATATATTATATTTTGTTCCGTTCCGCTATGAGATTCTGATGTTGTTGTTCTTTCTTTCTCTTTCTCTTCTATTTCTACCCCTTTCTTTCTTAATGATGATACGTCTTTTTGGTAGTAGAAGGGCGGGTCGTCACAGTTGGTATCAGAGCATAGGTTGGTGATAACCTTGGCTTTGGTAAGAATTACTCATAGAATAGAGTTTGTAAAACTCTAAAATGAGTTTGAGTGTATTAATAGATATGAGCGCGTATTTGTTAGTGAATATAAAATTGTTTTTATATTGTGTTGATTTATCTGTCGAGTGTTTATGGATTCTGGTCGATGTGTGGGACGCCATTTCATCGATAGGAATTTCTAAACTCTTAAACAAGGTAGACCGACACAGTATTGTTTTTAAAGTAGGGTAAATGAAATAATTTTACCCAAAATTATATTTTGATATAAAAGAAATATTTTCTGAAATTATTATATATATATTTGAATGTGTGGTTGTTAATACTACAACCAAATAAAAATTTAAAATTTGAGTGGCTTATAACTAAATAAAATTGCCTAATAAAAGGAATGTAAGTAAAATTTGATTAAACAGAATTTAAGTCCCGGAAATTTAAAAGGTGTTTAAATGAATTTAAACAAAAGGATTTGGGAATTTAAAAATCTTGGGAATGTTTGGAATGTTTTTCCAAAGATTTGAAGGTAATAATGGAATATTTTTTTGGAAAATATTTTTGAATGGAAATTGTTTTGGGAAAATTTGTGAATGTAAGGAAGCACTGAACTCACTTCAGTCGCTGGAAAATAATCCTGATGATGATGGCCACATCATCAGTATTCATTTTCGAGTTTCTAAAGTGATGGATTGCTATCAGGATATTGTTCGGACTTGTTGGGTATACAAGTTGTTTTAAAAATTTCAAAGAGAAAATTTGTTTTGGTGAAAACAAGTGTTTGGAATTTGGAAATTTGATTTGACATGCCAAGTGAGTATGAGTAGTTATCATTTCAAAATGGTTTTGAAAATGAAAACCGGGCAATTGAATTCTAAGAATTCTATTAGATAATGTGAAGGTTTAAATGAATCAACTATTGAACTTATAAAGTAAAGTTGATATTAATAAGAAGAAATCGGGAATTTTAATCCCGGAATTAAAATTTAACTTAAGTAAATGAAAATAAGGAAACATATTGGAGCTTAACCTGAGATAAGTTAAATGGAATTGAAGTTCAAAATGAACTTAATTGGATATAAAATTTGAAGGTAAAATGATTGTAATTGTGAGGTGAAAATTTATACCTGAAGATAGTAAGTGTTATATATAATTTGAAATTGTGATTATAAGATGAAATGACCCAAATGAGTAATATAAGCCTTTAAGTAGATAAATAAGTTTTGAGCTCATATATTGAGAAATAAATTTAAAAGAATGGTAAGTAGCTAAATTTAACTGAAGTTGAGTTGGAATAAAATTGAATTCAAATGAATTCAATCGAGTTAGATAATATCGAATTAAAATAGAGTTGGTGTGAGTTGTAAGCAAATCTAATTCAAGCATCAATTAAATGACTTTATTATAAACTCAATAATAAATTGTTCATGTAAATTTAATAATGGATAAAAGAATAAACTAATCGAATAAATTAGTAAATAGTTAGGATTTGATTAAAAGAAAATCAAATCAAAAGATTTACATAGAAATTGGTGGAATAGAATAAACTTAAGTTGTTGGGTGGAACAGTTTGAAGGAAATAAATGACTTAAGTAAATTGTGAGATGATTATTTAAAATACTGGTTGTCAAGTTTAATAAAATGGTTTGGAATCAAACTTTTGAAATGAAAGAAAATGCAATGTAGAGATTGTGAATAAATAAATTGGGATGGAATCAAGTGTAAATTGAGTTGGAATCAATTTAAGATTTGTCATAGAGCTTAAGTAATTATTTATTCACAATAATATTGTTGAATTACATAAGAAAATGAGTTGTTTTGAAGTAAACAAGATTAGATAAAATTCTATAAATTATTGGAAGCAAAATAGGATGATTTTGAATATGAGTTTGTTTTGCTTAAGCAAGTAAGTTGTAAATCACTTAAACTGAAGAGAATGATTTGAGAATTGGTTAAAAGTAATTGTGATAAGGATTGAAATTATACATATGTGCTTATGAAAATATGTAATGGAGACTTTGCCCAAAAAAAAATTTAATTTAAAAATCTAGCAACAAAATAATTTCAAATTGGAGATTGAAATAAACTAGCGAATGAAACTAATTTAAATAATGATAAAAATCAGTCATTAATGAAAGATAGCCAATGAAATTCAATATTCAGAGTTAAAGATAAATTGAATTCACAAGCAATTGGAAATTTAGATTTAAATAAGAAGATATAAAGGCTAAAGTGGTAGAGTAATAATGAGAGAGATATATAATTCCTATATTAAGCTTAAGAAATGAAGAGTGAAATTCTTAAATAAAATTTGATACTAAGAAAAATTATTCCAAGTGGATAGAATCAGAATAATGTGAATAAAAAAGAAATTGACATAGTTGATAATCAATGGATATAAATACGTAGGAGGTACGTATATTATTTTATTCGCATAACAATTTGATCCAGATTCGAACACAGAATTTCGAAATAGTTGTATATTGATCCGAGTTAGGATTTTTCACTCGATTTTCGACGACGAACCATGGATATGGATTTTGATTGATCCTGAAAATTCTCTACCGTAGTTGTGACTATGCAAGGAGAATGACAGTTTCTGATCAAGAAACCAGTTCTGAGTCCGTACTAGAAAGTCGGGTGGACGATACTAGTTCGGAAATAAAATTATGTGATCGAGCGAGCGATCAGATTTGATATTGCGTACGAATGGTATATGTACATCGTACGGACTTGATTGAATAGAAAGTGAAATTCTGTAAACAGGTCAATAAATTTGAAAAGAGTTAAACTGTAGATTTCAGAATTGAATTGCCAGAGTGGATATCTGGAATTCATTGTGTATTCCGTATTCCATCTTAGAAATTTGTTCATGATTCATCATTAGTTGTTAAACTAGTAATTCAGGAATTTGGAAGTTGAACCAAATTTAACTGTGGTCAGGAATCCAGTTTGGATTTTTGGTCATAGAGAGACAAACTCTCGTAATTTTAGGGAAACTTATCCGAACTTGTGTTCGGATAGCTAGTGTTGTTTGTTAGGATAGACTGTTTGATTGTTTGCTAATGTGTGAATGATATCTATGTTGAATGGTTGGTATAACAGCTTTTAAATTATCTTCGATTTAAATTTCGGGGACGAAATTCTTTTAAAGGAGGAGGAATGTAACGACCCTGGATTTTTGGTCCTGTTTATTTTAATATATATTTAAATTAATTAAATAAAAGTAGCTTGATCATCTTAAAATGGATATGATTTGGAAGTATTGCCATTTATTTATATAAACTGTATTTTAAAAAGGAGATTGATTTGGAAATTTGAAATAAGTATCTCAATAATATTCACAATAAAAATCTATCTTATATAATTAATTAAAATACTTTTATTTCTATTTAGTATAAAATGATAACATATAGATAATAATGTTGGAAATTTCTAAAATAAAAGATTCTTAACAATATCTTGATAAAATTTACCTTATATAATTAAGTTAAAATATTTTACATTGTTAACATTTGAGAAATAAATACATATGGATGATAGTGTTTAAAATAAGATCAAAGTTTAAAAATATAAAAATATAAAATGTAAATAGATGATAATGTTCAAAATAAATATAAATATTGTTATAAGTCAAACACATATATGTGATCTAATAATTGGTAGCTAAAATAAGGATATAAATAAATGTATACAAGTATCTTCATTCAAGACCAAAGTCAAACTGAAAAAAAATATAAAATAAAATAATAATAAGACAAATATATATATGTAAACAAATCTTCATATGCAAGCCATGATAGCCTGCAAAGTGATAGTCAACAAATAAACATTTTTATAGATAGTAAACAAGATTATAGCCTGTACATGATTCAAATTGGAAGTACATAATAAAACAAACATGTTTATATACAAAATATCTCTACAGCAAACAATCATAAGGTTGTTAACTATTCAAATTGAATGTCTTCATAAACAAGCTAAACTTTGACCTGCAAGATAGTACAATCTTCATACAAATATCTTTACAGTATAAACATGTAAATAATTATGCAAACATATTATGAAGCAAAGCATTAATTATCATCAACTCAGCCACTCTTTTGTTCAAAACAAATACTACAAATCTTTTCTTTGCAGTAATTAAAGTCTGCCCGTATCTGAACAAATAATAGCTACACCAGAAAGCACCTCCTTTCATTCACCTACTGTTTCTTTTGTATAAATATACATCTTTAGTTCGTTTAGTGAAATATATTAGTAAACCTGAAAACAAAAAGAAGAAAGAGGAACAGAAAAGAGCTAAAGACAGTAAATCTCAAGACAGTTTCAAGTTTCAAATAATCTACAACAATGTTTTTGTTTACAGGAATTATGACAGGTGAGTAAACTAAAATTTTAAAAGTTTTAAGCTAATTTAAATAGTTCAAATTTATCTGATGAGTTGATTTGTATATGCTTCAGTTTGCATATGTTGAGATGCACTGTGTTTTCTGTAAATTGGTACAGGGTTCATATTTGAACCATTAACTTAAGGATACCCTTATTTGATCATTGATAAACTTTGATTTCCTTAGCAAACAAGATGTAAACTTAAACTAAGATTTCTAAAGGGAGATTACAAATCATTTCATCAAGTACTTCACTGTCATATTGAAATACAGGTAGATTAAGTGATCATTGATAATATTCGAATGTTGCAGAATGTTGATTCAAGATTGTATATTGAATATATACTGCAAATCAAAGTTTTTACAACAAGAATCAAGATTTATATATTGATATTTAAATAGCAGTTTGTAAATAGACAAAATTTGTATTTTTGCAAATTCCTAGTTACTGATTCAATTTAAATTGTTGGAATTTATTATGGAGGTAGTTCGAACATTCAAGATGATGGGAAAAATACTGAATAATTTTTCGAATTTCAGAATTTGTCGAACGAAGGCAAGTTAGGGCTTGTGTTCATGTTTTTAGTTTTAACTGCAGTATGACGAATTTCATTTTATTCACGCGATCGAGCATTACGTGGAATTGAGGAATGGGAGAGTGACGAGTGGTAGTGGTGTGGTTGAAGTACGAGTGCCTCCAGTAGCTTAGGTGGCGGTGGCGGGGCGAGTTAGTGGTCAGTCAAGCTTACAGTTTTTTTTGAGCTGAAGGTTATTTTTTCTGATTCGATAGTTTAGGGTCGAATTGAGTTGAGTTTTCGAATCTTTGGAGGATTCGTGACTTGCAGGGGTGTTGGGTGGTTGCCGAAGTTAGGCCGTGCACGTGCACGGCAGCGGGGTTGGTGTCAGTATCGTGAGGAGGATGTCTGACTCGAGTCGCGCACGAAGGAAAATGGGGGATGCTCCGGGTTTTATCACGTACGAGGGATGATCCTGTTGCTAAATTAATTTACATTAAACTCGAACATATCGCTGAAAGAATAAGATAGGGAAGAGGAAGAAGTTGTTCAGGGGGGAAACTCGGGAGGTTTGCGTGGAAACTCGAGGTAATTCTCGAGCATAATACAGAGAGGGGTCTCGGGTTTACCTGCGAATATTTGGGTTTGGGTAAAACTGCAGTTTTGCAGTGATGTGAAAATCTTTTTTTCTTACAAATTTGTCTTAACATTTTAAAGTTAAAAGGGTTTAAAGGCCAAGCTAAGTATTCGTTCGGGTTTTAAGTTTTTAGTCAAAACTTAATGATGATCTTAAACACTTAATTATTTTGATTAATTTAGGGTAAGGGTAAATTTAATTAACTCTTAAGTTTGTAATTAATAAATGAATGATTTAAAGATTAAAGGAGACTTTTAAGAGTTAACTACATCGAGTAATTAAAAATTAAATGAACTATTATTAAAAAGTAATTAAGAATAACTACTTTATAATGCTAATCAAGTATGGATAAAAGGGTGATTAAGTGATAAATAAATTATATTTAACTAATTAATGATTAATAGTTAACTAATCAACTAATTTAATTATAAATTAATAGTAAATTAATTAAGTAATTTAATTAAGAATTAAGAATTTATAATTAATTAATTAAGTAATTAGTAGTTAAATAATTAAGTAATTAAGTTTCATTAATTAATAATTAAGGTTATTAATTGATGAACAAGGAATTGTAATTAAAGTTAAACAACTCGATTTTAAGGTAATTAATTAAATAGAGGAATAAATAATAAATTAAATAATTGAGACTTAATAATTGATTAAGAAATAATAAATTAACTCAAATAAATTTGAAAGGAAATAACAAATTAGTCGTTAATTAAACAGGGTTAAGCGATAAATTCTCGAGTAATTGATTTCAAATCGAATTAATTATGAGAATTTAAATGATTGCTTATGGATTGTTGTGTATGTAGAATGTCTGGTTTGTGATGTCTAAATTGATGATATTCTGTGATGCTCTGTGATATGTTATGTTATATCTATGATGCTTGTATATGTTTTATCTGTGATAAATGCTATGTTAATTCAATTGATGAATTTAAATTATTTAAACTGTTTAAGTTAATTAGACAACTTGGCCCTTAAAATGGCGTTTGGATTCGATGAGACTGGGATCGGAAGAATCAAATTTGATTCTCCGAAAACCACATTGATCCAATTTAAACGTTAGGTCGTGAATTCTGAAATGAAGATCGAAATGGTGTTTTCAAAAGCAAGGGTTATCGTCGTTGACTCTGAGGGAGATACCAAAACGAGTGTAACGAGATAATGCCTTCGGTTTCGTTCGAACCCGGAACGAACTTGTATGGATTGAATGCTTTCAGCACATCGTCTGGCGGACGATGAGCATTCTAAGAAATATGTTCTATAAAGGTAATCGCAGCCTCAAACCTCATCAACCGGGAATGGCTAAAACAGGGGAGATGCAGCAAGGTTAGGTGGGTCATGCCCAAGCAGGACAAGATATTTCCCCTGTCTAGATGTCCCTTTTTATTTCGGCTATGTGGGCGGTTTCTAGCTACAACCGCGGGGTTTATCTTGTTCGGGATTGTTCAGTAAGGAATGGTTCTGGCCTTGTGTTGTAGGGGGTCGGGAGTGATCCTCGGTACGGTGATCTAGGCCCCGTACTGTGACGGGCGGTACCCCAGTAGCCCTGCCATTGTTGGAAATCCATTTTCCCTACGAGACCCTACGGTTTTGATTTGTATTACCCAATTTTGTGGCTAGTAGTTGGAATTTAATGAATGGAACAATTTCGGCTATTTTCTATTTACTTGAAAACCCTAGACACTATTGTAATATCACTGGATTTCCTATGAAATGTTTTGGTTAGCGTAAGGTAAAAACTTACCTATATTTATTTGTAGGAAGTCATACGTGATACCTTTATTTTCAAATGTTTTCAAAGTTAAACAACTTTAAACCGTTTACTTATACCAGATCCATGTCTGACCCGGAGTTTATATTTTGTTTTTCATAAACTCTTGGGTACTCAAATTTTTATGAGTAGCCAAGTGATAGGTTTTGGACTTTGATTTCTGAAGAGCTTGGAGCAGGAGTTTCCAGATGTATGTAGATATCTACCTAGTTCCGCTGTATTAGTTGATGTGTATTGTACCTCTGATGTATGTAGTGATAGATGTATGTATGGTTGTCATATGTATTGATATTGTATAACTCTGATATATGTAAAACTATGAAATATTTATGTGATATATTATATTTTGTTTCGTTCCGCTATGGGATTCTGATGTTGTTGTTTTTTCTTTCTCTTTCTCTTCTATTTCTACCCCTTTTTTCTTAATGATGATATGTCTTTCTGGTAGTCGAAGGGCGGGTCGTCACAATGCGGCCATCATCACCGAAATTATTTTCTAGCGACAAAAGAAGGGAGTACATAACTAATTTCCTTTTTAAAATTCTTCTAAAACATTTCTTTCAAATAAATATTTCTATCAAAGTACTTCTAATTAATATGATTTTTTTTCTTCCAAAATCTTTTGAAAACTAATTTCAAAACCTCGGAACTTAAGTTATCAATTTTCCAACTTATATTTACTTTATTTGTAAATTTTATTTTGTAACCAATATTTATGAAATTTCAATTCCTAACAAACAAACATATCGCATACAACTATATCCATTTGTAAAAATTATTCTTTTATATACAGAATATAATACTATGTAAAATTATTCCATTTACATATATTTCGAAAACAATATTATGTCGGTCTTCCCTATTAAGTGTTTAAAAATCCCTATCGATGCCATAGTAACCTATGTACCAACCAGAATTCATAAATACTAAACGGAACTAATTAACACAATATAAAAGCATTTTTATTACACTAACAAATATGCTTTCTCACATATATATGCTCACACAACTCATTCTAGGGTATTACTACTCTATCTCTGATGACTCAGACCCCACAAAGCTAAAGTTTTCGCTAAACCAAAGCTCTAATACTAACTGTAACGAACTACCTTTTTGGACGGTTTTAAATTGACAACAAAACACATATGTCAAATCAAACCATTCAAAAGGGTGGATTGTTAATGGGGTAAATAAGAAAATAAGTTAAAAGAGGGATAAAACAAAACACAGAATCTCACAGCGGAATGACAAAATATAATAATCAAATAAGCAGTTCATGAAGCTGTTTTACAAATAACACTTGGTAACACTTTTACAATATAAATCAGAGTTATACATGCAGCAGGAGTAAATAAATAATATAGCAGAACAACATGATGCAGTGGAATAAAACAATAATATAAAATTAAACTCCATCTACGTCCTCCAGAAAGATGCCTTCAACACTGAAAAGCTCAGACCAACTTGAGCGTAATGAAAAGACAAAACATTTGAGTCAGAATTAAAAAATCTTATGTAAGTTAAATCAATAGTAAATAAATATAAATGTAACGACTTCAGAGATGTTTATGGGATTTTACATCTCCTATCCAGTGTCTATCATGCATGCATTAACTTAAGAGATGTTCGGAATTCCATATCGTAAGGATCCATTAACCTCTCTTTATGCAAAGTACAATTCGTTATTATAATATGTCAATAGTAAGGTAAATTATTAAAATATCGTTAAGGCATTACTCATATCCCCCTTAATACATTTTTATATAAATACCGTAGCCTTTACAGATACTGTAAGTCCCACCAAACCGGTGGGATATTCGGGGAGCACTTCACAGGTACGATACAAATCAAAGTCGTTGTGGGCACGATTAGGATAAATATGATAAGGCACGCGAGGCAATGCCTAGGGTAGGATACTACCGTTTTGCACTCCCGGACTGGTGGTAACGCATAATAGCTACTACCACCACCTCCGACCACACTCCCAAAATCATATCAAAAGGTGGCCACCAAATCATTCACAAAGTAATAAACATGGTATCGAAGAAATGTGTGGGATAGGGGGAGTGACCCCACTTGACCCGGTATAGCTCCTGTTTTAGTCATTTTAATTATGACTCAAAAGCCAAGCCTATCCATCATCATTCTCTTACTTCGTTCCAACAGCGTTCTGCAAACCATCCTACTTCATTCTGGATTTTCCACCATATGCACAGTTGTTAAAGTAGTTTTTAGATCCGGAAGAGAATATGACAATATTTGATCTCGGTCTCTTTAACAACCAAACACTTATTTCACATCGGTTGGTTCTTTTACATTTCCAAAACCGATTCATAATTGATATCAAAATATCATATTCACTTCAAATCATATCAATTTCGAAATCATATTCACTTCAAAATCATATCACTTTTGAAATCATATTCATTTCAGAAATCGTAACCACAAAATAGGTCAAACCATCATATCAAAATATTCGCATTTAAATCAATTAAATCTAAATCATAGCAGTTCCAAGTTAAACAATTGAATATTGAAAGTAGTTCATATATTGGAATAGTTATATATTAAAAATAGTTTATATTTAAAAATAGGTTATAGATTAAAATAGTTATTTATTAGAAACACTTTATATATTAGAAATAGTTTATATTAAAATATATTTATTAAAAATTGTTAACAAATTTAAAATAGTATATATATTAAATTAGTTTATAATTTAAAAATAGGTTAAAGATTAAAATAGTTTATATATTAGAGATAGGTTATATATTAAAATATAGGTTATATATTAAAAATAGTTATTGTATTAAAAATTGTTAATATATTAAAATGGTTTATATGAGAAAATAGTTTATATGTTAAAGAGTTTGTACATTCGTAGTTTATATTTAAAAATAGGTCACATATTAAAATAGTTTATAATTTATATCTCAAATTTAAATATTCAAACATTTACAATAACTCAATTTTGATAAATTTCATTTATATTTCAAATTCAACTTTATGATTTCAATTTAAATTTTTTTTAAACAATTCGTTCAAACCAATTTCAATTTAAACATTTTAAAGCTTGGGTTTTGAAAATAATTCAGTTTATATAAATCAAATTTTATCTCATAATATCATTTAACTGGATTCAAAAATTAAGGATTTAAAATCATTTAATTTAACCAATCCGGTATCCGTATATAATTTTCTACCCTATGGCCAAGTGTAACAACCCGCATACTTTACGATTGAGTATTTAAATATTTTATTTATATATTTCATCGTTAGTCGGATTATAGTCCGAAAAGCTACTTTTTGCAAACGGTCAAATTAGGACTCGAGACCACCCCCATTGAGTTTAAAATGACGTTTGCGATCATTTTGAGTATAAACTTCAATATGTTTGGAGATAGTAGAATTTTGCTACTTTTTCACTTAGGGCTTTGGTTTTGTTTCTGCTCATTAGACCCAAGCTTCACCAATCTTCTCTTTATTACTTCCTTTCTATTTCCTAATACTCAAGCTTTAGCAACAATGGAGAGAGGAATGGGAAATTAAAACTCCAAGCCCTAGTTTCCATTTACAAATCAAATTTTAGCTCCAAATCAATAGAAGAACTTTGGTAAGCCTCCGCTTCTTCTCCAACTCATTCTCTTATCAATTTCAGAAATTCCTAAACCTAACTTAGGAAATGTTTCTCTTTTCAGCTTAGATTCAAGCTTGTTGGGTTGGAATTGAAGAGTGGTTGTCCTTGCCTTTGCTCTATAGCTTCTTCTTCATTTGTTTTCTGTTCAAAGGTCAGATTTTTATCTCACATCTTAGTCTATAATTATCTTTGATTGTTAGGTATGAATTCCTAACACTTATTCTTATGCAATTGATTTTGGTTTGGATTAATTTGGTGTATATTCCAATTTTTGGTGTTTTGAAATCAAAATCTATGAAAATCCTATTATGGATATTTGGACATTGATATTTGAGGCGTATCGAAGAGCTGTTAAGGCTGGGTTGTCGCGTGGCGTAAATCCTTAGTTGTCATTTTCTCGTCCGATCGCTTCCGATATTCATTTGGCCATTTTTGGTCGAGGTTCAGGAAATGCTCTGAATTCCAGTTTCAGACGTCTGAATCTGGAATTTCAGACGTCTGAATTGGCTCGATACAGAAAGGAAATAGGCTAAAAACGCCTATTTCAGGCGTTTGAAACATTTGGTTCAGACATCTGAATTACGTTCTGGAAAACTTCTAATTTTCCAGATTTAGACGTCTGAACCACCTATTTCAGACGTCTGAATTACGTTCTGGAAAACTTCTAATTTTCCAGATTCAGATGTCTGAACCACCTATTTCAGACGTCTGAATCTACTGTGTTTTGCCTGCTTGCTTATTTTGTTTCAGAATTCCAATTTTATCGATTCGTGTTGATTCCGGTTTGTTGCAATCATTTATTATCAACTTTGATGACATTTTCTTCGGGATTTTTGGAAATATCCATTTTGATGGATTCGTATCGATTTCTTTGGATTTTATTCACGTCTTTGAATGTGAATTTTGGTGATTTTCACTTTAAAAATATAAAGGTTTCAATACTAATAGTAAATATCAAAACTCTTTCATCAAAACGATTTCAACACTATTTTATTACAAAGCTCGTTTCTTAAACCGTTTTCAAATCTACTAGTACATATAAACCTTTACCTCACTCATATGAGAAATCTAATTAAACGACTTAGTAAAACAAGTGGTATGAAACACTTGCGTTTACTTCGTCGGTTAATTCTTGGACTTGTTCGATTGAATCTCTTGTGACAATTTTCTAGTGGAAACTTACAATTTGTTTGTAAATATTTAAGTTAAGCTAGTGGTTATGGGACATGAAGCTAAACTCACATATTTACTAGCTTAGTGTAATTGACACTTCTTGATGATCAATGACGATCATTTTTGTGATTTAGACTAGCAATGTGTGATGTCTCTTTGTCTGCGAGGGAGACAAAACCCCGTTTTTGTGGAGTTTCGACTCACATTTGTGGGGTAGCGACCCATGGTCTTCGGGCCATTCTTGTGGAGCCCCGGCTCAAAATTAATGGTTAGCTACCATGGAATAGCATTTCGTTTTATGATACACGTGTTGGTGAGTTTTCATACTCCCGTTTTGTGATAGGCCTCCCCCGTTTTGTGATTCCTGGATTTCTTGTGATGATTTCTAGAATTTGTGTTTCACCAATTTTCGTGATTTTCAGTGATAAGTTTTATCAACTTTTGTGCATTGGTGAATTTGTGTGTCGTTAACTTTTTGTGAATAAAAATATAAGGAGTTTGACATTCCTTTTGATCTTTGAGAAGATTCTTATGATATGATTAATCTCTTGTTGATTTTCATTTACATACCTATCACAGTATGACATGTGGTTATTATAAGTTTATACCATATCTCTTATTCTATATCATTTCATCTGATATTTATAGCTAGACTGATCGTTTATTATTTTCTTATTAAATAATACTCGGGTCAACCGAGATGTTATAGGTGCTTCTGCTTGACTCCTCATCGAGGATTATTATTCTGACTTTTGGCTAACTACTTAGTTTAGTAGTTCATTTTGTGGTATACATTTGAGATATAGACTCCATGATGTATTCTTATTCTTTTGTGTAGCACTTGTGTCTAGTCTTTTGTGATATTGTGGATCTTATAGACCACTATTCTGATAAACACTTTTAAGTGTTGTATATTCATATCTATTTCCGCCTTTGTGATATGGATATCTGTGACTGATTTGTGTTATGTTTATTTCAATATTTGTTTCCGAAGGTTTTATGTAGCCACTGTGTAGTAGCTTTGAGTTTGTATCGGCATGTCGGATTTCCTATTGAAATGATATGCATCTTAAACTATCTGACATACCGGTGCTCGCACGAAGCAATTGCACGGATGGTCGCTCCTCAACAGCCTTATTCTCCGCGCTAGTTGACGGCATTACACCATAGTGTCCTTGGCTAGCATGGATATAGAGGTGGGGCGTCACAGCTTGGTATCAGAGCCAAACTTCGGAACAATGTAGAATAATTTAACAAGGATTATCGTCCTAAGTCCATCTTAGGAGTCGTGCCTTAGGATTTAATTCGTGTCTTCGTACCGTTCTATCCCTTTTTCTTTTATGATTCCTTGTTTTAACAATCATTAATGTTTGATATTCAATTTGTGAATAACCTTTTTCTTCTTCCTTCTTCTTTCTTAAAGAAGAGAAATGGTTAGACCAGGCCGTCCCAGCATCGGTCAATCTAGTGCTACTTCCCTGGATGGAGTTTTTATGTCTTCCCGGCAGCTTCTTGATCTAGTAAAGAATGCTCAAGCAGCCGGTTCTAATCCGGAACCTACTCACCCTAAGTCTGAATTTGCACGCTTGTGCATTGATTATACCAACTTGGGTGGGAAGCCATTTAAAGGTTCTAAAACCATTATTGAAGTCCAAGATTGGCTAAGAACATGTGATCGAATCTTTTCACGCATGAATCTTATTGATCTTCACCGTGTTCAGGTGGCCTCTAGTATGCTCCTAGAAAGAGCCTTAGACAGGTACGAGCTTCTGGTCTCTGAAATAAATGAAGCGGATCTTACTTGAGAGAAATTCCGGAAACGCTTCGAATTAAAATTTGTGCCAGAAGCTGAGAAGGTGACATTGGCTCGTCGTTTCATAGACCTTGTTCAAGGTGAATCCTCCGTGGCAGATTATGTCGCATCCTTCGAGTCACTTTCTAAATACGGGGTCGAATACATAAACACCCTATTGAAGAAGAACCAAAGATTTGTCTATGGCTTGAACAAAAATCTGAAGAAGCCATTACTTCTAAAATTAGAAGTTTCTTTTGATCAACTCATTGATATCGCTCTTCGTCTTGAAGAGGCGGATAGGGAGAGCGATGTGGAAGTGGTGGGTGCCAAACCAAACTTCAACAACAACAAGAAAAGGCCTATTAAATTCAAAGGCCCTGATCTCAACAAGAAAGGAAAACAAGCAGCTTCGGTAGCAAAGACTCCTACCCCTAGTAGTGGGAAATGCTACAATTGTGGTTCTAAAGACTATTATGCCCATAGATGTCTGAAACCTCTCTTTTGTCGCTATTGCAAAAGTTCGGGTCATCTTTTATCTTCATGTACCAAACTTCAAGGCAAGAAGGAGGGAAAGTTAAATGTTGCACTAGCCCCTAGCAACACTTCTCGTGGTCAAGGTATTTCTCATTCTATCCTTGATGGCATTATTTTATTTCGCGATTAACCTATTCGAGTTCTTTTTAATACGGGTGCATCCCATTCTTTTATATCAAAAGAACTTGTTGATATTTTTTCTTTGAGTGTTGTTGCTTTAATGACTTCTTTGAGAATTGTGAATCCGGTTGGTGGATACGCAACAATTAGTTTTCTTTGTAAAGATGTCGAGATTATTTTGTGCGATTTTTCTTTCCAAGCCGATTTGCATGTCATGCGCTACTTAGGCTTTGGAATGATTTTGGGAATAGATTGGCTTAACCGCTATGAAGCTCAAATCCTATGTCCTGAGCGGACTATTTTATCTTCGACATCCTCAATCTGTTAAGCAGATTTCTATTGATCTTAAAGATTCGGATTCCAACTTGGCTGCATCTTTATATTCTTTAAATCCTCATGATGACGATAATGATGATGAGGAAGATGTCATTTCTCTTATTCACGTTGTTCGTGAATTTTCCGACATATTTGAGCCCGTTTTAGGATTACCACCTAAGCGAGCAATTGAATTTAGAATTAATCTAATTCCTAGAGCTTTACCTATTACTCGTCCTCCTTATCGTATGTCCAATAAAGAAAATGAGGAGATGCGCAAACAATTATTTGAATTGGAGACGAAGCAATTTATTCGCTCTAGTTCCTCTCCTTGGGGAGCTTTGACTATTTTTGTGAAGAAATCTGATGGTACACTTAGGCTTTGCGTTGACTACCACAAGCTTAATGATCTTACAATCAAGAATAAGTACCCTTTACCTCGGATTGATGATTTATTTGACCAACTTAGTGGTGCTAGAGTCTTTTCACAATTAGACTTAGCGACCGATTTTCATCAGCTTTGTATTACAGAGGATAACATTCCTTTGACATCGTTCCGTACGCGTTATGGATCTTACGAATGTCTTGTTATACCATTTGGTTTAACGAATGCTCCGGCTTATTTCGTTGACCTTATGAATAGAGTTTTCAAAAACTTCCTCGATCGATTTGTTCTCATCTTTATTGATGATATTCTTGTGTATTCTAAAAACGAGGATGAGCATGAAAAGCATCTTCAGGTTGTGTTGGAAACTCTTAGGAGCAATCAATTGAAAGCAAAATTTTCTAAATGCCACTTTTAACAATCTCGTGTGAAGTTTCTCGGTCATATTATTTTCGAATCTGGAATTTCCGTAGATCCTTCAAAGATTGAAGCGATTCAAAATTGGAAGAGACCAAAGAGTGTGACGGAGATCCGTAGTTTTCTTGGATTGGTAGGTTATTACTACCGTTTCATAAAAGACTTTTCCAAAATTCCCGTGCCTCTTACTAGTTTGGCAAAGAAGGGAGTTAAATACATTTGGTCGGACAAATGTGAAGCTTCTTTCCAGAAATTAAAAGAACTGCTTTCCGATGCTCATATTCTTGTTATTCCCGAGGGGAATCAAGATTTTATTGTTTATACCGATGCTAGTCGTGTTGGTTTGGGAGCTGTTCTCATGCAAGGAGAATGTGTTATTGCTTATGCTTCTAGGCAATTGAAGCCAGCCGAGACTAGATATGTCACTCATGATTTAGAGCTCGCGGCTATTGTTTTCGCCCTTAAAATTTGGCGTCATTATCTTTTGGGAGAGAAATTTGTTCTCTATACCGATCATAAATCTTTGAAGTATTTATTTTCTCAAAAGGTACTTAATTTGCGTCAACAACGTTGGATCGAGTTCCTTGCATCTTATGATCTTGACATTCTTTATACTTCCGGGTTGCCGACGCCCTTAGCCGAAAGCAACAAGCGGTTGTTTCCATGATGATATCTGAATGGAATGATATCAGAATTTTATCCACTTGTGAGATTCGATATCGTGAGCCTGATTTATGTTCATCTTTGGCTTTACGTAGCCTTGAAGCTCATCCTTCTCTTTTAGACTGCATTCTTGAAGCTCAAAAGCTAAATCCCGAATTGGCTCTTCTTAGCCAAAGATTAAGGGATAAAATCGGTATTGAGAGTTTGAAAGACTTTAATATTGATTCTCGTGGCGGAATCCGAAAATTTGGTAGACTTATCGTGCCAAATATTAGTGACCTTCGTAAAGACATTTTAGAAGATTCTCATCGTTCTAAATTTACCATTCATCCCGGTAGTAGTAAAATGTATGCGGATATGAAGCGACTTTATTATTGGGATGGAATGAAATCTGATATTGCTAACTTTGTTAAGCGTTGCATGACTTGCCAACTTGTCAAGGCCGGGCACCAAAGGCCCTGTGGGTTATTGCAACCTTTAGAGATTCTAATTTGGAAGTGGGATCAAATTTCCATGGATTTAATAGACGGCCTTCCCCGTTCTCGTTCGGGTCATGATAGCTTATGGGTGATTGTTGCTAGACTTACTAAATCCGCCCATTTTATTCCCGTTCGGTCTAACCGAACCATTCCTCTTTTGGCCAAGCTCTTTACTAAAGAAATTGTTAAATTACATGGAGTTCCTACTTCTATTGTTAGTGATCGTGATCCATTGTTTACTAGTGGATTTTGGAAGAGTCTTCAAAAAGCTTTGGGAACGAAGCTTAATTTTAGCACCGCTTATCATCCTCAGTCCGATGGACAAACCGAGCGTGTGAATCAAATTCTTGAAGATCTTCTTCGTGCTTATGTTCTTGATTTTGGTGGAAGTTGGGAAGATCATATTTCTCTTGTTGAGTTTTCCTATAATAATAGCTTCCAATCTAGTATTGGTATGGCACCTTTTGAGGCACTCTATGGAAGGCCATGCCGATCTCCTTCTTGTTGGCTTGAGGCCGGTGAGAAGCTGGTTTTTGATCCAGATTTTATTCGTGATTCCACAGAAAAGATTGACCTTATTCGTCATAGGATGAGAGAAGCTCAAAGTAGGCAAAAATCCTATGCCGATAACCGAAGAAGGAAATTAGAATTTTCTGTGGGATATTTTGTGTTTGTTCGTGTTTCACCTGAAGGGTGTTGTGAGTTTCAGTCGATCGGGAAAGTTAGCACCTTGATATATTGGTCCATTTCCCATCACCGAACATATTCGTTCCATGGCTTACCGCCTTTTATTACCGGCTCAGTTTTCTGCTATTCATGACGTGTTTCACGTTGCTTAATTACGGAAATGCCTTCGAGATTCCGATTCTATTCTTGAGCCCGGTATTGTAGAAGAAATTGAAGTTTCGCCTAATTTAACTTATGAGCAACATCCTATTCGAATTATTGCTTCGGAAGTCAAACGTCTTCGAAATAAAGATGTCCCGCTTGTGAAAGTTCAATGGTCCTCAAATCCTAAGGATTGCTCTTGGGAATCTAGAGAATTCATCGAGCGAACACATCCGGACTTACTTCCTCGTGCTTTTTGAGGTGAACTTTTTTTAAATATGCTTTTATGGTTGTTACTTCATATTTTCTTCTTAAATATCGCGAGGACGCAATTTCTTTAAGGAAGGGAGTCTGTAACAACCCGCATACTTTACGATTGAGTATTTAAATATTTTATTTATATATTTCATCGTTAGTCGGATTATAGTCCGAAAAGATAATTTTTGCAAACGGTCAAATTAGGACTCGAGGCCACCCCCATTGAGTTCAAAATGACGTTTGCGATCGTTTTGAGTATAAACTTCGATATGTTTGGAGATAGTAGAATTTTGCTACTTTTTCACTGAGGGCTTTGGTTTTGTTTCAGCCCATTAGACCCAAGCTTCACCCCTCTTCTCTTCATTACTTCCTTTCTATTTCCTAATACTCAAGCTTTAGCAACAATGGAGAGAGGAATGAGAAATTAAAACCCAATCCCTAGTTTCCATTCACAAATCAAGTTCTAGCTCCAAATCAATAGAAGAAGCTTTGGTAAGCCTCCTCCTCTTCTTCTCCAACTCATTCTCTTGTCAACTTCAGAAATTCCTAAAACTAACTTAGGAAATGTTTATCTTTTTAGCTTAGATTCAAGCTTGTTGGGTTGGAATTGAAGAATGATTGTCCTTACCTTTGCTCTATTGCTTCTTCTTCATTTATTTTGGGTTTAAAGGTGAGATTTTTATCTCACATCTTAGTCTATAATTATCTTCGATTGTTAGGTATGAATTCCTAACACCTATTCTTGTGCAATTGATTTTGGTTTGGATTGATTTGGTGTATATTGCAATTTTTGGTGTTTTGAAATCAAAATCTATGAAAATCCTATTATGGATATTTGGACATTGATATTTGAGGCGTATCGAAGGCTGGGTTGTCGCGTGGCGTAAATCCTTAGTCGTCATTTGCTCGTCCGATCGCTTTCGATATTCATTTGGCCATTTTTGGTCGAGGTTCAGGAAATGCTTTGAATTCCAGTTTCAGACGTCTGAATCTGGAATTTCAGACGTCTGAATTGGCTCGATTTCAAACAGAAATGAAATAGGCTAAAAACGCCTATTTCAGACATCTGAAACATTTGGTTCAGACGTCTGAATTACGTTCTGGAAAACTTTTAATTTTCCAGATTCAAACGTCTGAACCGCCTATTTCAGGCGTCTGAATCTGCTGTGTTTTGCCCGCTTGCCTATTTTGTTTAAGAATTCCAATTTTATTGATTCGTGTTGATTCCGATTTATTGCAATCATTTATTATCAACTTTGATGGCATTTTCTTCAAGATTTTTGGGAATATCCATTTTGATGGATTCGGTATCGATTTCTTTGGATTTTATTCACGTCTTTGAATGTGAATTTTGGTGATTGATTGTTCTACAATCATTTTTGTGATTTGTCACTTTAAAAATATAAAGGTTTCAATACTAGTAGTAAATATCAAAACTCTTTCATGAAAACGATTTCAACATTATTTTATTACAAAGCTCGTTTCTTAAACCGTTTTCCAATCTACTAGTACATACAAACCTTTACCTCACTCGTATGAGAAATCTAATTAAACGACTTAGTAAAACAAGTGGTATGAAACGCTTGCGTTTACTTCGTCGGTTAATTCTTGGACTTGTTCGATTGAATCTCTTGTGACAATTTTCTAGTGGAAACTTACAATTTGTTAGTAAATATTTAAGTTAAGCTAGTGGTTATGGGACATGAAGCTAAACTCATATATTTACTAGCTTAGTGTAATTGACACTTCTTGATGATCAATGACGATCATTTTTGTGATTTAGACTAGCAATGTGTGATGTCTCTTTGTCTGCGAGGGAGACTAAACCCCGTCTTTGTAGAGTTTCAACTCACATTTGTGGGGTAGCGACCCATGGTCTTCGGGCCGTTCTTGTGGAGCCTCGGCTCAAAATTAATGGTTAGTTACCATGGAATAGCGTTCCGTTTTGTGATACACGTGTTGGTGAGTTTTCATACTCCCGTTTTGTGATAGGCCTCTCCCTTTTTGTGATTCCTGGATTTCTTGTGACGATTTCTAGAATTTGTGTTTCACTAATTTTCGTGATTTTCATTGATAAGTTTTATCAACTTTTGTGCATTGGTGAATTTGTGTGTCATTAACTTTTTGTGAATAAAAATATAAGGAGTTTGACATTCCTTTTGATCTTTGAGAAGATTCTTGTGATATGATTAATCTCTTATTGATTTTCATTTACATACCTATCACAGTATGACACATTATGGTTATTATACATTTATACCATATCTCTTATTCTATATCATTTCATGTGATATTTATAGCTAGACTGATCCGTTTATTATTTTCTTATTAAATAATACTCGGGTCAGACCGAGATGTTACAGGTGCTTCTACTTGACTCCTCATCAAGGATTATTATTCTGACTTTTGGCTAACTACTTAGTTTAGTAGTTCATTTTGTGGTATACATTTGAGATATAGACTCCATGATGTATACTTATTCTTTTGTGTAGCACTTGTATCTAGTCTTTTGTGATATTGTGGATCTTGTAGACCACTACTCTGATAAACACTTTTAAGTGTTGTATATTCATATCTATTTCCGCCTTTGTGATATGGATATCTATGACTGATTTGTGTTATGTTTAATTCTATATTTGTTTCCGAAGGTTTTATATAGCCACTGTGTAGTAGCTTTGAGTTTGTATCGGCATGTCGGATTTCCTCTTGAAATGATATGCATCTTAAACTATCCGACATACCGTTGCTCGCATGAAGCAATTACACGCATGGTCGCTCCTCAACAGCCTTATTCTACGCGCTAGTTGACCGCATTACACCGTAGTGTCCTTGGCTAGCATGGGTATAGAGTGGGGCATCACATCAAGTGATATGGATATATATCATTTCAACCTATAATAACTTAAATTTACATTATCTATCATTTCAACCTGCAATCTCGAGTAAAATTAAAAATCCATAAAATTGCTCGAGTCTATCATTTCAACCCATAACGATTTTTCTCTAATTTATAAGATTGTTCGGGTATGTATCATTTCAACCCATGGTTATTTTCCTAAAAATAACCAAGGGAATTTGCAGTGTGATAACAACATCTAAAATAAACATAACATCCAATCATCCAAATACCAATAACTAAACCGCCGTCACAGTCATCATTTAAATCAATCAGCAAATCATAACAAATAAACTGGTTATCATTATCAGGTATTTTATTGGCAATTAGATTCAATATTAATTTAAATGACACTTTAGTTCAAATAACTCAAATTAAATTTAAAAGACAATTTAAAATACCAAACAATAATCAACAAATTTCTAATCACACCATACATTAAATTTAACTAACGTAAGATGGTTTAGCTTCATGAGTGGGTTAAAACATTCACCTTTGATTTCAAATTCATTTGAAATTCAAACAAAGCAAAATATTCTAATAGTCTCATAATCCAACCAAACCAGTTTAAAATGTCCAGAACTTTAATATGATCGTAATGGAGAAAACGCGCATGAATCCAAGCTCGTATGCAAAAGATATTAAGGTCAGAAGTTATACGATTTATATTATTATAAAATAAGTAAATAATAAAATAAAAAACACGTTCACCTTCGTCCCAGAGAAATACGCACACAACTAAACCCTAGCCGCTGCGATTTACTGCATGTCGCCGCCTAAACGTACCACCGCTGACCTGATCTGACCCAACCACCATTTCACACGAGCTCCGCCTCCCCTCCAAGGCCCATGCAACCTCCCCGGCCTCCCCACATGCCAGCACCGCCGCTACCATTAACATGCCATTCGGGGCAATTCTAGTGAGCCTAGACCCAAAGCAAACGCATGGATCTACTCTACAGATCGCCCTCTACAACCCCATACCTCCTGATCGTCGTGAAATCGACAATCCGCCGTTGAAATCGTAAACCCTAATATGGACGGCCAAGCTTCTTTGTAAATTTCTGGCCAAGCGATGCACCAAATCGAAAAATGAATTGTTGTAGTATATTGCGGTTGTCAAGAACTTTCCAACGATATATAATATGACATAGTTTGAGGAGTTAAATTTTTTCCATTTGATTTTTATTTGAAATTGAATTTAGGATTAGGGTTTTTGTCATTGGGAAGGAAGGAAGAAGCAAATGGAATTGAACGTACAGTAATAAGAAAAAGGCTGCTAGGGTTTCGAAAAATAAATCTATTTATATGACAAAGCTGGAGAAGAATAAATGGACAAATCGAATTGGGTTGAAATGATAACGATGACCCGAAAAGCCCGTTTTGTTTTTGAAAAGAAATTGGGTCATCCAATATATCAAAATATAGGTTTTCGATAATTTTAAACTCAATGGAACTAGTTTAAAGCCCCAATTCCATTATATACAAAATTTAGCTTTCAAAACCAGATTATATTCATTTAAATTCTTTTAATTGATTCCTACGCGTTTCGAGCTCGCACGATCAAACGATAAGTCTAATCGCTACGAAACTTGAAATCCTACAATAATTCACAGTTACGAATCTGGTGAAACTGGTTACACCAAAATTCGAGAGAGTGACCAAACTGGTAAATTTTCATGTTAATTAAATAAATTAACATTAAATTGATTTAATCACTTTTCAAATTCAAATTTAAATGTTAACAATTTCTTCATTCTAGATTACATAGAAATTAATAATCTATTAAAATAAATTTTCTATGTTAAGTTCACTATTAAAATATTTCATTAAACTCAACGTTCGATTATAGTGTAATAAATTCCTAGTTAATTATATTTTAAATCCAAATAAATTCATTTATTTTGATTTCCACTCTTATTATTAAATCAACCATCACCTTAGGGATATAATTAACATTGATTTACATTTTATTACATTCAAATTTTACAGTTATCGTTTTTACCATATTAATTAAAATATTTCAATTTCTTCAATTCCATTAGTTATCATTTTTAATTCCTTATTTATAACTAGAACCAAATTAACTTTGCTATGATTTCAATTGATTGAAATTGCATTAAAATAATTTTCACTAACATTTAAATAAAATTACTAAATCATATTCTAGTTATTTTCTCATTAACAAATCATAATTTTTTTCAATTTCTCACAATATTAAATTGCAAAATCTTACTTAATTAAATATTTTTAATTATCAAAAATTACGGGTCGTTACAAAATACGAGTACTCACCTTTAACCAATCGATTAACTTCCTACCAATATTCTTACTAACAACACTTCATTTAAACTTCAACCAATCAACTTCTACTCCATTCCTTTTGCTTTATGCTATCGACCTCTTCATCCAAACTCCCGAAAAT
This sequence comes from Allium cepa, assembly GCA_030765085.1. Lineage (NCBI taxonomy): Eukaryota > Viridiplantae > Streptophyta > Magnoliopsida > Asparagales > Amaryllidaceae > Allium > Allium cepa. The sequence continues at coordinate 605,327,435 of CM060941.1, forward strand.
CCGACAGCGCTTCCGTGACACCTTGAATTACTCCTAGCTCCTGGGAATGGATTCAGCTGCACTTCTTTCTTTATTTCTTACCCCGAAGCTTTACGATCTTGCTCCTCTCTACTTGGTAGGCTCGGCCTAGAGCGGTGGATTTTGGTTTGGGATGGTGGAGGGAGGATGCTCGGCTTTGGGTGAAGCTAGGGTGGGTCGTGGGTCTTGAGTGGAGAGAGGGTTGGTTTGCTTTGGTTTTGTAGGGGTATTTCTTCGTATTATTTTTGCATAGCTTTGCTTCTTCTATTTTTATTTCTCAAGAAGGCATGGAAGCCATTGGAGAAGCTTTAAGAAAAGAAGAAGAAGAGAGATTTTGGTGTGAAGAAAAGTGAAGAAATGTGGTGCTATTTATAGCTAAAGAAACCTTAACCAAAAGACCCAAATACTCTTCATGTAAAAAGGTTTAAATACCCTTGGATATTTCAAATATTTCTTACAAAATCACTTCCATTTCACATCGTATTTTTTTCCTCTTCTTAATTAAAGAATGCATTAATGGTGATGAGATGCGAAGTTAAGTTTACTTTTTTATTTACTTAAACTTTAAGTTTTCTAAATTAATTATATATTTTTATATATTTAATTATATTTGATTTGACTATAGATATTTAGTTATTAAAATGTCTATAAATATATTATAACTTATGTTAACAATGTTAAAAAATTCGAAGCAACTTTCGTCGGACGAACGGTTGAAAATCCGAAAAGCGATCGTCGGTCATATTTTGACGTTTTTATTAAACTATCTATTTATATAAACAAAACTTAAAAATAAGTTTTCTATTATTTTGAAATAATTAACAAGTTTATTAAGGTTGTAAAACTATATTAAATGTAAAATTTTCTAACTGCAAGAATTTCGGCGACGAACCGTAAGAGCGCGACGCAGTGACGTTAAACTGGAAAAAAAATGCGATGCCGATTATTTTTTGGTTTAAACCATAACATAAATTAAATCAAACCTTTGTATTACATATTCCATATCAAATATCATTATGACATGTCACTTCAAATCTTTTTATCAATTGTCAAATCAAAGCTTTATAATTAAAACATATGTCATATTATTACTTTATAATAATAACATGTCAAATCAATGCTTTATATAAAATCATATCTTTTATAATCATTATGTCGAATCATTACTTTATGTCATATCCAATCATCATTATTATTTTTATATATATATGTCACATCATAACTTTATAACATCAAATCATAACTTTGTAATATGTCAAATCATCTCTTTAATTTATTTTGATTAGATGTTTACCTTTGATGATTTATTATTGTTAGGAGATGTATATGTTATTATTCAAAACCGGTGTAGCGACCCGACTTTCTATCACTAGAAAGACGCGTCACTATGTAAAAAAGAAAGGGATAGAAGAAGAAAAGAAAGAGAAGAAAGAAAAAAAACAACACATCATAATCTCACAGCGGAACGAATGAAATATAATATATATAACATATATATAGTATCATATACATCAGAGTGCACAACTATACATCTCAATTTAGACAGTTGTAACATTTTTGTCTATGGTACAATACAAGAACATCCATACAGAATAACATTACAGCGGAAACTTTATCTATATATCTACACGTTGAAGCCTCCTACTCCAAAGCTCCTCCAGAATTCGTCAAGATAACCAGAATCACTTGACTACTCATACATAATATAAGTACCCAAGAGTTTAATAAAAACAGAAAATAAACACTCGGGTCAGACAGGGGTCTGGTGTGAGTAAACGGTTTAAAATTTCTTAACTTTAGAAAATCCTTTGAAAAGAAAGGTATCACGTAAGACTTCCCACACATAAAAATGGAAAAGTTTTTACCTTACGGTAACCAAAACATTTGATAGGAAATCTAGTGATATTATAATAGTGTCTAAGGTTTTCAAGTAAAATACAGAAATAGCTGGAATGCTTACATCTCACGTTCCAACATAGTTGGGCACAATCAAAACGTATGACACTTATTGGAGATTGGATTCCATACAATGGCAGGGCTACTAGGGTACCGCCCGTCACAGTACGTGGCCTAGATCACCGTACCGAGGAGCCACCCTAACTCCCCTGCAACACAAGGCCGGAACCATTCCTTACTGAACAGTCCCGAACAGGACAACCCCGCAGTTGGCTGCAGATCCAACTGCCCACACAGCCGAAATAAAAAGGGACATATAGACAGGAGTAAATCTTGTCCTACTTGGGCATGACCCACTTAACCTTGCTGCACCTCTCCTGTTTTAGCCATTCCCGGTTGATGAGGCTTGAGGCTGCGATTACCTTTATAGGACATATTTATCTTAGAATGCTCATCGTCCACCTGACGATGTTCTGAAAGCATTCAATCCATACAAATTCGTTCCGGGTTCGAACGGAACCGAAGGCACTATCTCCTTACACTCATTTTGGAATCACCCTCAGAGTTAACGATAATAGCCCATGCACTCTGAATCTTCATCTCGAAACTGAAAGTACTACCTTCATTAAACTCATTCTGGAATCACCCTCGGAGTTATAATGATACATAGTTCTTACACTTCGAGTCTTCACTTCACTTCACTTCACTTGGATTTACGACCTAACGTTAATTTGAATCGATGTGGTTTTCGGATATAAAACCTGATCTCGGTCTCACCGAATCCAAAACGTCATTTTAATGTCCAAGTTGTATTTAAGGGTTTAAACAGTAGATATTTAGAATATCACTTACAATAAATGGATGATTTATAACACACAGATAGATAGTACACTATTATCAATTCATCCACACACATCACACAGCAGCATATATATCACATCTCAGATATATCACATTTAAATCATTACATATCAACTAATGACATCCAATATAATCCAATATCATTAACTCATTCAATGATATTTATCATCCAATCATTAACCATCCATAAACAAGTTTTGATCCAAACTTAATTAATTTAATTAATCCTTAATTAAACTAATTCCTTACTTAATCACTTGGATTATCATTAATCCAACTTACTTATTCATTAATTAATTAATTACAAATTAATTAACTAAACATCGCTTAATTTTCCCCTTTAATTAATCTCCCTTGATTTTTAAGTAAGTATTCCTTAATTACAATTTTAATTAATCATCTTGATTAATTACTTCTTGATTATACCATGAAATTATCTCTTAATTACTCTTTTTAAATAAATCATCCTTGATTAATTATTTAATTACCCTGATAATTATCCCTTAATTATCTTTTATAATTAATCATACTTGATTAATCACTTTTTAATTAATCACACTTGATTAATTACTTTTTAATTATATTTAGTAATTAAAACTAAATTATAGATTAATTACCCTTTTATTATTAATTAACAATTAATTATTTATTTCCATTAATTAATGATTACTTCCATTAATTAAATTTCTTCTTAATTAATTACTTTAACAAGTAATTAATCACTTTATTAATTACTCTTAATCCTTTCATTAATTAATTAGTCTTCAATTAATTAATTAATTTAACCATTCATTAATTATATTAATTAATTCTTTAATTAATAACACAAGTGATTAACCCTTAATCACTTCTACTTAATTAATTTCATAAAGTAATTAACTTCTAATTACTTTGTTAAATAATTTCTCTTTTACTTAATTACCTCCAGTAATTAGTTACTTAATTACTTCACCGAGTAATTACACTTAATTAACTCCAAAGTGATTATCTTTAATTAATCACTAATTAATTACTTAGTTAATTATCTAACTAATCTTTTAAAATTAGATAATTTCTTAACTTTTATATTTTAAAAGACCCTTAATTAAGAAAATAATTAGCTTAATTAAATTATTACATTAACCAATAACTCTTGATTATTAATAATAATTGAATTATCTTAATTATATTTGTTTATCTTTAATAAATCAAAATTCTAAATTACTTAAGATAATCTTTATTGTAATTGATATCTAAATCTTTATTATTTAACTTATTTAAAATAAAACACTTTAGAAATCAATTTTAATTAAAACAATTTAAACATTCAAATTAAACTTTTAAATCGTTAAAACTTCCTAAAGTTATTTAACAAAATTTAATACAAACTATTATTGAAAATCCACTTATTTTATTTTAAAAACTTTCATATTTCAATATATATAAACTTGTTTAAAACTTAACTTTGGAAACAAATCAGTTTTATAAGTAAATACTTGTTTTATCTTTGTTTAAAATTTTATAAACATTCCAAAATCAAATTCCTATATCATCTATTCATTGTTTCATTGACTTATAAAATCAGGTTATGCTTAAAATACAAACCCGAGTCGATCTCAAGAAATCAAGCGAAAAACCCGAGCAACCCTAACAATTTCCCGAGTCTGCCCCGAGCTACCCCAAACCCTTCACCTGCTTCGAGAAATAACATCAGATACACGAAGCAAACTTCGAGCTTCCACCTTCTTCTCCCAAACCCAAACCTGATGCACGAAACCGTGCACATCCACGTGCACCACCTCCCTGGCCAACGATGAACCATGCTCCGGCCTCTGTTACATCGCATACGACCACGACAACTACAATCGAAACCCAGAAAATCAAGCTTCGATCGAAAATCAAAAATTCGACCGCAAACCCAATACTGCCTGAACCACTAATCATCGAAATCGGTTCGCCGCCGACGATCCCTCACTCGATACGCCACGCCATCCTCCCCAAAGCTTCATCACGTCCTCCAGAACCTACGGTAACACATGCGATTGTCTCCGGTTGCTTCTCGTCGCCGTGAATTCCAATAGAACAACGGCGACATCCACAGGGTATAAAACCCTACTCCATCGATTATTGACCACCTCAATTATTAATAAATCACCAAAGCATTTTTCTGATGAACTCCTACATCCCCTCGACCTTCATGCTCATCCACGACACTCAGTTCGCCGTCGTTCGCCACCAATTGGCCATTTTGTCCAAAACAGTCAAACCAAGAATTCACACTAATTACCAAACTAAAAATCAAGATACAACCCTTAAAATTCATGGTTTTGCATCACAAATCCAATTATGTAATTCAAACTTAAAATTGATTTCATTAATTTTTGACCCAAATTTACTTTTACTGTAAATTTAAAATTCCTGAACAAATGTTTCATTTTAAATACCTAAAATTATTTTTAGATGAAAGGTTACATTATTATAAACAACTTTTATTTACAAATCATAGGCCAATTCGAATTCAAAATTTAGTTATTGAATTTATTATAAAATTGAGACCTATTATTTTAAACAGAACATATGTTTTAACTTCACAGGCAATCAAAAATTCACAATTCAAACATGCATTCAATTTAATTCAAATATTTCAGATAGCATCATGATATCCATTCACAAGAACAAGATGAAATTGAGGTTTTAAAATTGCTTTTAAAAAATTCATTTACTCACCTTGCTAGCAAAGAACAGAGCAGAAGTTAGTTTTCCAGGCTTTTAATTTTCTTCTGCATGTTGAAAACAATCTTGAATTTTATTTTGCATGTTGAGTTTCCTGAATTGCTCGTTGAAGTTTTACAACTTGTTGCTTGATTGCATTTGAAGATCTGAAGATCTTGCATTGATGTTGAATTTCCAGCTATCTTCTTCTTGGATTTTCTTGTTTCCAGTTTTTCTTCTTATTTTCAGATTTTACAGTTTTTATGTCTTTTTTTAATCTTTGTTTGGTATTCATTTTGGTTGAAGAAAAGTAAGAATTTGTAGCTGAAGATAAATCTCTTCTTTTTATTTTACAATTTAATTTTAAATTTAAGTTATCAATAGAAATGCCACTTGTCCCTTATATGCTTATATTCTTACAAATGTCATTAACACATATTAAAAAGTTTACAAGTGTTTTTAATGTTTTATTAATAATTTACAAATGTTACTTTCTTATTTTATAATTTATTTAAGTTATGAACAAGTAATTATGTAATGTATATGGATATAAAATGTTTTTATCTTATATAAATAAGCTTTTAGATTTTAATAAATATTCAAATGTGAATTCATGTTAACAATTATAAATTACTTATGCTTTTGATTCAATTTTAATGTATCATATGTTATAAGCTTGAGAATTTTAATCTAACTCTATATTTATTTTCACAAACCAATTTTGCCTTATGTTTGAATTTTAAAATGAAAGAATACTGAAAAAAAAAAGAAAATGAACCTCTAATTTAATTCTTATTTAAAACTCAAGTTAAACTATATGGTGGAGTTGCAACGGTTGTAGTGGCACCGGTTCTAGTGGCACCGGTTGTAGTGGCACCGGTTATAGTGGCACCGGTTCTAGTGGTCCAGTGGTTAAGACATAGTGGAGTTGCTACATGTGGTTGTAGTGGCACCGGTTCGAATACCAGCGGCCACAATAATGAGACATAGTGCACGGCCACTTATAAAACCGGCTTAACCAAAGGCCAGGGCAAACATAGTTTCCTTAGGCCCAAAGTTTTCAAAAGTTTTTTTTTTGGAAAACTAATTTTATCATTAATGGCTTTCTGGCGATTCAAAATTCTTGTCTCCCACGCAATTTTCTTATCCACCCCCTAGCTTCCTAGCGCATCATCTTTTTTCATGTCCTCCGCTCCTCCTTCGTTCCCCATCTCCCTCTACTCTACTCGCTCTGGAAGGCCATTCAAAAATATGCCTGCAGTTTCGTCTAACCTCTCGTTGCTTTCTATTGCTGATTTTCCACCTCTTCTAAATAGTTACCGATCCCCCATAGCTCCAAATGCACGCCCTGATCTGCTTGCTCTAGATTTCGCTACTGATGTTTCTAGTAGCCCCTCTGGAACTGTATTGCATTCCCCTGTGTCTGGGTTGCTTCCTCCTTCTCCGGGTGCGATGGTGTGTAGGCAGGTGAATTTGATTGGTGATATGGGGTTGAATGAATTGAATAATGTTTACTGTGAAGGGGATTTGCGTAGTTTGTCAGATGGAACGGTGGGTTTCGGTCCAGTTACTGATTTCGGACAGCGCCCACCAACTGTTTGTGCTATTGCCTCTGAGTCCATTGGTCCTTTAGTCAGTGAAAAAAGCATTTCTGCTTCAAAGTCTGTTGCTAATCCTGCTCTGCCCTCGGCTGATGTTCAACTTGGTCCAACTGCCTCATCTCCGACTTGCCACAAACCATGGGCTTCTCTTTTCAACTCTCTGTTGCGTAATGCAGGTGATTATAAACCAATCGAATTTGACATTATTAAAGAGAATGGTGTGATGATCCCACCTCTGGTGGTTATGCAAGCTGGAGTAGATTTCTGGTCTGATTATTTGGTTGGCTTCTTCCTTGAGCCAAGTCACCGTCTACGTGATGCTTCTTCGGTTTTACGTAAGACCTGGAAGCTGCGTGGTCATTTGCATATTAAGTTGATCGACTCCTTATACTACCTCAAGTTTTCGTCTTCTGAGGATCGACGGTTGGTTCTTGGTTCTGAACCCACTTTCTTTGCTGGTAGACCCTTTATAATTACACCTTGGTCTCCCACTGTGGCTACTGCTCGCGAGCAGGTGCTTTCTATCCCTGTTTGGGTGTATTTTTCCCAAATCCCCTCTACGCTCCAGCCTTTGATTGGGTTGAATTGGTTAGCATGCAATGTCGGTAAATTGAAATGTTTTGACGCTAACACGGTTGCCCGTGAAAATTGATGTATGCTAAGGCATTAATAGAGATTTCCCCCTTCAAGCCACTTCCTGATCCTATTCCTGTTCAGCTTGCTATTGGGCACGTTGCCGAGGTCCGTGTTCGCTATGGTTGCGTTCCAGACATATGCTCCTCCTGTCACTCCTTTGGCCACCTTTCTATCGCCTACCTGCATCCCAAATCCTCTCCGGCTCCTCCGAAGGTTCCTCTGCCACGTCCCCCTCTCCTGAGGTGGATCCCTAAGGCTCCTGCCACTATCCTTCATGTCGCTCCGCCTCCTGAGGCTTCTTTGTATGATCCGGGTCCGCCTCCTACTGTTGTTAGGCCTGCCTCTCCTTCTGGTGCAGCGGTTCCTTGTGTTACCCCTACCATTCCATTGGCTGATCCAGATTGTTCTCGGTATCCTATTGATTGGGATGAATCTGAGGGGTGTTGGGTTGATCGTATATCTGATGTCAGATTTAACCCTGTTTCAGATTCATATTTCAGATTTGTTTTCGATGATCAGATGGACCTTAGATGCCTTTATTACCGTCCGTCTTGTGATGCTCTTGTTCTTGTTGTCGACGGTGTGGATGCGAGTAGGAACTCGGATTTGCTAGCAGTTACTTCTTGGGATCGATCTTCCATTTACTCTCCTGATGCTACGGGCTATGACCCGGGACTTGCCTCCCGTTTCAGGCCTTTTGCTGGTCTTTGTGGCAATGTCCCGTTGAAATCTTCGGACGCTGGTGTTTCTTCCTCTCCTGAGGAGTCCTAGACTAGGTGCTTTTTAGTTACTGTGACATGTTTGTCACATACCTGTGCTGTTTTTCTCCTTTTTTCTTCATAGTAGTTTAGGTGCTTTTACCTTTCTCCTGTACTTTAACTTTATTACTTTGGTAATAAAAGTGGACGGCCCACTATAAAACCGGCTTGCCTTGCAAAAAAATAAAAAAAAAATTATTCTTGTTATTAAAAATTAAATCTCAAATATCACTTTTAGAAGTATTGAGTCAAATTTAAAATTTTCAATTTACAAATTATATATAATAAAGTTTGAAAACGCTTAATTAAGTTCAAAATAATAAAAAAATTCAATTCTAATATATATAGAAATATATATACACACACATTTCAAATGGAAAACATTTTTAACATTAGATTTGATAATTACTATATTAAATTTTGAAACAAAAATCCAAACCACAATATATATATATATATATATATATATATATATTCATATATAATACAATTTGAATATATAGCTTTTATTACATAAAGACTTCCTATATATATAATATATACCTATATATATACATTATAAATAGAAGATATTTTGATTAACTTTTGAAAAAAAAATCTTACCAATTTTAAATTACTAAAATAAATATTTCCAAATTAAAATATTATTAGTTTTCAAAAGAATTAAACTTGCCAATTTTATGTTGTTAAGAAAAATATTAATAGATATTATCAAATTATTATTATTAGATTTTAAAAGAATTTGAACTTGTCAATTTATGATATAAAATTATCAAATCAATTTAATTATTAACAAAGATTGTTAAATTGATATTGTTCAAAATTCCGGGTCGTCACAACCGGCTTTTGTAAATTTTATCAATGTTGCGGTAAAAGTCCAAAATCATTATTCATTTCTAAGAATAAGTTTATCATTCTTATTTATCACACAAAAAATTATTATTAAAGTTTGAAAATCCTATATTTGAGTATTTAAACAAATTAAATATTCCATTTTCCAAACTGCAAAATTACGGGTCATTACAGACTTTCGCCCTTAAAAGAATTTCGTCTCTGAAATTACCCAAAACAAAACCTAAAGGTATTTGCCCAAAATATTTATTTTTTTAAATTTAGAGTTATATGATATATATAGATCATTCATACACAATATCAGATTCCATCTACTATTTGAATCCATAATTCTACTCCTGAGCTAATATCGATCCCCCGATCTTCTAATGCGAACTCTAATCAGGCTCTGCGATCAGAAACTCTTGCTTTCCTTGCATAGCTCTCAACTATGATAGAAAACTCAAGTATCCTACCATAAACCCTCATCAATGTTCGACGTCACAAATCGAGTGATAAATCCTTTTTTAGACTTGTATAAACACCTCAAAGTTTTATACTCGAATCTTAGATCAAAACTTATGCAACGAAATGATCTACATATAATGTATTTATTAAATTTCAAAAACTTTTTCATAAAAAAACTTTTCATCAATTTTTTTAGCTCTGAGTTAAGTATGATTCGGAAATTTTCGACTATCCATATCCGTCAGAAATTTCGCTTTATCCTATCAATTAGCGATTTTAGCTTATCTTTGGTTTAAATACTTTTATAAAGATGCTTCTTTAATACTAATTGATTTATGAATTAATGATTAACATTATCCCTTTCTTAAGAAAGTTACACAGGTCGAGTAACTCTAAAATAACACCAAGGAACTGGGTACTACCAATAATATCATATATCCTTTTAACAAGAAAAGTAATACTTAAGACAGGTGTTTACCATCCGAACATATCTCTTGCCCATTTTTAATTTATTTTCAAGCCGCTCAAACTAGTTATCATAAAATACTTCTTTTTATTTGAAATAATACCGTTATTATTTTCAAAATCCTTTAGAAATTGCTTTTTTATAAAACCTATTTTGTAAATAAATTCATCTTATATTAACTTACTTTCCATTAATCACATTTAATTTTTCAAATTTATATAACATATCTTCCATATTTATCTTTTACAAAAGAGGGAATTAGGCTGAAGGAAAAACCTGAGAACACTTTTAGTCTGAAGGACAGAAGTTTTAACATTTAGCCTGAAGGACAAAAAATGATATATTCATATAGCATTACACATCCATAATGCTATATTCATATAGCATTACACATCTATAATGCTATATACAACACAATTTTATAAGTATGCTATATGAATATAGCATTATGGATGTGCAATGCTATATGAATATATCATTTTTTGTCCTTCAGACTAAATTTTAAAACTTCTGTCCTTCAGACTAAAAGTGTTCTCAAGTTTTTCCTTCAGCCTAATTCCCTGTTTACAAAATTGTCTTATTTTTGTAAAATACCCCCTTCCTTTTTAATATAACTAAACTTTAACTAGTCTGACTGTCTTGTTTCATAGCCTTTTCTCATCTCTTGCTACTATACGAACTGGATTTCTAACTATATTCAAGTTCGTCTTTACTACTAAGTCCTCTAACACCGTTGGTGTTATAGTCGTCTCCGGGTCTCTAATACACTTTCTTAGATGAGAAATATGAAAAACATCGTTGACTCCTACCAAATTACTCATTAACTCTACTCTATATGCGATTTTCCTAATTCTCTTTACAATAGGAAATAGCCCTACAAACCTCGATGCCAATTTCCTTGATTTCCTGAATCGAATTACACCTTTCAATGGTAATACCTTAATGAAAACATGATCTCCTACTGAGAACTCTAAGTCTTTCCGTCTCTTATTAGCATAACTCTTCTACCTCGATTGAGCTTCCTTCATTCTAGCCCGAATCAACACAATCTTCTCTACAGCTTCTCTAACTAACTTTGGACCAAGAACTAACCTATCCAGGGTCTCTAACCAATAAACTGGTGATTTGTGGCATTTCATACAAAGCTTCAAACAATGTCATCCCTACATTATCCTGATAACTGCTGTTATACGAAAACTCAACTAAGTGTAGATGGCCTTCCCATGATCCTCCAAAATCTAGCACACAACCTCGTAACAAATCTCCAAAACTTTGTTAACTCTTTCTGTTTTCCCATCAGTCTGTGGATGGTAATGCTACTCATCTTGAGCTTGATTCCTAAAATTTCCTATAGACTCTTTCAAATCTCGCTAGGGAATAAAGAATCTCTATTGCTTATTATGCTATTAGGAATTCCATGAAGTCTAATTATATTCTTCATAAATAACTTAGCCAAAACAGGTGTCATCCTATTTGACTTAACTGCAAAGAAATGGGCACTCTTGGTTAACTTGTCCATTATGACCTATATACTTTCATTTCCTCTATCAGATCTTGGCAACCTGTCTATAAAATCCATAGAAATAGAATCCCACTTCCATACTGGAAAATCTAATGGCTGAAATAATCCACTTGGTTTTTGATGTTCGTCTTTTACCTGTTGACAGTTCAAACACTGCTTCACCCATAGGCGTACATCCCTCTTTATGCCCTCCTAGAAGAAACTCCTCTTCATGTTCTGATACATCTTAATTCCTCCCGTATGAATAGTGTACTTCGGACGATGGCATTCCTCCAAAACTTCCTTCATAATGTCTTCCACATTCAGAACACAAAATCTTCCTTTCTTTCTTAACCACCCATTCTGGCCAAGACTGAAATCTTTCAGGTCATCGCACTTAGTTCCATCCTTTAACTTCTTGATCCTTCCAACTAATACTGGATCCTCCATCTATTTAGAAATAATCCTTTCAGTTATCACTGGTTGAACTTCTAAACATGACAACACTGCAGTTTTCTTACTAGATCCAACTTCAGATCTCCACTGCGCTCTACATGTTGTCAGCGCTTCTAAATCTTTCCACTCAGCTATCATCGCCAACACTACATTCTGATGTTTCCTGCTAAGCATATCTACAACCTGATTTCCCTTTCCCAGTGTATACTCAATTCTAAAGTCATTAGCAGCAATAAACTCTAACCATTGATGTTGTCTTATGTTCAGCTTCTTTTAAGAGAACAAGTACTTCAACGACTTATGATCCATATATAGCTTAAAATTCTCTCTTAAAAGGTAATGTCTCCACACCTTTAATGAAAATAATACCGCAGCTAATTCTAGATCATAAGTTGGATATCTAACCACATGCGGTCTAAGCTGTCGAGAAGCATAGGCAATCACTTTACCTCTATGCATTAACATAGCTCCTAATCCAGTTCCACACGCATTTGTGTATACTACCAAATCTTCATTACCTTCTAAAACAAATAGTACGGTGCATGAGTCAATAAATGTTTCAAGCTCTGGAATGCTTCCTCACACCTATCAGTCCAAACAAAATTCACATCCTTTCGCGTTAGCTTGGACATCGGTGCTACTATCCATGAATAATACTTAATGAACCTCCTATAATATCCAGCCAATCCAAGAAAACTCTTTAACTCAGTCACTGTCTCGGGTCTCTTCTAATAATTCACCACTTCAATCTTAGTCGGATCTACAGACAACCCTTTCTCTAAGATTACATGACCAAGAAACTTCACTTCCTTCTTCTAGAAATGACACTTCGAAAACTTTGCCAACAACTGATGCTGCCTCAACGTCTCAAGCATAACTCTAAGATGAACTTCATGCACCTTTTCATCTCTAGAGTATATCAAAATGTCATCTATGAAAACCAACACGAACCTATCCAAGTGCTCTCAGAATATTCGGTTCATCAAATCCATAAAGAATGCTGGCGCATTAGTTAGTCCGAATGACATCACTAACCATTCATATGATCCATATCTAGTTCCAAATGACATCAAAGGAATATTATCCTCCGCTACTCTAACCCGTTGCTAAGTCCAACTGAGAAAATACCATAGCTCCACTCAACTGATTGAATAAATCATCAATTCTAGGTAATAGGTATCAATTCTTTATCGTCTTCTCATTCAACTTACAATAATCGATACATAAGCTCAACGATCCGTCTGGCTTCTTAACAAACACTAAGGCTACTTCCCAAGGTGAACTACTAGGTCTAATAAAATTCTTGCCTTTCAAATCTACTAACTGCACCTTTAGCTCCATCATCTCGGTATGTGTCATCCTTCTTGACGGTCTACCCACTGGTTCTACTCCTGGCACTAAATATATCTGAAACTCAATGGCCCACTTTGGTGGCAATCCTACTGCAGGTTCAAAAACATCCATGAATTCTCTAACCATGAAAACTCGATTCAACTCATCTTCTACCTCCACAACATCCAAGAAAGCATTCACCGCACAGCTAGGGTTTTGTACAGTATATACAATCCGATCACTATAGTCAGGATGTCTAAGCGATATTTTCCTATTGTGAAAAAATATCCTAACATCATACTTACTTAACTAATCCATACCTAAAATAATTTAGAACCCTACAAAATCGAACAAATGCAAACAGCAAACAAAGATATGACCTAACAAATCAAACTCTAGGTGGTCACACATTATCTCAAGTTTCGCATACCCTCCTATCGGATTTGCAAGTCTTAAGGAAGTGACTAAATATGAGCGTTCTAAGATAAGCTACAGTGAATCATATTGCACATATACAAGGCTCGAGTCAAAAACCATATTCCAAAATACAGTGAACTAATGAATGCAACTGAATACAAGTAAAGCCTCAAAAGTCAAATGGTCAAGACCAGATAAAAGAGAAAAGCCAATCTCACCATATTAGTAAGGCAAAGTTGATAGTGCAAACAAGTGCACATGAACAAGCCCATGAAACAGCATACAATATACATGCATATTCACACATGCACACATAAATGGTGTACAACACACAATATAACAAATGTAGACAATCACTAGAACCAGTCGATATCAATTTAATTCAAAACAATTCAAGTGTTCGAGCTAGTGGCATGGCACCAAGACAACCAAAGCTAAAGTTTCAAGTCCACAACAACATTAAGTATGCCAGACCTTAGATGCAATGCACATGAATCAAAAGAAAGGAACAAACATGCTCAGCTCTAACAAAGACTAAATGAATACACACATATATACATATATAAATGTATGTATATATACAAATGGAATTGATCGGAATTCAAAAGAGCAACAGACTACATACATGAAATGCAGTCAGACCTCAACTGCACAGCAAATGCATACAGACATGACAACATGCATGAATGCAAAAAGCCTCAGACATGTCGGCTTCAAAAGGAACCCAACTATATGCAATCAAGACAGCAACTCACCACATAATGCAAAACTAACCAAGGTCAATCCAGAAGCAGGCCTAATTACAAGATAATGCAGCTACCAAATTGAACAAAATTGGATCATGCATATACATCAACATGACCATATAATAAATTAGTTCGAGAACAACTAAGCAAGACAAAGAAGACAAATTACAATGCAACCATGTACAAGTGCAACATGTGACCAGACAACATCATCATCAATGCACAAGACCGCAACTCAAAAGGAGATAGAAAATACAGGATACTACATAAACACATGTATACATATATGCATATATATGTATACACATGCATATATATCAATGAAGCAGTGCAGAACAATTAACAAAAACATGTAACATGAACAACTCCATATGAAATCAGACATATACATATAAAGACCAGCTTTCAAAGTGCAATCAGACCCAATGAAGCAACACAAACAAAACAGTTCAAATAACAAGTGCACAAATCAAAGCATCTAGATTTTTAAACGGCATGGTCAAATGCAGGCACAAGCTAACATACATATATACATGTGGAAAATAGCATGTATACATATCCGAAGTAATGAATAAGACTACAATACCAGTTGTAGTAATAAAAAAATTCGAATTTTGCGAGCAAATAACTGGAATATCAAAGCCATGGGTCAAAACTATGTTGCAGTAAACCTCAAATTGAACAAGTCGAAGTCAAAAGATTGTCACGATTTTAGCTACCAAATTTAGAGCCATGGTAGCCAAGGTGATAATAAAAAATCGAAAGAATCTAGATCATTGCAATTTCAAAGTGACTGAAGTCAATAGAGAAAAGAACGGAAAAAAATTCCAAAGCGAATACAAGTCATGGTGGCCAAGCAAGCATATCAAAAAATATACGAATTTAAACTAGTCTAATCAAATTGTATGGACTCAAGCAAAATCGAACGGTAGAAAAAAGTTACCAGACGAATTCAATCGATCGAAAATTTAGGGATTAAACCCTATAAATACGTCAACATCACCGCTCAAATTGAAATCGAGTTTAAGCATATCAACAAGAATAAATAAAAAGGAAATCGCATACCAGTTCATTCAAATCGAACTCGAAAAATTGAAGCAGCCGTTTGCAAATCAATGAGACGAACGATCGACAAAGCAATCAACGAGAGAATATCAATTTAATCGATCAACAATCAATCGGCTATTTGAATTCTAGAAACCCTAAATTATTGAAAGAGGAACGTACGAAGAGGCAGCCGTTTTTTTCACAAAGGTAATGAATACAGGCCGAAGGAAACTAAAAGAAAAGGGGATATTTATTCACTGCGTTTTTAATTTGGTCCGGCTCTATATTCTCATCTATTATAATTTAGGCTTAAAAATTATATAGGGTTTTATATTTTTGAATTCTTATTTATTTGTAATTTCTTTTAACTTTTTGTAAATTCTAGTCGTATGACTAGGGGACGAACTACGGTGGTGTAGTTCAAGAATTCGCAGCTCAGTGGCTAAGTTGTAGCAGGGTTTTGAGCGTAGAGTTAGGTTAGTCGATAGTGGGTGTCACGAGTTTACGTGTGTAAGCAAATTTGACTACCTAATTTTTAGTAGAAACCTTGAGGACAACATGTAGGCAGGGTTTTGCCAAAGCTGGGTAAATCTATGTTGTTCAATTTGTGCTTTTAATATTCTGCTATTATCAATGTTGTAATTATTTTATATATTTCCGCATTAAATTTTTATAATTAATAGTCTCACCCTATTCACCCCCCCTCTAGGGTGAAATCGATCCTAGAGTGGTATCAGAGCTTGGAATAAAAGTCAATTTTTGATTTAAAAATTTAATTTTTCAGAAACAAATTACTGTTTTAAAATTTTGATTTTTTAAATGGCTTCTTTTAATAATGATTTTGCTGAGGGTTAGTCCATAGTTAGACCACCAATGTTCAATAGTGAATATGCTTACTGGAAAAATTGAATGAAATTTTTTCTAAAAACCATTGGTGCTGGAATATTGTTGAGATAGGTTATAGGACACCAACTATAGTGATAGATAATCAGATAACAGATAAACCGATGGATCAATGGACAAATCTAGTAATAAATGCTAATGCTAAAGCTATGAATTCTATTATATGTTCATTGGATCAAATTGAATTCAATCGTTCCTCACATTGTCTAACTGCGCAAGAACTCTGGCACACACTTGAAGTGACTCATGAAGGAACATCTCAAGTCAAGGAATCTTGCTTTGCCATGCTTAGTAGCGAGTACGAGAATTTCACAATGGCCAAGGATGAAAATGTCAAAGAGAAGTATGGACGATTTTTCAATATTGTATATAAATCAAAAGCTCTCAGAAAATCATACACAGAATTGGAAATAGTCTGAAAAATTCTCAAAGTCCTTTCATGAAATTTTGAAGTGAAAGTTACAACTATTGAAGAATCAAAGGATTTAAAATCAATCAAATTCGAAAAACTCATCGGAAATCTCACCACTTACGAGTTAGAAATCAAATTCAAAGAAGAACGCAAAGGAGGTGATACACCAACGGAAAAGTGACGACGACGACGACGGAGCAGCTGAGCTGGCACTACTAATAAAGAGATTCAAAAAGTGGAACCGTAAATACGGAAATCCAACTAAAAATCAAAAATTGAAAAGCAGAAAGTCAAAGCATAAGACAACTCAGAAGAATAGGAGATCATTTGTCAGAAGTGCAATAAACCCGGTCTTATCAAGCCCAATTGTCCTCGGAATCGACTCGGCCATGATAAGAAACAGAAAAGGAGAAGTTTTGCAGCCACTTGGGATAACACTAATGAAGAAGATAAAAGCATTGGTAGTGAGAGTGAAAAAAAGGATCTGTGTCTTTAAGGTGATATAACTGGTAGTGAGGATGACGAGCCAAGCGAGGAATTAAAAATTACTCATTCAAAATTACTTATAAATTTTCATGAAGTAAATGGGTGTTTTGAATGACTTAGGAAGAGGTATGCTAAAATTGAATCACAAAGAGATAGTTTGATAGAATTAAATAAACGGCTTGATCAATTAGTTAAAAACTATCAAAACAAGTGCCCTAAGTGTGACAAGTGTCCATCATTTGAAGAAGAGATTAAAAATAAGAAACTAAAATTAAATCACTTGAAAATCAAATTCTGATTGTAAAAGAAAGTGAAAATACTAGAAGAGAAAATTCTATTAAAAAGTGCACACAGTTATCGAATGAAAATGAATCTCTGAAAACATAAGTCCAAAAATTGTCTACAACTTTAGAAAAAATTTCCAAAGGAGAAAAATCGCTAAATATGCTATTAGGGAAACGAATTGTTAATCCTGTTAGACAAGAACTTGGGTATAATCAATCTGAACGCGTTAGAAATGAAATTAAACAAGTCAATTCAAAGTGCATGATATGTGGAAAAACTGGACACAATCACAATATTTGATGGTATAGACCCCAAACACGTGAAAACCATACCAATTTGGGTTCTCAAAGGCACGAATATAAAATCCCTTAAAGTCAAACAAATCTGGATTGCAAAAGGAACAAATATAATTGTCTTGGTTCTCCACAAACACATTTTTCAAAATATTTTGCCACTAACAACCATGGACCTATAAAAAAAATAGGTCATAAAAATCTTATCTCGTATAGGTGTGGTGGTAGGCAAAGGAACAGCGACAGTGTTACCTGGATTCTGGTTGTTCCAAGCATACGATGGGCTAATAAACCAAGTTCCTTAGCCTATTATAAAGGTGACAGAATCACAATGGGCAATAATGAAAAGTTATCGTGAAGGTAAAATAGTAACTGTATATTTATCTTGAACGATTTATTAAATGTGAAAATATACACCATAATTTGATTAATTCCGCCAGTTTTGTGATAATGAAATAAATGTTGATTTTGATTTTAAAAATGTTGACCAATCATCTTTGAACTATTTCATATAGATTTGCTTGGACTAACAATGTTGGTTGATGATTACTCAAGATACACATGGATATATTTGTTTATCTTTATTCTAACACAATGTTCATTGTTTATTTATCTGCAATGTTTCAATTCAAATCCAAAAGAATTTCCTTTGAAGGCTGTAAAAAGATTTTAAGGTATTGGTTGCAACTTCACGGTCTGGTCTATAACATCCAACTAATGATAATCTTGAGTCAAAGGAAAATTCAGATGCAGATAACAATAGTAATCTAGTTGATATAGAAATTACTAGTGGAACATAATTTATGCTGAGACATTCAACAGTTGCATCGTTTTCAAAGAAAATATCTGAATATTTTTCATTTCAAATGATTTTCAATTAGTAGTTTTCTTTTATAAAACCCCTTCCAAAAAATAGTTTGTTGACCTTGTATCAGATTAGTCATTTTAGAAATTTTGATTTTATAATTATTTTTGGATTTGATCTTAAATGACTACATTAACTAATCTGACTCCCTACTGATTACCGAAAAGATAAATAGTGATTGAAAAAGTGACGAGTGTCGATATAAATCATATATTATAACTTGAGATAGTATGTTTAGAAAATTTCTTTAAAAAAACTTTAAACAAGATTTATAATAACTTTTGATGGGTAAAAATTCGACGACCATCTCTATTGCTATCATATTTCTTACGACCATTAATTCATCAAAATCCAATATATTATGTCAATATATGGTATTTTAAATGGGAAATCATTCGTTTTTCATATTATTATACTTTTAGCAATAAAAACATCCAAAGTAATCATTCTCATTTAAAAGTCCTCACAGTAATGCATGGGTGAATTACTTGGAATTATTGATTATATGCTTTCTTGCTCATTTAAAAGTCCTCATAGTTATGCATGTATGAAACACATAACAAAAATCATTATCAAAGGGACAAGTTGATTCTAATCCCATTTAAAAGTCATTACGGTTATTCATGGTTAGAACATGTTGAAATTCACTTTTTTTAAATTTGGAATACTACTAATCTCATTTAAAAGTCCTAACGGTTATGCATAGTTAGTAAATATTCAAATTCCTGATATAAATATACCATAAATAGACACAACCAGATGGTGTTATATGCCAACATCATCCCTATCACTCTAAAGTGAAATATGCCCTAATAGAGTATTAATGATTTTTGTTTGATTTTTTTATTGAAATTTAATATTTGTACTCGATTGGGTATTAATACTGTATTAATGTCTATCAAATTATCTCTTTTTGTCTAACACTGTTACTTTTTGCTGATAACAAAAAAGGTGAGAGAAAAGTAAAAAAAATTGGCAAATAAATGTCAAATATTTTATTTTGCATATTCCCATCTATGTTCATTTTCATATTTATTTTCGTTCATATATGATGCATATATGAGGGGGAAGCTTTGTTGTAAAGAGGGAGCATTCAAATAGAGGGAGCAAATTGGATGATCAAATACATTTAATAAATTCAAAATCTTAAATATATGTTTGTTATCATCAAAGGGAGAGATTACTAAATATACTAGTATATGATTTTTATTTGATGATAATAAACATATATATATATATATATTCATTTAAATGTATTTGTTATTGTACTATTTTATTTTCACATAATTAAATAAACATTTGCTGAATAAAATAAATAACACATAATTTAACTTCAAATAGATATTTTATTCAAACAAATATTTTATTACAATTTTGATTAGTGCAGATTTGTGCTC
The DNA here is from genome assembly GCA_030765085.1 of Allium cepa. Lineage (NCBI taxonomy): Eukaryota > Viridiplantae > Streptophyta > Magnoliopsida > Asparagales > Amaryllidaceae > Allium > Allium cepa. Next base: position 605,347,801 of record CM060941.1, read on the forward strand.
TCGCTATATATACAAAATTTCAATTATAATATATTTCAATTTGCATAAATGTCCTCACTACATATCACTTATTCATTCGTATTTATCTTTAACTCTATTCCAGATTGAATCCAGCATATGAGCGATCTACAAAAATAAACAATGAAGTAGTAAAATTGAAAAAGAAATATTTTTGTAGTGTAAAATAAAATCTGTTTTTGAAAATATTATTTGCCTCAGTTATTTAGGTTGTTCGTCTTCATAGTCATTTTGAATTCATCATACACGAACAACCTATGACATGCAAAGTGTATCACTGTACATGCCACAAGGTCGTGCACACCGATATACATTTGATAAAACTGCAAGGACAGGTGAGCACAAGATCAAAGCGAGCCAAGCTCGGTTCAACTCAAGTGCAATGCAAATAAAGTCACGATATGAGCACAAGGTCAAACCCGAGCCAAAGCTAGGCTTAACTCAGGTGCAATACAAAAACAAAAATAGAATGGTCAAGTTTTAATGACTGGAACAAGCCTCGACCAAAAACAGAATTTTGTACACATGAATACAAATCAATGCAAAATAACCACCAGTGAAATAGAGGCTCGAAGCTTGCATATGGTCAGGCAATGTTGAAGACACAATGCTATAGAGGTGACATCAATATACAGAGAATCAAGTACAGACTCTACATATACAAAATAAGGTGATCATAAGACCAGATTTTGATTCAAACAAGAATCCAAAACCAGACTATGTTAACAAGTGCATAAATGTGTACATATGAGAACAGACACGACAGTGGAGTCAAAGCGATATGAAAATTCAAGTGAAGACCAGAGAGTACAATACTCTAATGAATCAGATTGCACATATACAAGATTCATGTTAAAAACCTATTCCAAAATACAGTGAACTAATGAATGCAACTGAATACAAGTGAAGCCTCAACAATCAAATGGTGAAGACCAGATAAAAGAGAAAAGACAATCTCACCATATCAGTACAGCAAAGTTGACAGCGCAAACAAGTGCACAGGAACGTTCCCTTGAAACATCACACACATATACATGCATATTCACACATGTACACATATATGGTGGACGACACACAATATAACAAATGCAGACAATCACTAGAACCAGCCAATATCAATTTAATTCAAAACAGGTTCAAGTGTTCGGGCTAGTGGCATGGCATCAAGACAACCAAAGCTATAGTTTGAAGTCGACAACAACATCGAGTATGCCAGACCTTAGATGCAATGCATATGAATCAATAGAAAAGAATAAACATGCTTAGTTCTAACAAGGAATAAATGAATACACACATATATTCATACATAAATGTATGTATGTATGTATACAAATGGAAATGACTATAATTCAAAAGAGCGACGGACTACATACATGGAATGCAATCAGAGCTCAACTGCATACAGACATGACAACATGCATGAATGCAAAAAGCCTCAAACATGTCAGCTTCAAAAGGAACCCAACTATATGCAACCGAGACAGCAACTCACCACATAATGCAAAACTAACCAAAGTCAGTCCAAAAGCAGGCCTAGATTACAAGACACTACAACTACCAAATTGAACAAAACTGGAGCATGCATACATCAACATAACAACATGCTAAATCGGTTCCAAAACAACTAAGCAAGCCAGAGAAAGCAAGTTATAATGCAACCATGTACAAGGCAACAAAAACTTCGAACGAATACAAAATGTTCAAGTGCAACATGTAACCAGACATCATCATCATCAATGCCTAAGATGCTATTCAAAAGGAGACAGCAAATACAAGATACTACATAAACACATGTATAAATGTATGCATATATACATATACATATGCATACATACATACATACATACATACATACATACATACATACATACATACATACATACATACATACATATATATATATCGATGAAGGGATGCAGACCAATGAATAAAAACATGTAACACGAACACTCCACATGAAATCGGACATATACATATATAGACTAGATTTCAAAGTGCAGTCAGACTCAATGAAGCAACACAAACAAAACAGTTCAAATAACAAGTGCACAAATCAAAGCATCCAAATTTCTAGATGGCATGGTCAGATGCAGGCACAAGCTAACATGCATATATACATGTGTGAAACAGCATATATGCATATATGCCGTAATGAACAAGACTGTAGAACCAATTGCAATAACAAAAATATTCGAAATTTGCCAGCAAATAAATGGAACAGCAAAACCATGGGTCAAAACAATGTTACAGTGAACCTCAAATTGAACAAGTCAAAGTCGAAAGATTATCACAATTTTAACTACCAAAGTCAGAGCTGTGGTGGCCAAGGTGATAACGAAAAATCGAAAGAATCTAGATTATCACAATTTCAAAATGACCGAAATCAACAGAGAAAAGAACGGAACAAAATACCAAAGCAAATGCAAGCCATGGTGACCAAGCAAGCATATCAGAAAATATACGAATTTGAACTAGTCTAATGAAATCGTATGCACTCAAGAAAAATCGAACGTCAGAAAAAGTTATCAGACGAATTCATTCGATCGAAAATTTAGGGAATTAAACCCTACAAATACCGCCAACGTCATCAGCATAAATCGAAATCAATTTTAAGCATCTCAAGGAGAATAAATAAAAAGGAAATCGCATACAGTTCATTCAAATCGAACTCGATGAATTGAAGCAGTCGTTCGCAAATCAAAGAGACGAACGATCGACCAAGCAATCATCGCAAGAATATTAATTCAATCAATCAATAATCAATCGGCCACTTGAATTCCAAAAACCCTTAATTATTGAAAGAGGAACGTACGAAGAGGTAGCCATTTTATTTCACAAGAGCAAATAATACAGGTCGAAGGAAAATAGAAGAAAAAGGGATATTTTTTCACTGCGTTTTTAATTTGGGCCGGCTCTATATTCTCATCTACTATAATTTGTGCATAAAAATTATATAGGGTTTTTTATTTTTGAATTGTTATTTATTTGTAGTTTCTTTTAAACTTTTGTAAATTCTAGTCGTGTGACTAGGGAACGAACTACAGTGGTATGGTTCAAGAATTCGCAACTCAGTGGTTGAGTTGTGGTAGAATTTTGGAGCATAGAGTTAGGTTAGTCCATAGTAGGTGTCGCGAGTTTACATGTATAAGCGTCTAATTACTTAATTTCTAGTAGAAAATTTAGGGGAAGCACGTAGGTAGAGTTTTGCCGAAGCTGGGTAAATTTGTGTTGTTCTATTTTTGCTTTTAATATTCTGCTATTATCCGTGCCGCAATTATTCTGCTATTACCAGTGCTACAATTATTTTATATATTTTCGCATTAAATTTTTATAATTAATAGTATCATCCTATTCACCCCCCCCCCTCTAGGGTGAAATTGATCCTCCACAAGGTAGGATTCGCCATCACAAACATGAACCTCTCGTCAAACTTCCTCTTAAACTCAACCTACATCATTGTCTCTTCGTCCACTCCAATCGCCACACTATTCCACCCATATAAAGCTGATCCTTGAAGCTGTCTCGAAGCAATCCTTCTCTTTTGCTCGTTATTGAGCACCAAATCCACAAAGATTCACTCACAATGCAATAATCAGTTTTCTACTTCAATAGCGCCTTCAGTTTCGATGAATGGCTTTCCCCTCAGCCTAGCGCAGCCACTACTTAAAATACCATAATTATTAACCACCAGAGCTTTCTAATTTCCTACTCCAGCATTTCCTCCGACCATTCCAGCAGCAACACTCGCCTGCATCATTTTGACAAAGAAATGATACATTGCTCCCATGTCAACTTGGAACTCCAGCACCCACATTTCTAGCTTGTGCCTGACCTTTGTTCCTTTTCGTATTTTGTTTTGCATTTACATTTGTTGTGGTGCTTCCTTCAAGGTTAAGTATTCCACTTCTAACATCCATATCTGAATTCAAGCCTTGTGGGATACAGAAGAATAGACTAAGAGAGATAGGAGAATAGAGATATAGTGTATACTTATATATAGAAATTACAACTACGTTACTATATCGTTATCCCATACCCTAATCTTATCTCTAATTCCTTAGGATTATGTTTTCAAAAATCATTTTAGATTAAAGTTTTTCATAAACCTATGCTCTGATACCAAGTTGTAACATCCCCTATCTTGAGGCCCAAAGCAAAGTGCTACAGATGATGTAGCCATCTATAGTATTAACTTACGGCTACAAAATACGGCTATGTTAATGGTGTCTATAATATCAACAGCACTTGAATGTGAAACAGAATCACATATTTCAAAAGAACATTTCTGATTACATTTTATAGAACCAGTTTCATATCCAAATTATATAATCTCATCGCTTTTCTAGGCTTGGATCAAATATAATTATTACATATAAATATTCCAAGAGCGACATATGAAGATGCCCCCTTAGTTGACCAGAGTACTATATAGTCATAACTAACTTAATACAACACAGCGGAACAAAAATAAAAACACCTAAATCGCTACCCGTCAACCTCCTACTCGTCTCCGAAAGCATTATTCGCCATCCTACTAAACCTGTAAATCCTTAACCCTCAGACTAATTAAACCAATTTTAAGCACCCGAGAGTTTAAGGGGGAAAACATCAACTTCGAGTTAGATACAAAGCTTGGTGTGAATATTATTTTACATCTCGATTATTTGATATTAAATGAGACCACGTTACTTAGCGGAACGAGTTTCCTCTCACTAATATCTTTAAAAAAAATATCTTTCGCAAATCTTAATCCTACAACCAAAACTGTATAAAGACATATTGTAACGATCTGCCTTTCAGTCCACAGAAAGACGCATCATTATTAAGAAAGAAAGGGATAGAAAAGAGAAAAGATAGGAAAGAAGAACTAAACAATATCAGAATTTCATAGCGGAACGAATAAAATATATTATCACATAATTATTTTATAATATACAACATCAATCAGAGTTACATAGCTTAATACATCACAAATTAGACAGTTATAAAAACCTGTCTATCATACACTCAACATACATCACAGAAATATCACAGAGGAATTCACAATATCTATATATATGCACTGAAGTCTCCTGCTCCATATCTCCTCCAGAATTCGTCAAAGCTAACGTGAATACCTTGGCTACTCATAAAAATTTAAGTACCCAAGAGTTTAAGAAAACAGAAAATAAAATCTGAGTCAGACATGGGTCTGGTGTGAGTAAATGGGTTAAAGTTGTTTAACTTTGAAAATCATTTGAAACAAAGGTATCTCGTAAGACTCTCCGCAAATAAACACGGACAAGTTTTTCCCTTACGATAACCATAACATTTGATAGGAAATCCAGTGATATTATAATAGTGTCTAGGTTTTCAAGTAAAATACAGAAATAGCTGGAATGCTTACATCTCACATTCCAACATAGTTGGACACAATCAAAACGTACGACGCTTATAGGAGATTGGAATCTGTACATTGGCAGGGCTACTAGGGTACCGCCCATCACAGTACATGGCCTTGATCACCGTACCGAGGATCCACCTTGATCCCCTGCGACACAAGACCAGAACCATCCCTTACTGGATAGTCCCAAATAAGTCAACCCCAGCAGTTGTCGCGACCAACTACCTACACAGCCAAATAAAAAGGGACCTCTAGACAGGGAAAATCTTATCCTACTTGTGTGCTACCCACTTAGCCTTGCTGCACCTCCCCTGTTTTATCCATTCCCGGTTGATGAGGCTTGAGACTATGATTACCTTTTTAGAACACATATTTTAGAATGCTCCTCGTCCTCCAATGACGATGTTCTGAAAGCATTCAATCCATACAAGTTCGTTCCGAGTTCGAAAGAAACCGAAGGCACTATCTTGTTACACTCATTTTGGAATCACCCTCAGAGTTAATGACAATAGCCCTTGCACTCTGAATCTACATCTCGAACTACACTTGAGATTTCATGACCTACCGTTTAATTTGGACCGATGTGGTTTGCGAATATCCAAATTTGAAAATCCAATCCCGGTCTCACCGAAATCCAAAACGTCATCTTTTAATGTCTAAGTTATTTAAGTTCAAACAATTCAATTTATTATCTAAATTCACACGAATACATAATTCACATTATCACAAATAGATAATCCATGTTATCACAATTCAACCAAAGCATCTCATATCACAAAGCAACACATATCACATATCAGAGATATCTCATAATCCAAGGCATTCAATATCATTCAATCATCCATAAGCAAAGATTAATTAGTCACACCATTTCTAATTAATTTAAATAAATTAAATTAATTACTTCTATCACTAAAATTCCTGCTTACTTAGCCATTAATTAATTACAAAAAAATTAATTAATCATCCCTTAATTATCATCTTAATTATTTAACCTTAATTAATTAATCTTTAATTACATTAAGTAATTAGCCTCAATTAATTACACCAATTAATTATCCTTTAACCATTCACATTATTAACCTTCAATTACTCACATTAATTGATTAACTCTATATTTAATTACATTGATCCTTAATTAATTAAATTAATTTATCATTCTATAATCACTTACATTGATTAATTATCTTTAATTAATCACATTCATTAATTAACCTTAATTAATCATATTCAGTAATTAATTATCCTTTAATTAATTACGTTCAGTAATTAATCTTTAATTACTCCCATTTAATTACTTCCATTAAGTAATTATCCTTTAATTACTTCACTAAGTAATTTCCTTTTTATTAATTACATTTTATCCGTTAATTACTTACACCAAGTAATTACACTTTATTAATTACATTAAGTAATTATACTTAATCAACTTCATAAGTGATTATGCTTAATTAATTAAATTAATTAATTATCTTAAATTAATCCCATTAATTAATTTAATTAATTACATTGAGCAATTAATCCCTTAATTACTTCCTTTAATAATCCTTTTAATTAATTTATTTTAAGTAATTAGGCTCTAATTACTTCCATTAATTAATTATTCTTCAATTAATGACCTTTAATTACTTAGATTAATTAACCCTTAATAAATTAAGTAATTAACTATCCTTAATTAATTAAACCAATTATCTTAAATTAATTATCTTTTAATCACTAGTTAATGATCCTTAAACTAATTGCACTCATTAACAATTCTTTAATTACTTTCATTAAGTAATTATATTTTGATTATTAACGTAAATTAATCAAACATTATTAGTTACATTAAGTAATTAACTATTAATTAATTTCACTAATTAATCATTCCTAATTAATCACTAACTTACTTAGTTTAAAGACAAATTCTTTATCTTAATTAAATACTTAATTTCATCATTAACTTCATAAAGAAACATTTAGGATCTAATAATTAACCTAATATATAATTATACCAAAACAATTTTTAAAACAATTTAACATTGAAGTTTAATCTTTGACACTTGTATAAAAACTTGTTTAAATAAATTACTTTGGAACTTTGGTTTACATTCCTTTTTAAACTTATTAATATATTTGAAACTTGTGGGAAACTTGGTTTAATAAATTTCTTTGGAAACTTGTTTTTGAAAACTATTCGTTTTAAAAACTTGATTTAAATAAATTTCTTTTTAAAACCAAACACATGTTTCCTATTCAATTTAATTGGTTATTTAAAAACTTTGTTAACACAATGCTTTGAAACTTTGTTTAACTCATTTGTTTACAAAATCCACATTATTTTACCTTTCAAAATAGGTTAAAATACTTACAAGTACCCAGCCCAAAGCAAAACCAATGGGCCCATCCCCTAATCACTCGCGTACAACCTTCCTCGAGTCGATCACGAGAAAACAATGAGAAAAACCGAGCCAGCCTCTTAACATACCCGTGCCACTCACAACCTCTTCCACTTCGGGTCAAACATACCAACGACCCGGGTTCGACTCGAGCACACTCTTCTTCCTCAAACTTCAACAATCCCTGACACAAGTGCATGCACGTGCAATCGCCTGAGCTTCGACCAACTACTCCGGATCCAAAACGTCGTTGACGACTCGCACAACTCTCTCGACCACCCAGATCCTACGATCCCACCACGAATTCAAAACGAGCAAAACGATCAAAAACAGGAACCCATCCCGATCGAAAAATCACCACTTGCCGACGATCCCAACCCCTAGAATCCCCGTCGACCTCACCAAAACTTCGTCACATCACCACACTTCTAACCCCCCTCATGTGATCACCTCCGGTGATCGATCGACATCGCACGAAGCTCGTAAAAACCTCGACGAAAATAAGCCTCTGAACCCCTAGTTCGTCGCTGGCCGACCACTACGGCCACTGATAAAATCTACCACCATTTTCTCTTCGATCCACAACACTCCGGCCACCTCCAGACCAAACCCTGATGAAAATCTCGTCGTCATTCGTTGGCAATAGACGAAAACCTCAAAGTTGATCAATCTCGGAATTCTCAATAAATACAATAATAAAAATCACGAAACCTATATCAAAATTCATGAATTTCTAATTCTAACAAAGTCATGAATTTCTAATACTAACCAGGTTCTAAAATCAAATTCAGAAATTATGATGATTGATTTTTAAGTTATATTTAGATCACCATTGTATTTTATAATTTGTAAATATTACTAGATATAAAATCTTGAAACCATTTTTAAAATTATTATTACACTGTAATAATCATCTTTCATTCAAAGATCAAAGCTTAAATCTAAATGTATGAGGAGATATGAATTTTTAAAGGGTTGTTCTTGAGTCTGAGATTCAACAGAGACTAGTATCTATATATACATAGACATGCACATCCATATTCACAGAGCTATTCAGTCATATTCCATAAAAAGAACATTCATGCAAACATAATTCAACATTTCCATATAGATTTATTCACAGGCATCAAGTAAAGTTTTTGATTAGAACTGTTTTTAACAAAAAAAAATTACTCACCGTTTATAATGTTGAAACCTCGTTTACGACGTTTCATACTTATTTTGACTACAACAACTATATACATTGTTTTTCTATACTAACTTGTTTTTGCCGGAATATCTACAAGACCGGATTCAGTTGAACTTTATGCTGCATATATGTTGTTTTAAGTCGTTATTTAGAATTGAAATGATGTTAAAATCTCTTTTATGGATATATATATATATATATATATATATATATATATATATCGACACACGCACATTCACAAAAGGAAAATGAATTTTTAGGTCAAATTCAGACGTCTGAAATGACCAATTCAGATGTCTGAATCTGTAACTAAAATTAAAAATTTTACAATATTCAGACGTTTGAATTGGAAATTTCAGACGTCTGAATTTGGTCAAAAATGACCTATTTCCTTTCTGGTATGGTCGTCAACAATTTCATAAGTCTAAATTCTAATTTTCAAACGGTTGAACTTCTACAACTGCTATTTTTTTTAATGGACACTTCTCTTCTGTGAAGAGATACAACTTTTTATTAATGGATGTGTCCATAAGCTTTCATGATAACTATTCACGAATGATTGTACCTCTTTATACTCTATATAAACAAGTTAGAATCATCTGTTTTAATAACCTAATCGATCTAACTTTTTCTATTCTTTTACTACTCTGATTCTAACACTTTTGTGCATTTAAATTTATTCAAAATCATTCATTTACTTCCATATTCTTTACATACACACACACACACACACACACACACACAGATATATATATATATATATATATATATATATATCAAAAGGAGAAGATTATAGGAAGGTTGTACTATCAAGAGACATATTCGTGTTATCAAGAACACATTGTGTTAAATACTCTCTGTATAAGTTGAAGTCATGTTCTGCTGTTCAGGCGAGTGAAGTCCTCTTCGGCTGTTGAGGCATCGAAATCCTGTTCTATTGTTCAGGTGTTGTAAACCTGTTCCTCCGGGTTAAGTGAGGATTGTTGTTAGTGAAATTCCAGAAAGAAGTCTAGGACTAGACGTAGAACGGGAAGTTCGAACCAGTATAAAAATTCCTTGTATGCTTGTTTTATTTTACTTATTTACTTTACTATAGTAACTTTGTTCATTTTCGCTCTAGTTTAATATAATTCCATATAGCACGGTTCACACCGTATTTTTTCATTTGGTATCAGAACCGTATATCTGTTGTTGAATGATCATATTTTTAATGTAATTCATTCAAATATTAATGTAATCCTTTTCTTTTATCAATACTTTGAAAAAAAACTATCTGAAATGCAATTTCATATATATTTCAGACGTCTGAAGTAGTCGTTTCAGACGTCGGAATATTGTTTAATTTTTTTTTTTACAGATTCAGACGTCTGAATCAACAATTTCAGACGCCTGAATATAGCCTAAAATGCACTATTTTCTTTCTGACTCGAATAACTTCAATTCAGAATTCTGAATTGCTTATTCCAGACGTCTGAATCCTACTGCCTATTCAAATTTGAAAAGCCTTTTGCACGATTTTCAATACAACTACCCCTTTATTCAACCTACTCCTTTCTTTTATCTTCATTCTTCATCTTCTTTTTTCAGCCAATACTCCATTAAAAATCAAATCTTTCATCCTCATACTCACAAATGGCTCCAAAATCAAAAAGATCAAGGCCATCCTTTTTCACATCTACCCCAAACATCGATCAGTGGCTTTGGAATGAGCAAGTAAGGCAACGTTTTGCTCAAATGAGTAGATCTAATTTCTTTCCAGGAGCTTTCATCAAATTTGAAGAATTCGAAGCTTATCGGATTCAACAAGTTGTAAGAGAAAATGGGTTAGAATCACTTGTCTCTTTTGCTGCAAATAGTATCAAAATTAATCATCTTTTGGTTAAATTGTTCTATGCTAACATGAATTTGGATCATCATACTCCTCACAGTCGCAACGATTGTGTTTGGACATTAGTATGTGGAGTAAAAATCTATCTACCAATTGCTATACTTGGTGAAATCCTTCAATGTCCATCAACGGGGAATGATTTGGATTAGATTGATGTTTCTTTAAACTTGGATGATAGAGACGAGGTCTCACGTCAATTCTTGAATGATGATATTACTAGACTTACTTCAATACAACTCCACCCACAAGCTCGTATACTCTATAGAGCTTTGATTCGATCCATCATTCCGCGGACAGGAAGTTACGAAGTAGTCAATAAAAGGAACTTCCAATCCCTATATGCTATCTACTCCGGTCAACCAATCAATTGGGCTCAAGTAATTTTGGAAGAATTTATGGATTTTAATCGTCGAAGACGATATTAGACTTTTCATTATGGTGCTTATATAATGAAAATTCTTCAAAATTTTAAAATTCCTTTTCCTGATTCCGAATTTACATCAATCAAAGAACTAAGGTCAAAGACATTGGGTCTTATGGGTTTCCCAAAAAGACTGGGGAGTTTGGCATATATTTCTCTTCAAGAATGGGTTGCCAACCGAGATCAAAACCGGCCCCAACCTCGTCATCATGTTCCACATGTTCAACCAATTGCTTCTCCCTTAGAAGAAGAAGACAATGATGATATAGTGATTCTTTCTCTCGACTCAAGCTCAAGAAATGCTTTAGTCACTCTTTCCCAAAACCAAGCAAAGCTTCAAACCCGAATGGTAAAATTTGAAAAGAAAACTAAAAAATGTTTTAACTCCATTCGTGGCTTTCTAAACAAAATTTAGGAACGTATTGGTTGCTCCACCTCATCATCTACCGAAGTTTTCAACCCCGCTCCATTTCAATGGTCATCAAGCTCGGAGAGTAACAATGGTGAAGAAGATGATGATGATGGAAGTGACTCAAGTCCTACATTTTAAATTTCTTTGATGCTATTCAGTTTATTTTGAACTATTTTGTTATTTGTTAACTTCTGTCATGAACTCCTTAATTCATTATTGTTTTGTAGTTTGTTTTAATTCAAGTCCTATTTTCTTTATCTATTGATGATTTGATTACCTTTTTGCGATGTTAAAGGGGGAGAAGGTGTTAACTATTCTATCTTGCTTTTTGGCGGGGGAGCTTTTAAATAGGGGGAGTATATGGGTATACTTCTCGAAATTATATAGTTGTCATCGTCAAAAAGGGAGAATGTTGAAACCTCGTTTACGACGTTTCATACTTATTTTGACTACGACAACTATATACATTGCTTTTCTATACTAACTTGTTTTTGCAGGAATATCTACAAGCCCGGATTCAATTAAACTTTATGCTGCATATATGTTGTACTGAGTCGTTATTTAGAATTGAAATGATGTTAAATATAGCGCAGTACAGTGTTTCTTGTTCCAGGAATTGATGTATTTGTATTTGCTTTTGATCTGAACCTTGAAGCTATTATTTGATGTTGAGTTGTTCTGAATCTTTTACGTTGTTTAACTTGATTTGAATTGTTAGCTTGCTCAGGTTGGAATATGTTGAATTTTTTTTGAAAACTCTTATTGTATATGGCTTTGATTTTTCTTTGATTTTGGGTTTTCAGTTTTAGGAAGAAGAAAAGAAGGATGTTTGAACTGTAACTGAAAAAACCAGATTATTTCTCTAAAACACTTATATTATATAATTTAGTTTAAAAATAAAACGTGTTGCTCCTTATTTTTTTGCATGTTGCTAAATTTACACATGTATTTTGCATGAATACATTATTTTACAAATGTAAAAAACAAGAATTTTATGTTTAAACCCTTGCTTTAAAAATCTCTTATGCTTTTATATTTATGCAAATATGAATTTATGTATATATTTATTTATATATTACTTATGGTTTGAATAATTTAATGTATTATAAGATTTATATTTTTTTATATGTTTGTGGATTTTATTTTAAACTTTTATGTATTTACAAACTATATTATCTCATGTTAAATTTTAAAAGAAAGAATATTTAAAACAAAAGAAATGAACTTTTAATTAAATCTTATTTTGAACTTAAGCTAAAATATAATTTTAAATAAATAAACATTTACCTTAAGTGTTTTGAAAATATACAATTAACTTTTAAATAGCTTTGAAAAGTATTAAATTGAATTTAAACATAACTTTCCAAATTACAAAATATATATTACAATTTGAAAACATATCCTTTATTAAATTAAAACCAAAGACTTCCTATGTACAATATATATATACCAATATATATACATTATAAATAGAAAACAAATTTTATTAACTTTAGAAGATAAAATTTACCAATTAAATATTTATAAAAGAATATTATTAAACCAATTTAAATAATTATTAATAAAGATTATCAAATTGTTATTGCCCAAAATTCCGAGTTATCGCATTCCTAATACTATCTAGAGTTTCCCAGGTAAAAACACCGGGATACTCACTCTACTAAGTCTAGACTAGCTATACTACTCTGATCCTGAGCTCCTTCTTATCACGATCTAAAATCTGAACAGGATATCAAATCATAGTCAAGTCCTGCTCAACTTTCAAATCCTCCTGGACTGCAGATTTCACAACCAGTGATGGATCATACACATACTCCCTCAGAGATACGTGAAATACATTGTAAATCCCAGTCTTCCAAACTGGCAATTCAATCTTGTAGACCAAAACACTTATTCTTACAAGAACACAGAAAGATCTAATATACTTTGGAGCTAGCTTCCCAGTCTTACCAAATCTTACTGCTCCCTTTGTCGGAGAAACCTTAGCAACAACGAAGTCTCCAACTTCAAATTTCGGATTCCTTCGTCTCTTATCCATATAACTCCTCTGATGATCTTGGGATGCTCATCCTTTCGGATCAAATCAACCTACGCAGACGCCTATCGAAACAAATCTGGACCAAGAATAAGAAAACTTCAGATCCTACCCAACAAAATGGTCCTCTCAAAATCTGTCGAAAATCCAGAACACAATCTCTACTTCACAAGAATCAGTAGACTTCGGACTTACTTCTCCAATCCGTAGTAGCCAGAACAGGTGCACTAGACAACTAAGCCTTCAGATCCCGAATGAATTTCCTGTTGAAACCCTCTATAAGAAAATTGTGAACTTCCAAGGAGTCTGGGTTGCTTCCACTCTTTGCACAGTTACTACCTCGCTTCCGCTGCACAACTCTGATCTGGAGATGATGAGAATGCCATCGTTGAACTTGATCACAAACTTGTCCCAGAAGATATGGTTCATCACACAAAATCTTTGTGACCCATCTGACTCGGTCACCATCACTACAATAGAATCCCAACTAGAAAACTAGGTTAGATCAATCCTTTTTCGAGAAATCCTGAACTGCTTTACCAATCTCTCTCTCTAGGGCCATCGTTACACTTGGTTGAACTACCGACATTCCTTCTGGAACCAAGTCGACACAGAACTCAATTCTCCCATTCGGGCAAAGCTTTGACCTTTTTGAAGATATCCAGACAATCTCTGACAACATAGATAGCTTCAATCTCCTCTTGAGATGCCTCAATTCCATGTAAAAGATTACTCAAATAAACTCCTGAACTAATCGCAAGTCCCTTTTGCGATCCTATCCAGTTCAGTTTCCACAGAAACTATTCTCTCTTCACACATCAGAACAGCTTATTATTAACCAATCAATCAAAGAAATGGGTCCACTCTGCTGCTTTTGAACTCCACTTAAAACACTGCTAAGCTTGATGACCTTCCTATCGGCACTCAAAACACTTTCGAGCTACCCTGACGCCACAGATGCCAAAGACTTCTTACCATAAACTCCTCGAACCTCAATGACATATCTACCAATTCCTACAAATGAATCTTATGATAGGTAGACAATCTTCTCCAGAAACTCAGGCCTCAAACCTAGCACAAAAACCTTGCTGAACTTAGCCTCCATCAATATAGACAAACTCCCTTGCTTGAGATCTAGAAAACTCCTACACAGCCGAGTCTTCCCTACGGTAGGTATCAACTGCTCCTTATATAATTCCTTAAACTTGCTCTAAGAGAAAAACATCTTTGAGAACATCCATGATCACTGTGTCTCACCATGCAGTTGCTCCTTCCTGAAGTTGCCAAGATATCATCACTCACTTCTGCTTAACCGACAGATCCAGACTCTTGATAATCCGTTCGCACAAGCTCAACCAAAGATGGACTCCATACTTTCTTAAAAAGACCATCCTCCGAGATTGATGAAATCCTTAACCCAAATGTTGCAAAGCTTACCCTAGACGGTATTGGTTCTACAGTCTCGGCATATATTCTTCCAACCAACACACTCAGACTTCTTTTATTAGTGGTAGTCGTGATACACACACCACCACCTTCCTACTCTAGAACTCATGTTGGCAAACCCGAACAGGTAACCCAACAAATTAAATAGACATAAATATACACACATATATAAATACAAGTACGCTCTCTCAAGAAAAATATCACTCCAAAGCCTAGGTATCCTCTCAGCCTAGTGCTCTGATACCAAATGTAATGACCTGTCTTTTAGTCCACAGAAAGACACATCATTATTAAGAAAGAAAGAGACAGAAAAGAGAAAAGATAGGAAAGAAGAACTAAACAATATCATAATCTCACAACAGAACGAATAAAATATATTATCACATAATTATTTCATAATATACAACATTAATCAGAGTTATATAGCTTAATACATCACAAATTAGACAGTTATAAAAAACTGTCTATCATACACTCAAGATACGACACAAAAATAACACAACGGAATCCACAATATCCATATCTATACACTGAAGCCTCCTGCTCCATATCTCCTCCAGAATTCATCAAAGCTAACCTAAATCCCTTGGCTATTCATAAAAATTTCAGCACCCAAGAGTTTATGAAAACAGAAATAAACTCCGAGTCAGACATGGGTCTGCTGTGAGTAAACGGGTAAAAGTTGTTTAACTTTGAAAATCATTTGAGACAAAGGTATCTCGTAAGACTCTCCGCAAATAAACACGGACAAGTTTTTCCCTTACGATAACCAAAACATTTGACAAGAAATCCAGTGATATTATAATCCAGTGATATTATAATAGTGTCTAGAGTTTTCAAGTAAAATATAGAAATAGCTGGAATGCTTACATCTCACGTTCCAATATAGTTGGGCACAATCAAAACGTACGGCACCTATTGGAGATTGGATTCCATTTAATGGCAGGGCTACTGGGGTACCGCCTATCACAGTACGTGACCTAGATCACCATACCGAGGATCTACCCTGATCCCTTACAACACAAGACCGGAACCATCCCTTATCGGATAGTCCCGAATAAGACAACCCAAGCAGTTGTCGCGACCAACTACCCACACAGCCGAATAAAAAGGACCTCCAGACTGGGGAAATCTTATTCTACTTGGGTGCTACCCACTTAGCCTTGCTGCACCTCTCCTATTTTAGCCATTCCCGGTTGATAAGGCTTGAGGCTACGATTACCTTTTTAGAACACATATCTTAGAATGCTCATTGTCTTCCAATGACGATGTTCTGAAAGCATTCAACCCATACAAGTTCGTTCTGGGTTCGAACGAAACCGAAGGCACTATCTCGTTACACTCATTTTGGAATCACCCTTAGAGTTAACAACAATAGCCCTTGCACTTTGAATCTTCATCTTGAACTTCACTTGAGATTTCACGAACTATCGTTTAATTTGGATCAATGTGGTTTTCGGATATCCAAATTTGGAAATCCGATCCCGGTCTCACCGAAATCCAAAACGCCGTCTTTGTCTAAGTTGTTTAAGTTTAAACAATTCAATTTATTATCTAAATTCACACCGATAGATAATTCACATTATCACAGATAGATAATCCATGTTATCACAATTCAACCAAAGCATCTCATATCACAAAGCAACACACATCACATATCGGAGATATCTCATAATCCAAGGCATTCAATATCATTCAATCATCCATAAGCAAAGATTAATTAGTCACACCATTCTAATTAATTTAAATAAATTAAATTAATTACTTCCATCGCTAAAATTCTTCTTACTTAACCATTAATTAAATGCAAACAAATTAATTAATCATCCCTTAATTATCATCTTAATTAATTAACCTTAATTAATTAATTAATCTTTAACTACATTAAGTAATTAGCCTTAATTAATTACACCAATTAATTATCCTTTAACCATTCACATTAATTAACCTTCAATTACTCTCATTAATTAATTAACTCTATAATTAATTACTTTGATCCTTAATTAGTTAAATTAATTTATTATTATAATCACTTACATTGATTAATTATCTTTAATTAATCACATTCATAAATTAACCTTAATTAATCATATTCAGTAATTAATTATCCTTTAATTAATTACATACACTAATTAATCCTTAATTACTCCCATTTAATTACTTTCATTAAGTAATTATCCTTTAAATACTTCACTAAGTAATTTCCTTTTATTAATTGCATTCAGTAATTATCCATTAATTACTTACACCAAGTAATTATACTTTATTAATTACATTAAGTAATTATACTTTATTAATTACATTAAGTAATTATACTTAATCAACTTCATAAATGATTATTCTTAATTAATTAAATTAATTAATTATCTTAAATTAATCCAACTAATTAATTTATTTAATTACATTGAGTAATTAATCCCTAAATTACTTCCTTTAATAACCCTTTTAATTAATCTATTTTAAGTAATTAGCCTCTAATTACTTCCATTAATTAATTATTATTTAATTAATGACCTTTAATTACTTAGATTAATTAACCTTTAATAAATTAAGTAATTAACTATCCTTAATTAATTAAACCAATTATCTTAAATTAATTACATTAATTAATTATCTCTTA
This sequence comes from Allium cepa, assembly GCA_030765085.1. NCBI lineage: Eukaryota > Viridiplantae > Streptophyta > Magnoliopsida > Asparagales > Amaryllidaceae > Allium > Allium cepa. The sequence continues at coordinate 605,365,591 of CM060941.1, forward strand.
ATCACTCGTTAATGATCCTTAAACTAATTACACTCGTTAACAATTATTTAATTACTTTCATTAAGTAATTATACTTTGATTATTAACGTAAATTAATTAACGATTATTAATTACATTAAGTAATTAACTTTTAATTAATTTCACTAATTAATCATTCCTATTTAATCACCCCCTTACTTAGTTTAAAGACAAATTCTTTATCTTAATTATATACTTCATTTCATCATTAACTTCATAAAGAAACATTTAGGATCTAATAATTAACCTAGGATATAATTATACCAAAACAATTTTTAAAGCAATTTAACATTGAAATTTAATCTTTGAAACTTGTATAAAAACTTGTTTAAATAAATTACTTTGGAACTTTGGTTTACATTCCTTTTTAAACTTATTAATATATTTGAAACTTGGTTTAATAAATTTCTTTGGAAACATGTTTTTGAAAACTATTCGTTTTAAAAACTTCGTTTAAATAAATTGATTTTTAAAACCAAACATATGTTTCCTATTCAATTTAAAACTTGGTTATTTAAAAACTTTATTAACACACTGCTTTGAAACTTTGTTTAACTCGTTTATTTACAAAATCCATATTATTTTACCTTTCAAAACAGGTTAAAACACTTACAAACACCCAGCCCAAAGCAAAACCCACGAGCCTATCCCCTGATCACTCGCGTATAACCTTCCTCGAGTCGATCACGAGAAAATAACGAGAAAACCAAGTCAGCCTCTTAACATTCTCGTGCCATTCACGATCTCTTCCACTTCGGGTCAAACACGCCAACGACCCGAGATCGACTCGAGCACACTCTTCTTCCTCAAACTTCAACAATCCCTGGCACAAGCGCACACGTGTGCACATGCACGCGCAATCGCCTAAGCTCCGACCAACTACTCTGGCTCCAAAACATCGCCGACGACTCCCACAACTCTCCCGACCACCTACGATCCCCCACGAATTCAAAACGAGCAAAATGATCAAAAACAGGAACCCATCCCGATCGGAAAATCACCACTTGCCGACGATCCCAACCCCAAGAATCCCCGCCGACTTCACTAAAACTTCATCACGTCGCCACGCTTCTAACCCTCTCATGCGATCACCTCCGGTGATCGATTGACGTCGCACGAAGCTTGTAAAAACCTCGACGAAAACAAGCCTTTGAACCCTAGTTCGTCGTTGGCCGGCCACAACGGCTATTGATAAAATCTACTACCATTTTCGCTTCGATCCACAACACTCCGACCACCTCCGTACCAAACCCTGACGAAAATCTCGTCGTCGTTCGTCAACAATCGACGAAATCCCCGAAATTGATCAATCCCATAATTCTCAACAAATACAATACTAAAAATCACGAAACCTATATCAAAATTCATGAATGTCTAATTCTAACCAGGTTCTAAAATCAAATTTTGAAATTATGATGATTGATTTTTAAGTTATATTTAGATCATCACTGTATTTTATATTTTGTAAAAATTACTAGATATAAAATCTTGAAGCCATTTTTAAAATTATTATTACATTGTAATAATCATCTTTCATTCAAAGATCAAAGTTTAAATCTGATCATATGAGGAGATATGAATTTTAAAGGGTTGTTCTTGAGTCTGAGATTCAACAGAGACTAGTATCTATATATTCACGGACATGCACATCCATATTCGCAGAGAAATTCAGTCATATTCCATAAAAAGAACATTCACGCAGACATAATTCAACATTTCCATATAGATTTATTCACAGGCATCAAGTAAAGTTTTTGATTAGAACTGCTTTTAAAAAAAGTTTACTCACTATTTATAAAGTAGAGAACAGTGTTTCTTGTTCCAGGAATTGATGTATTCGTATTTGCTTTTGATTTGAAGCTTGAAGTTGTTGTTTGATGTTGAGTTGTTTTGAAACTTTTACATTGCTTAACTTGATGTGCATTGTTAGCTTCCTCAGGTTGGAATATATTGGAAAAAAAATTGAAAACTGTTGTTATATATGGCTTTGAGTTTTGTTTGATTTTGGGTTTTCAGTTTTAGGAAGAAGAAAAGAAGGATGTTTGAACTGTAAATGAAAAAACCAGAATATTTCTCTAAAATACTTATATTATATAATTTATTTTAAAAGAAAATGTGTTGCCACTTGTTTTATTGCATGTCGCTAAATTTACGCTTGTATTTTGCATGAATACATTATTTTACATATGTAAAACAAGAATTTTATGTTTAAACCCATGCTTTAAAAATCTCTTATGCTTTTATATCTATGCAAATATGAATTTATGTATATATTTATTTATATATTACTTATGTTTTAAATAATTTAATGTATTATATGATTTATATGTTTATAGATTTTATTTTAAGCTTTTATGTATTTACAAACTATATTATCTCATGTTAAATTTTAAAAGAAAGAATATTTAAAATAAAAGAAATGAACTTTTAATTAAATCTTATTTTAAACTTAAGCTAAAATATAATTTTAAATAAATAAACATTTACCTTAAGTGTTTCGAAAATATATAATTAACTTTTAAATAGCTTTGAAAAGTATTGAATTGAATTTAATCATAACTTTCCAAATTACAAAATATGTATTGCAGTTTGAAAACATATCCTTTATTAAATTAAAACCAAAGACTTCCTATGTGCAATAAATATACCAATATATACATACAGAAAACAAATTTTATTAACTTTAAAGGATAAAATTTACTAATTAAATATTTATGAAAGAAGATTATTAAACCAATTTAAATACTTATTAATAAAGATTATCGAATTGTTATTGCCTAAAATTCCAGGTTATCACAAATATCATATATGCGTATAAATTAGGTAACAAATAGACTATCTGTTTGAACATTATAGTTATGTTTGGCTAACTACTAACCTTTGGCTGACTCGAGTCTACCAGACAAAATATAAAAAATAATCTAACTTCTATAGATACTCCTCTTCTAGATGGTTTGTCCCTAACTTAATTCTGCCAAGGTCAACCGATCTTAATGGTTTTTCTGGCTCACTGATAACATATATCTTCTCTATAGATTGCTTTTTGTGTGTAACATAATTTTAGTCTTACCTATGACAAAGCCCTACACATTGGAATTTTGGACCTATATTAGCTAGGGGCTGCTAGCTAAAGTATAGCGCGCGACCCCATACCAATTTCCATCGAGATTTTCTTTTCTAAAATTTCCATCGAGATTTCGGAAATAAACAATTTAAATCATTTACAAAACACTCCTTCTCTTTTTATAAATATATAAAAAAATTAAGTTCCATACCTTAAATAATTTTATATATTCATTAAAACATTTAGGAAAATTCTACAAAAATTCCTATAAATCATTTTTAACATGTTTTCTAACATATATAAATTTCAGACCCAACACATATATAATTTAGCCGTAAATTATTTTAAACCCAATCCTCACTGGAAAATTGATATAAAATCCACATTAACTCAGAAAATTATGAAGAGTGAAACCCACCTCTAAAATATCATTTTTAATCTAAATCTAAAATAGCAAGGCATTTGGATGTCATTTAATAGGGTTTTCACATTAAAACATATCATAAAATCCATATGAAATATCATAAATCATTAACAAGCATATATATTTGTTGAATATGAAAATATATGATTTTTGTTTGATGATAATAAACAAATATATATTCCTTTAAATGTATTTGTTAATGTACTATTTTATTTTTCAAATAATTAAATAAATATTTGCTAAATAAAGTAAATAACATAGAATTTAAATTCAAATGGATATTTTATTCAAAAAAATATTTATTGCGATTTTGAATAATACAAATTTGAGCTCTCGCTATATATACACAATCTTTGATTACAATACAATTTTGATTACATCACAATTCATCACAATACATTTGCACCTCACTTCATAGCACTCATTAACTCATAATTGTTCTTCAACACCATTCCAGTTTGAATCCAGCATCTGAGCAATCTTCAAAAATATACATTGACATAGTAAAATTGAAAATAAAATATTTTTGCAGTGTAAAATAAACTGAAAATTTGAAAATATTATTTGCCTCGGTTATTTTGGTTGTTCATCATCATTTAATTTTAAATTCATCATACAAGAACAGCTTGTGACTTACACAGTGTATCACATTACACGCCACAAGGTCGTGCACACCGATATATACGCTTGATAAAATTATAGGGACAGGTGAGCACATGTCAAACCCAAATGAAATGTCGGGTTCAACTCAAGTGCAATACAAATAAAGTCACGACATAAGCACAAGATCAAACCCGAGCTATAAGCTGGATTCAACACTGGTCAAATTCAATTGAAATGGTCAAGACACAAAAATCAAGCCTCGACCAAAGTTCAAGTCGTACACATGAAAACAGTGGCTAGACAGTCCAACTCGACCAAGACCAGACTGCAATATCAAAGTAAAGAAGCAACTCATCATATTTCAAACCGCAACAGACTTCAATATGCAAATATCAGACTACATGAAGTCCAAACAAGAATCAGTGAATATGCTACAGACATGAACCTGATATGCAAGGCACATATGCACTGACAACAAACCATCTCAATGAATTAACTACACAAACAGTGGAAACGAACATCAAAATATATATACAATCAGGTCTCAACAACACAGACTCTAAGGAAAGAAACTCAAAATGAATGCATATACATCAATGTGTAGAGCATCTATCCAGTGCAAGATCAGATGAGCAAGTGCACCAGAGACAACAGTAAATAAAAGAAACAGTCAATGATTCAACGCAGGAGCAAAGCATGTAAAGGCACCAGAGAGCATGCACAAGTGAGTCGAAGCAATGAATCAAGTACAAGTCAAGATAGAGGATTCATAAAGCAACGTACCAGACAAAATTAAAGCAAATACAAAGTCAATACAACAGTGATGAACCATTGACTCTAGTGACTAGACAAGTACACAAGTCCTATACGTGATCAAGAGACATATGTATATATAACTATATGATCACCAGACCAGACTACATGAATAAGTGGAGTTGAAACAACATCAACACAGAAACAAGACTCGAATGAACAGTGCAGACACAAATTGAAGTATCATATACAAACAAGAAGTTCACATGACTCAAAGCAATAACAATAATGAACCAACATACTATGCAACATAAATAGTGATTTACAAAATCAAGACTGTGCCAAAATCAAAATAGTTCAGGTGGCCGAAGTCATGGAATGGCAAGTAAAATCGAACAAGTCAAGTATGCTATAGGGATGAATTTATCAAAATTGAAGTTGACGTCGTGAGCAATTGAACAGAGTCAATGTCAAGTTGTGGTTTTCAAAGAATTTTAACAAGTTAAAAACAATGGGACAGGAAGGATATGAATGCAAGCAGCATCACTGCAACCTGAACCTGACTCGAGCAAGTCACACCTAACATGTCACAAATACTACAACACAATACAACATGGCAGTATGGCAGTAGACAGTGCAAAGTGGTGCACATGTAACCAGAGCAAAGGCAGGAAAACCAGATTCAAGTTCAAGCAAAATAGAAGCAATACTAAAGTGCTACCACAAATCGATGCAACCAGACAATATGAAAATAATATATGTAGTGCACAGTGCAGACGCCCGAATTCAACAAGAACATAATCGAACAGTTCAAAGTCAGAGCTGTGGTGGCCAAGGAGACGAGCAGATTCAAAGCCGTGAGTATCAAGTAAACAAGCAAAAAAAAAATGAATTGAAGAGGTTATAAATCATCTCAAGAATTCAATCATAATCAACTGGCTGAGATAAATTGAATGATAAATTCAAATGAACGAGAAAATAGGAATTCGAATCCTATATAAACCCATTTATCATCAGCCGTGAAAAGCATTCGAGTCCAAGCAACAAAGAACAATCTTTCAACTCGAATCAAGATCGAGTTCAAGCAAAAGTAACAAACAAAGCAAAAGGATAAATTACATACCGAAGTCAAAGTCAAACTCGATCAAATCAAAGGAGCCAAGTTCGAATTGAATAAGTAGTCGATTACCGAAGCAAGTCAGAGAAACAGCAATTGTAGTGGACTTACAATCAGAGGGAAACTTCGATTATCACAAAAACCCTAACTTTCAAGCATAGGAAAAAGGAACGAACGAAGAGAAACGAACCAGAAGACAGGTCGATAATAAAAAGGAAATTGGGAAATATATTTAATGTATTGGGCCTGCCTTTCTATTAGCTTTCGTTTATAATTTATGATTATAGGGCCATTAGTTTAAAATTAAGGTTTTGATTTTAATTTGTTTTTAAATTTGTATTTTTCCTTTTAAACGATTGTATTTTCTTATCGTGCGACTAAGGTACGAACTACGGTGGTGTAGTTTGAGAATTCGCAACTTAGTGGCTGAGTTGCGGTAAGGTTTTGGACGTAGAGTTAAGGCTAGTCGATAGCGAGTGTCACGAGTTTACGTGTGTAAGTGTCTGACTGCTTAATTTCTTGTAGAAACCTTGGAGGCAGCACATAGGCAGGGTTTTTCCAAAGCTGGGTAAATTCTGTGTTGTTCTATTTCCGCATTTATTATTTTACTATTATCTGTGCTACTATAATTCTGATATATCTATGTTGAGATTATTATATATAAACTTCCGCGATAAGTTTTATAATTAATTGTATCGCCTTATTTACCCCCCTCTAGGGTGAAATTGATCCTAAAAGTGGTAACGGAGCTGGGAACAAAAGCCATTTTTGTTTTAAAAAGTTCAATTTTTCAAGGACTATTTTTTTTCAAATTTGGATTTTTAAATGGCTACTTTTACTGAGGGTTGGTCCAATATTATCCCTCCGATTTTTGATGGAATGGATTTTTTGACTTGAAAATTAAAAATGGAATTTTATTTAAAATTTGTTAATGTTAAATGTTGGGATATTATTGAAAATGGGTGTGATATAAAAGATGAGAAAATTATTTAGATTAATGTTCTCGCTATGCATATATTATATTCTCATATTAATCAAGATAATTTTAACTTTATCTCTCACTATGAAAATGCATAGCAAATTCAGAAAACTTTTGGTGCAATATATGGTGTAAAAGTCAACAGCAATGAGAAATCCTCATCAATCAACTCAGTTAAAGAAATGAGCTTAATAGGATCGGCAAAAAGCAGTAGTGATGAGGATGATGATGATAGAGCAGCTGAGCTGGTGCTACTAATAAAGAGATTCAAAAAGTGGAACCGCAAATATAGAAATCCAGCTCTACATCAAAAATTGATAAGCAGAATAGCCAAAGCACTAGACAACCCAGAAGAATGGGAGATCATCTGTCACAAGTGCAAAACACCCAAACACATCAATCCCAATTGTCCTAGACTTCAACACGGCCAAGAAAAGAAATCAAAACGGAGAAGTTTTGCAGCCACGTGGAATAAAAGCGATGATGATAATAAAAGCACTAGCAGTAAGAGTGAGAAAGCAGATCTGTGCCTACAAGGTGATATAATGGATAGCGATGATGACAAGCCAAGCGAGGTATCAAAAGTTACTCACTTAGAATTAATTATATATTTCCACGAAGTAAATGGCTGTTTTGAATGACTTAGGGAAAAGTACGCTAAACTTGAATCACAAAGAGATACTTTGATAGATTTAAATAAACAGCTTGATCATTTGGTTAAAAACTATCAAAGTAAGATCCCTAAGTGTGATAAGTGTCCCTTATTTGAAGAAGAGATTAAAAAATCAGAAATTAAAATAAAATCACTTGAAAATGAAATTATGATTATGAAAGAAAGCGAAAATACTAGGAGAGAGAACTTTATTAAAAAGTGCACACAATTATTAAACGAAAATGAATCACTAAAAACACAAGTCTAACAACTATCAACGACTTCAAGAAAATTTTCCAAAAGTGAAAGATCGTCGAATATGCTATTAGGGAAACAAACTATTAATACAGTTAGACAAGGACTTGGATATAATCAATCTAAAAATGTTAGAAATGAAATTAATCAAGTGAATTCCATGTGCACAATTTGTAGAAAATATGGACACAATCAAAATAATTGTTGGTATAGACCCAAACACATGAAAACTATATCAATTTGGGTTTCAAAAGGCGCGAATATAAAATATCTCAAAATTAAACAAATCTAGGTGCCGAGAGGAATATCTATAAATAGTTTTGGGTCTCCACAAAATTTATTTCAAAATCTGTTGCCACTAACAACCATAGACCTATAAAAACAAATAGGTCACAAAAATCTTTTATCATGTAGGTGTGGTGGCAGGCTAAGGAACAAAAATAGTGCTATCTGGATTCTAGCTGTTCCCAACACACAACGGGCGAAAAATCAAAGTTCCTTAGCCTAGTACAAAGGTGGCAGAATCACAATGGGAAACGACGAAATATTATCGGCAAAGGTAAAATAGGTAATGGTATATTGGACGATTTACTAGATATGATAATCTGCACTTTAATTCAGCCAGTAATGTGATAATGAAATAAAAGTTGATTTTGATTTCAAAAAATGTTGATTATGATTTTGACTTTTTCAAAATTGTTGGCCAAATTATTCTTTTATGCCGAGAACACTTTAAAAATCTCTAGAGTCTTTGAATTACTTCATATAGATTTAATTCATGATAATACATTTGGCTGACTCTATATTCATGGTTTTGTTTACATGGTTTCAATTCAAATTTAAAAGATGTAAAAATGATTTCCAAGTATTTGATGCAACATCACGGCTTGGTCCATGACATCAAACTAATGATAATTTCGAGTGAAAGGAAAATTCAGATGTTGATTACACTGGTAATCTAGTTGGTAGAAAAATTACTGGTGAAACGTGATATATGTTGAGACATTTCAGTAGCTGCATCGTTTTTTCAAAGAAAATATCTGCATATTTTTCATTTCAAATATTTTCAAATAGCAGAAATTTTCTTATAAAACCCCTTCTAGAAAATCATTTTTGACCTTGTTTCAGATTAGTCATTTTTAGAAAATTTGATAATTATTTTTGAATATGATTCTAAATGACTATAACTCCCTACTGATTATCGAAAAGATAAATAGTGATTGAAAAAATGATGAGTGTTGATATTGATCATATATTATAACTTGAGACGGTATATTTAGTATATTTCTTTAGAAATTTGAACAAGAGTTATAAAAACTTTTTGTGGTAAAAATTTCATGATCATTTCTATTTCTATCATATTTCTATCAACCATCACTCATCAAAATCCAATATAGTATGTCAATATGTGGTGCTTTAAACAGGAATTGTTGGTTTTTCATTTTATTATTTTTTCAATAAAAATATCCAAAGTATTAACTCTCATTTAAAAGTCCTCACGATTATGCATGGGTGAATTACTTGGAATTTTTGGTTATGTGCTTCCATGCTCATTTAAAAGTCCTCATGGTTATGTATGCATGGAACGCGTATCAAAATTGATTAATTAAATAGACAAGTTGATTCTAATGCCATTTAAAAGTCCTCACGGTTACGCGTGGTTAGAGGATACTTGATTTTTTTAAAAAAAATTGCAATACTACTAATCTCATTTAAAAGTCCTAATGGTTATGCATGGTTAGTTGATATGAAATAAATATACCACAAATAGACAGAACTATATGGTTTTATATGACGACTTCGTTTCTATCATTCTAATGTGGAATATGCACCAAATAGAGTATTTATGATTTTTGTTTGATTTTTTATTAAAATTTAACATTTATACTCGATTGGGAATTAATGTTGTATTAATGTATATCACTTTATCTCTATTTTTCTAATACTATTACTCTTTTGCTGATAACAAAAGGGGGAGAGAAAAGTTAAGATTTTGGCAAGTAAATGTCCAATATTTTCTATTTGCATCTAGGCTCATTTGAATATTGATTTTCATGCATATATGAAGGGGGAGCTTTGTGTAGAGAGTGCATTCAAATAGTGAAAGCAAATAGAATGATCAAATACATTTAATAAATTCAATATCTTAAATATATGTTTTGTTATCATCAAAAGGGGGAGATTGTTGAATATGCGAATATTTGATTTTTGTTCGATGATAATAAACATATATATATTCATTTAAATGTATTTGTTAATGTACTATTTTATTTTTCAAATAATTAAAAAATATTTGCTGAATAAAGTAAATAAAACAGAATTTAAATTCAAACGGATATTTTATTCAAACAAATATTTATTACAATTTTGAATAGTACAAATTTGAGCTCTCGTTATATATACACAGTCTTTGATTACATCACAATTCATCACTATACATTGCACCTCACTACATAGCACTCTTTCACTCATAATTGTTCTTCAACACCATTCCTGTTTAAATCCAGCATCTGAGCAATCTGCAAAAATATAAACTAACGCAGTAAGATTGAAAATAAAATATTTTTGCAGTGTAAAATAAAATGTAATTTTGAAAATATTATTTGCCTCAGTTATTTGGGTTATTCGTCATCATATAATTTTGAATTCAATATACACGAACAGCTTGTGACATGCACAGTGTATCACTGTACATGCTACAAGGCCATGCACACATACACTTGATAAAATTACGGGGATAGGTGAGCATAGGTCAAACCCAAATGAAACGTCGGGTTCATCTCAAGTATAATACAAATAAAGTCACGACACGAGCACAAGGTCAAACCCGAGCTATAAGCTGGATTCAACATAGGTGCAAAATCAAATGAAATGGCCAAGACACAAAAATAAAGCCTGGACCAAAGTTCAAGTCGTACACATGAAAATAGAGGCTAGACAGTCCAATTCGACCAAGGCCAGACTGCAATATCAAAGTAAAGAAACAACTCATCATAATTCAAACTACACCAAACTTCAATATGCACATATCAGACTACATGAAGTCCAAACATGAATCAGTGAATATGCTATAGACATGAACCTGATATGCAAGGCACATATGCACTGACAACAAACCACCTCAATGAACTAATTACACAAACAGTGGCAACAAACATCAAAATTCATACGCAATCAGGGCTCAATAGCACTGACTCGAAGAAAATGAACTCAAGATGAATGCATATACATCAATGTGTAGAGCATCTATCCAGTGCAATCTCGGATGAGCAAGTGCACCAGAGACAACAGCAAATAAAAGAAACAGTCAATGATTCAACGCAGGAGCAAAGCACATAAAGGCACCAGCGAGCATGCACAAGTGGCTCGAAGCAGCGAGTCAAGTACAAGTCAAGACAGTGGATTCATAAAGCAACAGACCAGACAAATTTGAAGCAAATACAAAGTCAATACAACAGTGATAAATCACCGACTCTAGTGAACAGACAAGTATGTAAGTCATGTACGTGATCAAGAGACATATGTATATACAACTACATGATCACCAGACCAGAGTACATGAATAAGTGGAGCTGAAACAACATCAACACAGAAACCAGACTCAAATGAATAGTGCAGACACAAATTGAAGTGTCATATATAAACCAGAAGTTTACATGACTTAAAGAAATAACAATAATGAACCAACATATTATGCAACATAAACAGTGAATTACAAAATCAAGACGGTGCCAAAATCAAAATAGTTTAAGTGGCCGAAGTCATGGAATGGCAAGTAAAATCGAACAAGTCAAGTATGCTACAGGGATGAACAATTTTTATCAAAATTGAAGTTGAAGCCGTGAGCAATTGAACAAAGTCAATGTTAAGCAGTGGTTGTCAAAGAATTTTAACAAGTTTGAAACAATGGGACAGCAAGGACAGAATGCAAGCAGTATCACTACAACCTGAAGCAGACTCGAGCAAGTCAACACCCAACATGTCCCAAATACTACAACACAATACAACATGGCAGTATGGTAGTAGACGGTGCAAAGTGGTGCACATGTAACCAAAGCTAAGGCAGGAAAACCAGATTCAAGTTCAAGCAAAACAGAGGCAATACTACAGTGCTACCATAAATCGACGCAACCAGACAATATGAAAATAATATATGCAGTGCACAGTGCAAACGCCCGTAGTCCACAAGAACGTAATCGAACAGTTCAAAGTCAGAGCCATGGTGACCAAGTAGATCAACAGATTCAAAGTCGTGAGTATCAAGTAAGCAAGCAAAAAAATACAAATTGAAGAAGTCAGAAATCATCTCAAGCATTCAATCTTAATCAAGTGGCCGAGATAAATTAAATGACAAATTCAAATGAATGAGAAAATAGGAATTCGAATCCTATATAAACCCATTCATCATCGGTTGTAACGACCCAGGATTTTAAGTAATTAAAATTTGAATATTTAATTAATTTTAAATATTAATAAGTGAATTTATAAGTCGAATAAATTTTATTTCGAATAATTGGATTTAATTAAATAATTAAATCGATAATTTAATATGTGAAATTATGGAAATAATTGAAAATTGAGATAAATATGATTGAAAATGATTTGTAAAATTTTATTTTATTATATTGAAGTTAGAACGATATTTTAGAACTTTTAAATCGAATTAAAAGTTTATTTGTGAAAATTGAATATTTTAATATTTAAATCGACTAGTGAAATAGTCAATTTTTGAACAGTCTCAGAATTGGACGAAACCAGTTCCATTGGATCCGTAATAGTTAGTTATTATCGTATTTCAATTTTCGTGTCAATCGGAGCTATCGTTTGATCGTGGCAGCTCGAAACACATCGAATTATTTTTAATATTAATTTGGCGAGTTAAAATAGCCATTTTTCAAAAAGTCTCGGATTTCGACGAAACCAGTTTCATCGAATCCGTAATGTGATATTATTGTAAGGTTTCAAATTTCGTGTCAATTGGATTTACCGTTTGTCCGGTACAAATTAAAACGCCTAGAAAATCGTTTAAATCGGTTTAATTTAAATTGAACGTTTATAGCCATAACTCGCACAGATGTCCGAATTAGCTTCCGAAACCGGTTCCATTGTGTCCGGAACGCGGGGTAAACCCTAGAAACGTTGGTTACGGCGCGTAAATCGGAGTTCGGAAAATCGAAATGAATAGTGTTCGTTTTTTCTCTATAAATAGACCATAAGCCATCACAAAAAAAAAATGAAACCCTAAACCTAGCCGCCGCCTCCACCTAAATACACGGCCAGTAAACAACCTCCTTCCTCCTCCTTTTTCTCCCAATCCTTTCACTTTTAACAAAGGTCATCAACTACAAAAACGTCGAGCACTCCGAGTACTCCACATCCAACGGTGGTGATCTGAATTGGAGCAGTGGAGTGGTTGCTAGAGAGCCGCGTTCGTGCTCGCTTCTTGCACGGAGTTCGAGCAAATAGCTCGACCGAGCTTCGTGAGGAGGCAGCCGAGCATAGAGGGGGTGAAGAGCATTCGCGTGGAGGTCTTGGATCGAGGTGGAAGCAAGCAGGGTGATCGAATTAATTAACCCTAATTCGATCAAGTGGGTTCGACTATGTCTGTAGGGTGAACGCGTGAAGAAGGAGAAAGGGCGCACGGCTATGATGCAGGGAGCATGGAATCCAACGGCCAGTAAAAGTTTAGGGTTTAAAATTTTAAATAATGTTGTAATTATTATATAAAAATCGTGTAAAACTTCATATTATCATAACTTTTTCATACGAGGTCGAAAACGCGCGAAACCAGTTGCGTTGGAATCGTATGGACGAGCACTACGCGATGAAATTGGATTGGAGTCGTTTGGAGTTAGTGAGAATTTCGGGTAAAATTAAACGTCCGTTTAATTTTATTCGAAATAAATCGCTAAAACGAAATTGAAATCAAGGTGAGAACTTCTCACTCAATCGAATCAGTTTTGATTTTATTTTAAATAGTTAGATTTAAAATATTTGAATGCATGTTTGAATGATGATTGTTATCTATTGATTGTTAAAATAGACATTATGCGCCGTTAGTAAGCGGATGTTATTTATTAAAAACATATACCGCGAATATTTCATAAACAGTGAAATTGGTATTATATATAATAGCAATATATATATATTGGCATATGTATATATTGGAGTTATTGATTTCCCGCATTTGTATAGCGGATGAGACCCTATTGCGCCGTCTATTAAGCGGATAATATTTAAATCCCATATACCGCGATAATTCCGTACTGGAGCGGAATTGGTATTGTGCTAATGTTTGTGGATGCAGGAAAACAGGTTGGAGGGATCCAACTAGATTCCTCAACAGTTTTTATTTGATTTCAGATATTTTGATATTTGATGGATTATCATATCGATATATGATATCGTTGTTGTCGTGATTGACTATTTGGTATGTAGCATCATTGGACCAAATTTTGGAATTTTAAAAAGGGTTTTTTTAAAGTGATTTTTGAAAGAAAACGTTTATAAAATATTTTTGGAATTGATCCATTATAGATAAATAAACGTTATAATTTTAATGTTATAAAATTATGATTTTTAAGAAATACAGTTAAAAACTGATTTTTGAGAATATGATGCTAATGATTTTATAAAATAGTTAATCGGGATTTTTGAATTTATTATAAAAAGTTTAAATATAAGATTTATAAAATTTGATTATTTTATAAATCAAAATGAGGAAATTATAAAGGAGTTTAAAGGCATTTTTAAAATAGTAATATAAATTGATTTATATTAAAAGATTTATAAATTGATAATTATAAATTAAAATGTTGGAATTATAAAACGAGTTTTTATAAGTGTTAGAATGGATTGTGAATGAATTTCATAAATGAATGAAATTCATAGAATTATAAACGGTGAAGTTATAAATGGAATTTTATAAGCAGTAGGTTTATAAAATTTGAAAAGTTAATTGAAGAATGGATTTTTGATTAAATGAATCTTATAAGTTATAAGATTTATGAATTGGGATGTTTAAAAGAACGATTCTTGTAAACAAATAAATTATGAGTATTTAACTTATAATATGGACTTTTGGTTCATAATTGAGATATAAAGTGAATAGGTTAATAAAGAAAATTTATAAAGGAAGTAGTTATAAAATAAATAGAAATGGAATTTATAAACGTTGTTTTATAAATTCGCAAACGACTTATTTTGATAAGTAAATTGTTGAAACTTATTAATGGAGTTATATTCACGTTTTTGACTGTGAATAATCCTTTGAAATAAAATGTATAGAAATGATGAAATTCGTTAACATAGTATATTCACGTTTTTGAATAGCGAATAATATGTTAAAGAAATTGTTTTGAATGTGATGTTTTAAATAGAATTAAAACGATCTAATGATGTTTTTAAATGTGTTGAGATTCGAAACCATAGATTTCAACATTCATTGTTGAAATAGACGTTTTCGAAAAATAAAAGGAAATGGTGGACTATAACACTTGTTATAGTAAATGATTTCCGAAAGGAAATGTTTTGTATAGTATTGGGATTTATATATCTATTTTAATTTCGAATCCCTATACTAGTGATTTTGGGTTGTCGTAACGATGTTTTACGCAACATTCGTTTTGGCCCAAATAAATATGTTTAAGAGAATGATTTCCTTAAAGAATGAAATATATACTTAATTTCGATTTAAGTATATTGAATATTTTCCAAAGGTTGAAAATAAATAAAATTTGTGAATTACTTATGAATAAATAAGTATGGAAATGTCTTCCAATATAAAGGGAATATTTTGAGAATTTATCTTTTTGAAGATAAATTGAAATGAATAATTGAAATCGTATATGCATGGATATTTTGGAATGAAAATTCACTATGGAATTTATGAATAAAAAGGGAAGTTGTTTAAGAATAAATATTGATTTATTTTTGAAGTGTGAAATTATATATCTTGTAAAGATATTTTTGGAAAATAAATTATTTGGAAAATTATTTGGAAACTGGTGATGTGTGCATATCCATTGATAGTTCAATAATCGACTATCAATATTTCCCTTTGAATGGGTAATTGATGTGATTTGTTTGAATTTGAATGCCACACTTATTTTTGAATAAGCGCTCACTATTCGGGTTAACCGGGAAAGGACCATGGGGTCGTATAACCCATTCCGAATATGTGATACGTCGTTGTGAATAGCATTGAAGATCGGTGTTGAAGACCCGGTATTTGCGAGAGCGATAGGATGACATGTCGATTGACTCTGCATCGAGTTGCTCCGGTATAGAGTTCTCCATATGTGATGGTGAATCCGATTAGGATTGTGAATATCCGGATTGCAAGGACTTCTTTGTAAGTGCCTTCGGTTTTGTTCGAGCCCGGAACAGACTTGTATGGATTGTATGTCTGACATTACAAAGTGAGATATAAAGCCGATTTCTTTCAAATATATTTCTGTTGGTGGCGGAGAATTTATTCTTTTAGCTTAACACCCTTCTCTGAGACGTACGAGCTCAGAGGTTATGTAGTTGAAGGTTTTTAGCAATATATTCCCAATTTGGTAATATGACATGCTGAGTGTTGCTGTGAAATGATCATTGTGTTGATTATTTGTGATAGGATCGTTTATTTGATCGTCTATCCTGGTGATCATTTCTATGATCATTTGTTGACCCAAAGCATGGCTTTTGTATAAAGTATGTTTTTGTGGACGTGACTTCGTCGAGCCTCACACCCCGGAATGGTCAAAACAGGAAAGATGCAGCAAGGTTATGAGGGATAGCGCCCTTTAGGATGTGTGCATTTCCTTCTGGAAAAGGGTGGTATCATGGTATGGAGCCCAGAAACTTACTCATGTTGAAAACACTTTATGATTGTGTGAATTGATTGCGAGCGCTCGGTGAAAGGTCCCAAAGGACCGGGGGATGGCATATTCGGTCAGTTGTTACTCAGTTAGGGGTAAACCGGCCTTGTGTTGGTAGAGATCCGGTTTGGTTCTCGGGGATGTCCATGCAGAGGCATTCTCATGTGGCAATGGGAAGTTCCTTGGCCTGATCATTCGTTGGAAATCCAAAGAAACAATACGATCTTGTACGGTATTAGTTGTAGAACCTATCATTCATTTATGGTGGCGCCCCACTGTTTGGATGGTAGCTATAGTAGGCATACGATAATGGTCGTATGTTGGCTAAGATTTATATTCTACTTTCGAAATGAATTTTTCCTACACTATGCACTAGTAATAATATCAAATGTTCTTTTTAAATGCGTATCAGGCATCTTTGACTATCATAAGGAGAAATCTCCTCCGATTCTGCGTTTGCATTGTGTGTGTGTGCGGGAGGCCTTATGGTAGTCTCATTTTAAAAGCATTGCGAATTGACTTTAAAAATATTCCTCTATTTTGATTTTTATGATAAATAAACTGTTTTGAGTTCTCACACCAGTCACATGACTGACTCGAAGTTTATTGTTTTCCTTCCTAAACTCTGGGTGCCCACCAATTTCTACACGGACAGTCAAGAGTTAGGTTTATCAGGATATTCTGGATATTCTGGAATTGCTGGAGGCAAGCTGGATGGCATGGCGTATTACTAGTTATATAGTATTTCTTTTTCCGCTGTTTGTTGTTGTATGTTGTTATACACTCTGATGATATGATGTAATGAAATGTAATGTATAAAATGTAATAACTGATATAGTTCTTTGTTTAAAGATTATTCATTTATTTATTATATGTTGTTCCGCTGCGAATTGTGAGATTCTGATGTTGTTCTGTTATTTCTTTCAGTTCCGTTCTATTTTCTATTTTCTCTCCTCCCTATTTTCTATCTTCTACCTCTCTTCTTCTCTATCTTTTCTTTTCTTAAACCATAACATTTCGGGTTTCCGGCCTTCGATTTCTCGGCAGTCGATAAAGTGAGTATCGATGTTGAATTTTCGAAAGACGAAAATTTTCCGGGACGTTACATTTGGTATCGGAGCATTTGGTTAAGCGACAACCATGGTTCTGTTGGGTATTACTCATTAGAGATAGAGTCAGTAGTACTCTAGAATGATTTTGAGTGTAATAATAGCTATGAGAGCGTATTTGTTAGTGAATATAAAATTGTTTTATATTGTGATGATTGGTTTGTTGAGTGGCATATGAACCTTCGTCAGCGTGGTCTCGACAACTATGCCGAAGGGGTTTCTAAACATTTGAATAGAACAATTCGACACAGTATTGTTTTAAAATTGGGTAAATGAAATAATTTTACCTTGATTATATTTTATATATGAAGGAATAATTTTTTAGAATTATTAAAGTATATAAGTTGATAGTTTAAGATGTTTGAATAATCTAAATAAAAGAATAATCGTATAAGCAAATGAATTATAAGAATTGAATTATAATTAAAGTGATTTACAATTGTGAAATAAACTTATATATATGAGAAGTGAAACTATATGGATATATTTGTGAATATGAGTTGTAAATAAAAATGAATTTAAAGTTAAATGAAAATTTACTTTAGAATTGGAATCTGAATTTATTTATAAGTAGGAATTTAAGTTATGTAAAACCAAGTGATGTTTATTAAAATGAAGTATAACTTAAGAGTTGTTGAATTAAGTTGATATTGGTATCAAGGTAAATTAATAAAGTTAAGTGATAGATATGAACTTGAGTTATATAAATGAAATTCAACTTTAGCAATTGAATTGAATTAATGAATTGAATGTTAATCCATTGAATGTGAATAATTGATATGAAATAATGAATATAGGTGTTAATTCATTAAAATCTAATGTTATTGGAAGTTGAATAATTGAATGCAAATCAATTTAATTAAACCAAATTGAATGAATATAAGCAAAGGAATTTGGTTGTAATTAATATACTTTGGTTATTATATGGTTGTTAGTTGATTGTATATAATTCATTAAGTATTAATGAAATTGAAAGTTAAAGTAATTGAAATTCAATTGGAAGTTAAATGAATCTTAAATAAAATTGAATTTGATTGGAAGTGAACCAACTTGAATATGAATTAGTGAATATAAACTAATTGAAAATGAATGTTAGTAAGAACATCCACTGTTAATGAATCGAATGTGATTAAATTGAAAATCATTTCATTGAATATTAATGAGAATATGAATGAATATTAATTGGTTATGGATGATAGTTGGTTGATGGTTGAATATATTTCTTTTATTGCAATTGCTATGTTGACATATATAGTTATTATGTTGCTATATGTTGTATATTGATACTATTGTCTATATACATGATTCTCATGTTGTTTGTTGAGTGTTTAGTAGGTGCGGATCGCGTTTGCTTCGCATTTGGAGCTCGCTTTCGCGCTATATTAGCCGTATATGCTCGCTAATAATATAATAAGGTACATATCTCAGATTACATACCGTACTTTTATACTTTTTTCCCTTCGGGATGCCCCATTACTTGATGAGATGTATATTTGTGATATATATACTGTCATTTTTTTTCGGATCGAGCTGCGCAAAGGAGACTATGGCGAATTTTTTCGGAAATTTAAGGCGTTAGAAAAAATTTGAGAAAATTGGAAAATTTTGAAAACTATAACTTTGATTTAGAAGTTGAAAGTTAAACAATAGTAGTTGTTTCTGAAAAGATAACTAAGTATAATTTGAAAACTTAGTAAAGTATTGTAAGAAATTTAACTATAGATTTTGGAAAGTTAATAAATTTTATAACTTTTCTTACTTGATAATTTCGAGGACGAAATTCTTTTAAGGGGGGAAGATTGTACCGACCCACGATTTTAAGTAATTAAAATTTGAATATTTAATTAATTTTAAATATTAATAAGTGAATTTATAAGTCAAATAAATTTTATTTCGAATAATTGGATTTAATTAAATAATTAAATCGATAATTTAATATGTGAAATTATGGAAATAATTGAAAATTGAGTTAAATATGATTGAAAATGATTTGTAAAATTTTATTTTATCATATTGAAGTTAGAACGATATTTTAGAACTTTTAAAATCGAATTAAAAGTTTATTTGTGAAAATTGAATATTTTAATATTTAAATCGACTAGTGAAAATAGCCAATTTTTGAACAGTCTCAGAATCGGACGAAACCAGTTCCATTGGATTCGTAATAGTTAGTTATTACCGGATTTCAATTTTCGTGTCAATCGGAGCTATCGTTTGATCCTGGCAGCTCGAAACGCATCGAATTATTTTTAATATTAATTTGGCGAGTTAAAATAGCAATTTTTCAAAAAGTCTCGGATTTCGATGAAACCAGTTTCATCCGTAATGTGATATTATTGTAAGGTTCCAAATTTCGTGTCAATTGGATTTACCGTTTGTCCGGTACAAATTAAAACGCCTAGAAAATCGTTTAAATCGGTTTAATTTAAATTGAACGTTTATAGACATAACTCGCACAGATGTCCGAATTAGCTTCCGAAACCGGTTCCATTGTGTCCGGAATGCGGGGTAAACCCTAGAAACGCTGGTTACGGTGCGTAAATCGGAGTTCGGAAAATCGAAATGAATAGTGTTCGTTTTTTCTCTATAAATAGACCATAAGCCATCACAAAAAAAAAATGAAACCCTAAACCTAGCCGCCGCCTCCACCTAAATACACGGCCAGTAAACAACCTCCTTCCTCCTCCTTTTTCTCCCAATCCTTTCACTTTTAACAAAGGTCATCAACTACAAAAACGTCGAGCACTCCGAGTACTCCACATCCAACGGTGGTGATCTGAATTGGAGCAGTGGAGTGGTTGCTAGAGAGCCGCGTTCGTGCTCGCTTCTTGCACGGAGTTCGAGCAAATAGCTCGACCGAGCTTCGTGAGGAGGCAGCCGAGCATAGAGGGGGTGAAGAGCATTCGCGTGGAGGTCTTGGATCGAGGTGGAAGCAAGCAGGGTGATCGAATTAATTAACCCTAATTCGATCAAGTGGGTTCGGCTATGTCTGTAGGGTGAACGCATGAAGAAGGAGAAAGGGCGCACGGCTATGATGCAGGGAGCATGGAATCCAACAGCCAGTAAACGTTTAGGGTTTAAAATTTTAATTAATGTTGTAATTATTATATAAAAATCGTGTAAAACTTCATATTATCATAACTTTTTCATAAGAGGTCGAAAACGCGCAAAACCAGTTGCGTTGGAATCGTATGGACGAGCACTACGCGATGAAATTGGATTGGAGTCGTTTGGAGTTAGTGAGAATTTCGGGTAAAATTAAACGTCCGTTTAATTTTATTCGAAATAAATCGCTAAAACGAAATTGAAATCAAGGTGAGAACTTCTCACTCAATCGAATCAGTTTCGATTTTATTTTAAATAGTTAGATTTAAAATATTTGAATGCATGTTTGAATGATGATTGTTATCTATTGATTGTTAAAATAGACATTATGCGCCGTTAGTAAGCGGATGTTATTTATTAAAAACATATACCGCGAATATTTCATAAACAGTGAAATTGGTATTATATATAATAGCATTATATATATATTGGCATATGTATATATTGGAGTTATTGATTTCCCGCATTTGTATAGCGGATGAGACCCTATTGCGCCGTCTATTAAGCGGATAATATTTAAATCCCATATACCGCGATAATTCCGTACTGGAGCGGAATTGGTATTGTGCTAATGTTTGTGGATGTAGGAAAACGGGTTGGAGGGATCCAACTGGATTCCTCAACAGTTTTTATTTGATTTCAGATATTTTGATATTTGATGGATTATCATATCGATATATGATATCGTTGTTGTCGTGATTGACTATTTGGTATGTAGCATCATTGGACCAAATTTTGGAATTTTAAAAAGGGTTTTTTTTAAAGTGATTTTTGAAAGAAAACGTTTATAAAATATTTTTGGAATTGATCCATTATAGATAAATAAACGTTATAATTTTAATGTTATAAAATTATGATTTTTAAGAAATACAGTTAAAAACTGATTTTTGAGAATATGATGCTAATGATTTTATAAAATAGTTAATCGGGATTTTTGAATTTATTATAAAAAGTTTAAATATAAGATTTATAAAATTTGATTATTTTATAAATCAAAATGAGGAAATTATAAAGGAGTTTAAAGGCATTTTTAAAATAGTAATATAAATTGATTTATATTAAAAGATTTATAAATTGATAATTATAAATTAAAATGTTGGAATTATAAAACGAGTTTTTATAAGTGTTAGAATGGATTGTGAATGAATTTCATAAATGAATGAAATTCATAGAATTATAAACGGTGAAGTTATAAATGGAATTTTATAAGCAGTAGGTTTATAAAATTTGAAAAGTTAATTGAAGAATGGATTTTTGATTAAATGAATCTTATAAGTTATAAGATTTATGAATTGGGATGTTTAAAAGAACGATTCTTGTAAACAAATAAATTATGAGTATTTAACTTATAATATGGACTTTTGGTTCATAATTGAGATATAAAGTGAATAGGTTAATAAAGAAAATTTATAAAGGAAGTAGTTATAAAATAAATAGAAATGGAATTTATAAACGTTGTTTTAAAAATTCGCAAACGACTTATTTTGATAAGTAAATTGTTGAAACTTATAATGGAGTTATATTCACGTTTTTGACTGTGAATAATCCTTTGAAATAAAATGTATAGAAATGATGAAATTGGTTAACATAGTATATTCACGTTTTTGAATAGTGAATAATATGTTAAAGAAATTATTTTGAATGTGATGTTTTAAATAGAATTAAAACGATCTAATGATGTTTTTAAATGTGTTGAGATTCGAAACCATAGATTTCAACATTCATTGTTGAAATAGACGTTTTCGAGAAATAAAAGGAAATGGTGGACTATAACACTGCTGTTATAGTAAATGATTTCCGAAAGGAAATGTTTTGTATAGTATTGGGATTTATATATCTATTTTAATTTCGAATCCCTATACTAGTGATTTTGGGTTGTCGTAACGATGTTTTACGCAACATTCGTTTTGGCCCAAATAAATATGTTTAAGAGAATGATTTCCTTAAAGAATGAAATATATACTTAATTTCGATTTAAGTATATTGAATATTTTCCAAAGGTTGAAAATAAATAAAATTTGTGAATTACTTATGAATAAATAAGTATGGAAATGTCTTCCAATATAAAGGGAATATTTTGAGAATTTATCTTCTTGAAGATAAATTGAAATGAATAATTGAAATCGTATATGCATGGATATTTTGGAATGAAAATTCACTATGGAATTTATGAAAAAAAAGGGAAGTTGTTTAAGAATAAATATTGATTTATTTTTGAAGTGTGAAATTATATATCTTGTAAAGATATTTTTGGAAAATAAATAATTTGGAAAATTATTTGGAAACTGGTGATGTGTGCATATCCATTGATAGTTCAATAATCGACTATCAATATTTCCCTTTGAATGGGTAATTGATGTGATTTGTTTGAATTTGAATGCCACACTTATTTTTGAATAAGCGCTCACTATTCGGGTTAACCGGGAAAGGACCATGGGATCGTATAACCCATTCCGAATATGTGATACGTCGTTGTGAATAGCATTGAAGATCGGTGTTAAAGACCCGGTATTTGCGAGAGCGATAGGATGACCTGTCGATTGACTCTGCACCGAGTTGCTCCGGTATAGAGTTCTCCATATGTGATGGTGAATCCGATCAGGATTGTGAATATCCGGATTGCAAGGACTTCTTTGTAAGTGCCTTCGGTTTTGTTCGAGCCCGGAACAGACTTGTATGAATTGTATTCTGACATTACAAAGTGAGATATAAAGCCGATTTTTTCAAATATATTTCTGTTGGTGGCGGAGAATTTATTCTTTTAGCTTAACACCCTTCTCTGAGACGTACGAGCTCAGAGGTTATGTAGTTGAAGGTTTTTAGCAATATATTCCCAATTTGGTAATGTGACATGCTGAGTGTTGCTGTGAAATGATCATTGTGTTGATTATTTGTGATCGGATCGTTTATTTGATCGTCTATCCTGGTGATCATTTCTATGATCATTTGTTGACCCAAAGCATGGCTTTTGTATAAAGTATGTTTTTGTGGACGTGACTTCGTCGAGCCTCACACCCCGGAATGGTCAAAACAGGAAAGATGCAGCAAGGTTATGAGGGGTAGCGCCCTTTAGGATGTGTGCATTTCCTTCTGGAAAAGGGTGGTATCATGGTATGGAGCCCAGATACTTACTCATGTTGAAAACACTTTATGATTGTGTGAATTGATTGCGAGCGCTCGGTGAAAGGTCCCAAAGGACCGGGGGATGGCATATTCGGTCAGTTGTTACTCAGTTAGGGGTAACCCGGCCTTGTGTTGGTAGAGATCCGGTTTGGTTCTCGGGGATGTCCATGCAGAGGCATTCTCATGTGGCAATGGGAAGTTCCTTGGCCTGATCATTCGTTGGAAATCCAAAGAAACAATACGATCTTGTACGGTATTAGTTGTAGAACCTATCATTCACTTATGGTGGCGCCCCACTGTTTGGATGGTAGCTATAGTAGGCATACGATAATGGTCGTATGTTGGCTAAGATTTATATTCTACTTTCGAAATGAATTTTTCCTACACTATGCACTAGTAATAATATCAAATGTTCTTTTTAAATGCGTATCAAGCATCTTTGACTATCATAAGGAGAAATCTCCTCCGATTCTGCGTTTGCATTGTGTGTGTGTGCGGGAGGCCTTATGGTAGTCTCATTTTTAAAAGCATTGCGAATTGACTTTAAAAATATTCCTCTATTTTGATTTTTAAGATAAATAAACTGTTTTGAGTTCTCACACCATTCACATGACTGACTCGGAGTTTATTGTTTTCCTTCCTAAACTCTGGGTGCCCACCTATTTCTACACGGGCAGTCAAGGGTTAGGTTTATCAGGATATTCTGGATATTCTGGATATTCTGGAATTGCTGGAGGCAAGCTGGATGGCATGGCGTATTACTAGTTATATAGTATTTCTTTTTCCTCTGTTTGTTGTTGTATGTTGTTATACACTCTGATGATATGATGTAATGAAATGTAATGTATAAAATGTAATAACTGATATAGTTCTTTGTTTAAAGATTATTCATTTATTTATTATATGTTGTTCCGCTGCGAATTGTGAGATTCTGATGTTGTTCTGTTATTTCTTTCAGTTCCGTTCTATTTTCTATTTTCTCTCCTCCCTATTTTCTATCTTCTACCTCTCTTCTTCTCTATCTTTTCTTTTCTTAAACCATAACATTTCGGGTTTCCGGCCTTCGATTTCTCGGCAGTCGATAAAGTGAGTATCGATGTTGAATTTTCGAAAGACGAAAATTTTCCGGGACGTTACATCGGTCATGAAGAGCATTCAAATCAAAGCAACAAAGAAAAGTTTTACAAATCGAATCAAGATTGAGTTCAAGCAAAACTAACAAAGAAAGAAAAAGGCATATATTACATACCGAAGTCAAAGTCGAACTCGATCAAATCAAAGGAGCCATGTTCGAATTGAAGAAGCAGTCGATTACCAAAGCAAGTCAGAGAAACAACATATGTAGTCGACTTATAATCAGAGGCAACTTCGATTATCTAAAAAGCCCTAATTTTCAAGCACGGGAAAAAGGAATGAACGAAGAGAAACGAACCAGAAGATGGGACGATAATAAAAAGGAAATTGGTGAAATAAATTTAATTTATAGTGCCGGCCTTTCCATTAGCTTTGGTTTATAATTTATAATTATAAGGCCTTTAGTTGAAAATTATGGTTTTGATTTTAATTTGGTTTTAAATTTGTATTTTTTCCTTTTAAACGATTGTATTTTCTAGTCGTGTGACTAGGGGACGAACTACGGTGGTGTAGTTCGAGAATTCGCAACTCGGTGGCTAATTTGTGGCAGGGTTTTGAGCGTAGAGTTAAGGCTAGTCGATGGCGGGTGTCGTGAGTTTACGTGTGTAAGCGTCTGACTGCTTAATTTCTTGTAGAAGCCTTGGGGGCTGCACGTAGGCAGGGTTTTTTCGAAGCTGGATAAATTTTATGTTGTTCTATTTCTGCATTTATTATTCTGCTATTATCTGTGCTGGTATAATTCTGATATATCTATGTTGAGATTATTTTATATAAAATTCCACGATAAGTTTTATAATTAATAGTATCACCCTCCCTCTAGGGTGAAATCGATCATACAATATTTATTTCTAACAATCAAAACATGGAAAAATCTTGCAAAATAATTCGGATTTATCCTAAAACCGAATACAATTAGAAAACATGAGATGTAATAATTATTCACCTTAGCTTTGTGATTAAGGAGTTTGAGATTTGAGAATGGATTAAGTTGATTTAGCTTCTTCCTTTTGCATATCTTCCTCTTGTATCTTCTAATGGTGGTTGGCCTTTATATTTTGATTTTGATAATGAACGTGTAGAATGAACACGCCATAAGGGTTTAGGGTATTAGAATGCGTATTTTCCTATTTTTCCGCTTATCTACTTCCTTTATTTATTTCATTGTAATTCATTTTATTTATTTATTAACAAGGCACGGCTACCCCTTAATTTACACAAATCTTGATACCCTAATCATTACATTATTTTATTTTATTTAACCAATTAAATATCCTAAATAATGTTACTAAAAATTAGGGCCGTTACACTCTCTAACGAATTATCTAACATAGATAACATGAAAAATTGGGCAACCTCTAGGTCTAGAACCCATTTCTCATAAGCAAGTCTATGTTTGAGGTCTGCATCATCAGCGGGTTGTTCTTTAGGATCAAGGTAATAAACAACCATAAATACTCGCAATTCAATGCTATCTTAATCAGTCTTCGCCAGTCGATATAGTTGGGCCTGGTAAGCTTTTCGATTTCTGAAAATAGTTATATAGTTTACGTTTTCTGCAAGTTTTAATTGGTAGATTATTAGGACAATACCATAGTAAATGTTCTTATAATAATAAACTTTATGTTTCATTTTTATAACAAGCTCCCGCTAGTTCTTTATGTTTCACCAAACCCTCAATCGAAATATAGAAGTCTTTCGACTTCACTAGTAGGTGTTACGACTCATTTGTCCTAGAATTCTGACCTTGACTTTTCTCAACATGTCATGCTTCATGTACGATGGATAACTTATTATTAGCTGTATTATATACAACTTATAAGCCATGGTACCTTGTCCAAGTTTCAATTTGACCTTGAGTTTTCTCAATAAATCAAAATGAAATTATTCGCTCGTACCTACCATATAACGACGGCCTGAGTATAGTATATATACCTTGAGCTTTCGCAACAAACATATAGTTATCTTGAATTATCTATTCAATATATTAATAGTACTATACATAACATCCCTACTTTGAGAGTGCTCAACAACTAAGGAGTATGAATGTAATTTACTAACATATATGTTAGAGGACAACATTATATTAAAGATTTACAACCTTCAATATATTATATAGAGCGATATCAACTTATGGAATAATGCATTTCTAACGAAATACCTCCATGATTCAAGTGTTGGACACATCGAAAATTACAGTATATGTTTATATATGTAATTATTCTTCATATCTATTTGGGATTTCTATAATCCTCCACCTTTAGTCTATACATTCATATTATATAAATTTCATCATTATGTAATTTTTATATTTTAATTAGTTTATATAATAATCTTATATATAATGTTATTAATTAAATCATATTTAATTAATATTAATTAATTAACACTTTAATTAATTGTTTATAATTCAATTTTAACATGTTATATTGAATCTTCATATAATATAACCTTTATAGTAATACACATATATCATATACATATGTATTTTAATTTATTAACTAACGTTTAATTAATTAAATAAATTTTAACTTTGAAAACTATTTTATATATACATGCATGTATATTTATACCGTCTTAAATATTTCAAGACAACATAACATATATCAACATATATTATACATGCATATATGTTTTAGTCAATTAATTTATTTCTTTTATTAATCTTATTAATAAAATTAATTTTGAAATTAACTTATGTTTATTTTCAAACATTTAGAAAAATTTCATTATATTATAACCTTTTAATATATAAAGGATGTATGATTCTTGGATCATACAGCCATATTAGGCGCATATATATATATATATATATATATATATATATATATACATACACATATATATAATAAAAGGTACAAGAGTCCTAGGCATGAAGTCTATATATATATATATATATATACATACACATACATATAATAAAAGGTACAAGAGTCCTAGGCATGAAGTCCACAACACCAAATAACAACCACATTGCCTGATCAAGTAGCAAATATCATAAAATAAGCATAAAAAACTGACCAGGCTCAACTACATCAAAAAAGAAATGATGACAAATAACCAATAATATCATAGTAACCACTCAAAATATTAACAGGAGTACACCAAATCCAAATTTTTGCACATCGACAAAACCAGCCAATGCGTTCGAGGCAATAATCAAGAGTGTGTGGCAAGAAGATATATTGCATATCCCAGTCTGGTGTAGCCAATGTCCCTTCGTTGTTAGCACCGAATTCACCATCATTATAGAGGACAAGCTCGTCACCCATAAGCCTATAGAAGAGTTCTCGCTTATTCTTCTCATCATATGAAACCCACTTTGATAAAATCCTCCATTTCGGGTGGAAGCACAAACTGTTTCCTTGTACGACCAAGTCCCAACATTTTTGCTCCATACCAACTATGTACCTTCAGCCAATTTTTCAAACGGCTCCTGAGCAATGCCTTCTACACTTAGAGGGTCAGAAAGGATAGTAAGGGAAAAAAAAATTCTCATGGGTATAAATAAGGGAATTGTATGGTGAGACAGGGATATCAAGAAGGACACAAATAGGTTGATCGGATGGGGGAGAAGCGGGATGGCCATATGGAGCTGTAGTGGAATTAGGAGGATCTAAAGAGATGGGTCGAGGGGGATGCTGAGATTTGACCTACCAATGCCTAAATTGAGGCTTCGGGAGAGGTATTTAGAGGGTAGGTTGTTCAGGTCGATGACGGAATGTGGGCAAGCCAAGTAAACATGGTCAAAGGAGTGATATTGGTCGCAAATAGGCGATTTCCACTAGTAAGTGACATAATGTAGGCTACCCTAAACTCAACAAGGGAGATAGGAATACAAGATAGTAACTGTTTAGAGGGGGATATCTCAATAAGGTCTTAGGCATAATGGAGGATTTTCCTACGTTCAGTGGATATGTCAAAAAAAATTGACTAATATGTTTGGCTATCCAGTTTACCCTCTCAAGAGATTGGAATTTTGAAGGAGTTTTCGAGATGTGCACCCAAATGGGAATGGAAAAGACTTGCTTGCGGGCAAGGTCAACAAAAGGACTCCATTGAGAAATATTAAACTCTTTATCTTCAATAATAATAGGATCCGATTACAAAATATTATATTATAACCTGTTATAATATATGTTTTATTTTTATTTTCATATTTTAAATTAAAAATCGTTGTATTTTATTTTTCATTTTTTTAAATTAGCCGAAGTCCTAATTCAAATTGGGCCCTTTCTATTAAGGGCGACCTTTGGCTCACATGTTTGTTTGGGCCAGGCCGGTAGCCAGGTAAGGTATAGCACTTGATTCCAAAAAATTTGATGTGTATAGTATTGGTACAAAGCAATAAAAATGATGGCTAAAAAAAGAAGTTTAGAACAACATATAATATCATAGAAAATACGAAATCACGGGACACAATGAAATATATAATATCAACATGAAAGTACATACATAAATGAGTCTACAAAATAAAATAATAGACCCACATAATATACTAGTAAAGCACAAGGCTAGTACCAAACTAATATGTACAAAACATGAGTCACAATCTCAACAAAAGATATCACTGGTACATGATCTAGACCCAAAAGATACATATATACATCATATACACAACTAACTCCCAGCTAAGACAACATTAAAGGTCACTGAGTCCCGGTATGTGAAATGACTTGGTTTGACCTGAGAATTATAAAAATAATAGATGGGTCAGGCTAAGTCTAATTCAATAAAAGTGAGATCATAGGTATAACATATATGAATCACAATTGTGTAGTCATAACTCTATAATAAGCCAAAGGTTTTAATAAACAATGGCTTAACATAATTAATTAAACACCAAAATAAGATGGTCCAAAATATCTCACAATCAAAACCATAACTTTGTGCGAAAGCAATTGAAATCCAAAAGACAAAGCAAAAAAATAAGTCAAACCCAAATATGAGCATGAAAGCAAGTCAAAACCAAAGATAAACATGAAAGAATGTCGTAACCAAAACAAGCATTTCCTTCATAGAATTACCATGTCATAAATTCATAAATTTTATTATCATAAGCAATCTCAAAATATGGTGATAGAAATCTCACAAAACATATCATAAATCAAAGAATCTGCATGAATGCAAGTCATAATAACCCAAGGCACATATAAAAGAATGTCAAAGACAAGTTTGAAATCGATCAACATGCAAAGACAAACATGAAAGAACGTCAGTGAACAAGCCTAAAAGCAAGTCACCACATCCAAAGGCATATATAAGAGTATGTCAAAGACAAATCCATAAATAAGTCAACATAAAAAGATGAACGTGAAGGAACGTCAATGAACAAGCCTAAAAGCGAGTTACCACATCCAAAGGCCTACACATGATTACATCGAAGAAAAATCCAAAAATAAGTCAACATGCAAAGACGAACATGAAAGAACATCGATGAACATGTCTGAAAACAAGTCACCACAGCTAGAATGTGATCATTTCTAGTCTGAAGTGTTGTATACTTTCCAATATAAATTATCGAGATTCAACTAAAGGCCCATAACCACTTAGCGACTCTTAAATATTAATTATTAGATGGTAAACTCCACTCCATAAACTATTCTATCAAACAAGTCAAAGAATTAGTCGAAATGTTGATACTAATGTTCTATACCACTAGCACTACTAAATTGATTAATTAAAATTCTCATATCATAGAAGTAATATTTTTATACAAATTACTTCTTTTAAGAATCGATTAAAACTTGTCTATTGACTATATTGGCTACATTGAAAAATACTTCATATTTAAATATAGACTTTAAATTAAAACTTATATATATGACTTCTTCACTTATTTGAAATATTTTTCTACCAAACGATACTTTGAATTTGAAATATTATCATAGGAGAAATTTATACAATTTATAGAAGTGATTTTCAATATATAAATATAAATATATATATATATATATAATAGGATTTTTTCTAAAACTATTCTTAAAAATATCTTAATTTAATATTTATATAATTTATATATTATCATTGAAATTTTCACCAAACTCGTAGAACTGAAATTCCATGATATCTCAAAGTCAAAATTTACATTACAAACCAGGAATTAAGTAATCAAAATATAGTCTAGCTACAAAATCGAGTGTATTTTGATGGTTACCCACATACATGCACTTTCAATAATCGACGATCGAATCAAATTTTACATACAAACACACAATTCAACCAATTCGTTCATCAAAAAATTGAACCCATAACATGCAATTTATTTCAATAATTTCATCCAATCACCAATAAAATATTATGCAATTCATAAGTGATTTATAAGCTAAGTAAAGCATGCAAAGAGTGATACTCTTATTTCTATATAGCAGTGTGAGTTAAGAGGACAACTCACCTTAACTAATTGCCGGTTGGAATTACCTACCGACATTGTCTAATGTTCCAACTTTAGTCATCATCTCCACGTTCAACTCCTCACTAACAGCTTCCAAGCACACTACCTCCCTACATCAACGTCATCAATTGGGGATCGTCATCGCCAGCCATCGCACCCCACGCCTGAAGCTCGCGCATGCTTATCTACATCTCTTTACCCTGTTAATGAGACCAGATCGTGCGTCCTTGAAGTTCACATGTGCTTATCACTAGGTCACACTCCTTCTCTTCGATCGATTCAAGTGCCGCAATTCTCTTTATTAGCATTATCGACTGGGGAAAGGTGTTTTGGAGAAATTAAACCAAGAGCGTAAGTGGTACAGAGTACAGCTTATTATGAACCTCGAGGAGTTTTGTGTTACTTTTTCTTTTATTTCCTTGTTATTGAGTTGGGCTGCTTTTGAATTTTGTTTTGGCCTATTTGAATGAAATTAAAATGTTTTCTATTTTTCCTTAAGGCATTTTGGCAGTTTCCAATTCGTTCGAGATAGGGAAACCTTTGTAAAAAATCAGTTAAGATGATATGATGTTTTCACAATTTTATCCTACCCAAAACAATTTTCCTTTTATTAAACTACCATCTTTTCGGTTTTAGCCAAATTTTAAGAATATCGTCTGATTTCTCATAATAATCCCAAAATTCAAAAATATTATTTATTTCACTAATTTAAATTTTTAATGTCTTTTGGGTTCATAAAATATCAAAATTCAATTTATGATTTTAATTATGTTTGGGTGTTTTATGAACCCAAAAGTCCTCACAATTCAATAGAGAATTCTGTCACTTTATTCATCACTGCGCTTTCGTCGTACTACAATAATAAACTTTCATATAGTACATCACTCATACAAAAATTTAATTCATTGGTGCAGTCAAACACAAAAAATATTACATACCATTCAAATGTGACGTGTAATATTATAGGCATAGTGATACAATACTTATAGCTTTTAATAGTTCTTTTGAAATTTTGCTTTAATCTCCAAACATGCAAAATTTTAATAAAAATTTCTAATTGTAGAAAATTTTGATAAATTTCGGCGGAGTCTACTTTGTACGAAGAGCCTTTCGAACAATTACAATATAATCAAATAGACATACATCGATCCAAACATGATCGGAAACAATTTATATATCAAAATTTGCCATATGTCATATAACTAACAATGTATATAACACTATTAAAATGACGAATTTTCTATCGATTAGAAAACCATTGAAAAATAATTGTTATAAAATCGTAAGTGCACGGCATACAATCGTAGTACGTATGCGAGTATGGGTCTTTCCACAGGAAAAGAATTAAATTCTATTATTTACTCAATCAAATTAACCCAAAGTTTTTGAAATTGTTTTAAGCTAGAAAATTGTAGAAAATAAACTAGAGCAAAAGTGAACAAAACTATGAGATCAAGGAGAAATTTAGAGGCAATTCCACTTCCAATCATTCATATAAATCAACATAAAATTCATTTATAATCTCTTATTAAAATATTAAGTAGAAATGATAGAGGTGCTTATTATAAGTATGATTTATTTGTGTTATTAATTAGCACAACTTAAACCATCAAACCCTAACGCACCATTCAAACCAACTTGCCAATTCCCATGAAAATGACGTGAAAATAAAAATAAAATCTATGTTAATCATGATCTATTTACTATGAATTAGTAAAATAGACCATCAAATTTTGATTTTAGTTTGACTTTCATCATCAAAATCACTTAGACAAATGATCGAATAGTTTATGTTATATTGGATTAAGCATAGCCTATTTGAGATGTCAACATAGACTATCAAATCCTCTAAAAGCTAAACATAAACCACCATCATTTATAATTTCCACTAAGCACAAAAGAGAGATCACAAATGAAATCATTATATTAATTTAAGTGAATATTAGTCAAGCATCCCTAAAACCAAAGTTGATTCAAATGGCATCCATCCTAAAAAAAGTGGTAAAGCGCGTCCCTATAATTATTTTACCGTAGCAACATGTATTTTTCGTGTTTTTTGTGCCAATGCTTAAAAAAATTTCAAAAAATTGTTAATATTATAACAAGGTTTCCAAAAGAAAAAAAAAGTAATTGCGGACATATATGTAATTATTGTAGACATTTCTGCAATTATTCCATATAATTGCAAATATATCTGTAATTATTCACTCAATAATTGCATTCGATAAACATCTGAATAATCACATATATGTATGCAATTATTCCATATAATTGCATACATGTCTAAAATTATTCATTGAATAACTGCGTTGAATAAAAATCCATATAATTGCAGACATGTCAACAATTATTCCATATATTTGCAGACTGTATGCAGTTATTCACTGAATAACAGCACCTTGATTTAACAATCATGATATTTACGTAAATATCTGCACTTATTCCTTAAAATTGCGAATGTATCTGCAATTTTTAATTGCAAAGACATGCTATCCAGAATAAGTGCAGACATGTTTGCAATTATTCTCTGAAGTTGCATACATGTCTACCAGTATTCCTAAAACATAATGTGTGTCATTTTTTCCCTTTTCATCCTTGTTTTTTGTTTTTTTTGACATGAATACGAAGATAAATAATAATTGAAATAAGTTTAAAAATTTGGAAGGTTTTTTATTTTTTATATGTTTTTTGATGATTTTTGAAAAATAAGTACCCAATTTACTTACATTTTTCCACTGGGGTTTTTGTGAATTTTTAAACCTATTAAGGACCAGTGCCAAAAGCACCCTTAATTTAATATATTTCATGAGAGCTTCATTACCCTTAAATTGAAGGTGTTTAGCTACTCATTTTTGAATACATCTTAACATAAATGATTTCAACATAAAAAAGGAAAAAGAATAATGAGCGCTCATTAAAAGAAAAGAGAGATAGCTACTTGCATTAAATAAAACTAAACTAATTACAAGAATTATATCTATGCTATTAACATGAAATAAGAGGAGTATAAAGTAAATAAGTGAGAATAAAATAAAGTAGCAATAAAAGAAAGCATGAAATAGAAATGCATGAAAGTAAAGAGCAAGGTTAAGAAGCTATTAAAGTGACATTTTATTTATCATTGATTTGTGGCTACAACATTGCATAAACGAGAAAAAGATGGTTATATGAAACATAAGGGGTATTTATACCGCTTAAAACCCTAATTCATTTTTAGGGGACTACCAAAATTGCTCTTATGATAGTGTAATCTCCAAGTAATCATTAGGGAATTGATTAATCTCCACTAACATGCCTTTAAGTCCCCATTAGCATATGCACGTGATTTTAATTATGGACCATTAGTCTGTGGGTATGTGGGCTCCTTCATGTCATATGAATTCTTTTATTTCCTTCCTTTCTTAGCTTTCAACATATGTACATGCATACATCCATGAAAACTCTTCATATTTTCACTCCACTTTCTACAAATAAAAATAAATATGTGCGAATAAATTTTCTCAAAATTAATTCATATACAAAATTACCATTATACCCTCAAATGAAGATGAATGAATGATGATTTGAAAACAATTTAAATTTTTCTTTAAACATGTAAAATACCCTAATATGCTCATTTATTTAAATAAAAAAGATTAAATATAGAAGTAAAAATATATTTTTTCACATGCACATCAGACACTTTAAGTAAATACTTACCTTATTTTAGCATTTTTAAAGCAATTTATTAAATTCTTGTGTGAGCAAGAGCGAGAGCGAGTTCGTGCCACACTAATCCAAATTGTCACCATGAACATGTGCTTACTCATAGAAAACATATGAGATCTTATCTTACAATAAAAGGTAATATGACATTAATATGATAGATTAACGAAGTGCATTTTCAATTTGGTTTCTTTGCATCTATGTATGGGGTATCAAAACTCAAAACAATGCAACGTTCCCAAAAGCAAAGTTGTTTTTTTGCTCAAATAGCTTTTAGTAAAACCTTACAGATCATAAAAGTATAGTTGTAACGACCCACTATTTTGGACCATTCAAATCGAAAATAATCCACACATGTCAGACTTGAATACTTCAAAACAGTGGATTGTTAAGAAATTTGGAGCAAATAAAATCATTCACAGAATCATAGACACAGAAATATCAGAATACTCACAGCGGAAATAAAATACCATAGTAGTTCATGAAGCTACTATATACAAACTCTCAAAACATATACAAAATATCATAGATCAAAAATGGATACAATAGAAGTCAGGATACATAAACAACAATACAGAGATAGATACCGAATAGAAACTAACTGGAAGAAGTAGACGAATAGATAGACATATGAGCTCCAACAAAACTCTAGCTCCGGAAGGTGAATCCAAAGCTGTGATTCTCAAGCTGACCTGAGCGTAAAGTAAAACACAAACACTCTAGTCAGGACATACATACTTATACAATGTAAACCAACTCAAGTGAACTGTAATAGCAATGCACAATAACTTAAAGGATGTTTGGGATCGCCCATCCTTTAAGGATCAGTCAAACCATCAATTAAGTAGTAATAAACACTATCCTAGAAGTATACACATTAAAGTAAACAATGCAAATAATAGTGTTATTGTGACTAAGGTAGCGTAGAGCTGCAGTAACCGCTCACCTCTAGCGACACTCTTAAAATCAAAGATGTGCATTAAACAATCACAAGGAAATCATATGACACGCAAAGCAGTGTACCCGTGGTTATAAATTTCAAAATGATTTATAATTCTGAATTAAAACCATTCATTTAAACCATTAAAAAGTGAAGTCATTATTCCTTCAAATCAAATATTTAATTCCCAAAAATTTACCCTTTTATGAGTTTATTTATTCAGTTAAACACTTCAAATAAACTTCAATTTAAACCATTTTTAACTTATAAAATTTCATATTTTCCACTATAAAAATGGTCATTCAAATACCTTTGAACTTATGATTTTTATAAAGTAAATTACACAAATAAATATTAATAATTTCACTTATTAAATTCAAGTGCACAAATTTCCCATTCTTTACCTTTAAACCATTATTTATCACTCAAATTTCAAATTACCATTTCATACATTAAACTAAATTTCCCCTTTTATTTAATTTACTTAAGCTTCCATTTTAAAACCAAATCTCACAATTCCAAGCCAAGTTAAATTCCAAATTTCCATTTAACTATCCATTTATTTAACATTTTAAACTAATTACATAAATTCAGAATACACTATAGATTGCTTAACTTTATTTTACAAATAACTAGATATTTTCTTTTACTTTATATTTATCCAATTCATACATCACTTATATTAATTATCAAGTTAAGCTTATAATTCCATTTTTACTTAAAATTCCCATTATTAGGTTAAATCGAACTTTCACACCACAACTCAAACCATCTATTAACTTATACCATTTATCCTATTAGAAAATCACTACTTAACTATTTTACATCCAATATAAGTCAAATTTCATATTATATTTTTTTTCATTTACTATACATGAAATTTATAAGAAATCATACTTTGAAATCAACCACGGGTCCGGATAATATTTCACACCTAAATCAAGTGATACGGAAATTTATCATTTATATCCGAAATCAGTATACTTTTCAGGTTTTGATTATTTCAAACCCGTAATCCCAAGATAAATAAAAATGGATAAAAATCACCCAAGCCTATCATTTCATCCCGTAATGATTTTTCCCTATTCTAAAGTCCGTTCGGGTATGTATCATTTCAACCCATAGTGATTCTATTCTACAGGGAACTTGCAGTGATGATCAAAATAAACCGAATAGTAACAACATATAGCAGTATCAGATGATATGAAAGATAAATAAACATGATTGAAATTATATAATTTATAACACAGGTAGGTATAACATGATAATAAAATCTACAGATTCACATGGTGTCAATTTACTAATTATATAAGTACAGATGTCATGTGTGAATTACTCACCTTTTATGCTGGATGTGGAAAAACAAACAACACGAATGAATTCCAGAAGGCATGATGACATGACAAAAGATTCAAGTGGAAGAGAACCAAGCTAATGATCTTGTATCAACCCATAAACAAAACCAAATATAAATATAAATTCAATACACATTGAATTTGAAACAACTTTGAAATTAAAGCAAATTAAACACAATAGTTTTTGTCATGCTTTCAACATATACTTGCTCGACCTAGGGGGTGAATATGGTCGGGTTTGGGATCAGGTTTGAGTCTATGGAGGCACGGCTACATGTGCTAGAAGTGGCAAAGGAGTCACAACACATGAATGTGAGGAGACAAGGCAACATAGTGGAGTTTTTGTCAACTTTTAAGCTCGGCTACATGGTCCTAGGTAGGGCTGTCAATTTCCTACACGACCCGAAACCCACACGGAAATTAGCAGGTTAACCCGACCCGTTTAAATTGGCGGGTCATTTTTGGGTCAACCCGAATTTGACCCGTTTATAAACGGGTGGGTTTCGGGTTGACCCGCTAACCAGAAATTGATCCGTTAACAACCCGTTTATACTTATACGGGTTATACGAGTTGACCCGACCCGTTTATGACCCGTTTCGACCCGTTTACGATCTAATTATACCTTATACGGGTTGACCCGACCCATTTACGACCCGTTTACACCTTATACGGGTTGACCCGACCCATTTACGACCCGACCCGGCCCATTTATAATCGGGTTGCACGGGTCGGGTCGGGTCAACCCGTTTATAAACGGGTCGAGTTCAGGTTGAGTTTTTATGACCCGTTTAATAAACGTGTTGACCCGACCCATTTAAAATCAACCCGAACCCGACTTGACCCAACCCAAACCTGACCCGACCCGACCCATTGAAAGCCCTAGTCCTAGGGCTCGGCCATGACATGTTTCAGATCTGGACAGAGGTAAGGATGAGGGTAAATGGTCATATCATGGTGGTGGTGGAGCATGGGGATGTGGCCAAGGTAATCCAAGGTGATGGTGATGAAGACTAGGCTTGGTTAGGCATGTTTTAAGGAGTTTGCAACATTTTTGTGGAGTTTTTGGTCATGGGGAAGGTATGGCCAGATCTGGTCAGAGAAAGAGGATGTGATTGGTGGTTGATGATGATGAGGAGGAGGTGGTAGAGGTGATGGCCAAGGCACTAGAGTGGAGAGCATGCAAATATGTGAAGAAATCATGGCCAAAACGAAGCAAAAGGAAGAAGAAAATAAGAAAATGAATATATATACACACACACACACACACATCCATTACTTATAAAGGAGCAAGCTTCACACGAGAAGTTGATCAAATGAGATGCAGCAAAGAAATTTGTACGTGAGTTTGTATTTAACAGAGAAGTTTCACGTTGATTTAGAGGGAAGAACGGCAGGAAATAAATAATTGAAATGTCAGAGAAATTTAAGGATTTTATTCCTATTAAATCAAGAGAAGCAAATGGAAAAGTGGAATGAGATGAAATGTTATACGTGAATTGCAAGGCAAGTAGGCGGCTGTTGATTTGAATGGCTAAAGTATGGAATCAAAGGGGTGTGCATTATAAAGGCAATAAATAAGTTGAACGGTATGCCCAAAATAAATAACAAAGTAACGTATCTTATATTTATTTGTTTTCTATTTATTCAATAAAATATATGCTAAAGAATAATTCAGTAAATAACGTACCGTATAGATAAACATCAGAGAAATAAACAAGAAACATACATAAAACATATCAAATAAAACGTATTTAATTGCTATATACACCTTTTTTTATTACTCAACTTAAAAAAATTTGATTCGTTACATATCCATTTGATCTGTTTATTACTTAACTAAGAAAACGGATGTAGAACATATACAATAAAACGTATAGATTAGTTGCTTTTTGCAACATTGTTTATTACTTAATTCACAAAGTATATATCCAAATTAAATGGAAAAACGGAACAAATGTTGTAAATATATACAATTTAAATAAAGATTGGAAGTTAGAATTTAAATTTCAAAGTTTCAATTAGAGTCAACATTTAATCCAAAATCTATAATTCCATAAATTGTTTATATTAAATAAAATTGGGCAAATGATTTATAACCAATTCAGGAAAATTCTAAAATTCAAACTTTTAAATAATTAAACACCAAAGTTTTTAAAATAAAATGAATAAAAATATTTATTAAAATTTTGGGCTGTTAGATAAAATATATGCATAATATATCATGTTACACAAATTAGAACATAATTTTAGAAACAAAGATATTATTTATATAAATTTAAAATAAACAAATTTGTTAAATAAAACAATTTACACACAATATTGGAAAAAACATAACTTTCACAATATTAATCCGATTTCAACGAAACGAAAAGCAGTATTCTTGAAATTAAATCTATTTTCATAATAAAAAATAAAATTCAAAAATTAAAATATTTAAATTTTAAATTTAAAAGTCAAAGTTTAACCATTTTGACCAAAATCCATTTTTTTGAAAAATATTATATTTATTCATGTTTGGAATTATAATTCACATATAAAACAAAATTTATATTTAAAATAACAAAATTTATCCATTTTAATAAATATAATACAATTTTTAAATCAGGAATTTTAGTTAAAATAATTAAAAGAAAATTTTAAAATAATCACAAAATATAGGGTTGTTACAATAGTGTATGGCAAAAGTTATAGCTATTTTAGCATGCTTTGCTATCTCAAAAATTAACATATTTTATAGCATGTCCACCACCAAAAAACTGCATTTTTAGCCTATTTAATGACATAATTTTACGAAATACTTAGAATAAAATTTGTTCTTTATGTCGTTGGGTTTTCGAAAAGTGCAAGATCGTTAAAAGTGGATTAATTGTTTGTAAATTATGTTCATTTGAATACATTGTAGTTATATGAAGTTTCACCTTTGGGCCAGCGATAACTTTGTTTTTGATTCATGTACCAAACATATTTAAAGTTTAAACATTTCAAAATGTCAAATTTTCAAAAAGCAACGAACATGAAAAATGTTCCATGCTAAAATATGTTTCAATTGGAAAAAGATTTATCAAAATCGAACAAATAAATCAAAAGTAATGACTATTTTGAACAACACTTGTAAAGTGCAAAATTTACAATTGAAACATCATGCGAAGTGTAAATTGGACAATTAACTTTTAGGTAATTATAAGAAATTATGCAAAGCTACAAAACTTTTTTTCTCTAATAACAAGCTCTCACTTTAAATCTCACGGCTCTTAAATTTTGTTTAGTATTTACCACAAAAAGCTTCGTGTTAAGGAAAGAATTTTTTTTCATTTAAATTTTGTTATATACATTTTTTATTTATTATAAATGTATCACAACGTATTGTCTTGCTGAATCTCAAACATCCATGTTGTCATTTACTATATAATGTATGCTTAAAACAATCTATATGTTACCATGTTAGTGAAGTAAAACTAGGATATTTTGATCTCAGAATGACTGGATTATTCATTTGGGAAGGTTGATTGTGGAGGCAATGCACATTGCTTCATTGGTACATAACTTAGTATTGTTTGAATTTTAACTTGTATAATTGCAATTACAATTAGAAGTGGAGCCTTGGCGCAACGGTTAGGTCACCAGCATGGTGATCTGGGCGTTAGGTTAGAGTCTAGAAATAGCCTCTTCGCAACGCTAGGGAAAGGCTGACATTATTGACCTCCACGTAACCCACAATCGTGCGGGTGCCTCGTACACTGGGTTTCGTCTTTAGTTACAATTACAATTAAAAGCAAAAAATATGTTAATCATGTTAGATTAATGTGCATAAATAAAAATAAGTATTTTTATTACTGAATGAATGATGAAAACATTATATTGTATACTAGAGTGTTATCATGAAAGCCACAGTAACTTTAAATCCAAAATTAATTATCCTTTATTGCCAAGTCAACTTATTGTGAAATAATTAATAAATAAAAAAGTTCAAAGGTAACCAATTTATTTTCACAGTATGCTACTACTTAGGTGCCACTTAACTTTCAGTTCCTAAGTTCTTTTTTATTTTCTTATACAATCGCCATGAATGTTAGCTTGAAATGAAATAGAAATATATTTTCCGTCTAACATGTATAAGCTTTCAAAAATAAGAAATAAATGACACGTATAATTGAAAATAAAATTATATGGTCAACCAAAAAATTAAATTTCGTCTATTCGGATATACACTTTTTGGTGGTGACTATTGGGGATGGAAATGGGCATGATATATTTAATTTTTGTAAGAAAGTTTAGATAGAGGTGGTACATAAGAATACATAATATTTTACACAAATCATATAAAATAAGGAGAAATTGGGAATTCCAAGAAAAAACCTAAATATTTCATGTCCTCATAGAGAAATAATCTAGATTATTATTTCTATAAAGCTATTCAAAAATCGAATGTGCATAAACCTTAGGAGAAATGTGTTAATTTCGTTATTCATGGCTTTATTTATGAGTTAAAAAAATAATGTATAAGAATTGTTGAAGAAAATGAGGGTTCGAGCTTGCAAACACATAAAAACAAAAGTATGTGCAACAAAACTGTAAATTACAACTAATAAGCAATGACTAACTACAACATAAAAGTCAGCATACTGTAAAAAGATGGTTAGCAACATTTTATTCTTTTATTACTAGCCCTTGTGATGCTAATAAACTATCAGTAACCCTTGCAACAAAATACAAAACAACAGATTATGGAGGTGATTATCCATGAAATTTGAAGTTTCTTATTCCATATACTCATCTTCACATAATAAATATATATTTTTCAAACGAATTCTTCTTCTTTGATATAATTTCAAACTTTTTTTTTCATAACGTAAAAATATATAACATTTTTTCACACTGTCTTGACTTTTTTTTTAGAAAATTTATCTTCGTCTCAATCAATTTCATTTTAAATTCATATATATTTTTACCTATTTAAAGCATTCCCTTAAAAATTTAATCAAATAGATATTCACATGTAATTGACTTATGGCTAACTCTATTTATACACCGAAATTCGATTTACATACATCGGCTTTTTTCTAAAAGAGATTAAAGACAAAAATACATTTATTTACCATAGTACTAAGTAGTACGTTTTAATTATTTTACTTTTTATTGCTTAATACACTTTAACCCAATAAAATATAGCAAATCAAATTCTATATTATCAAGCAATAAAAATTGGGTAAAAGAAATTGATTTAGGGTTAGAGTAAAAAAATTATGATTTTTGA
Source organism: Allium cepa (assembly GCA_030765085.1). Lineage (NCBI taxonomy): Eukaryota > Viridiplantae > Streptophyta > Magnoliopsida > Asparagales > Amaryllidaceae > Allium > Allium cepa. The sequence goes on from CM060941.1 coordinate 605,408,437, forward strand.
TTAGAAATAGATATATATTACAATTATGAGAAAAAACTAAAAAATAGGCAAAAAATTGTTTTTCTTCCTTTGTTTTACAGTAGGAGGGAAGTGGATGCTTGAATTTGCAATGAACACAGCTTTAGTACGTGGTATATAAAAAAACTTTGCAGAGAGCCTACTAAGATTATTTTTCTCTCATAGCAACCCTGACAGAAATGCATTTTTTCATAGTAGTTTCCCCACTAGGAATGTATTTTTTGTAACTGCACCATTAGACGGCGTGATTTCTATTAGAGTTCGTACATAAATTTAAGAAGAGAAGAGAAATGAAATTGTAAAACACTAAAGGTTCATTAGAGTAAAATAGGAAATTTTAGGGTATATGTAAAGAAAAAAAGGTGTACAATGTTTTGTGCTAATTTTGGGTGTGTATAATGCAAATTATGGTGTATGAATAGAATTAGCCTTGATTTATTCTGAATTATATACCACCGTGAGCACAAATCTTAGTAATTCATTTCGCCAACTCGCTGCAATGTTGACTGTCTAGTATAATACATTAACATTGTCATACACAATACCCAAAAGCCGTTAATGTTGTTTCAAAATATATAAATTTAGAAAAATAATAGTATGTCCATTTTCTAAAATAATAATAATAATATACTAGTTTATAAAATAATATATAATTCTAAGTAAAATACTTCTTAGTATTTCCAAATTATTGTGTCACGTTGCCTCATAAAAATGTTTAGGAATCCATATTGATAACACTGATCAGACTTATCGACAATAATACTTTAAACATCCAACAGACACATTAACACTATGATGAACTATTAAAATATTTTCAAATGCTTATACAAGATAATTTTCGTATTTCATTGTCTCTTATGTTACTTATCTGTTCGAAATTTATGTGTGTGTACAAGTTCTTCAACCATCAGTAACAATGCAACCTTTCACAACACAATCAACTATTCATAAAACAAGCAAGCTTTCAACTAATTCTATTTTGTTTCATTTGATACATCAACTATTCATAAAACAAGCAAGCTTTCAACTAATTCTATTTTATTTCATTTGATACACAAACACACACACACATATTTTAAATTTCATATTTTATTGTATAACATAAATATTGTTATCATAATTTCCTTAATGGATTTATTGTCCTAACAGCAGTTCTATTTCCAAGAAACCATTGGCTTTTATTAATAATTTGATTCGTCCAAATTTAGCTGATTTTATTTGTTTCTTAAGAAATCACGCATCTTGTTGCTCTAAAGAATCCACCTTTCGACTAAGTCAAAAGGTCTTTCAAACAAAACTAAGAAAGAGGAGCTCAGAGCAAACTTTTCAAAAGTGTCGAAGGGATGCAGTAATCAGAGTTTAACAGCCTCAAACCTTTCGAGGAGGTCGAAAATTACCATCTCGCAGCATCCATGAAAATCCTACCTTTCAAAGAAGATGAGGAAGTTAAAGCAAGTGTTAACAACCCCATGGTGACCTTTTCGTAAGCATAACAAGCTTTTCGGATAGGTTAAGACTTACCAGGATACCTTTTGACAAAGTCGAAAGTTTCTATGAAGAAGGAAACACTCATAAGTAGGCAAAGAATGAAAGACAACTTTTCGATAATATTGGAGGGAAGCATAGCTCTCGACAACGTTCAAGCGAAGTGCAGCCTTCTGACAAGGTTGAAGGGTTCACAACAATCAAGTGAAGAGCAACCTTTCTACAAGATCAAAGGATTCACAACAATCAATTGAATAGAAACCTTCCAACAAGAACGTAGGGTTCACAACAAAATATAAAAGGCAAACCCTTCGCTCAAATTCGAAAGGTTCATGAAGGCATAAAGAAAATCAGACCTTTCGACAATGTCAAAAGGTCCATAATGGCATATGAGGAGCAGTTGCATATAAAAGGGAGACCTTTCGTGCCGGTCGAAAGCATGGAGTTGAAAGGGGGACTGCCTGCATCTATAAATAAGACCCAAGAGCTCATGTTTTGGGATCCTTTTTCTCTCATTCTAATCTTGTACACTTCTTAAACAAGGCATTGTAGCCCTAATTGGATAATTTGAGAATTTAATAAAATGAAGTTTTTCTTGGATAAAGAAGGAGGTCTTCAGTTTATTTGATTACTTTACTATTTACTTAAATCGTTGTTAGATTCACTTCAGTTTTCCAGGTTAAACTCATCGAAAGGTTCTTGTCGACAAGGTCGACAACATATCTGGTCCAAGTATCTTTGGTAACCTTTCAAAATTATCCTCTTTGTAGATTAAACCTTTCGATAAGGTCGATAACACTTCTGACTTAAATATCCACTGCAACCTTTTGAGCCCATCAAGCCAGAGACCTAAACCTCTCGACAAGGTCGACAACTCAATTAGCTCAATATACACCATGAACTTCTGAAACAAATCAGCTTTGTCGCCAAAACCTTTCGACAAGGTTGAAACCTACTTCGTATAAGGGGTCTAACCCTTCGATAAGGTTGAAACCTACTTCGCAATGACCCAACCTTTCGACAAGGTCAAAATCTGCTTTATATCTACCAGAGTATATCATTTCCTGCTTAAACCTAAGGAAAACGCCCATCTTAGACTTTGCATGTTTGGAGCTTACCTTTTAAGGATTTGACTCGGGACACCTTGACTTAATCAAAAGGTAAACCTTTGAAAGATACTTCAAACCAGTTCAACAAGGTCAGATGGTTATTCAATTCAAAAGCTAAACCTTTCGACGATGTCGAAACGTCTGATTCAAGAATTACTCAAAAAAAAAAACAAGTTTCAAGGCAATTCTAAAGGGTATCACGCCCTTTGTTCTCTAAAAGGATATCCATCTTTCTTAACATTACTTTGGGGTGTTCACAAGAAATCTTATAAAAAAAATTTAGCACTAGGAGGAGGGTTTGAACCTCTGACTTGGTTAACCCCCTAACACTACTATTCTCTAACCTTCCCTCTAGATTAATCTTACATTAAGTGTATACATTTTTGCTTGATCATGGCTAGAAGATTTAAAAGGTCTGAACAGGGGTCTTCTGAACCACGTTTGAGAAGATTCTGCTAAGTAAACATTAAAAGATCCAATCAAGATAAAGAGCAAAGGCTAAGGCTCGAATCCCTAAGGATTATAAACAAAAAGAAAGCAGAATCTTAGGATTCTAAGAAATGGAGTCTAAATCCATTGTGGGTCCTACCCCTATCTTTGCACTTGGAAAAAGAACAAATGGACATGATAATATCTTTAATCAAATAAGAAGAATAATCCAACATTATTCCAAAGACATAATCTTTGTGAAAGAAATAATTAATGATTACAATGCCTTTGCACACAAATGAAATCCAACTGCAACAAGAGCACTTCCACAACAAGAGATTCAAAGGGTAGCAAAAAGACAAATAATTGAAGATCATGAAATGATAACGCCAAAAAATAAAAAGTCAGTGTAACAGCCCGCAAATCCGTACCCCTTGAGTCAACACTATTCTACCTAAATCAACTCAAGCTGCACAGAAATACGAACCATTTGGGTTAAAGAAGAAGAGGTAGAAGAAGAAAATAGAAAACAACATCAGAATCTAACCATCGCAGCGAAATAAAATATAATAGATAATAAATGATCTTTACTCAAAATCAAATATATCTGCTTGAATATTTTACATCATCAGAGTACATCAATCACAACTCAACATCAATATCATACAAATGGATATACCATAACTCAACACAGCGGAATATATATATAAACAAGTACGGGAGTACGTATCATCATCCTGCTCGTCTCCGGAGTTCCACATCATCATATCCTGTATCCTATAATACTCGGTCTGACCCGAGCATTACATTTAAATAATACCCGAGTCAGTCTGGAATACCAGCGTGAGAAAATCACACCAATTGATTATTAAAGTTTCAAAATTCCTTTAAAAAACAAAAGCATCTCGTAAGACCACACCATAAATAAACATGTCGGTTTTTACCTTACGATAGCTAAAACATTTTTATTAAAATCCTCTGATATTATAATAGTGTCTATAGAAAGTAATATAGAATCTAGCTGAAATGCTTGCATCTCACGTTTCAGCAATAGTTGGGCACAATAAAAACCGTACGAGCACGTAGGGCAAATGGATTCCAACTAATGGCTAGGCACTAGGGTACCACCTGTCACAGTACTTGGTCTAGATCGGCGTACCGAGGAGCCACCCTAACTCCCCTGCAACACAAGATCGGAACCATCCCTTACTGGACAGTCCCGAGCAAGATCACCACACGGTTGGGATCAGCAACCACCCACTAAGCCGAAATAAAAGGGACATCTAGACAGGGATGACCTCACCCTCCAGTGGGGGCTACCCATGAAGCCTTGCTGCATAACCCTTGATTTTCAGCCATTTCCATTTGATGAGGCTTGAGGCTAAGCGTTACCTTTTTAGAACATATCCCTCAGAATACCGATCGTCCACCTGACGATGTTTCGCAAGCATTCATCCATACAAGTCCGTCCCGGGTTCGAACGGAACCGAAGGCACTATTCCTACTACATCCCTTTTGGAAATATCCTCAGGATTAGTAGCGACTAGCCCTTGCACTTCACTGCTCCATCTTCGAATCCAAACTCGTTTCCACAAAACGCACAAACCGGATCGAAGTGGTTTTCGAGAAATAAATCTCGATCCCAGTCTCTTCGAAACGATCAACGCATTTGTCCAATATTGATAGTCGGTGATTTAACTATCAATTCATATTCCAAACAACCATTCAACAATAAATAATTTTTCAAATTATTTATTAACCTCGAAAATATCTTCACAAGATATATTTCCACTTTTCAAACCCTTTTGAAAACAGTTTTCAAATTATCTTCCTTTCTCAGAATAAATTCCAAGTATTTTCTATTTCCACTGAAATCACCAAGCATAAAACTTTAGATTTTTAAAATAATTTAAACGCTTTACTTTGAAATATACTTTAAAACATTTAAGTTAAAGACTACTTCAAATAATTTATTAAAAACACATACTATACGAATATTTGAAAATAAGATTACTTTATAAGTATAAAACTAAATTTCCACTTTTAAAACAAAACACTAAGTCACCTTTAAATAATTATTACAATAATAGATTTGAAAAATATTTACCTTAGAATTTTACACATTCAGAAATAATAAATTTTCTAAAATATGCTTTTTTAAAGCAACATTAAACTTTTATCTTATATTTAAAAATTTACTTTGAAAACATACTTGGATATCCAGGGAAATATACTTCTCTTCACATCCTTTAAAAATAAATCACTATTTATTTTTAAACAAATTTTCTCATTTCCTCTTAATAAATTCCCACCTTGAATTTATTCTTCCAAATATCCTATTTCAAACACTTAAATCAATTTCCAAATTGATTTCCAATTTACTTCATTTATTCCAAAATCCTTTAATTTCAGATTTCATTCCTTACTTATGATTTAAAATACTTTTAACTAAAAATTCCAATTTTAGATTCCTCAAATTACTTCTTAATCCTTTTAAATAAATTTAAACTTTGAAATTTAAAATAATTCTTTATTCTTTTAATTGATATCACTTAAGTTTACTATTTATTAATTTCTGCTTACTCGAATCCTTTATCTTCCATACTCAAAATTATTTATTAGTATTTTAATTTCATTTCCATTCCTTTCAATTCATTTTTAATTTATTCAAATTCACTATAATTATTTTACTTAAAATTCACTCTATTATTTCTTTTCAAAAAAAATCCAATTCTAAATATATTTCGATGACTCAGAGCACCGAAATATATTTAAGAAAATGATAACAATCAATATTTCCAATTTACAATAGTATTCATCCCAGAATATCAAATATCCATAACACAGAATATCAAACTATTCTAAATAATTTTGAGGAATCCTTTTGGATCCCTCCAACCTGTTATCCCTGCATCCACAGACGTTAGCACAATATATAATACCAATTCCACTTCGAGGTGGAATATCGCGGTATATGGGATTTATATAATATTATCCGCTATTATGCGGCGCATAGGGTCTCATCCGCTATAAAATACAGGAAATCAATCATTCCAAGATGTAGTATATACTATACTATAGCACATTAAACAATTCAATCATCCAATCAATCATTTAAATTTAACTATTAAATTTAAATTATTATTTTCAGCTGAGTGAGATTAACTCACCTTTGACTTAAAATTTGCAGACCATTCCAATCCACTTTCAATCCAGCTTGTTTCTCTGTTTTAGACCTTGAATAACATTACGTGATTTATTAATACCTGAACTAATTAGATAATCAATTATCATTTATTAATTTAATCTAAACTAATAATTTTATTTCAAACTAATTTCCTAAAATAAACAATTCTTAGTAACTAAAAATTTAAGTAAGTTATTAAATGAGTTAATAACCATAATACATCATTTTTTTTATAAATAAACTAGTAAATTTAAAAATGGGTATTTATACAAATATATATTTGAAACTATTCATACTTATAGAAATAAACCATAGATTTCAAAAACCTGAATTTTATATAAACCTCCCATTTTAAAATTTCTATATCTCAAGATCTTAATTATATACACTTCTGATTTATCTAGGACACACACACACACACACACACAAATATATATATATATATATATATATATATATTCACATTAGATTCTAAAATGAAATCCTTATATTGCCCGAATCTTGTGTGTGTGTGTGTATGTATATTTACATTTACCCTTTTTTTTCTTGAACAACTATATAAAAAGAAATTTTAAATTGAGAAAACAAATCGCAGTTATACCTTATTTCCTCAGAACAAACTCGTCGACCAACGATCCCCAACTCCCAGTAACCATATCGGCCTTCCCAACTAGAGTCGACCTTCGCTGAAAGCTACTCACGCGATGCAAGAGAAGTCGTCCCCATCTCAACGTCGAATGTTGCGCTTCCATTAGGGCATCCTCGACAAAACCCTAGCTCGACTTGAGTGTCCCAAAACTCGCAGCACCCTAAGAAATCGCGATATTTCCCAAAGCCCTACGAGTTCAACTTGCTTCCACGAACCATTGCTCGCCTCAGATCAATCTATCTTTGCCCCCACTGATAGAAAACCCATGCCTAGCTTTCACGACCCACGATGTCGCCGCCCTAATTCGAACAACATCACGGCCTCACCTCATCGTTCTATGCTTTCGCACTCACGAATCTGGATACGAGCCTATCGCGATTCGATTCGTTCGAAATGGAGAACACTGTGGGGGAAGGAACGCAATCAGGTTTCTGTTTGAACATTTTGATTTCGAAGAGGATTGAAAAAAACAATTCACAGGCCATTTCCAAAAGAGGGAACTCAGATTGATTTCAAGAGGCTCAGCCATTATTTTTTCCGTTTACAACTGTGAAGAAAAGATGTGTGCTTTAATTAAAGGAGAAGGGAAGGCAGATGATGATTTGAAAATGGGAGACAGATTTCTCAGGCTACAGTGCCTCGAAGAACGTAAAAGCTGAAGTGGAGAAAAGTTTTGATGTGGATATATTTTCGGCTGATGGAAAAGAATATATGTTTGTTGACTTAGGTTATATAAATAATTATATATTTAATTTTCAACGTGTTTACTTATCGTATGCTCACACAACAACTCCGATCAATACGAAATTTGTAATCTGATAATAATTCAATATTACGGACCCAATGGAACTGGTTTCGTCGAATTCCGAGACTGTGCCTCGAAAGGCTATTTTTAAATTCAATTTAAAACGATAAAATTTCAAAACTAAACAAATCACTGTTAAAATTCAATCTTAACATTTCTATTATCTTCATATATTATCAATATAAATTTTATAAGCCTTCAAATTATTTTTAGCAGGCTTAAAACTCCAGATTCAACATTTCACCCAACTTCAAATTATTTAATTCAATAATTCGATTATCAAATAAATAGAGATATTTGAATTCAAGTTAAAATTATTCTATTGAATGTTTAAAATTAATTAAAAATTCCGATTTAAATTGCTTAAAAATTCTGGGTCGTCACGGTCAAAGTGCTATCCTCAAGATTCAAGTTTCAAGTCTAAACTTTCAAAAGAATGCAACTTCACAACATCAATGGAAAACGTCTACTTGCTTACAAAGGATGGACTTAAATATTGGCCATCGCAAAAGAAAATGCCAAAACATGAAAGGAACTTGGGAGCATCCTTCTGTCATTATCATATGATGAATGGTTATGAAACCAACCACTATAGAGCCTTGGAGGGGATGATCGTCAATTTCTTTAGACAAGGAAAGATCAGTGAATTTAAAAAAAGGATTTGAGAAAGGATTAATAAAGATCAACTTTTCGAAAAGAGAAAGACTACATGGTTGGGAGTGAAATGCTCTTCATATCTGGATATTGCCTAAGATGGAAATCTACCGAAGATGGTAGAAAAGCCTCGTCCGCATCCAGATGGCCAAGGCAGAGCACCTCCTGGAGGGAGGGTGGATAAGCCTTTAACCGCGTCATGAGATGTCCAAGTTAAAGAACCGAACAAGCCCTTGGCCATGCCTCTGGTCAGAGGTTAAGGCTCCTCTGGAAGGAGAACGGAGTAATCCTTTAGCCACGCCATAAGATGGTAGGTTAAAGCACCGAACAAGCCCTTATCCGCGCCATGCAATGGCCAGGTTAAGGCACCACTTAGAGGGAGGACGGAGTGAGCCCCTATCCATACCATAGGATGGTTAGGGCAGAACATCGAACATGCCCATGTCTGTGCCGTAAAAGGGCTAAGGCGGGGGACCTCCGGGAGCGAGGTTGGGTAAGTCCTTGGTTCCAGCCTCTAAGATGAGCTAACCAAGAGCAATGGACAATAATGGACTAAGATGTCCAGCCCCAAGAAGAGATGCAACCAATAATGGACTAAGACATCCAAGCCCAAAGGGAGGCTCAATCAATAAAGGACTAAAACATCCAGGCTCGTGAGGAGGCTCATCAAACCATGGATTAAGATGTCAAGAGGCTCATCAAATCATGAACTAAGATGTTCAAGCTCGATAAAAAGCATATTCGATCATGGACTAAGACATCCTAGCTCAAGGGGCAGCCAATCATATTATGTCTATATATTCAAAACCTGAAGGGGTTATATATGTCAAAGCAGACGAGAGCAAAGGAGTGGGATAGAACTCCGCTTATTATTACCCGAATTTGGGTCTCGGGACTTCAATTTCTAAACATCAACTATTAGTACTCGAATGAGGATTTCGGGTCTTTCATACATGAATTCCATCATCTAACGCCTGAATCTAGGCTTCGCGTTTTTATCAATCATTGCCTTATTATACCGAATCTAGGTATCAAGTCTGCTACTCAAGTAACCTAATATGAGTGCATGATCGTTGAATTTCTATTCATCCCAAATTCCCGAATATGGGGCCAAATAATATCACTATAAAGATCGCTGTTAAGAGTTTCTGAATTGGAGCTTCAAATTTCTAACTTTTTAAAATCTCATTAATGTTGAGGAATGGGTCAAAGATTATCACTTCTAAATTTCAAACACTGATTTCTGAATCAGGATCTTTTATTTATACTCCTATGGTAAGCTGGAATTTTCTATCACCAAATTTCAAACCTTCCACCCAAGTGGAAGGAGTTATATTATTCATCATCTCTCGTCTTGGTTAAAGATGAGATTCCAACATTTAGTATAAGCTATTTGTCTACAACTAGTAGAATGATTTTTTAATCTAAGAAAATGACATACATAGACAAATATTTCAATTTCAAGCTAACAATTAAAAATACTGTTTGCTACATGCTTTTCAAGGAAATCAGAACAACGAGGAATAGCAAAAGATTCAGCAAATCTAGAAATCAATGAGTGAGCAAATCAAAGATATTTCAAGAGTATCATTACTGAAAAGGATTACAAATAAGGTGATATTTACAAAATTTATGTGGTTGTTTACAAGAATACAAAATTATTTACATATGTACAAGATAAATTTACATAATTCGAACATGTAAATGAATTACAAATCATGAGCGACCATATCAAGAGATTCCGCAACTAAAGGATCTGCAATGTGACGAATTGGGGCACAGAGAACTTCCTTAAGTTTCCTTTATTTTTATGTTATTCTTGTCGTTAATTGCATCAATGTTGGTCTTCAAGGCATGATTAAGTTTCCAACTCTGTGACACGCTTGACAAGCAAGTAGTTGTCGTGCTCCAGCTTTTTCTTGGCATCGTAATCATTAATAGTCTGGGAGTACTTCAATTTTGTTGCTCGTCAAAGTATTTGGCTATTTTAAATTTAACTCTTTGGCACTAGTTTCCCATAGCATTCTTGTCTAAGACCGAGGGAGGGTTAAGCATACTAGGAAACTTTTCGACTGCAAGAACTTTCAACCTGGTGGGCTTAGTAACTGTAGGAGTAAAGTCAGGGACCGACAAGTCAATACTTGAAGTCTTGTTCCCCACGATGAACTCCAGAGAGGCACATTGAGCTTGATTGCCTTTTAATTTTAACTCTAAATCACTTATTTGTTGAATAGGTTTAGACATCTTTTGATCAATGTCGATCGTGGGACTTGTCTTCACTTACCACTTCAGCGTGGTGATCATCTCATCTTTCTTCTTAATATCAGCTTCAAAATAGGCAATTTGGTTTTGGCCGCTGGCGATGGTTTTCTGAATATATAACATATCTTTTGTACCATTACATGGCTTTAACATTACCACCAAAACGTTCTAGTAAAATGTCATCACTAGGCATAATCGCTCCACTTCTTTGCAACAACTTCTCTCTAAGAGCGTCAACACTTGACGATAAATTATAAGGAAAATAAGTTGTAGACAATTGTAGCTTCTATTTAAACAAAAGGAGTTAAAATAAAATCAAGATAGAGATAAAAGATATCTTTATTATTATAGTAATAGATTACAACTCACACAATAATAAAATTAAAAAGGTACAATAAACAGCATGGTTGCATTTAAAGTTTAGAAACTTCTTTCCTAACTTTATCCATAGAGTTGGTTGAAAGCATAACTATCGAATCAAATGGTATAGTAACTCCTTCAGGGGTTACAGCTGGTGGGCATTGACTATAGTCCCACTTCCCAGCTGGGAGACTATCGCGACCACAGATTAATTTAGAATGAAATGTCCTGACCTCTTAAAGGAATTTTTCCTTCTCGTCGTCGAGGAAGTCAAAGCGGAGGTGAGGGAATTCCAAGTATAATTTTTGTAAATCCCAAAGAAAGAAACATTTCGCTTACTTTGGAGACATTAAATGTGATGCATTTTTAGACTAAAACTTCCTCAAACTAACGTATTGGATTAAGTGTTCTCTTGGGAAGTCGCGACCTAAAGAACTGATATTTTGAAATAGTACGGTGAAAAGAAACTTAGCATAGAAAATAGAACCAGAATATCTACTTATAAATCAATCAGTTGTTACATATTTAAAATTATTAATCTGGTTCATACAAAACAGATTTAGAGAAAAACTTGAAACCAAATTTATCTTTGTAGTACTTAAGTTTTTCAGGGGGAGATCTTGAGGAATCGATCTGACCCGCGGTAAGTTCCAGTAAGCTTTAGGATGTGGGTCAGATCCAAATTCATTTAAGCACCTTTTATGAAAACGTCTGAGTAGACCCCTATTGAATTCGCCTAAGTATGAAAAATCAATAATAGAATGTCTATAATAAGCTTTATACAAAAAGCTAGCTAAAGTATCTCTCTCTTCAATCATCATCCAGAATAGGGTTAGCAACTCGTGATTTTCCTTCAAGAGAGCGTCATATCAGAGGCACACTCTCTTTAATAAAGGGGCGTCCCTCTGGTACTTAAAAGATGCTAATACAGAAGTGCTCTTGTCAAGGTTATGATATTTCTCAAACAGAACATTATGTTCCTTTATCAATTTGTTTAACTCCCTATACAACTTGTTAATTTTCGCCTGTTTTCTATCACGTTTTGTCTATAGGAGAAAGTAGACTTCTTCTTTGTCTAAGATAAATGATTTAGCACTAATTATTATCTTCGAAGTGTAAGACATTTAAACAGGGAATTTCATACCTGTGAAACTGTAATGGGCGCCTAGGGGGCTTGCTCTTTCTCTTCTAGATTCTCAGAATGTGTGGGAGCAGTTTCCTCCTTCAGAAGGGTAGATGGTCCAGAGGATGAAGGAGGCATATCTTTATGAGGGGATATCTTCTTTTCAGAGAATTTATCTTGATCACCACCATCTTCTTCTGTGGCACCAGAGGGACCCATTTTATCTCCATTAGGGCCTTGGTCTTCAGTAGGACCATCATTATCATCATCACCATCATCAACATTATCGCTACCCCTCATCATCGTCGTCGTCTTTTTCTTCTTGAGCATCATAAGTATCACCCTCTTCCTAAGAACCGGATTTGATGTCGATGGAAGGGATATCAAAAGAGAGAGCTTCAGTAGCTTTAACTCCCTCCTCCTCACCTTCAGGTCCAGTACCCTGCCTTATCTGTTTGATTTTGTCCGTTACCCTTTTGGCTAAGGCTTGGCCGAGAGAAGGGAAGCCGAAATCAGGACATTTCTCGTAGTTGACCACGTATGCGAGCATGAGGGCATATTCGTAATTTTTCAACATTATGGGCCCTAGGGTGACTTCAGCAAACTGAGAGACTTGCTTCTTGACATCGGAGATAGTGCAAACAGCCAATTTGAGTGAAGCTCTGGTCCTTTTGAATTTGTCTTTCAAGGAAGTATTCTTGGCAACTAAGTGAGCTTTTTCATCTTCCGAGTCTTTCAAAGTTAGCTCCATAGCAAATTTTCCATCAGTAGTGAGCTGGTAAGCTTGCCTCTATGGTTCTAAATCACTCTCAACTCAGCAAGTGAATCTTTCATTCACTCCAACTCTATAGAAGCTTCTTTTTGGCAGGAGTTAAAGAAGATAATTGATTTTTTAGCTTAGAGTTCTCCTTCTGTAGCCTCAAGGATTCAATCGAAAACTTTGAAACATGATCATTTATAGTTATCCAGTTCCTAAAAATCCATAACAAGAGGTGAAACACAAGTTAGCAATTAGGAAATCCAGTGATGATAAGATCAATTGCATGAGAGCTTACCAAAAGTTGTTGCTCCATCAGAGAGCAATAATTTTCTACCAAGTCTGGACTAAATGACGGCGAAGGAAAAAAAGATTCTGAATGAAGGATGATCTCGACAAGTTCATCAAAATTGGTCGATGGAGGAGCAGAAGATGATGACTCCGGAGGAATTTGCATCTTAGAAGGAGTCATCAATAGAGAAAACAGCATTTGCGCAAGGGCAGCTGGGTAGTCAGAAATAGTAATGTGGGAAGAGGTTCGAGAGTAGATGGAGTTTGCTTCATTTTATTTTTGGAAGCTTTGATGACAGGGCTCTTCGAAGCTTGTTCATGAGATATACTCTCCTCATCTTCCTTCACATTGATGACTTTAACCACTTTCGCCGAAGGCGTGTCTTCAGGAGACCCCATTAATTTTATTTTAAAGTTCTTTTGCTTTAGCAAAAGCCTCCAAAATTGATGTTACTTCAGAAGATAATGGAGGAGGGGTAGCACCGCAAGAAGATACGATGGCTTTGGAAGAGTTTGGAACAAATTCAAGCGGATATAAAGTTAGCCAAAGTAATTCAAAGAATGACAAGGACAAAGAAAGGAAAATTCTAAACTGTTAATATACCGGAAGGACCAACACAAGTAACCGATATTGAAGTGAAGTGTTCGGCATTGCCTAAGGAGAGGAAGCGCTTGCCATGAGAAGTATGCATAATGGTAGGAGGAGATCCTAGGATCCTCTAACCAGATAGCAGTAAAGAATATTTTCTTAAGTTCATAGGGGTTAAGAGCGTCAACCTGCTCCCAATCTATTTTGAAGCTGCGATTAGAGAATCGACGGTTTTCTTATCAACATCATTAAGTGCCTTAGAAAATTCACCTAAAAGAGCAAGAGATTAGTTAACGAAAAACATAAAGAAAGAGCAAAGATGACATTACAGCAGACTTACGGGGGGATGAAAAGTCCCACGAACATTAGTAAAGCACTTAACAAAGAAAAATTGGTTCTCTTAGTCCTTGAACTTGTTAATAATATCTGACATTAACTCCTTATATCTGTTGACTCCATATATCTGCTTATTGAGATTACTCAACCTTGCCAACTTGGTCAAAGAGTTTAGAACTTCAGCATTAAGCGAAGGAAGTCCAGATTCCAACGTCAACAACTCCAGAGATAGTAGATGACTATAGACATTTGGAGATAGTTGAATCGGAGCAACTCCAACATGAGACAAGTATGAATCCAGAAACTCTGGAAAAGGAAGAAATCTTTCGTGCCATACGTTGATGGCAATGTAAGCAAAGTACCCTTCGAAAGGGATGTCATTGGTATCAGTTGGTTGAGGAACGGTTGCTTTGATCCCAGTAATACCAAAATCTATAAGAATAGCACCGACTTCATTCTAAGATACGATGGAAGTATGCTTAGCAATGGCTTCAACTTTAGGAGAGCTCATGATTCTACCAGGTGAAAACGTTTTCGTTAAAACCCTTGATTATTTATGAATTTAGAAGGCATTCAAGAATTAAACAAAGAAATTTACTGAAGTAACTTAAGTATGAAAACGGACATAAAGTTTTAAAATGGTGTAAGTAATTTAAGTCAAAAACTAAGTAGTTTGTGCTTTCCACAATATCGAAAGGTCAGCAGCTCAAGCTTTCGACAATGTCAAAAGGTCAGCATCAACCAAAACCGTCATACTTCAACATTATTGAAAGCCTAAAAAGTAAATAAATAACAATACGAATTCCTTGAGCTAGGCGGAGAGGAAACGTTAGCACAATCATTAACTTTCGACAATGTCGAAAGCTCTATGGAAGCCTAGATATGCTCTAAGTGTAACATGAAGCCATGTGGCAAAACCTTTGGACATGGTTGGAACCAATAACTTAAAATTCCTGAGTTAAAGACATTAATGTTGTTGGCATTGTCCATAGGTCTGGTTAATGTTGTCGAAACATATTCTACTCATTGAAGTCGAAAGGTTTCAGGTTCAACTCATATGTGCTTTAAACGTTTCGACAAAGATAAGCAGAAACAACTCTAAGGTCAAAGTATTTCAACCTTATCGAAAGATAATGGTTAAAAGGTTTGAAACACTTCAACCTTATCGAAAGCTAATAGTCGAAAGGTTTGAAACTCTTCAACCTTGTCGAAAGCTCGTTGTCGAAGGGAAGATCCACTCCATCTGACTATCTAACCTTTCGACGGTGTTGGTAAAGTTGGCATCACAATACCTTTCGACCCCATCAAAAGATGCTAAGAAGGCAATTCCATTATTGCCGCCTTAATCTTTTTCGAAGGGTAGAAAAACCATTTGTGCTGCCAAATTGTACACGAGAGGGTTTCAGGTAATCAAATCGTGTTTAACCAACCCCAAACCCGATTGTAACTCCAATTTTCAAATTTTTCTTGAAGAACAAGTAAATCAAATCTATTAACAAAATGGATATAAACTGAAATCGCTCCAACTCGATTTCAAGAGAAGCTTAAAGATAATTGACAAGTCGAAAACCCAGGTTCAAGACAAGAGGCAAAACTCAAAAAATTTAGAGCTTAACCCGATAAGGGAATTTTACATAACAATCATCATTAATCTCAAAATCCAAATCCAAAGATGAATTTTATTAATTTAAGAAACTAATTTAGGGGGAAAATTTTTTAGGAAACCAAAACAAAATTGAATTTCAACCTTGGGATTAGGAAAACAGAAAATTTGATTGAAAATTAACAAGAACATAGATTAATCTAAAACTTACGAACTGAATTTGAGAAAGTACCTTGTTGTTTTAAAGCAAAATTTACGAAGTTTTGAAGAATTCTTTTACTTGTGCACGATAATTTTGATTGCAGGTAAAAGAGGAAGAAAGAGAAGAAGCGTACTTTATAAGAAAAGTTGCCCAAATTCTCAACTGTTGGATAAGATTTAAATGGATGGCCTAGATCTATGCGGGAAGGCCAAGAGGCGGGAAGATTTAAGCTTTCGACAAAGATGACCTGGAAAGTCAAGAGCATCCATTCGAATGGAGGGGCAAATGTTACTCTAAAAATCCACCTTTGGACAAAATCGAAAGGTCTTTCAACGAAAACTAAGAATGAGGAGCTCAGATCAAACCTTTCAAAGGAGTCGAAGGGATGTCGTCAGCAGAGTTTAACAGCCTAAAACCTTTCGAAGGGGTCGGAAAGTTCTATCTCACAGCATCCATGAAGTTCCTACTTTTTGAAGAAGATGAGGAAGTCAAAGCAAGTGTTAGAAACCCCATAGTGACCTTTCTGAAAGCATGGCAAGCCTTTCAAACCGGTTAAGACTCATCATGATACCTTTCAACAAAGTCGAAAGGTTCAATGAAGAAGGCAACACTCAGAAGTCAGCAAAGAGTGAAAGACAACATTTCTGACAACGTTGGAAGGGAAGCGCAGCTCTCGACAATGTTCAAGTGAAGAGAAACCTTCCAACAAGATCGAAGGGTTCACAACAATCAAGTGAAGAGCAACCTTCCGACAAGATTGAAGGGTTCACAAAAAAATATAGAAGGCAAACCCTTCAACAAAGTCGAAAGGTTCATGAAGGCATAAAGAATAACAGACCTTTCGACAATGTCAATAGGTCCATAATGGAATATGAGGAGCAAACTTTTCAACAAAGTCGAATGGTTCGTAGCTGCATACAAAAGGGAGACCTTCCATCCTGGTTGAAAGCATGGAGTCGAAAGGGCGGGCCGCCTGCATCTATAAATAAGACCCAAGATGTCATGTTTTGGGATCCTTTTTCTCTCATTCTAATCTTATACACTTCTTAAATAAGTTAATGTGGCCCTAATTGGGTAATTTGGAAATTTACTAAAAAGAAGTTTTCCTTGGATAAAGAGGGAGGTCTTGAGTTTATTTGATTACTTTACTTACTTAAATCTTTGTTAGATTAACTTTAGTTTTCTAGGTTAAACTCATCGAAAGGTTCTTGTCGACAAGGTCGACAACACATCTGGTCCAAGTATCTTTTGGTAACCTTTCAAAGTTATCAACTATGTGGATTAAACCTTTCGACAAGGTCGATAGCACTTATGATTTAAATATCTACTGCAACCTTTCAAGCCCATCAACCCATAGACCTAAACCTCTCGACAAGGTCGACAACTCAATTGGCTCAATGTACACAATAACCTTCCAAAACCAATCAACTCTATGGCCAAACCTTTCGACAGGGTTGAAACCTAATTCATATAAGTGGTCTAACCCTTCGACAAGATTGAAACCTACTTCATATAAGTGACCAAACCTTTCGACAAGGTCAAAATCTGCTTCATATCTGCCAGAGTATATCATTTCCTACATAAACTCAAGGAAAGCAACGATCTTAGCCTTTGACAAGATTGGAGCCTACCTTTTAAGGACTTAACTCAGGAAATATTGACCTAATCGAAAGGTAAACCTTTGAAAGAGACTTCAAACAAGTTCAACAAGGTTGGAAGGTTACAATTCAAAAGCTAAACCTTTCGACGTTTATTCAATTCAAAAGCTAAACCTTTCGACAACGTCGAAAGGCTGATTCAAGAATTGCTCAAAAACAAAACCAAGTTTCAAGGTAATTATAAAGGGTATCATGCCCTTTGTTCTCCAAAAGGATATCCATCTTTCTTAACATTACTTTAGGGCGTTGACAAGAAATCTTGTTAACACATCTATCAGCCAATCAATAATTTATATAAAAGAGTTAACTTATTTAATGTGCTCAGTAGAAGGCGATAGATCTACTTTCACCATGCAACTCTAATCATTAACGGATCAAGACTCTATAATTCAACTCTAAGCCATTTAAGGTCTAGTTCATAATATCCAATAAATCTCACTCTTAACAAAAGTGGATTATAAATTTCATCAATACTTCCATAACAATAATTTGTATAGTAGTTCAAAACTTTACAAATACGTCCAGATGCTTATTTCCAATAATCATTTATATTTATATCCTAACCAAGAAATAAAATCTATATCTTCCTATCACACCCAAGGGACTGTTCTCTAAGTCTGTTTAGGCCAAGATTCATATCTTAGATACTATACATTATTCTGAACCTTGCTCTGATACCAAGCTGCAAAACCCAACCTCGTTACCCATATCTATAAAGAATATTGCTGTGTAATATCGTCTGCTAATATGGAGAATAAAGCTAGTTAGTAGCGACCAAATATTCTTTTGGACAAACACCGACGCGTCTTTCATACCAAAATTTTGAGGAACTATACAAAAAATTTGACGTGTACAGTATTGGCACAAAGCAATAAACACGATGGCTAAAAAAAGTTCCAAACAATATACGGTATCACAGAAAATATATAACCACAGGACACGGCGGAATATATAATATCGACATGAAAGTACATACACGAGTGAATCTACGAAATAAAATATTATACATGCATAATATACAAGTAAAGCACAAGGCTAGTACCAAAATAATATGTACGTAACATGAGTCACAATCTCAATAAGAGATATCACTGGTACATGATCTAGATCCAAAAGACATATATATATATATATATATGTATGTATGTATGTATGTGTGTGTGTGTATATGTATATGTATACGTATCATAAATATAACTAACTCCCAGCTAAGAAAGCATCAAAGGTCACGGAGTCTCGATACCCAAAATGTCTCGGTTTGACTTGAGTATTACAAAAATAATAAACGGATCAGGCTAATTCTGATTCAATAAAAGTGAGATCACAGAGTATAACATATATGAATCACAATAGTGTAGTCATAACTCTATAATAAGCCAATGGTCTAAATAAACAACGGATTAACACAATTAATTCAACATCAAAATAAGATGAGTCAAAATATCTCACAATCAAAACCATAAACTTGCGTGAAACAAGTGAAATCCAAAAAAGAAGCAGAAAAGCAAGCCAGACCCAAAAGATGAGCATGCAAGCAAATCAAAACCAAAGATAAACATGAAAGAATGACGTAACTAAAACAAGCATATCCTTCATTAAATTTCCATGTCATAAATCCATAAATTTGCTTATCATAAGCAATCTCAAAATATGGTAATAGAAATCTCAAAAAAAAAAAATCATAAATCAAAGAACTCACATGAAAGCGAGTCATAATATGGCGTCAAACCTAAGGTATAAATAAGAGTATGTCGATGAAAAGTTTGAAAATGAGTCAACATACAAAGACGAACATGAAAGAACAACGATGAACAAGCCTAAAAGCAAGTCACCACATTCAAAGGCGTACATAAGAGTATGTCGAAGACAAATCCATAAATAAGTCAACATGCAAAGACGAACATGAAAGTACGTTGATGAACAAGCCTAAAAGCGAGTCACCGGATCCAACGGTGTACATAAGAGTACGTCGAAGTCAAATCCAAAAATAAGTCAACATGCAAAGACGAACGTGAAAAAACATTGATGAACATGTCTGAAAATAAGTCACCACATCTCGTATGTAATCGTTGCGGATCTAAAGTGTTATATACTTTCCAATGTTTAATACTCGAGATTCTCCTAATGTCCCATAACCACTTGGTAACTTTTAAATATTTATTATTAGATAGTAAACTCCACTCCCTAAAGTATTCTAAAAAAGTCAAAGAATTAATCGATATAGTGATACTAATGTTCCATATCACTAATGTTACTAAATTAATTAATTAAAATGTAATATTTTTATATAAAATTACTTCTTTTAGAAATCGATTAAAACTTGTCTATTGACTATATTTGCTACACTGAAAAATACTTCATATTTTAAGATAGCCTTCAAATTGAAACTTATATATATGATTTCTTCATTTTTGAAACCATTATCTAATATATTTTTCTATCAAATGATACTCTGAATTTTAAATATTATCATAAGAGAAATTTATATAATTTATAAAAGAGATTTTCAATATATATATATATATATATATATATATATATATATATCTTTGTGTATGTGTGTATAATTTTTCCCTAAAACTATTCTTCAAAATATCTTAATTTAATATACATATATAATTTATATATTATCATTGAAATTTTCCCCAAACTCGTAGAATTGAAATTCCATGATATCACAAAGTCAAAATTTGCATTAAACCAAGAATTAAGACACTAAGAACTAAGAAATCAAAATATAGTCTAGCTACAAAATCAAGTGTATTTTGATGGTTATCAACATACATGCACTTTTAATAATCGATAATCGAATCGAATTCTACATTTAAACACATAATTCAACCAATTCATTCATCAAACAAATTGAACCCATAATATGCAATTTATTTCAATAATTTCATCCAATCTCTACTAAATTATTATGTAATTCATAAGCTAAGCAAAAATTGCAAAGAGGGATATTCTGATATAGCAGTGTGAGTTAAGAGGATAACTCGCCTTATCTAATTGCTGGTTGGAATTTATTAGCGTTGTTGAATGTTCCGCCTTCAGTCATCTTCTCCATGTTAAACTCCTCATCCACTACTTCTAAGCATGCTGCCTTCCTACGTCGACATCATCAAATCATGCTTGTCATCACCAACCATCGCAAATCGCGCCTAAAGCTCATGTGCGCCCACCTACATCGCTTCACCCTCCATGCTAACCTGACCAGATCACGCATCCTTGGAGTTCGCATGCATATCACAAGGTCACCCCTCCCTCTCGTCAATCGATTTAGGTTCCCATGATTTTTTTATTAGCATGCTAGATTGAGGAACTAGGGTTTTGAAGAAATCGGGCCTGAAGCGCGAGCGGTACAGAGTACATATTATTAAGAAGCAGAAAGAGGAGCTTTGTGGTTTTTTCCTTCTTATTAGGTTGGGCCGCTTTTGAATTTTATTTTGGCCTATTTGAATTAAATTAAAATGTTTTCTTTTTATCCTTGAGGCATTTTGGCTCCTTTTTGATTCATTCGAGTTGTGGAACCCTTTGTAAAAATCATTCAAGATATGATATTTCTCATAATTTTATCTTACCAAAACAAATTTCCTTTTATTAAACTACCATCTTTTCGGTTTTAGCCAAATTTTAAAATTATCTTTCGATTTCTTAAAATAATCCCAGACTTCACAAAAATATTATTTATTTCTCTAATATAAATTTTTAATGACTTTTAGGTTTATAAAACATAATTAAAATCATAAACTGAATTTTAAATCAACTTTATCCATTTTATCCCCAACAATTCCAAAAAATCTGAATTAAATTCTCAAAATTCATGCCAATATGTTGATATTATTTTAACCTCGATTAGGGTTGTTAAAATCTTTAAAGGGCTTATATAGTCTAATTCATTTGGAGCTTTCCAAAATTTTCTGTTGTAGTATATCAATATTTTATTTGAATTTATAAACAAAATTTATTTTATATAATTTGTATTATGTTATATATATGTGTGTATCATATACACATATGTATGTGGGTGTACATGCAACATGATAATGTGTACATAGTTTGGAATGTCCATGTATAGATGTTGGAATTTACAATGCAACGAACATGTTAGCCTCTATTGTATACAGATATGTTGTCTAAATGAATATATGTTTGTATTATAACAATATATAAGTGTGTGTGTGTGTGTGTATTAAATGTGTATATACATATATATTTAGTTGTTATAAATTTATATATAAACATTTATAAAATTATATATTTATACATATGTATGTATGTAAATATATATATAATAACTAAAGCATAAAATTAATTAAATATTAGTTTATAAAATAATTTTAACATATACACACACATATATATAACATGAAAGCCATGAATAATTATTATATATATAAATAGTAAAATTAAAATTTTATAAAAATATATTTCTGTAAATTTTGCTCTTGGCCAAATGTGTGTGTGTATGTTATTTTTTCTCTTGATTTCTTTTTTTTGAAAGGTAGGTCGGTTTTTTTAGTGGACCATCCACTTTTCCATATATATCATTTAAAACAGGAGCAAGGCATGTTGCCTCAACAACTACAAACTCACACATCCCATGACAAAAGAAACTGACCATACAATCCGTATATACACTAATAAGAGAAAAGTACATAAGAAAATTCTGAAATCAATACTAAACAAAAAGATATATTCCTAAGAAGGAAATAAATATGTGATGCTATCTCAATCCCATCATCTAAATCATCAGGGTTGGCAGACTTGGAGGAATTGGGAGGAGCTGCCGTGACTTGAGGAGTATTAGAATGAGAAGACGGAACACTGATTCCAGGATCATCAAGCATAGTTATGGTGTCGGTAATAGGGATATCGAGATGGGGATGATTATTAGCAAATACAGAAGAAAGGAAAGCATCCAAATTGGCAAACATCCGTTGGTAATATCCTGGGACATGTGTTTGAGGGAAACGATATGAGATTTTAATTTCTTTTTGGTTTTCCAGATATATTCATTAAATCATTTTAAATTTTAAATCCATGTAAAAATAAATATAAAATTATTATTTTCAAAAGTATATGATGTGTAATATATGTTATATAAAATTATGTCCAAAATTTTATTGTTTGCAATGTATGTGTGTGGGTGTATACACAAATATTTTAAATTACATAATATATTTTAGGTTAAATAAATAGTTAAATATATTTATTCCAAATAAATAAATAAATAAATATTTTACTACCAAATGCATTTTATACATGAATAAATTTTTTACAAAATTCAAAATATATGATATATAATATTAATCTTTCAAGTATGGATTTTAATTCATTAAATTCATTTAACAATGTTATTTATATAGAAAAAAATTATTTTCCAAGCCGTGAGCATCTAGTGCAACAAACATTCACCTTACACCAATGCCTAATATATGATAAAGTAAATAAATTTGGCGTTATTAGATCAGATATATACCTTACACCAATGCATAATGTGAACTCGTTGAAACAAAGAATAGTGCTCCTTGAACCCAATTTCAATTCAGGAGTTGTTAGCTCCCGAGCTGCCTTGGTTTTGATGTGTTTTTTACTTGGATTTTTTAGGCTTTCAGAGGGGTAGTGCTGGCCAAAAATTATAAAGACGATGGAGTAAAAAGTGTAAAATGAAATGGTGTAAAAGGTGGATTATAAAAATGAAGTCAAGAGAGTGAAAGTGGATCACATCGTAATATCTCTCTCTTACCATTTCCACCCTTTTAACCATTCAAAATCCTCCTTATTTTCTATCATATGGCCTGCCTAAATATGCCCCCTTACATTCGAAAAACCATGCCCATATTAGCCTCAAATCTGGTCCAAGTTGGACCAATATTCAACGTAATTTTAATTCTTATTTAAACGCATACCGATATCGTATATCGATAGTTATTTATAACTTATTATAAACACACTATTTAATATTATTCAACATACATCATATAAAATTTTATAATTAATGTTTCATAAATATTAATTACTTTAATTACTTTATAATAATTTATAAATTAATTAAATTAGGAGATAAAATGAATATTCAATGTTTCGGTTGTATGACTCTTAGGTATAAATTTGGTCATCGATTAATATTAACAATTCAAATATTAACGTTCACACGTCTCTTAGCAGGTGGTGTGACATTATGGTCAAATTTATTGCTTATTTGGTTTTAATAAAATCCAATTTTACATTATTAAGTGTTACCCATTAGTGACAATTATTTACATCAATTCTCTTCATCAAAACTATATCACTTTGGACTTATAGAATTGGTAATGGTCAAAATTCCAATATTGTCCATATTCAACTCTATAATCCAAACACAAAGTCCTTGGTTCAATAATAACAATTATTATTAACAAAATTCTCTAGCCAAAGAGTTTGACTTTAAGTTGACTTCGATTGACCGTGTACTAACCCCATATAATTGAGGAGACGAATCCTCCATTGAATAGTGTTTCACTTCCAATACTTTCACTCGGCCCAACTATAGTCATTCGTTGGTCGTGCTA
This sequence comes from Allium cepa, assembly GCA_030765085.1. Taxonomy (NCBI): domain Eukaryota; kingdom Viridiplantae; phylum Streptophyta; class Magnoliopsida; order Asparagales; family Amaryllidaceae; genus Allium; species Allium cepa. Next base: position 605,432,505 of record CM060941.1, read on the forward strand.
TGATTTGACTATAATCAAAGCAGAGCTTTCATTGAAGATCAATAGTATTTTTAAGTCAAGAGAACTTGTAAATTAGTTGCATCGATATTTTCTGTTTGACTTTACGTATATTAACCAATAGAAAACTATCAGGTGAGTCATTTCATAGTTATCCGATAACTATCAGTACATAACTCCTTCGTATCTCTAATAGTCATGAGTAATACAGTGTTCAATATTTGGAGAGCGTTAAGTACTCTAGTATTAATGGATGCATCAATATCTCTTCTCGATGCATCTTGACTGGTAATATTTAAAATGATTTTTTATTATATTATGACACAATACTTATGATTACAACTATTTGTAATTACTCTCATAAATACACCATTTATGGATTTTCTGTTAAATATATTTTAATTAAGCATTTAATTATTTATACCACATTATAACAGAAAGAAAATACCTTTATTACGAATAAGAATTGATTACATAGTTAATAATTTACAATAAATTACAGAATTTCTCATAGGGCGTACTCTTAACTATATTAGTATTGAAAATCTTGAGCATGTTGGGTAAGGTTCTCGGGACCTTTAGATGATACTTTTGGGACGGGACCAACGATGGTTCAATCGGGAGATGTGGTGTGACCAGTACATGGACACACACGCAGCTAGAAATATCAAAATCCAAAACTTTCCATAACCATTTAGTAGACGTGTTCTATGATTTTGTGATGAACTCGAGCATACTAGTTATGATTCCATGAATATATGTATTATAGAAAAAGGGTCCGTGATCTTGGCTTCGACCTCAAATCTGAGTGTTGTGCACTTCGTTTGGATATGTGAAAAGGTGGTGGCCTTAATTCATGTGCTTTGTGGCATTATCAATAGTAGGGTTCAGTTGGTCCCATACGAGACGACATCTTGATGTCATTCTCAATTTCTTATCCTTGGGCATATCAAGGGAAACTTTAAGGCACAATTATATAGTTTTTGATGATTGATTTAGGTAGTTGTAAGGATATATTTTGGTTAGTATTATTTGACTTTGTATCGAATCCTAGACTTATCGAATGGATTCTGGTAAGCTACCCTAGGATGTAAGGTTTCATCGCATCCAGTTATACTTAATGATAGCGTAATAGCGTATTATAATATAGTGTAACATTATAAAATAAACGTTATAACTCGTTCTGCATAGGAGAAGGCATAGGGTGAGGTTTGCTCATGACATTACCTTTATTGACAATATACCTTAGTATTTTGTATATGTTATATCGATGTATTAGTTATCATGTAATTTAATGTCATTTTCTTTTCAATGGACTTTTATCTAATCCCTTTTATATTTTCTTTCCTTTGTTATTTTCCCAGGTTGTTAGAGGTCTAGGATCAAAGAGGACATAAAATTAGCATTACTACCTATCCGGTGCCGCAATAATTATAGAGATGTTGAGTTAAATTATTTTATTAGAGTTATGTGTATGGGATTTATGTTTTAATGGACTCCGTGTATTTGGGGCATATTTCACTACTTCTAGCATTTGGATTATTATGCTTTTGATCTCAAACATACATATACATAGGTATACGTATGTATCTTTCCATTGGTTGTGATATATATGCCCTGTTTTATCAAGTTATATTTATGACTCTACGTTTATGATATTTTCTAATAAAATGTCTTTTAGAACATTGGTTTTCAAGTATTATAAACTTTGGATTGTTATAAGTAACAATCTCAAATTTGATGAATGATCTTAAACTTGAGGAAAGGATACAAACTTCAATAATGATTTTAATTCACAAATCCACAGAATTGTCAAATAGTCATCTATTAAATAAGATTTACAATTTATTATGCAAATAAATATGCACAGATTTATGAATCGCTACTTTTGTGTAAATTTTGCAAATATCAACGATTGATTACATCCAGCTATGATCATGAATTTATTCTATCTTGTTACAAGTAGGAACATACCATATTATTTTCATTCAAAATGTTGCCTCAATCCAGTGTGTTGCTCTAGTCTACAAATTTGAAATTGAGGGATTTTGGTGGTACATGAGTTACAAATCTGTTTCGATTTCTAGAAAAGGTCGCTCACACATAGCTCAGTCGTTGGGATGCCAACATGACTTGCTTGTTTGACTACATGGATGCTACAAATTTCACCAGACAAACTACTGGTAACTTTTCTCCTCGAGAAGAAATATGTTACACGGAAAGAACATCTTGATGTAGGAATTCATAGCTTAGAGCATGTGTGTTTTCTTAACCATCCTCTTTGCATCCAATTCATAGTAAATTACTGCTGAAAAATCATAGTCCGTATATTGTTTTGAATAATCTTATTATTAGGATGTTCTACTAGCCCAAAACAAAAGGCATCCCAGTCTTATTTATACATTCCTATACATACTTGCATCATCAATGGTGCAGTTTTAGATACTTCAATTGTCATTTTAAAATATATTTTTATATTGCAATGAGAGTGCAACTCTAATTCTGATTTGATGTCCTACAAAATTTCCCTTTGTTACCCTCCTACAAATTGTTGGTGTCTTGTTTTCACTGATATGAATCTAATAGACCGAACTCTTCTTATTCGTCGTCACATATGAGTAATATTACAAGCATATATATATATATGTATATATATATATATATAGGTATATACTTTGGTTTGAAGAACAAGTTACTGGTATTTTGCAGAAGGCAGGCACATTTGTTCCTCTCCTTTCAATTTCCCTACACTTTCCACCACTACACACTTGGTATATTACTCAAAATTGAACACAAGGCAATTGTTGCAGAAGCAATACTTGAAGTGTTATTCAACATCAACGGCACAAGGCTTTAAATACAATGAAATAAGAATGTTAAACAACTACATGTCCTATAAAAAAGGATAAAAGAAAGACTGAATCAAAAAACATGTGTTTTTTATTTTGTAGACTTCTTGAAGACCGTAACTTGCTGAGCAAGCCAGGTCACATTCAACATTCCTTCTCCTAAACTGAAGTCCACTGCTTCAGTTTATCTCTGATGCTCTACACATCCCTAACATTCCTCTAAGCTTCTCTAAGGTCTCCAACTTTAGAGGCTTAGTCATAATGTCAGCTATTTGCTCCATACTGCTACAATGAACCAGCTTCATAATATCATCATTCACAAAATCTCTAAGAAAATGAAATTTGACGTCAATGTGCTTACTCCTCTTGTGCATAACAGGGTTTTTGGACAACTTGATGGTGGACATGTTGTCGCAATGAATGGTAGTGCATTGCATTTGAGGGAGTCCAATGCACTCTAGAATTCTTCTAAGCCAAACCAGTTGACAAGCACAAGAAGTAGCAGAAACAAACTCGGCTTCTGTTGTCGACAAGGTCACAATTGGTTGCCTCTTTGAAGACCAGGAAATTGCTGCCTTACTTAAAAAGAATACGTATCCTGAAGTGCTTCTTCTTGTATCCAAGTCTCATGCGTAATCACTGTCGGAATATGCCACCAATTTATCACCTCCATGCCTCTTATAATGCATGCCAGAGTCTACTGTACTTCTGACATATCTGAGAATTCTCTTAATTGCAGACATATGCTTTTTTGTTGGTTTCTCCATAAAATGACTAACCAAACTAATCATGTACATGAGGTCAGGCCTTGTTGCCGCCATGTACATGAGGCTGCCTACCATTTGTTTATACAATCTTACATCAGCAATGCCACTTTGATCATCCTTTTCCAGTTTGCAACCTGGAACAATGGGATTTTTTACTGGATTACAAACTTCCAGTTTGAATTTCTTCAGAACCTCATGCGCACACCTTTTTGACTCATGAAAATTCCTATATCATCTTGGATTATTTCAACTCCAAGAAAGTATCTCATCTCCCCCAAGTCTGTCATATCGAATTCAGTTTTCATCGATGACTTGAACTCTTCAATCAGCCTCATATTACTTCCGGTCACGATCAACTCATCCACATACAAAGATACTACAAGGTTTTCTCCTTTATTACTTGTCTTGACAAACAATGTTGGCTCATAAGGGCACTTCTGAAACCTTTTCTCTGTGAAGTAAGCCTCAATTCAACTATCCCATGCCCTTGGAACTTGCTTGAGGCCGTACAAGGCCTTTTTCAATCTATAGACTTTATCTTCTTTTACTTTCTCCTCATAGCCTTGTGGCTGCTCAACGTACACAGTTTCTGCAAGTCTGCCATACAGAAATGCATTTTTAATGTCAAGTTGGTGAATTTTCATACCTTTCTGAGCTGCGAGTGCAACAATTGCATGGATTGTGTCCCATCTTACTACTGGAGCAAAAACCTCAGTGTAATCTATGCCATATTTCTGAGCATAACCCTTAGCAACCAAACATGCCTTGCACTTATCAACTTCACCGTTCTCATTGAGTTTCGTCTTGAAGAGCCATTTTACACCGATGGCTTTAATTCCTAGTGGCAGGCTACATAACTCCCATGTGTCATTCTTGTTGATTGCTTCAATCTCTAAGTCCATTGCTCTCTTCCATTTGTCACAAGTTACAGCTTCTTCAAATGAGACCGGGTCAATGACGGATGCAAACATCACCCAATTGCTATCTTCTTCCTCTTCTTCTGACAGACCTTCTCATGAGACATAGTCCCTCATCCACATGGGACTCCTTCTTGATCTCCCTTCAACGATTGTTTCAGCCTCAACATGATCTTCTTCCACCTCTATGTCGCTAGCTTCAGTGCTTTGTTCACATGCTTCTTCTACTTGTTCAGAGTCTGAATCATCTTCACATACTAGAGGCTATTTCGTGATTTGTTGTCCCCAATCCCATTCAGCCTCCTCATCAAATATGACGTCTTTGCTCACAATAATCTTGTTTGTAGAGGGATCATAGAGCCTGGACGCTTTAGATTCTTCTGAAATACCAAACATGGCACATTTGGTGCTTCAATGATCCAGCGTTTCCCTCTTCTCTTTAGGTACATGCACATGAGCAATACACCCGAAGATTTTGAATGAGTTTACAGTAGGCTTGTGCCCACTCCATACTTCTTCGGGTGTTTCATTCTTCAAAGCTGTCGTGAGACTTCGATTCAGTATGTGTATACTCCATGCAGTAGCTTCTGGCCAATACTTATCAGGAACTTTCTTGTTGTTCAGCATACAACGTACCATGTTGAGAATGGTACGATTCTTTCTTTCAGACACACCGTTTTGGTGAGGTGTGTATGAAGTAGTGAGTTGTTTACGGATTCCCCGTTCTTCACGGTATTGCTTGAATTCATTGGAATTATACTCTCCTCCCCAATCACTGCGTAAACATTTCAACAACAAACCAGTCTCTCGTTCCACAAGCGCTTTGAACCTTTTGAATGTTTCAAAAGCTTGTGTCTTCTCATCCAAGAAATAGACCCAACTCTTCCTAGAAAAATCATCAGTGAAGGTCATGATGTACCTTTTGTGGCTACTAGACTCTGGTGTTATCGGACCACACAAATCAGAGTGAACGAGTTGAAGTTTCTGACTCGCCCTCCATGAGCTTTTCTTGGGAAAACTATCTCGATGTTGTTTGGCTGTAATACATTCTGTACACAACTTCTTAGGTTTTTTAATCTCAGGTAATCTAAGTACCATTTCCTCCTTCTTCAACTTCCTTAACCCTTCATAGTTGAGATGCCCATGGCGATAGTGCCATAAATAGGCATTGTCATCACAAGTCACACTGTGGAAGGCTGGCGCCTTTGACATCGTGTCAACTACAACAGCAAACAGCCTGTTTGTTGTCATAGTGGATCTCATGATCAGCCCCTTTTTTGGATGATACATACTGCACACTCCATTCTGGATGAATACTGCAATCCCCTTCTCCTGAACTTGACCAATGCTTACCAAATTGTTCTTCAACTCCAGAATGAAATACACGTTAGAAATAACAAACGATGTACTATTCAGTAAGAGCCGAACATTACCTTTGCCCATAACCGCCATTGTGGTATTATTGCCAAGCTTGACATTACGATGAAAGCTTTCATCAAGCTCACAAAACCATTGCTTGTCTCCGCTCATGTGATTGCTACATCCACTATCGAGAAACAATACTTGTTCCCTGGTAGCGTGTTGCTTGTCAACAAGGGTTATTAGTACCATTTCTTCAGCTTCATCAAGTTCAACATAGTTGGCATCCTTCTCCCACTCTGGACATTCAGTCTGATAGTTCCCTAACTTATGACACTTGTGGCATTCAATCATGCTTTTGTTGATTTAACTACTTCTGCCTCTTCCCCTGCCCCGTCCTCGATAACATCCTCGACCTCGTCCTCTACCACTGGTTTCAGTTACCTTGAGGACCCATTCTTCCTCTTGCTGACTCAAGATACGTTGTTCGTATACTAAGAGTCTTCCATGAAGCTCATCAATGGACATAGTCTCTATATTGTTAGATTCTACGATGGAGTAGACAACATATTCATACTTACGTGTTAGAGAACATAGGACTTTGGAAACTATCTCATTCTGCATCTGCTTGTCACCATTAGCTTTCATCTTGTTGACTATCACCATGGTACGAGCAATGAAGTCGATTTTCTCTCCTTCCTTCATAGATAGCAGTTCGTATTCTTTTCTCAGGGACAGTAGTTGAGCTCGTTTGACCTTGGTGGAGCCAGCATACTTTTGCTTCATGGATTCCTAGATGGCCTTTGACGTGCTTTTGTCAAGAATGGTTTCTAGGATCTCTCGATCGATGGACTGGAACAGGTAATTCTTCACTTTCAAATTTTTCAGCTTTGTATCATAAACATTCTTCCTCTGTGCTTCGCTCGAACTTGTTATGCAGACTGCTGCTGCAGGTATCCCTTCATCAACCAGGCTCCACATCTCCTTGCTTTTCAAGAAGTTCTCCATGAGCATGGACCAATGATCAAAGTGTCCATCAAACCTAGGTATTGAAGGTTGAACGAATTTGTCAGGTGTTGTCATATTTTACTCTCTTTCTGTGTTTGGTTACGCAAACACTCCTTTTGATTCTCTCACAGGCCCCTCTCGTGTGGCTCTGATGCCAAATCTTGGTATATTACTCAGAATTGAACACAAGGCAATTGTTGCAGAAGCAATACTTGAAGTGTTATTCAACATCAACAGCACAAGGCTTTAAATACAATGAAATAAGAACGTTAAACAGCTACGTGTTCTATAACAAAGGGTAAAAGAAAGACGGAATCAAAAAACATGTGTTTTTATTTTGTAGACTCCTTCAAGACCGTAACTTGCTGAGCAAGCCAGGTCACATTCAACGTACACCACTCCCCATCAATCTTCAACCCTTCTTCCCATTTGGCTTCATTGATCGCATTGGCTAGCGCTTCACATCTGCATTTTTGGCTTATATTCTTTAGTTGAATGCAACACTCTTGCAGTGTAGAATCTAGGTTAACTTTCATAAGGATATTATCAGAGAGTGATGCAAGGCGTTGTGGTCCTGGACCATACTGAATGAAAGCATGACATTTTTGGCATGATTTGTGGAGAAGTTCACGCTGTCATGGAGATGGTTCTTCTTCTAGCTGTTGTGATTGAGATGTTACAAGTAGAGATACAAGAATGAAGAGGAAGATTGATAGTTTCATGTTTGAAATGTATGAATTGAGTTTCTTAGCAGAGGGCTCTTTACGTCATTTCAAGTATTTGAAGTTTGAATGTTGTAGGCAAAACAACAGCAAGTGGAACGCATGCTTGAATTGATGTGGTTGTGACAAAGTATATAGCAAATTGGCTGGTGCAAAGTTGAATTTTGTTTTCGTACATATAAAGGCTGTTGACTTCCGCGGATGCGGTAGTGGAAAGGAGACTTGAATTCTGATAAAAAGATTCGATTCCTATCATTAGCTTTCATATCCTATATCAATTTACCAAATGCATGAGGACTTGGATCAGTCCTATACTCTTCTTAGGAGTTTACCGACCCATCGGATTTTTCTAAGTTAAAAAAAATAAAAATAAATAAATAAAAGCTGTTGACATGTTGCATAAAAGAAACAAAACGATGTCGTTCCAGTGTGGAATTTGCAAGTAATGTCAAAGTAATTACCATGTGATCCAAACGCTGCTTGACAGTTGAATTTATACATTGATGAACTAACATAGGTGAATCGCAATTAGCATACCCAGAAATCAACTGACGGATAGGGTCCAAAGAACTGCCTAGTGAAGACCGCACCTATCATTACAGCGTTGTTAAAATTTTGAACTTTGAGAAACCAAAATTGGAAGGCCACGTTGTCAGTACATTAAAATCAAAAAAGGAGCAAACGAACGCAAATCACAAGAATATGTAGCCACAATTCTAGATATAGGCACAAAGGAACTACAAGAACGAGTTTTTAAAATATCCATTGAACCATGTAGAGCACGAAACTAGTAGCAGATGCAACTTTCAGTAAAACTATAGACGCACTTCTTCCCTACTCATTTGTTTACTTTCTCCAAGTGTTCAAAATATGTAAATCTGGGGACGACGACCACCATTCGAAAAGTCCGCAATCCTGCACTTACAAAAAAATGTATAATTGCATATAATAAAAATAAATAAAAATAAAAAAATAATCCAGTGCCTGGTGTAATACATGATGCTCTACCCAGTGGGTACTGTGATACACTTGATGGTCACAATATGTTTATTGCAAGCAAACCTCATACCCCTGAAAATGACGAAAGATTCGAAACGCACTAAAACCATTTAAATTTTTTTTTTTATCAGAAGATTATGTTATCAGAATTGTACTGTGTCATGAACCGATTCTTCGACTTCCGAAAATCAACATCAATACGTCCACTGTATCAACTGACGAGCAATCGAATGCCGGAAAACCGAACCATGAGGTTAAAAAGAAGAGGTAGAAGAAAAGGATAGAAGAAGTAAGAAAATAGAACAGAAACAGTATCAGAATCTCACAGTCGCAGCGGAACAACATATAATACACAAATGAATAATCTTTAAAATAAAGAACTATCTCAGTTATTACATTACATCACATCATCATCAGAGTATACAACAACAATATACAACACAACTGGACAATGGACAGTTATACAAATGTGTCCTTACAAGCGAATTCTATAGCGGAAAAGATAATATCATATACAAGTGGTACGTCTCGCCATCCAGCTTGCCTTCTGAGCTCCGTAGCACTTCTGAATCCAAAATGACCTGATAACCTGACTCTAGACTGCCCGTGTGGAAAATTAGGGCATACAGAGTTTAGGAAGATAACAATAAACTTCAGGCCAGTCATGAGATTGATGTGAGAACTTAAAACAGTTATTTATCTTTAAAACAAACAGCAGGATAATTTGAAAGTCAATTCGCAATGCTTTTTGGAAAATGAAACTACCATAAGGCCTCCCCGCACACACACAACGCAAATGCAGAATCGGAGGAGATTTCTCCTTATGATAGTCAAAGATGCTTACTACGCAAAACAAATCATTTTTGATATTATTATTAGTGCATAGTGATGAAAGCATCTCGAAAATAGAATATAAATCTTAGCCAGCATAGGTACCATTATATTATGTCTGTTATTCTACCATTTAAAATGGCAGGTTCTACAACTAAAACCGTACAAGGCTCGTATTGTTTTGTTTGGATTTCCAACAAATGATCAGGCTAAGGAACTTCCTACTGTCAATGGGATCGCCTCTGCCGGAACGTCCCGAGAACCTTACGTTACGGTTAGATCTCGGCCAACACAAGGCCGGGTTACCTTTGTAACTAGGTAACTACTAAACGAATATGCCACCCTTCGATCCCTTTGGACCTTTATCTGAATGCTCGATAACCAACATCACACAGTAATAAATATAGTGTGTCAACATGAGTAAGTATCTGGGCTCCATACCATGATAGCACCCTTTCCAGAAGGAAATGACATACCCTAAAGGACGCGACCCTCATAACCTTGCCGCATATTCTTGTTTTAACCATTTCCGGGGTGTGAGGTCTGACGAAGTCTCGTCTACAAAGCTACGCTTTTTCACAAAGTCACGCTTTGATCAACAAATGATCAATAAATAATCAGGACACAGCAACACTCAGCATGCCATATTACCAAATTGGCAATATATCGCTGATAACCATCAACCACATAACCTCTAAGGGCGTTAAGCTAAGAGAATAAATTCTCCGCCACCAACGGAAATGTATTTGAAAGAAATCTGCTTTATATCTCAAAATGTAATGTCAAACATGTAACCATACAAGTCTGTTCCGGGCTCGAACAGAACCGAAGGCACTTCAAAAGAAGCCCTTGCAATCCGGGTATTCACAATCCCGATCGAATTTCCCATCACAAAGGAAATCTCCATACTGTAGCTAACGGTGCAGAGACAATCAATAGGTCATCCTATCGTTTTCACAAATACCCGGTCTTTACCACCGGTCTTCAATGCTATCCATTACGTCGTATCACTATTCGGAATGGGTAATCCGAATAACGAGCGCAATAATTTAAAAATAAGTGTAGCATTCAATTTCAACCAATCCACAACAACTAGCCATTCCATGGTCAATATTGATAGTCGGTTATTTAACTATCAATCAATATTCACAACATAATCCGATTTCAAATAATTTTCCAAATTATTCATTTCCAAAATATCTTTATAAGATATATTTTCCACACTTCAATCTTTTGAAAACAATTTTCACCTTTACAACTTTATTTCAAAATGGTTCATTTAAACCAATTAAATAAATCCTTACCGATTTATTTAAATTTACGTTCCAAATTCGTAAATATATTTCCACACTTCAAAATAAATCAATGTTTATTTTTAAACAAATTTCCCTTTCTTTTATAAATTCCATAGTGAATTTACCTTTCCAAAATATCTGTGAATATACGATTTCCATATCGATTTCTAATATTCATTTTCAATTTATCTTTAAAAGATAAAATCTCAAAACATTCACTTTATATTGGAAAAACATTTCCATACTTATTTAATAATAAGTAACTCACAAATCTGTTTATTTTCAACATTTGGAAAATATTCCATATACTTAAATCCAAATTAAGTATATATTTTATTCTTTAGGGAAAACATCCTCTTAAACACATTTACTAGAGTCAAAACGAATGTTGCGTAAACATCGTTACGACAACTCAAAATTACTAGTATACGGGTTCGAAATTAAAATAGATATATAAATCCCAATTCTATATAAAACATTTCCTTTCAGAATCATTTACTATAACAACAGTGTTATAGTCCACCATTTCCTTCTATTTCTCAAAAACGTCTATTTCAACAATGAATGTTGAAATCTATGGTTTCGATACTTAACCCATTATAAAACATCTTTAAATCATTTTAAATTCTATTTAAAAGTATTGCTCTCCCAAAATATTTCTTTACTATACTATTCGCTGTCTAAAATCGTGAATATACTTCATTAACCAGAATCAATTTCTACATATTTTATTTAAAGGATTTTCCACTGTCCCAAAATCGTGGATATATTTCCTTTAATAAGCTATAATAATTAAACTTATTAAAGTAAGTCGATTTTGGATTTATAAAACAACGTTTATAAATTCCATTTATATTTTATAACACCTTCAACTTATCAAATCACTTTATTAACAAATTCTATCCATATTCCATTTACACGCAAAAATCCAATTTATAAGTTAATTACTTATAAATCTTTTATTTTACAAAAATCTATTCATTTTATAACTTCACAATTTATAAATCTATAGATTTCATCCACTTATGAAATCCATTTATATTTCATTTCAATACTTAAAAAAAACTCGTTTTATAATTCCAACATTTTAATTTATAAATATCAATTTTATAAATCCTTTATATAAATCATTTATAATAATTCAAAAATCCCAATTTAAACCATTTTATAAATTAATCAACTACTTATTTCAAAATCATATTTCGGTTATATTTCACAAAAATCATAATTTTTATAACATAAAAATCACAACGTTTATTTATTTAAAATGAATAAATTCCAAAATTAAATTTTATTATGAATTCTCAACTTAAATTTTCAAAAATTAAATTTTATTTATTTTCGGCATCTAACGATACCGAAATATATTCGGCTAAAATTTAGCCTTTAACGATTTCAATCACAAAGATAATCACGCAGATTATAAATAGATCAATAAATAGATCAACACACAACATTGAAACCAATTCAAATGTTTGAGAAATCCAGTTGGATCCCTACAACCTGTTTTCCTGCATCCAAAGATGTTAGCACAATACCAATTCCGCTTCAAGACGAAACGGTATATGGGATTTATAAAATATTATCCGCTATTATGCGGCGCAATAGGGTCTCATCCGCTATATAATGCGGGAAATCAACTCCAAGTACATATATAATACCAATTCCACTTTACGGTGAAATATTCGCGGTATATGTTTTTAATAAATAACATCCGCTTAATATACGGCGTATAGGTTCTATTTCAATCCAACAGATAACAATCATCATTCAAACATACATTCAAGCAATTTTAAATCTAACTATTTAAAATTTAAATCGAAACAGATTCGATTGAGTGAGAAGTTCTCACCTTGCTTTCAATATAGTTTCAGCGTCTGTTCCGAATAAAATTAAACGCACGTTTAATTTTATCCGAAATTATCACTAGCTCCAAACGACGCCAATCCAATTCCATTGCGTAGTGCTCGACAAACCGAAGCCAACGCAACTTGTTTCGTTAATTTTTCGATCTCGTATGACAAAGTTACATCATTTCAAAGTTTATTGGTATTTAAATACAAATTAATTTCAACTTATATTTTATTTTTATACCCTAGCTGCATATAGGCGTTGGTTTTTGTTACTTCAGATCTAGACCGTGAGCATCTTCTTCCTTCCCCTTCGTTTATCACGTTCGAACGCAACCCATAGGCCGCCTCCGACTTTGAATTCTCGTGCCGCCCTCCCTTACTTATATCACGATCAACGATCACCGCCTCCTTCATCAACGCGTGCTCCACCATCGACCAACGGCCGGCCGTGCTCGGCCACCCCCTAGCGTGTAAAAACGTGCTCGAACCAAGGAAGAACGCGGCTCGATTTCTTCCTCTATGATGCTTCGTTTATCATCATCATCGTATGGATTCGAAGATCTCCCGACGCTCTTCGATTTGTTAGTTGAAGGTTCTTGCTAATTGTCTACGGATTGAGAGTGATTGAGGGGAGAAGGAGGCAATATTTCGGCCATTGAATAATAGCCGGCGGCTAGGGTTTTCTGACCTAGGTTTTAAGTTGTTGTGCAAAAGAGAATATAGCAAGTCCTTTTATAAAAAAAATTCAAAACACTATTCATCCAAAATTTTCCGAACTCCAAATCTCGCGCGGCGACTGGCGTTTTTAGGGTTTACCCTACATTTCGGAAACGATGGAATAGGTTTCGGGAGCCAATTCGATCATCTGTGCGAGTTACGGCAATAAACGATCGATTTTAAATTAAATCGGTTAACCAAATTTCTATGCGTTTTAGCTTGTCCCGGACAAACGGTAAATCCGATTGACACGAAATTGAAACCATACAATAATATGACATTACGGATCCGATGAAACTGGTTTCGTCGAAATCCGAGACTGTTTGAAAAATGGTTATTTTCACTAGTCGATTAAATATTAGAATATTCAATTTTCACAAATTAACTTTTAATTTAATTTTAAAAGTTCGATAACATCTTTCTAACTTCAATATGATTAAATAAAATTTTACAAATCATTTTCAATCATATTTAACCTAATTTCCAGTTTTTCTGTAATTTCAAATATTAAATTGCCAATTTAATTATCAAATTAAATCTAGATATTCGAAATAAAATTTATTTGACTTACAAATTTTACTTATTAATATTAATAATCAAATAAATATTCAAATTTTAATTGACAGAAATTCTGGATCGTTACAAACTTCCCCTCTTAAAAGAATTTCGTCCTCGAAATTGCCAAGTAAGAAAGAGTTTTGAAATCCATTAACTTTTCAAAACAAACCGTTCAATTTGATTCACAAATCTCTTAAGTGTTTAACTTTTCCGAAATCCATTGCTAAACCTCTTACAAAATATTTACTAAGTTTCCAAATCCATATATAGTTATCTTTTCAAAATCAACTATATCGTTTAACTTTTTTTTTTTACTTCAAATCAAAACTTAGTTTTCAAAAAAAATTCCAAAATTTCCCGAAAATTTTCTAACGCCTTAAATTTTTAGAAAATTTCGCCATAACCTTCTTTGTACGGAGGAGCTTTTACAATATCACAATAGATATAAATATATATACATCGACCCACCCGGTCGGAAAAACAGAAAAACAGTTCATATTTCCTATTTTTATTGCGTAGGCGTACCTTTTTAGAATTTTTTAAACAAAGCAGATATTTATCTAGCATTTTGCGCAACCCAAATCCCGCTAACGGTAGCCGCGGTACCTATACTTACTCAATATAAACGCGTAAGTTACAAATATAAGAAGTTATTAACATTTTACTCTTTTAAACAACTACAATACATGCATATAGCAACATAACAACTACATATGCCAACATAGCAAATACAACAAAACAAAAATGCAGCCATCAAACAACTATCATCCAATTAACATCCAACAAATCAATAACCAAATCAATATTCTTTCGTTTCTCATTAATATTCAATGAATTGGTTTTCTTTTTCCCTTTTGATCACATTTGATTTGTTAACATTGGACTTTACAAATATTCATTTATTCATTTCCAATTAGTATACATTCACTAATTTACATTCATTTTAGTTCACTTCCAAATCAAATTCATTTTCTTTCAATTTGAATTCAATTACTTTAGCTTTCAATTTCACTAATTCAATTTCATTAACACTTAATGAATTTATATACAATGAATTTATAATCATATAACAACCAAATCGTAACCAACATAACCAAATTATTAAATTTACATTCAATTTGGTTTAACACTTTTAATTCCAATTGGTTTAATATTAAATTGACTTACATTCAATTTATTCAATTAGCTTTTAATGAATTAACACTTATATTCATTATTTCATATCAATTTATTTACATTTGATTTATTAACATTCAATCCATTCATTAATCCAATTGCTAATTCATTTTACATTTCAAGATGAATTTCATTTATATAACTCAAGTTCATATTCACTTAATTCACTTTATTATTTTATTTTGATACCAAAATCAACTTCATTCAACATTACTTAAGTTATATTCCATTTCAATATTCAATTTATTTGTTACTAACCCAAATTTATTTTTTTACTTAATAAATTTTCTTTAAGTAATCATTTCACTTAGCCTCCTTAGACCTTCCTTTAAATTCACTTTATTTAATTGATTCACTTATACTTACTTTAAATTAACTTCATCCTTTAAGTTAAATTCATTCTATCAAAATTCAAATTGTATAAGTTATCAACTCATTTATTATTTCCATAAATATTTAAAGATAGGAAACCAGAGTCTTTCCAACCTTTCAAAACCATTATTTTTGAAATCAATTCAAATTATCTTTTGAACTCAAAAATCCAAACCAGTTTTGCAAACAACTTTCATTTAAAATAATTTGGCAGCAATTCCTCTTTTGGAAACGCGAAAATGTACACCGATGATGTCGCGATCATCATCGGAATTATTTTCCAGTGCCCGAAAAGAGTTTAGAGCTTTTATCCCTTCAAAACATTTTTCCAAAATCTTTGAAATTTATTTTCAAAATCAAAAGGGATTTAAACTTTCCAAATCCTCAAAATTTTCAAATTCTTTTCTAAACATTTCCAAACACTTCTCTGGAATTTTACTTTAAATTACAAATCACATTTACAATTCATATTCATAAATTCTATTTGTATGTGAATTTATTTCTTAACTTTGGAGTTTCAATTTCAATTTCTTATTCAATAATCAATGGTAATAATTTTAATATTATCAATTCCTAACATCCAAGCAACCATATATTATAATAATTTATAAAGATTTTTTTCCTTTATCTACGAAAATAGTTTTGGGTAAAATTATTTCATTTACCCTATTTTAAAACAAAATCGTGTCGAATTGTTTTGTACCAATGTTTAGAGATCTCTATCGATAGAGTTGTACATACTATACCGACCAGAATCCATATATCACTCAACAAACCAATCATCACAATACAAAACAATTTTATTTTCACTAACAAATACGCGCTCATATCTATTATTACACTCAAACTCATTCTAGAGCACTACTGACTCTATCTCTAATGAGTAACACCCAACAGAGCCATGGTTGTCGCTTAACCAAATGCTCTACTACCACATTATCATGAACCGATTCTTCGACTTTCGAAAATCGACATCAATACATCACTGTATCAACTGCCACGCAATCGAATGCCGGAAAACCGAACCATTAGGGTTAAAAAGAAGAGGTAGAAGAAAAGGATAGAAGAAGTCAGAAAACAGAACAGAAACAGTATCAAAATCTCACATTCGCAGCGGAACAACATATAATACACAAATGAATATTCTTTAAAACAAAGAACTATCTCAGTTATTACATCACATCATCATCAGAGTGTACAACAACAATATACAACACAACTGGACAATGGACAGTTATACTTACAAGCGAATTCTACAGCGGAAAAGATAATATCATATACAAGTGGTACGTCTCGACATCCAGCTCGCCTCCCGAGCTCCATAGCACTTCTGAATCCAAAATGACCTGATAAGCTGACTCTAGACTGCCCGTGTGGAAAATTATGGGCACCCAGAGTTTAGGAAGAGAACAATAAACTCCAGGCCAGTCATGAGATTGGTGTGAGAACTTAAAACAGTTATTCATCTTTAAAACAAACAGCAGGATAATTTGAATGTCAATTCGCAATGCTTTTTGGAAAATGAAACTACCGTAAGGCCTCCCCGTACACACACAATGCAAATGCAGAATTGGAGGAGATTTCTCCTTATGATAGTCAAAGATGCTTACTACGCAAAACAAATCATTTTTGATATTATTATTAGTGCATAGTGATGAAAGCATTTCGAAAATAGAATATAAATCTTAGCCAGCATAGGTACCATTATATTATGCCTGTTATAGCTACCATTTTAAATAGAAGGTTCTACAACTAAAACCGTACAAGGCTCGTATTGTTTTGTTTGGATTTCCAACAAATGGTCAGGCTAAGGAACTTCCTACAGTCAATGGGATCGCCTCTGGCGGGACGTCTCGAGAACCTTACGTTACGGTTAGATCTCCGCCAACACAAGGCCAGGTTACCTTTGTAACTAGGTAACTACTACACGAATGTGCCACTCCCGGTCCCTTTGGACCTTTATCCGAGCGCTCGATAACCAACATCACACAGTAATAAATATAGTGTGTCAACATGAGTAAGTATCTGGGCTCCATACCATGATAACACCCTTTCGAGAAGGAAATGACATACCCTAAAGGGCGCGACCCTCATAACCTTGCCGCATATTCCTGTTTTGACCATTTCCGGGGTGTGAGGTCTGACGAAGTCTCGTCTACAAAGCTACGCTTTTTCACAAAGCCACGCTTTGATCAACAAATGATCAATAAATAATCATCACACAGCAACACTCAGCATGCCATATTACCAAATTGGGAATATATCGCTGATAACCTTCAACTACATAACCTCTAAGTGTGTTAAGCTAAGAGAATAAATTCTCCGCCACCAACGGAAATGTATTTGAAAGAAATCTGCTTTATATCTCAAAATGTAATGTCAGATATGTAACCATACAAGTCTGTTACGGGCTCGAACAGAACCGAAGGCACTTCAAAAGAAGCCCTTGCAATCCGGGTATTCACAATCCCGATCGAATTTCCCATCACAAAGGAAATCTCCATACCGTAGCTAACGGTGCAGAGACAATCGATAGGTCATCCTATCGTTTTCACAAATACCCGGTCTTCACCACCGGCCTTCAATGCTATCCATTACGTCGTATCACTATTCGGAATGGGTAATCCGAATAAGGAGTGCAATAATTTAAAAATAAGTGTAGCATTCAATTTCAACCAATTCACAACAAATAGCCATTCCATGGTCAATATTGATAGTCGATTATTTAACTATCAATCAATATTCACAACATAATCCGATTTCAAATAATTTCCTAAATTATTCATTTCCAAAATATCTTTATAAGATATATTTTCCACACTTCAATCTTTTGAAAACAATTTTCACCTTTACAACTTTATTTCAAAATGGTTCATTTAAATCAATTAAATAAATCCTTACCGATTTATTTAAATTTACGTTCCAAATTCGTAAATTTATTTCCACACTTCAAAATAAATCAATGTTTATTTTTAAACAAATTTCCCTTTCTTTTATAAATTCCATAGTGAATTTACCTTTCCAAAATATCTATGAATATACGATTTCCATATCGATTTCTAATATTCATTTTCAATTTATCTTTAAAAGATAAAATCTCAAAATATTCACTTTATATTGAAAAAACATTTCCATACTTATTTAATAATAAGTAACTCACAAATCTGTTTATTTTCAACATTTGGAAAATATTCCATATACTTAAATCCAAATTAAGTATATATTTTATTCTTTAGGGAAAACATCCTCTTAAACACATTTATTTGAGTCAAAACGAATGTTGCGTAAAACATCGTTACGACAATTCAAAATTACTAGTATTGGGGTTCGAAATTAAAATAGATATATAAATCCCAATTCTATATAAAACATTTCCTTTCGGAAATCATTTACTATAACAACAGTGTTATAGTCCACCATTTCCTTCTATTTCTCGAAAACGTCTATTTCAACAATGAATGTTAAAACCTATGGTTTCGATACTTAACCCATTTTAAAACATCTTTAAATCATTTTAAGTTCTATATAAAAGTATTCTCCCAAAATATTTCTTTACTATACTATTCACTGTCTAAAATCGTGAATATACTTCATTAACCAAAATCAATTTTTACATATTTTATTTAAAGGATTTTCCACTGTCCCAAAATGGTGGATATATTTCCTTTAATAAGCTATAATAATTAAACTTATTAAAACAAGTCGATTTCGGATTTATAAAACAACGTTTATAAATTCCATTTATATTTTATAACAACTTCAACTTATCAAATCACTTTATTAACAAATTCTATCCATATTCCATTTTCACGTAAAAATCCAATTTATAAGTTAATTACTTATAAATCTTTTATTTTACAAAAATATATTCATTTTATAACTTCACAATTTATAAATCTATAGATTTCATCCACTTATGAAATCCATTTATATTTCATTTTAATACTTAAAAAAAACTCGTTTTATAATTCCAACATTTGAATTTATAAATATCAAATTTATAAATCCTTTATATAAATCATTTATAATAATTCAAAAGTCCCAATTTAACCATTTTATAAATTAATCAACTACTTATTTCAAAATATATTTCGGTTATATTTCACAAAAATCATAATTTTTATAACATAAAAATTACAACGTTTAATTATTTAAAATGAATAAATTCCAAAATTAAATTTTATTATGAATTCTCAACTTAAATTTTTAAAAATTAAATTTTATTTATTTTCGGTATCCAACGATACCAAAATATATTCGGCTAAAATTTAGCCTTTAACAATTTCAATCAAAAAGATAATCACGCAGATTATAAATAGATTAATAAATAGATCAACACACAACATTGAAACCAATTCAAATGTTTGAGGAATCCAGTTGGATCCCTCCTACATGTTTCCCTGCATCCAAAGATGTTAGCACAATACCAATTCCGCTTCGAGACGAAATATCACGGTATATGGGATTTATAAAATACTATCCGCTATTATGTGGCGCAATAGGGTCACATCCGCTATATAATGTGGGAAATCAACTCCAAGTACATATATAATACCAATTCCACTTTACGGTGAAATATTCGCGGTATATGTTTTTAATAAATAACCTCCGCTTAATATACGGCGTATATGGTCTATTTCAATCCAACATATAACAATCATCATTCAAACATACATTCAAGCAATTTTAAATCTAACTATTTAAAATTTAAATCGAAACAGCTTCGATTGAGTGAGATGTTCTCACCTTGCTTTCAATATAGTTTCAGCGTCCGTTCCGAATAAAATTAAACGCGCGTTTAATTTTACCCAAAATTATCACTAGCTCCAAACAACGCCAATCCAATTCCATTGCGTAGTACTCGACAAACCGAAGCCAACACAACTTGTTTCGTAATTTTTCGACCTCGTATGACAAAGTTACATCATTTCAAAGTTTATACGTATTTAAATACAAATTAATTTCAACTTATATTTTATTTTTATACCCTAGCTGCATCTGGCCGTTGGTTTTTGTTACTTCAGATCTGGACCGTGAGCATCTTCTTCCTTCCCCTTCGTTTATCACGTTCGAACGCAACCCATAGGCCGCCTCCGACTTTGAATTCTCGTGCCGCCCTCCCTTACTTATATCACGATTAACGATCACCGCCCCCTTCGCCAACGCGTGCTCCACGATCGACCAACGACCGGCCGTGCTCGGCCACCCCCTTGCATGTAAAAACATGCTCGAACCAAGGAAGAATGCGGCTCCATTTCTTCCTCTATGATGCTTCGTTTATCATCATCACCGTATGGATTCGAAGATCTCCCGATGCTCTTCGATTTGTTAGTTGAAGGTTCTTGCTAATTGTCTACGGATTGAGAGTGATTGAGGGGAGAAGGAGACAATATTTCGGCCATTGAATAATAGCAGGCGGCTAGGGTTTTCTGACTTAGGGTTTTAAGTTGTTGTGCAAAAGAGAATATAGCAAGTCTTTTTATAGAAAAATTTCCAAAACACTATTCACCCCAAATTTCCCAAACTCCAAATCTCGCGCGGTGACTGGCGTTTCTAGGATTTATCCCGCATTTCGGACATGATGAAATAGATTTCGGAAGACAATTCGATCATCTGTGTGAGTTACGGCAATAAACGATCGATTTTAAATTAAATCGGTTAACCAAATTTCTATGCGTTTTAGCTTGCCCCGGACAAACGGTAATTCCGATTGACACGAAATTTGAAATCATAAAATAATATGACATTACGGATCCGATGAAACTGGTTTCGTCGAAATCCGAGACTGTTTGAAAAATAGCTATTTTCACTAGTCGATTAAATATTAAAATATTCAATTTTCACAAATTAACTTTTAATTTAATTTTAAAAGTTCGTTAACATCTTTCTAACTTCAATATGATTAAATAAAATTTTACAAATCTATTTCAATCATATTTAACCCAATTTCCAATTTTTTCCGTAATTTCAAATATTAAATTGCCAATTTAATTATCAAATTAAATCAAGATATTCGAAATAAAATTTATTCGACTTACAAATTTTACTTATTAATATTTAAAATCAAATAAATATTCAAATTTTAATTGAAAGAAATTCTGGGTCGTTACATACTGCATACGAACTTCGCATTTTTTGTTATAGTCGCTTCTTAGATTAAGTTGTAAACCCAGCTTCTTTGCATATCAATTTCAATTATAAGACATTGGTACTTTCTATTGCGCCCGAAAACGGCACAACGCCCCAAAACGAAATTAAATAAAGAAAACTAACAAAATAAAATAAGAAACACTGAATTTTTTTATAACGGTTCAGTGAATCTGAGGCCTACATCCAGTTTAATCTTATTGTCCTTTTGGTTCTCTTTGAAATACAAAAATTACAACCCAAATTCGACTACAATCTAATAGATCTCGGATTTGGTAGAGATTTTTAGAATTAAGGAGGAAGAAGATTACTCTCTAGATCTAAAGTGCCAACCTTTTTCTAGTTGCAGGTAGCTTCATATTTGTAGGCAAAATTGAGCATAGATCTCGCCATCCAGGTTTGAAAATGTCGCAACTCTAAGATCCGAATATCAAAAACATAGAATAGATCACGCCGCATGAATATCGGGTAGAAAATCAAATCGGTACCGATCAAAATCAGATCGGTACCGATATAAATTTATGCATGCAAAACCGATTTTCTCTTCGTATTTAATCACCTTTCATCCATCTCTTTTCATTTCAAGTCTCAAAATCATGTCGATACCAACAAAATCTTGTCGATACCGATAAGATTTTCTTGTTTAAAAGTTCATCAAACTTCTTGAGTTTCTTCATATCATCATTCTAGATGGTTCTGATCACGTTGGCATGAATCATTATCGGTGAAAATCATGTCGGTACCAACCTGATGTGCATTTTTAAAACTTGGTCAAATCTTTGATTTCTTTCAATATCGACATCTTCTCAGCTTCTTGACTCATTCCTTCATCAATTTGCGATCCATTTCAACTATTTGAGTCTATTCTAAGACTGTGAATGATTTGACTATAACATCTGCTCCCAAAGTACATCTTATGGATATAAGGTCTGCTTAGCTCAAGAACAAGTTCTAGGAATAATCAACCATTAGTAATCGACCTGTCTGGTTATCCATCGATCCAAGTCGTGGTAAATCATTTGGTTCCTTCAGATTTACCTGTAAATCAAAGGTCGTTCTAGACCATTATAGTAAGGACTTTAGTCCTTGCTTAAGTGTTACCGTAAATCATATCACTCTGTGTTCATTCGGAGTTATCACATTAGATATATCATTATCTAAGCCATCATGTGTTCGTTCGGGGTTAAATTTTTACGTACCATTTTCAAAGCCATCCCGTGTTCCCTCGAGATTTATTTATTTTAGGTTAATTATAAGGGATGCATTGCTATCGATTAGAACGTTGCCAATAAATCGTCTAGTATCGCCTAGCATCCCATTATAAGTAAACCCAACCGAATCGAGGCTGTGACTACAATTAATCAATAAGTTATCATTATCAAATTATAAGGTGTTCAAATTCTAAAGTCAAGTCTGGATCTCTCCATATCGCACGGTCAATGTCTAATCTAGGATCTGATCTCTTCGAATCGTCCAACATCCAATTTAAGGTTTTATCACTTCAGATTCATGTTGAGTCCAACCCGCTCACTCTCCAGAGAGGAGACCCAACGTCCAAGCATATCAATTCACTCCGATGATGAGACTTACTTTCTTAGCTAACTCATCCGCTCACTTTTCGACGATGGGGCTAGCTATTTGTAGAAATCCAATCCACTTGCTCTCGGCAAAAGGACTTGTACTTTATGGTCATCGCCTCGTCTCTCCTAGGACTACTGTGTTCGATCAATATCAGCCATTACGTTTCAGTGGTTTTCAAATCAAATATTCATTTGTAAAATCCAAATCAAAGCAACAGGAAAATATCCTAAGCATCTATCCCAGGCATCCAACTCAAAGCATGCCTACAGATCGATCAAGGTCCCATACACATGTAACGGGGTTGATATTATTATTCTCCTGTTTATTCATAATAGAAAGAAAAACCAAGGAATTGAATCTGACTCTCGTCCGTCCCAACCAAGGGAATATCATTCTCGACTCAGCTCCACTGTCGTATCCAGATGTGTTCGTTGCAAATCCTGCCGCACCACTGCAATTTGGTTCCTTGCGTACTGTTGTAGTCAGTTGTTCCGAACCAATTATTTTGTTAAATCACAAAGCTATCTACACTCGTTCATTTCATGTCTGTCCAATTCATGGAAAATGCAATAGCTCGAGTCTTTTCTTTCGATCTGTGGATTCTCTCTCTTAGCTGGCTTGCGGTTGGGGATCTACCTCATAGTATCTAAGCAAATTCTCTTTGGGGTTTAGTTAGGTAGGTGTAGGAAGAGAATTTCGATTTTATCTTATGTCGCTTCGGTCCTCCGAAGCTATCTTCAGTCTTCCGCTTTCCTTTATCTTTACTATATCCTACTCCGAACGGTCCTTCGTCGTCTACAACATTAACTTCAACGTTCTTAGCTTCAGTGTCCTCTTTGTTAAGAATTTTTAGAGATCGCTATATAATTAGATTTATAAGAAAAGGTAGTGAAGAAAGCAAACAAACAAAATTCCATCAAAAACAAAAATTTATTGATTTAACCAAGAAAATACAAAAGAGACCTAAAATTGAGAAGAAATCTCAATCCCGAACACTCTACAAAATACACTTTTTCCACACACCTTATGAAACCTAGACATATCTATTTATAATAGACTTGATGCAATAAAAGAGGCAACTAATCTCTCTACCAAATGCGCAAAATCTCTAAAAGATGCAATTAATCACATTCTTAAATCTACCAGATTTATAAAATAGACAATTAATTTGAGTCATAATTCCACATAGACTCAAATATCTCCAAGATCTACTTATTTATGAAATATCGTACCACCAAAATCTAACAATCTCCACCTTGATACAATATTCCATAAGTGTTATCCAAACTCCTCTTAAAACCTCAAACTCCAAACAATATATCCAAGGAAACAAATATCTCCACCACAAAGCTAAACCTCTCTCCAAACTGTGCATGCCCGCCAATCGAACATGCATATTATCAACAAATCAGAATTGCTTGTAATACCATAAAGACCTCCAAGTAGGCTTTGTGGTTTCCCGTTGTTTGCTCTACCTTGATTCAAACAGATTTGTCTCTCCAACTTCACTTGCATAATAATTTGCAATCTTTAAGGTTTTTCCAAGCAATGAATAAATAATTCCTCTTCGCGCGCAACACCTCCATGTTACCCTTTCAAACCTTAGTTACTCCACCACGAATCGAGAAGTTACAACATTTCCCTTCCAACTGTCCAATAGGGACAAAATTCCTTTTTATTTTTGGGATATGTCTAACCCTGTTAGTGTCACCAACCTTCCAGTATCCATCTTCAGCATGGCAGAACCCATGCCTCGAACTTGTAGGTCTCCACCATTAGCGGACTCCACCTTGCATGCTTCCTCCTTATAATCAGTAAATACTTCCCTTTGATTGCAAATGTGGAAACATGCACCAGAATCTAGCACTCACTCTCCTCCCATACTCATATCAACACAAAGAACATTATTGCTAATGCCAAAGTTTGCCTCCTCGTCACGGTCTACCTTCAGCTTATTTTTTCTTCCTTCTTGAGTTTCCATCCTCTCTTTATTCTCTTTTAATTTATTGCAAAATTTCAGCTAATGGCCTGATTTTTCATAGTAATAGCAAATGAAATCTCGATCCGTATTTGGTTTGAATGAGCGTCTTTCTCTCTTTGCAAAGTGGACATCTGCCAATGGATTTGCACTTTCCTTTTCTTCAGTGGCCTTTCGTTCCGATGAATTTATCCTCTGCATCTCCTCATTAAGAAGGTTGCTAACCACAGTCTTCATGGAAACAACACCACTATAATTTGAGTTGTTCAATGCGACTACTATAGTTTCCCAACTTTCAGGCAATGAGCTCATTAATATTAAAGCTTGAGTTTCATCATCAACTTTGAAGCTTATCTCTGCCAATTGGATCACAATTGCTTGAAAGCTGTTGAGATGTTCGCTAATCGATTCTCCTTCCTCTAGTTTTAGATTGACCAGCTTTCTCATCGGGAATGCCATATTCGTCGCAAATTTTTTTGCATAAATTTATTCCAATTTCTTCCATATGCCAAAAGCAGAAGTTTCACAAGTAACGATATGAAACATAAAATTCTCCATAAAACACTGAATTGTTGCAGCTGCCTTTCTATCCAAAATTTCCCACTTTGCCTCAGTTATTCCATTTGGCTTTTTCCATTTGTTTTCCAAGGGTTGGTGAAAATCATTAAGATAGAGATTATCTTCTATCTTCGCCTTCCATAACCCCCAGTTCCTTCCATTAAGCTTTTCAACACTTATCTTCTCCATAGCCAAAGACTCTTCCAAAATTTTGTGTAGTTGACTTTGATACCAAATGTTAAGAATTTTAGGAGATTACTACACAATTAGATTTAGAAGAAAAAGTAGTGAAGAAAGAAAATTAAAAAAATTCCTCCAAAAGCAAAAATCTTATTGATTTAACCAAGAAAATACAAAAAAGACCTAAAATTGAGAAGAAATCTCAATCCCAAACACTCTACGAAATGCACTTTTTCCACACATCTTATGAACCCTAGACATGTCTATTTATAATAGACTTGGTAAAATATCTTATTTAAGAAGCTATTGAATACCTTCATGAATCTTTCTCAGGTAGATAATTTGTCGCATTCATTAACGCAAAAAAAGAGGCAACTAATCTCTCTATCAAATAGCAAAATCTCTAAAAGATGCAATTAATCACATTCCAAAATCTACCAGATTTATAATATAGGC
The DNA here is from genome assembly GCA_030765085.1 of Allium cepa. NCBI lineage: Eukaryota > Viridiplantae > Streptophyta > Magnoliopsida > Asparagales > Amaryllidaceae > Allium > Allium cepa. The sequence continues at coordinate 605,458,825 of CM060941.1, forward strand.
GATGAATTTGAGTCATAATTTCACAGACTCAAATATCTCCAAGACCTACTTATATATAAATATTGTACCACCAAAATCTAACACTCTTGACCAAGTATCTCTTAGCTTCGTGGTAGAACTCCATAAGATCCATTGGTGGATCCCTTTTCAAACCAAGTTTGAAGCCAGTCTTACTTGCAACTACAGACACTACAGCCATCAGAACAATGGATGGATCCGGCTTATAAACCGCAGCGGTTGCTGCATTAAACCTAGTCAAGTAACTCCCTATGGCCTCTCCGGCTCTCTGCTTCACGCTCGAAAACGTCATCACATTCTTTGGTCGAGAAATGTGAACTCTATGTTATCTCAAAAATCTATCTACTAATCCAACCCACGTGCTTATGGACCCATTCTTTATCTAAACCATATAGCTGGCTCGGTCAAGTACAATAGGAAACAACGTCTCATTACTTCTTCAAATGCACCCAATAGCTTCGTATATCAGATGTATCTCATCATATGAACGGTCAAAATTATTCTTCCATTGTACAGTTCTAGCGTCGGTAGCTTAAAATTAGATGGACTCATTGCTTACCGGATGTTAGGGGTGAATGAATTCATGTCCACGTCCTCCAACCTCTGGTCTGGAGGCTCACCTTTCACCATTCTCCTGATCAACTCGGCTATTCAGTCATTGTCATCTAATGGTGGCTCTATAATCTATAGCTTCCCCCGTTCCTACGAGGAAGCCACATACTCATCTACTTGCGCATTTGCGTTCTGATTCACATCTATGGCTCCGGCATCGTCCGCTCTTGGCATTCCAACTTGTCCCAAATCCAAATTGACAGTGCTTCACTATAAATTCATGTCAGTATGTGGTAGGAACACTATTCCACTTTGCTCTACTTCCAGCTCCGTATTTTGGCATTTGGTTCCGAATTCCAACTGCTCCGGCTGTTCTTTGTTGATCTATCCTTGTAAAAAATTAATCTAGCATTTCATGTTGTCATCATCCCATCTTGCCTCTCTTTCATCATCATTATCATCTCCTCTCTGGTCACATACATGGATGGATTTGAACTTGAGGACACCTCTCGGCTACCCCTATGCTCTAGTTGACTTGGTCATGCAATAGCTTTGCTAGAAAGATCTTCATCTCTTCCAAACTTCATATCCAATTTTCAAGTCTTCAAAGTTAGCTTGTTCTCAACGCAGGTACAAAAAATGTTCCACCGGAAAATGGTACAACATCCCAAAACGAAAGTGAATCAAAAGATCTAACAAGATAAAGTAAACGGGAAATTTTTATGGTGGTTCGGCAAATTTGAGGCCTACGTCCACTTTAATCTTATTATCCTTTTGATTCTCTCCGGATTACAAAGATTAACAACGAAATTCAATCACAATCTAATAAATCTTGGAGTTGGTAGAAGTTTTTAAGTTAAGGAAGAAAAAGATCGCTCTCTAGATCTAAAGTGCCAATCCTTTTTCTAGTTGCACGTAGATTTATATTTATATGCAAAATCCGACATAGACCTTGTCATCCAGGTTTGAAAATGTCACAACTTCAACTTCAAGATCCGAATATCTGGCAAGCTAGTAGGTCCAATGCTTTTAAACATGTAATATATATAGTTATTTTGAATCTCCTTGTCATAAATGTATCTTTAGTTTTGAAAGCTTTTGCATTATTTTGAATGATGGAATCATAAATCATAAAATAGTTACACATGAAAGTAAAGGCTAAAAAGGTTGATTACTTGCTTATAATACAAAGTGGAGTCAATACCATTTACTAGAAAAGAGCTGAATTTTGAAATGGAATATTACATATATTTAGTCGGTTTAGATATAAGTGATGGCGGTGGAATGAAATATTTATTTTCGATGTGTGTGTGCATAGGATAGTTTTATAAACAAATACAAAATGGAATATTTATTTTCGATGCATGCTTGAATTGGGTTAATGATTAATTAAATTGATATGAGTTACATATATAAGATGATATAAATTAGAATAATAATGTCAATTGTTGTGTGTGTGTGTATAAATAGGCACAACTTGGATCGTTACAATATACAAGTGATTGCATTAAATATGGTAATTGTTGAATATTAGACATTAAAATTTCACTGATTAGAGAAGGCGTTACCTTCTTAATGCCACAGTTATATTATACAACTTGATCTATGATTTCATGCCAAGTATATCCCTATTCATCAAATTTAGTTGCCTTTGATGCTATGACTTTAAATCATGGCTTGAGGTTCCTACCGAAACCACGAGATTCAGACGATCTCATATCGGCTCTGGCCGATGGCGAGACGGGATTAGGGCAAAATCCCACCCCGTTCAAAGCAGCATAGAAAAACACACACAAAAATTGAGATCTTATAATTAGAAGCGGAGGAATAGAGCGACAATAAAAAACATAAGGAATCAACTAATCGAAAAAGTAACTCAAAAATAAAAAACCCTAGAGTCTACTGAATGTTCTTAAACGGTAAGAAGGGAATCAAAATTTTGCCTATAAATTCATCAATCGAAAACATAGATTACCACAATCGATCTTCGAGCGTTTTTGATACGAAGGCGGAGCAAATTCGGCAGATTCAGCGAGCTTCACAGAGCAATTCGACTTCAACACGCAGGTGATTTTTTTTCCTTTTTCGCCTTTGTATTTTCTTCAAGCATTTCTTTTTTCTTTTCTTCTATGGATGTCGTATGTTGTTTTCGAATAGGGGAAACTAATAATGAAGGGGTTATTGCTTGCGTGTGGGCTTTGGGCTGAATAAGGATGATGGTTATTTTGTTTTTGAATACAGGAATGTTGCATATATAGTCTGAATAGAATATATTGAACATTTGAACTGACCTGAATATTGGACTTGAATATGCTGATTTGAATATGGACTTGCACATGTTGGACTTAGAATATCGAACATGAACTAAATATGTTGGACATGAATATCGAACATGAACATTGAACTTGACTCGAAATATTGTACTTGAACATTGAACTTTAATGACTTCGACGAATGTTTTTTATTTATTTTTTATTTTACTTTTGATTTTACTTTTGATTTGGACTATTAATTTGTTTACTTACTTTTGTCTAATTATAATTTAAGGTACATTATGGCAAATCCAACTGAAATTGGTTGGAATTATTGTACTGCGATCGATGGCAATCTTCGAAAAAAAATATGTAACTTCTGCAATAAAATAATTAATGGCGGTGGTGTGACATGTTTGAAAGAACATCTGGCAAGAGTGGGCGACGACGTATCTGCATGGGACTATTCCCTAAAGAAGTTAAACAACTTGAACGAAACAAAGAAAAGCTAGACAAATAACGCTTACAAGAGGAATTAATGAGCAGACTGCAATAGCTATCGGACAATGGAAATAAAGATGAAGAACTTCAGCGTGCGATGCAGCAAAGCAGAGATGCATTTAGAGACGAAGAGCTACGTAGATCTCATACTATTGGACGATCGGATGATGTTTCAAGTCAAACATTGCACATATCTCATACAGTTGAAAAATCTACCAAAGTAGATTATGATTTTGACACTCATAGTGCTGGACGAATCAGCTCATATATGTAAAAATGAGGTAGAATTCAACCTTATATATCTATAATGAAAAGCATTAAAGATGCCAAAAAAACAAAGAGATTGAGCAATTTCTATGTTTTTTTCAACCATATTCTACATAACATTGCTAATAGTCTTTATTATATAACAATGTTTGACGCAATTGCAAAAAAAGGTCGTGGAATTGATCCACCTACTGCATATGATTCGTACCTTGAAATGGAAATAGAAAACGTTGGACAATATATCAAAACATGGCACAATTTCTAAGATGAATATGGTTGCACATTAATGTGTGATGGTTGGAGTATACAGAATCGACGAAAAATAATAAATTTTCTCGTGTTCTACCTATGAAATAGTATTTATTAAACCCGTAGATGCCACGAATGAATTCCAAAGTGGAGAATATATTTGTGGATTAATGGATGATGTCGTTGGAACAGTCGGTGAAAATAGGATAGTGCACAGTAACGGAGCAAACTACAAAGCTGTCGGTCAAATATTGATGCAGAAAAGAAGGCATTTACATTGGACATCATATGCAGCACATTGCATTGATTTGTTCCACTATTTCAAAAGAGCCAGAGGTAACAACCGTTATCACAAATTGTCAGTTAATAACAACATTTATATACAATCATGGTTGGTTACTTTCTATCATGAGAAAAGAGACCAACGATAAAGAATTGATTAGACCGATAGTGACACGGTTTGCAACCTATTTCATTGCACTAGACTCTATTCATAAATATAAAGATGATCTGAGAAGAATGATTGCTTAGAGAGAGTGGACAACAAAAGTTGCTAGACTCGATACTAAAGACAAAAGAATAACAAATATTGTCTCTACACTAATTTACAACGCTTTTTGGAGTGGCGCTACTTCTATCATCCTTGTTTAGGAGCCACAGGTGTAAGTTTTACAAATGGTAGATGGTGATGAAAAAGCAGATATGTGATATCTTTATGAAGCGATTGATCAAGCAAAAGAATCAATTAGAAAAAATGTTGATGAAAGACAATGCCAAAAATGGTGGGATATAATAGACAAAAGATGAGAAAGATGGTTACATCGACTCCTTTACGCGGCAAGTAATTTGTTTTATCTTATCGTCATACAAACAGTGAAATATATAAAATTTCAATAATATTTTAAATCTTTTCCTACAAGTTATTTTCTTAATCCCATCATTCAATATGAGGATGCAACAAACAATGGAGATGTATTAAATAGATTTAAAAACGTCATTGAAAAAATGGTGCCAGATATTGTAACACGGATCGAAATTGGAAAACAGAAAACTAACATACATAATAGTTACGTCAAACAATTAACGTTTAAGACATATTAAATATTTAACTTAATATCAACGGGTAGAAAGATATAGAATGAAAATTGGTGCATTTGGTTCTGCAAAAGCAATGCAGCTGTCAAGACATGTTTCCTCGCTCAATGGTGGTTAATAATTGGAAGACAGGATGCTCCAAATTTAACACATTTAGTAATGTACATTTTAAACCAAACATTTTCCTCTTCAAACTGCGAAAGAAACTAGATTACATTTTCAATGACCATGCAAAATTATGCAATAGAATAAAAATGAAAAATCTAAAAAAAATTGGTATATGTGCATTACAACATGAGATTAAGAGGAAAACATACAAGACACCGCAATACTGAAAATCAGTTGATCGATCTGGATTATATATTTCATGAAGAGGATCCATTAGCAGAATAGACTACTGAAGTTGAACCACCCTTGTTGGACGACGACCCTTGGATGACCAATACACTGAATGATGCAGCCCCTGCGGTTGATGGTATACCTGCACGAGCAACAAGGAGTCAAAGCATTGAAAATAGTTGTATCTCGTCAAATGATGATCATGGTGATGCTGGTGGAAGTGGCGAAGGTTTAACTCGTAATTATGGTATTGGTTTTAGTGATGGTGGTGCGTTGTATAGACCAACTCAAACATATTCAAGATGGAGTGCGAGCGACAGTCTTAACCGAAGAGATAATAATTTAAATGTTGAGTATGTGATTATGAGCATAATCCATATACTTCAAATGATCCACCAACCTATAGACATTTTGGTTCTAACTATACAAATGGTAACTCATATTATGGAACAACTCAAACATATTCAAGGAGTGCGAGTGGCAATCTTAACCAAAGAGATAGCAATTTAAATGTTGAATATGTGATTATGAGCATAATCCATATACTTCAAATGATCCACCAACCTATAGACATTCTTCTTCTAACTATACATGTGGTGACTCATATTATGGAAAAAATGAAACATATAGTGATATCTCGAGTGATCCAAATAGCCAAGCTATGTATGCAACAAAAAATGATGAACCATCGTCTTTTATTAATATGATGGCGCCATTTATGGGTGTAACGACCTACTATTTTGGACCATTCAAATCGACAATAATCCACCCATGTCAGACTTGAATACTTCAAAACAGTGGATTGTTAAGAAATTTGGAGCAAATAAAATCGTTCACAGAATCACATACATAGAAATATCATAATACTCGCAGCGGAAATGAAATACCATAGTAGTTCATGAAGCTACTATATACATACTCTCAAAACATATACAAAATCTCATAGTAAAATAGATACAATAGAAGTCAGGATACATAAACAATAATACAGAGACAGATACCGAAGCGAAACTAACTGGAAGAAGTAGACGAATAAATAGACAGATAATCTCCAGCAAAACTCTAACTCTAGAAGGTGAATCAAAAACTGTGATTCTCAGGCTGACCCGAGCGTTAAGTAAAAAACAAACACTCGAGTCAGGACATACATACTTATACAATGTAAACCAACTCAAGTGAACTGTAATAGCAATGCACAATAACTTAAAGGATGCTTGGGATCGCTCATCCTTTAAGGATCAGTCAAACCATCAATTAAATAGTAATAAACGCTATCCTAGAAATATCCACATTAAATTAAACAATTGACTAGGGTAGCGTAGAGCTGCAGTAACCGCTCATCCCTAGCCACATTCTTAAAATCAAAGGTGTGCATCAAACAATCACAAGGAAATCACATTACACACAAAGCAGTGTACCCGTGGTCATAAATTTCAAAATGATTTATAATTCCGAATTAAATTCGTTCATTTAAACCATTAAAATTGAAGTCATTATTCCTTCAAATCAAATATTCAATTTCCAAAAATTTAGCCTTTTCTGAGTTCATTTATTCAGTTAAACACTTTAAATATTGAACTTTCAGCTTTTCGCCGCACTTAGAAAATGCTATGGTAAGTTATAATCGGAAACAATTCAATTTAGTAAAGACAACATTTAGAACTGCTGTAATATTCCAGTTTTAGTTTATTTTTAGAAACGATAGCATTTCTGAAGTGCTACTAAATAGATTTCCATATTATTAATAAAATTGCAAAAACAATTAAACTTCAATTTATAAAAATCATATTTTTCCACTTCAAAAACGTTCATTTGAATACCCCTTTAACTTATGATTTTATAAAGTAAAATTTTATACATTAATTTAAAAATCTCAATGTTTCACTTATTAAGGTCAATATACACTTTTCCCAACTTTCATTAACTTTACACATTAATTTAATTTACTATTTCATAAATTAAATTAAATTTCCATTTTATTTTCTTAACTTAACCTTTATTTTTAAACCAAACTTCACATTTCCAAGTCAAGTTATGTTTCAAATTACACATTTAACCATCCATTTATTTAACTTTTTAAACTAATTACGTAAATTCAAAATACACCGTAAGTTGCTTAACTTTATTTTACAAGTAACTTGATATTTTCTTTTACTTTATATTTATCCAATTCATACATCAATTGTATTAATTACCAAGTTACTTTTATAATTCCATTTTTACGTAAATTCCCGTTATTAAGTTAAATCAATCTTTCACACTACAATTTAAACCATCTATTAACTTATACCATTTAGCTTTTTAGAAAATCACTACTTAACCATTTAAAATCCAATATAAGTCAAATTTCATTTTTTTCTTTCATTTACAATACATGAAATTTATAAGAAATCATATTTGAAATCAACCACGGGTCCGGATAATAATTCACACCTAAATCAAGTGATACGGAAATTATCATTTAAATCCGTGATCATTAGAATTTCCGGGTTTTGATTATTTCAACCCCACAATCCCAAGACAAATACAGATAAATAAAAATCATTCAGGCCTATCATTTCAACCCATAACGATTTTTCCCTATTCTAAAGTCCGTTCGGGTATGTATCATTTCAACTCATAGTGATTCTATTCTACAAGGAACTTGCAGTGTGAGAAACAGAAATAAATAAACAATATAACTGAATAGAATATAACAGATGATACGACAAGTTAATAATAGGGTTTAACATCATATAAATGATATCACAGGTAGGTATAACATAATATAAAAGTTTCTACACATTCACTTGGTGTCACTTCACAATTATATAGGCATATATGTCACGTGTGAATTACTCACCTCTTTAAAGCTAGAGTTCGCAAACAACACACACAAAAGAGAATCCGAAAAGCACGATAGCATGATTTGATTCAAGTGGGAAGAGAGTCAAGATGTATATCTTGTATATAAAAATAAAACAAGACCATACATAAATATAAATACAATACCAAAATTATTGAAACAAATTGAAATAGAGATAAACAAAGACATCACCAAGTTTCAAACAAGTTTTGCTTGCTCTTGACTCAACATGTGCTCGGCCTTAAGGCTAACCTGGTTCATCCATGACATGTTTTAGGTGGTAAAGGAACAGTTTTGGACTGAAAATAGCAAGGCTTGGTCAAGGATAGGAAGGGTTTGGAAGTTACAAAGTATGGAAGGTCAAAAGGCAAGGCTAGAAAGGGTTTTGGTTCAACTTAGACTCGGTCAAAGTCATATTTGGGCTCAGCCAGTGGCTGCTACAGGTCAGGTCAGAGGTAAGTAATGGTGTTCAAAGGTGGTGCTTGATGGTGGTGGTAGCTAAAGATGTGGCCGTGGCAAGCAATGAAGGTGGTTTTGCATATAGGGATCGGTTAGCATGGTTTTATGGAGTTTTCCATAGTTTTTGTGAAGTTTTGTTCAAGGGGAGGCCATGGCATTTTCAAGTCAGAGGAGTATGGTGGTTAGGCCGTGGACTAGGTGGGCAAGAAGTGGTGGTGGTCGGTGGAGGTGATGGTGAAGGTGTTTGGCCGAGAACCATATGTGAAGATTAAGCAAAATCAAGTGAAAAACAAGGCAAAACAAAGAAGAAAAGTGGAGAAAAGAGAAGGAAGCCATTACCTTTCTCTTCAGATCTGAAAATGGCATGTATAATGAATGAGAAAGAGATGTTTTCTTTCACGTAATATACAAAATATACGGCTAGGGATCAAGGAAATAAACGGCAACATATGGAGGAGTTATGGTATGAAATTAATGGATGCAAAGATAAAGAGGCAATAAATCAAACGTACGCTTGCCTTTAATTAAAAATAGGCAATGTATTTGATTTGTTTCCCATCTATTTAATAAAATATATGCCAAAGAAATAATTCAATAAATACATACGGTTTATATAAACACTATATAAATAAATAAGAAAACGTTTATAGAAACGTATAAATTAATTGCTATTTACATCTTTGTATGTTACTTAATTTACAAAGTATATATCCAAATTAAATGAAACAAAAATGGGCAAATGTTGTAAATATATACATAACATGTAATGTTACATATATATACACAATTATAACATGATATATCAACCAAAAATATTGCTTATATTAATTAAAACAAACATTTAAGGTATGCCTTTTAAAACAATAACGTACATACACACACACACACGTGTGTGTGTGTGTGTGTGTGTGTGTATTTGAGATTTCTTTCCAAGAAATAAATAGGGATCTAAGTACTTATCCATTTAATTACTAAATGAATGTATAAATAAGAAAAATAAGGTAGAGGTAGATATTATAAAGAATACATAAATGGTTTTAGGAAAAGTAGGAAATAAATAAAGAAAATACTTTATTTAATGGAAATTAGAATTAAAGATTGAAAACAAATACAATCAACATTTGAACATTATAACTATACTTTAAAAGTGTTTTAAAAATAAAATCTATGCAAAACATATCATGTTACACAAATTAGAACATGATTTTACAAACAAAAATATTATTTATATAAATTAAAATAAACAAATTTGTTAAATAAAACAATTTACACACAATATTGTAAAAAGCATAACTTTCACAATATTAATCCGATTTCAACGAAACGAAAAGCAATATTCTTGAAATTAAATCTATTTTCATAATAAAAGATAAAATTCAAAAATTAAAAATTTTAAATTTAAAGTCAAAGTTTGACCATTTTGACCAGAAATCCACTTTTTTGAAATATTCCATTTATTCAGGTATATTCCATTTATTCAGGTTTGGAATTACAATTCACACAAAAATCAAAATTTATATTTAAAATAACAAAATTTATTCATTTTAAATAAATAAAATAAAGTTTTTAAATCAGGAAATTTTTTAAAAAAAAACCCTACTCTGGAGAGTAGAGCTAGGGAATGCAGCTGTCCGCCACACTGACCCCCCTTTTAGCTAGCCCAGCACAGAGATTTGATGCCCCCAACCATGTTTAAGGATTAACGGGGACCCACATCCGCGCCTTGAAATTGAAAGCAGGGCAGACGAGAATCGAACCTACGACCTGCTTATCAGGAAGCAAGTGTCTTACCACTACTCAAATAATTAAAATATACAATTAAAGTAATTACAAAAAAACAAGGTTGTTACACTCTCCCCCACTCAAATCTTTTCGTTCTCGAAAAGAAACGAGGTACGGGAAAACACAGAAAAAAATAGAATGAAATAGGACCAAGACAAAATGACAAGGAGAATAAAATTATACCTGATAACTGATGTTATAGGTAAGTTTAACAAAGTTGAGAATAGGAATAGCTAGAAGGGAAAATAGGTGGATAGGAATATCTTGAAAGGAAAATAGATTGAAAGACAAGGATGAACCATTATTTTAAAGCTATATAAATTTCAATTATTTGGAAGGGTAAAATAAATGATCAAAATATCCTTTATATAATACATTATCAAAATACTTTTATAACTCGATGTCTTAACAAGTTTATCCTCGTTCCCGTAGACTCTGGCAGTGAGTTGATCAGGTGAAAAGCTAGAATTCTCCAGGTACTTAGTAGACTTGTTTCAACACTAGTGAAAATACTTGAAAAACTTTTAAAAACAGATATGGAAAGTACAATCCAAACAAAGCAACCAAATCAAAACCTTTGTCTAACCATGGTTCGCATATACACAATGGTTACGCATGGGTCCCCCAGGAAACAATCCATATCCGTAAGCTTTCTCAGCCCTGCGAGTTACGCCATGATGACTAGTAGACTGCAGGATACATAATGATTACGCCTGGATCCCCTAGGAAACAATCCGTACCCCTAGGTCATCTCAGTCTGGCGGATTTCGCTACTAATGCGACCTACATAGTTCACAGGATACACAATGATTGCGCCTGGATCCCCCAGGAAACATTCCGTACCCCTAGGCCAGCTCAGCCAGGTGAATTGCGCTATGCAGTCGCGCTCCAAAGAAAAACCATGGAGATCGCCATGGTGGGACACTCGAGTATCACATCCGGAAAACCAAAAATCAGAGAGAATAATATCGATAGAATGAATCCACAGTGTGGCCACAAAGCGGATATCAAGAAGAAGGCACTTCCCATATCTTTACTTCTAAAATATATATCATATAGTACCTTTTCAAATCACTTTCAAATATCATACTTATATAAGGTCCATTGTATATAGGATTCCATTTTCAAATCGAATACTTTCCAAATCAATAGTATATCAAATCACACTTACATAGGCTTCGATTATATAAGATTTTTCTTTCCAAATTGAGTACCTTTCAAATCAACTTCATACTTATACAAATCCATTTTATATAAGTTTGACAACTCCCAAATCAAGTGCTTAATAATACAAGGTTCTCAATTTCAAATCATTTCAATATCGATTCAGTTTCAAAATCATATACGATTTCACCAAGTTATTTCTTCCAAATTAACATCTTCAATTTCAAAGTTTCCAAAAATAATAGGTTTAGAAAATAATTCCAAGTTTCCAAATCGATATAATATAGGTCAAACAAATTCATTTCCAAAATCATCATATAAATACTGGGTTTACATTCCAATGTATTTTCAAAACCAAATATTTTCTCAAAATCAATTATACCCAAACTGGTAACTATGTTTAAAACCATCCCCTTTAAAAACCTTTAAACTATTTATTTCAATTCAAAAGATCCAATTTACCTTTTGCAAATTATTTACTTAACAAAAGTTACAAATTTATTTAAGTCGTACTCTTTATACTTTACACATACAAAACTAAACTTATATACTTTATCAATTATTTTATACTTTTCAAAATTACTTAGCTTGGAAAAGTTAACCTTGATTTGGAAGTGTTCGAACCTTCAAAATAGTTGGTGAAATCAAATTTCAAATCCAAGAGTTGGAAATCAGCAACAATCAGTAAATCATTTTTGTAAATAAAGTTATACTAAATCAAATCCAAAACTCGAGGACTGAGCACCGGGCTCACTTTAAATCATTTCAAATATATATACATATATCTTTCGAAAATCAAATCATCCTTTGGAATTTTGAAATCAAAATTGGTTTCACAAAAAAGAAATCACTCGCATAGCAAAGTTACTAAAGTGGCCTCTCCTCCCCTTTGAAACTCGAAAATCAATGTCGATGACGCACGCACTCATCACCGAAATTATTTTCCAGCGATACAAGTGAGTTCTGGACTTCTATTTCTTGAAAACTTCTGTGGAATTTCTTTAAAATCATTGGAATTCATAAGAACTCATTTGGAACATTTCTTATTCGGAAAAATACTTTCAAATCGTATTATTATATATTTTTGAAATCTCTAAACAAAATTTCAAAATACCGGAGTTCAATCTCCCAAATTTCAATTTCAAAACCATTCCATTAAAATCATTTTTATATAAACCAAATTCTTATATAATTTTCAAATCCTTTGAAAACTTCATATTTCCATTTATAAAGGGTATATAATCCTTATCGAAAACATTTCACTTTTATATAAAAATATGGTCATCCTTATCAAAATAATAACTTTGATGTATGCACTATTTCAAAAATACAATCAACCACAAATTTTCCAAGGGATTTTTCAAGGATGGATTTCAAACAAACAGAGATTCAAATTTAAAGAAACTCTAATCAAATAGAATTCTGATTCGAAGATAAGCTGGAACGAAGATGAGATAATTTAATTACCAAATAGAAGATGGATAAGCCTATATAAATCGCGGGCGACCTTAACTGGGTCAATCGTGACTTCAAGAATATAATCAATGCGGAAATCTAAGGCAAATTGACATTCGATCGCCAGAGATAGAATCCAGGTATAGCAGAGGGTAGATAGCATCATAAACCGAGGATACAGAAATCTCCCGTGAATCAATGCCTATTGTAAAGGAGTTTCACCCCTTTACAAATCATTCAAAAATTTGCGGAATCACCGATCTTTATAGAGGTCATTCAAAAATGGAGTTATGGAACGCTCCAAAATCAAGGAATACAAATAGGGGAGACAGGAATGAATTTCAGAACAAGTGAGAGCGTTCTAAAGTTCAAAGGAATCCAATCGATAAGAATCCTATCTAAGAGATTACTAACAGGATGGATACAGAAGGGATGAAGTTTAGAAAATCTTGATTTCAAAATAAGAAAATTTATACCAAAATAATCTTTTAAAATCTTTTAAAATCATTTGAAAATCATTTTATACTTCGAAAATACGTTCCCTCACAAGAAAATAATTCTGAGATTGATTTCACTCATTCTAGGGTATTTCTACCCCGTCTCTAATGAGTTTTTACTCCTTAGGCTAAGGTTTGCCTAAAACCAAAGCTCCGATACCAAATGTAACGACCCACTATTTTGGACCATTCAAATCGACAATAATCCACCCATGTCAGACTTGAATACTTCAAAACAGTGGATTGTTAAGAAATTTGGAGCAAATAAAATCATTCACAGAATCACAGACACAGAAATATCAGAATACTCACAGTAGAAATAAAATACCATAGTAGTTCATGAAGCTACTATATAAATACTCTCAAAACATATACAAAATCTCATGGTAAAATAGATACAATAGAAGTCAGGATACATAAACAACAATACAGAGACAGATACCGAAGAGGAACTAACTGGAAGAAGTAGACGAATAGATAGACAGATAAGCTCCAGCAAAACTCTAGCTCCAGAAGATGAATCCAAAACTGTGATTCTCAGGCTGACCTGAGCGTAAAGTAAAACACAAACACTCGAATCAGGACATACATACTTATACAATGTAAACCAACTCAAGTGAACTGTAATGGCAATGCACAATAACTTAAAGGATGGCTGGGATCGCTCATCCTTTAAGGATCAGTCAAACCATTAATTAAGTAGTAATAAATACTATCCTAGAAATATCCATATTAAAGTAAACAATGCAAATAGCAGTGCTATTGTGACTAGGGTAGCGCAGAGCTGCAGTAATCGCTCACCTCTAGCCACACTCTTAAAATCAAAGGTGTGCGTCAAACAATCACAAGGAAATCACATTACACACAAAGCAATGTACCCGTGGTTATAAATTTCAAAATGATCTATAATTCCGAATTAAAATCATTCATTTAAACCATTAAAAGTGAAGTCATTATTCCTTCAAATCAAATATTCAATTCCCAAAAATTTAGCCTTTTCTGAGTTCATTTATTCAGTTAAACACTTCAAATATTGAAATTTCAGCTTTTCGCCGCACTTAGAAAATGCTACGGTAAGTTATAATTGAAAACAATTCAATTTAGTAACGACAACATTTAGAACTGCTGTAATAGTTCAGTTTTAGTTTATTTTCAGAAACGATAGCATTCTGAAGTGCTACTAAATAAATTTCCAGATTATTAATAAAATTTTAGAAGCAATTAAACTTCAATTTTTAACCATTTTAACTTATAAAAATCATATTTTTCCACTTCAAAAATGTTCACTTGAATACCCCTTTAACTTATGATTTTATAAAGTAAAATTTTATACATTAACTTAAAAATCTCAATATTTCACTTATTAAGGTCAATATACACTTTTCCCAACTTTCATTTACTTTACACATTAATTTAATTTACTATTTCATAAATTAAATTAAATTTCCATTTTATTTTCTTAACTTAACCTTTATTTTTAAACCGAGCTTCACATTTCCACGTCAAGTTATATTTCAACTTACACTTTTAACCATCGATTTATTTAACATTTTAAACTAATTACATAAATTCAAAATACATTGTAAGTTGCTTAACTTTATTTTACAAGTAACTTGATATTTTCTTTTACTTTATATTTATCCAATTCATACATCAATTATATTAATTACCAAGTTACTTTTATAATTCCATTTTTACTTAAATTCCCATTATTAAGTTAAATCAACCTTTCACACTACAACTCAAACCATCTATTAACTTATACCATTTAACTTTTTAGAAAATCACTGCTTAACCATTTAAAATCCAATATAAGTCAAATTTATTTTTTTTTTCTTTCTTTCATTTACAATACATGAAATTTATAAGAAATCATATTTGAAATCAACCACGGGTCCGGATAATAATTCACACCTAAATCAAGTGATACGGAAATTATCACTTAAATCCGTAATCAGTAAAATTTCCGGGTTTTGATTATTTCACCGCAATCCCAAGATAAATACAAATAAATAAAAATCATTCAGGCCTATCATTTCATCCCATAACGATTTTTCCCTATTCTAAAGTCCGTTCGGGTATATATCATTTCAACTCATAGTGATTCTATTCTATAGGGAATTTGTAGTGTGAGAAACATAAATAAATAAACAATATAACATAATAGAATATAATAGATGATGTGACAAGTTAATAATTGGGTTTAACATCATATAAACGATATCATAGGCAGGTATAACATAATATAAAAGTTTCTACACATTAACTTGGTGTCACTTCACAATTATATAGGCATATATGTCATGTGTGAATTTCTCACCTCTTTAAAGCTGGAGTTCGCAAACAACACACACAAAAGAGAATCCGAAAAGCACGATAGCACGATTGATTCAAGTGGGAAGAGAGCCAAGATGTATATCTTGTATATAACAATAAAACAAGACCATACATAAATATAAATACAATACCAAAATTATTGAAACAAATTGAAATAGAGATAAACAAAGACATCACCAAGTTTCAAACAAGTTTTGCTTGCTCTTGACTCAACATGTGCTCGGCCTTAAGGCTAAATTGGTTCAGCCATGACATGTTTCAGGTGGTAAAGGATCAGATTTGGACTGAAAATAGAAAGGCTTGGTCAAGGATAGGAAGGGTTTGGAAGTTACAAAGTGTGGAAGGTCAAAAGGCAAGGCTAGAAAGGGTTTTGGTTCAACTTGGGCTCGGTCAAAGGCATATTTAGGCTCAGCCAGAGGCTGCTACAGGTCAGGTCAGAAGTTAGTAATGGTGTTCAGAGGTGGTGCTTGATGATGGTGGTGGCTAAGGAGGTGGCCGTGGCAATCAATGAAGGTGGTGTTGCATATAGGGCTCGGTTAGCATGGTTTTGTGGAATTTTCCATAGTTTTTGTGAAGTTTTGTTCAAGGGGAGGCCATGGCACTTTCAAGTCAGAGGAGTATGGTGGGTAGGCCATGGATTAGGTAGGGAAGAAGTGGTGGTGGTAGGTGGAGGTGATGGTGAAGGGGTTAGGCCAAGAACCATATGTGAAGATCAAGCAAAATCAAGTGAAAAATAAGGCAAAACAAAGAAGAAAAGTGGAGAAAAGTGAAGGAAGCCATTACCTTTCTCTTCAGATCTGAAAATGGTGTGTATGATAAATGAGAAAGAGATGTTTTTTTTCACGTAATATACAAGATACACGGTTAGGGATCAAGGAAATAAATGGCAACATGCAGAGGAGTTATGGTATGAAATTAATGGATGGAAAGATAAACAGGCAATAAATCAAATGTACGCATGCCTTTAATTAGAAATAGGTAATGTATTTGATTTGTTTCCCATCTATTTAATAAAATTTATGCCAAAGAAATAATTCAATAAATACATACCATTTATATAAACACTATATAAATAAATAAGAAAACGGTTATAGAAACGTATAAATTAATTGATATTTACATTTTTGTATGTTACTTAATTTACAAAGTATATATCCAAATTAAATGAAACAAAAACGGGCAAATGTTGTAAATACATACATAACATGTAATGTTACATATATATATATACACACACACAATTATAACATGATATATCAATCAAAAATTTTACTTATATTAATTAAAATAAACATTTAAAGGTATGCCTTTTAAAACAATAACGTGTATATATATATATATATATAAATATATATATATTTGAGATTTCTTTCCAAGAAATAAATAGGGATCTAAATATTTATCCATTTAATTACTAAATGAATGTATAAATAAGAAAAATAAGGTAGAGATAGATATTATAAAGAATACATAAATGTTTTTAGGAAAAGTAGGAAATAAATAAAGAAAATACTTTATTTAATGGAAACTAGAATTAAAGATTGAAAACAATATACAATCAACGTTTGAACATTTTAACTATACCTTAAAAATGTTTTGAAAATAAAATATATGCAAAACATATCATGTTACAAAAATTAGAACATTATTTTACAAACAAAAATATTATATATATAAATTAAAATAAACAAATTTGTTAAATAAAACAATTTACACACGATATTGTAAAAGCATAACTTTCACAACATTAATCCGATTTCAACGAAACGAAAAGCAGTATTCTTGAAATTAAATCTATATTCATAATAAAAGATAAAATTCAAAAATTCAAATATTTAAATTTTAAATTTAAAAGTCAAAGTTTGACTATTTTGACCAGAAATCCACTTTTTTGGAAATATTCCATTTATTCAGGTTTGGAATTATAATTCACACAAAAATCAAAATTTATATATAAAATAACAAAATTTATTCATTTTAAATAAATAAAATAAAGTTTTTAAATCAGGAAATTAAAATAATTAAAATATACAATTAAAGTAATTACAAAAAAAATAGGGTTGTTACATTGGGTCCAAGACAAATGTAATATGGTTATCCATCATATATACAACACAAAATGATGAAGAAAATTATGAAAATAATTATATGTAACTCCGAGAAATAGTTTCTGGATGTAGTGGTGTTGTGTGTATCATTATTATTTCGTTGTATACTATTTTATGTGAATTTGCATTATTTATCGTCACTTTTTCATTAAAAATACAGAAATCTGATAATAGGATCGAAACCGAAACAAGCGAAAACCAACAAAATTTCAAATGACCGAAACTGAATTCTCGAACCATGCTTTAAATGATATATATTATGAAAGACTTTGAGGCATTTTCGCTTTTAACATGAATAGGTTCACTGAAAGTGAAGAAGTATTAAAGTTAACTATATATATTACAAAGTACTAATGGTACAATATATACAAAATCCATATGGCAGCAAAGTGAATGTTAAGCTTGTTTTATTAAACTGAAATAAAATGAAGGTTAAATGTAAGACAAAATATGGTATATGATTTACTTACATAGCATAGTAGGGATGAAAGTTAAATAGAAAACGTGTACAAAATATGTAATGTTGAGATATATGATATAAGAAATTAAATTTCATATATTTGCCATAATATACTAATCCTTTTATGTTATATAAATGGAAGTAAAAGTAAGTTATGTTTGATTAAAGAGATATCATAAACCTTTGATGGATAAGTATTAGTTTATGTATTCCACAAAATATTTTAATATGAGATACTAATGGTTGTGGGAATAAACATGCATATTATTGTGAGAGAAAGAAAAAAATCATTTTGGCACAATTGTAAGTTTGATTTATGAACATGAGTTGATAGATATGATGTTTGTAAACATATGAAAAATAATTATTTTGGAACACATGTATGGAATCGAGTTTGAATCATTCTTAATTATTTATCTTGCAGAAAAGAGGATTTTCATTAAAGATGGCTTGCAGTATAAATTTTTGGATATTCTTGTTCATTTACGTACATGAGAAGTATTTACCTATGTACAAAAATTAACATCAATTATGCATAACTGTGTACCTTTAGAGTGACATGCATGATAAGAAAATGAGTAAATTTGAATTCAAAGTTAAGTTGATGCGAGTACATATCAAGTTGCTATTTGCTTGTATATTCATACATGTTGTATGTATGAATCAATAAAACATTTTTGCATACTCGACTGTGTTTCTCATAAAAACTAAAAGCGCTCTTTATGAATTAAGGACAGGTGTTCTTCGAGTCTAAATTTTTTTTGAAGTGTGGAGCAGTGTTATTAAAGCCCCCGTCTGGACGCCAAATGTCCTAGGCGCTAAATGTCCTAGACACCCACCCTAAGGCTTTTTACCTCCTCAAGGCGTCAGCGATGCGTAAGGTGTCGGGAAAGCACTTCAGGCGCTGAAACGTCGAATAAGGCACCATTCACTAATCGTCGTAAAAACAAAGGCTTCGGCCCAAATCAAGCATGGTTGAGGTATATTTGGCGATTGCCGATCTCGGTCTCGATTAAACTAACTCGCGTAGAAAAAAAACCTAAGTCTTGACCAAGTGGTCTGCCACCGTCGAACGACGATCTCGATCTACCGTCTTCATCGAACTCGAGTATCATTGTTGCATTCGCCTAGTCGCATCTAGCGCCGTCGCAAACTTTGGCGCTGATTATCTGGAGTTTGATTTTATTTTAGGTCATTACCTGAATATTATTAGTTCAACCGTATATAGTATTTTAAATCGTTGTGAATTAGTTTTAGTTAAGCTTGGTTATAATGTTAAAACTTTACGAAATATAAAGTGATTTAATTCTTAAATTCAAGTAGTTTTAAGGTATAATTAAATTTTAATTTTGATTTTAATTTGATTTAAAATTGAATTAAAGTTTTAAGTTTTAATGTAAATTGCATTTCAATCTTAAGCATTATAGATTGAATTAAAAGTTTTAGATTAAGATTTAATTTTAATTTCAAATTTGTAAGTTAAAATTTCAAATTGAATTTTAATTTTAAAGTTTCAAGTTTTAAATTTTCAATTTAAAATTTTCAATTTTAAATTGAATTTTAAGTTTATCGTTTCAACATTTTAGTTTAAAAATTCTAATTGAATTTAAAGTTTTAATTTCTAATTTTGAATTGAATTTTACTTTAAAGTTCAAGTTTTAAAGTTTAAAGTTTTAGTATTTAAATTATATTTAAACATTAAGGTTTTAAGATTTAAGTTGAAAGTTATAAATTGAATTTAAAGCTTTAGGTTTTAATTTTAAATTGAATTTGAATTATAATTCAAAAGAGGATGATGATTAGAACATGGTTTGGAGGAGAGGAGGATGGTAGTTTTCATTATGATCATGATTTGAGTGATCGAATGTGTGACGATATGGATTTTTCGCATTCGAAAATTGACATTCATACTTTACATCGTACTCGAATGCCGCAGATTCGACCGTTCAAATCCGAGTCGCCGGAGCATATAACACAATTAAGTATAACAACGCAACGAAAGAAAAAGAATAATACATTGATATACAACATTGTTACAATATCTGATACAACAGATGATATAGTATGATACAATGTATATTAATACTATCAGAGATACAAGACACAGCGGAAAGAAAATAGATGGCACCAACATCGGAAATAATAACTCCAAAAGAATGCATCCCCTAAATCCAATGCTCCAATCCAAAGCTAGCTCGAACCAACATCACGAGACCCCTAGACAAGAAAGTCTCGTCCGAATACTGGACTAACTCCAGATAATCTACTAAATCTGACCATCTGAAAAACCCAACTCTAGACTGCCCGTGCGGAAAAATAGTGGGTACCCAGAGTTTAGGAAAGGGACAATAAACTCCGAGTCAGTCATGGGACTGGTATGAGTAACAAAAACATTTTATCTTTAAAACAAACAACAGAATTTAAATTTGATAACTACGATGCTTTTCGACAATGGAACTACCATAAGGCCTCCCGCCACACACACAATGCAAACGCAGAATTGGAGGAGATTTCTCCTTAGGATAGTCAAATATGCTTGCTACGCGAATTTCTTTGATATTATTACTATAAGTGCAAAGTGCAGAAAAGCATTTCGAAAGTAGAATATAAACCTTAGCCAGCATAGACATTCCGAACTATGCCTACTATAGCTACCATCCAAACAGTGGGGCGCCACCATAAGTGAATGGCAGGTAATACAACTAAAACCATACAGGGCGCGTATTGTTTCGTTTGGATTTCCAACAAATGGTTAGGCTAAGGAACTTCCCACTGTCCATGGGATCGCCTCTGGCGGGACGTCCCGAGAACCTAATCGGATCTCTGCCAACACAAGGCCGAGTTACCTCTGTAACTAGGTAACTACTTCTCGAGCATGTCACTCCCCGGTCCTTTGGGACCTTTATCCGAGGCGCCTCTAAAGCAACAACCACACAGTGAATGAGATTGGAGCCACCACATAGGTAAATATATGGGCTCCATACCATGATACCACCCTTTACCAGAAGGGAATGACACACCCTAAAGGGAGCGACCCTCATAACCATGCCGCATCTTTCCTGTTTTGACCATTTCCGGGCTGTGGGGTCCTGATGCAGTCTCGTCCATAAAGCTACGCTTTATACAAAAACCATGCTCTGATCACAAATGATCATCAAAACACAGCAGCGCTCAGCATGCCATACTACCAAATTGGGAATATATAGCTGATAACCTTCAACTACATAACCTCTGAGCTCGTACGTCTCAGAGAAGGGTGTTAAGCTAAGAGAATAAATTCTCTGTCACCAACAGATATGTATTTGAAAGAAATCTGCTTTATATCCCAAAGTGTAGTGTCAGACATACAACCATACAAGTCTGTCCCGGGTTCGAACAAAACCGAAGGAACTTCCGAAAAAGCCCTTGCAAATCCGAGTATTCACAATCCCGATCGGACTTCCCATCACTAAGGGAATCTCTATACCGTAGCTACTCGGTGCAGAGACAATCGATAAGTTATCCTATCGTTCACGCAAAACACCCGGTCTTCTCCATCGGTCTTCAAATGCTATCCATATACATAGAACCACATATTCGAAATGGGTTATATGATACAAAGGTCTTCTCCCGGCTAAACCGAATAGTGAGTTCAACATTTAAAACGTATGGATATGGGATTTCAGTTAAGTCACAACTTAATAATTCAAAACTTTCTTTCAAATGGTTTAAACCAGTTACCATTTTCAAATCTTTAAACAAAAAGATTCATTTCACTAAGTTCATCCATTTTCACAAAGATCCATTTAAGGATTTCAAATCAATTCCCATTTCAATTGGATTAACTCGTTTAAAATCTTTAAATTTAAGATTTAACATATAGCTTTCAAACCGTTTCCATAACTTGGAAAATCATTTTCATTTTTAATTTTAAATCCCTTTTAACACAATTTGGAAGTTCACTTCTTATATGAAAGCTTTTATTATTTGAAAACAAATAGTTTCATTTCAGAAAGATCCAATTTTATTTACACAAGTTAAAGCCTTTGAATTTAAATTCAAATTCCCAAATCAATACCTTTAAAATAGTTTAACCCATATAAACTGGTATAACATCTTTAGTCCCTAGTTTCCAAATCCTAGAATTCAATTCCAAATACTGAATTCAAATTTAAATCAAAATATTTAAATTTCAAAACTCAATCAAGTTATTCAAAATAAATTTCATCTTTGAAATTCCATTTCAAAAGCTTTTCACTTTATACCCAATCCCTTTTCAAAACATTTTAATTCAAATTGTCTATTTAGAAAAAAAATACAAAAATCTGTGACTTAATCGATTTCCTCGTGAAATCCATATTTGTGTGTGCATAAGTGTGGTCCAGGGGTTTAACACAATAGTGCAACATCATTCAATTATCACAGATTAAAACATAGAAATATAGTTGATAAGCGATATAAGCTATAACGCTTATCATCCATTCACAGATTCACTGATAATAAATGTATCACAAATAAATGAATAAGATACACAGCTTAATCCACAGAACAAAATATCACAGATAAGATAGGATAATCAATTCAAGGCATCTCCCACAATACAATCATTCATTAGTAAGGTCAAGTATTTAATAATCATTTATAAGCAGGATTAATTAATCGTTTAATCCTAATCAATTCAATTTATTTCCAATAAAATAATTACTATGAATTAATTATCTAATCCTGATTTATTAATTACCAATTATCAAATGATTTTCTTAAATTAATTAAACTAAATTAATTAACTTAGATAAATCAAAATATCCAAAATTAATTACAGTAAGTGATTAATCCTTAATTACTTTCTTTAAGAAATTATATTTAAAAAATTTAAAATTGATTATCTAAATTAATTAATCCAATTAATTATTAAAATTTATCACCTTAATCAATACTTAATGATCCTTAGTTAATTATCTTTATTAACTAATAATATTTTTTTAATTACTTACTTAAGGAAATTTCTTAGATTAAAATCATTACTAATCATTTCTAATTAATTTAATTTATTAATTTATAAATAAAATAATCATTCTTTAATTACCTTATTAATTAAATCATTTTAATTACCTTAATTATCTCTAAGATAATTAATTTCTTTATTAATGACTTCATTAATATTTAAGTGTATTTCTATCATTACACTTGAAATTTTAAATTCAAATTAATTTAAAAGTACACTTAATCATTCATGTTATTTAGAACAATTTAAAATTCAAAAAACTTCTTTTATTACAAAAATTAGATTCAAATTTAGATTGAATTCCAAATTTAAACCTTGATTAAATCTTTTTTACTATTCATTTCTTTATAATTTTCAAATTCCATTTTAAATTCAAATTCTTTAAAACATACTTTAATTGCTTAAACTCTTTTATTTAAAACAATTTAAAATTTAAAATTTTAAACTAAGTTTCAAAACTGAACTTGAATTTACATTTTAACTTAAATTTAAGCTCAGTTTAACTTGGATTTATAGATTCAAATTTTAGTTTTATTTAAATTGTTCAAAAATTCAAGTTGCTGCCAGGTTTTGCAAAAGAAACCTGAAACAATAACTAACCCAAGAAAATCAAAATTTGCTTCGAGTAAAATGCAGAAGTGCTTCGAGTAAAATCCTCAACGACTCGAGTAAAAACCCGAGAAAAACATGATCTCCTCCTTTCCCAAACTACCCAACACAGGTACACGAGAGTGCACGGTGCACATGAACTATGCGACAAAGCCTCTCCGATCACCAACGTCGTCGCCAACAGGTCATCTTTGGCCTCCTCCATCGATTTCGATTGCCCAAGAATCGATTCAAGCGTGAAATCGAAAATCGAGCTCAAAAGAAAAGGAAAAACGAAACCTGGAAAAAATGACTGGGACACACTTCAACCTGTCAACGCCTTATGCTCCCAGCTCCGACCACCTGAACACGCACCACCTCGGTCATTACTTCGTCACCTCAACCTCTACCACTCCCCAAAATTCGTAGCACTCGGTCAACTGTAGGAAACAAACGAATCAAATTACGCACCCTCGACCAAACTAGGGTCACAAACTGAAAACTGCTCGCTGCCACCTCCACGATGAACTGGAACGACTCCTACCATTTTTCCCAGACTCGCCGTACTTCCCTCCACCTCCACGCAAGATTTCGACCATTACAACACCATGGAACACCAGAGGTCATCAAATCAAAGAAAATACAGCAAACCCATACCACTCCCTCGACTTAACTCTAAAAATTATGATTTTTTTGTTTTAAAATTCATGTTAAAGTATGAGAATTCAATTTATATACTTGAACTTGTAAATTAAAATGTTTGAAATCGACCAGTTTAAAGTTGACTCAGATCCTTTAATTTTCAGGGATATTTAGAAATCATTTTAACTCAAATAAATTTTTAAGCTTTAATAAATGTTATAACAAACAGTTTTTGTTTATATTCCAAGTACTGATAGTTATTAGATCGAGAGAAACGATTTTTATTTGCATAACCGAGTCTAAAAAACAGGGATGCCTCTCATTGTACAGGCACAAATATATATATATATATATATATATATACTTACATACATTCACAGAACAAAGCTCAACATTTATAATTCCAGACTTAAACTTGTAAAATTTCAAATACCTAGAGTTGTTAAAAGAAATGAAGTTACTCACTGTGATTTGAGAAGAAGAACAGAGCCTGCCTTTTTGATTTTACAAAACTGCAATTTTTGTTTTTCCTATAATCTTCCTTTAATCTCTGGTATTGAAGTTGATTGTGTTATTGAATTTTATTTTAGTATGAAATGATGTTTAACTCTTCTTTTTTTTCTTTCTGCTCAGGTTTCAAGTGAACGAATGGGAATGATGTATATAAAAGAAAATATACAGGCTTTGTTACATCCACTGGTACAAGATTTTGAGTAAAATACCAAAGAAAGATTTTTAGTTGTACTCTTTTCAATTTATTTACACATTTTTTTTCAGAGATTTTTTTCTTCAAATATGGTGGTTGAAGTGATTTTTACTTGTGCTTGAGAAGAAAGCATTTAATGCCCATGCTTCCTCTCTTATTTACATGCAATCCTATTCTTTTATTTTATAAGTACATTTTTTTTACTGTTGATTTTTTTTCCTGGCTTGTATAATACTCATACAAGCTTGTTTGTTTTATCTTTCTTTTGTTCATAGATGATGTTGCTTGCTTCTTTTATCTCAAGCCTTGTGATATAAATAAAGTTCTACCATTATCATATTGTTTGGAGGCTGATAAATACATATTGTGACCAGCATTAATTGTTGCTGTCCTTATCTTATTCTTTCATACTTGAATATGTTTGCACTGTCTTGTTTTGCAAGCTCAAATATTTATATTTCCAATCTGCATTCTTATTTTAATACTTACATACTTATATTTTTTCCAAGTGTACATACTTATTTCCTATTTGAATGTATACATTACTCATAAATCCATTTCTATTTTCTATTTTAGTATGTTGTTATAATTGAACAAATTTGTTTACTTTATATTAATTACCAATTATTTTTACAGTTTTTATCCAAAAATTAAATTTAAATATCGATTTAAACTTAATATATTCGAGATCGTTACAGAATGTTTGAAAGTTTAAAAACTGTAATTAAGACCAAGTATTATGACGTAGTCATCAAGTACAACGTTTTAAATCTCGGATTTCGATCACGTTTTGTCTTAGAATTTTCACACAAATTATCTCCTATCGAAAAAGATCTCAGGCGAGATGAGTATATCTCGGGTGTGTAACAACCCACACCTTAATGGACCCGAATTTCGATTAAATCGAAACTCAAGTCCACTAGGATACAGATTGTTGGTGTTGGTAATCTGAAATAAACATAAGTATATCATAGAGCTATCTACATAAACTCATAGTAAAATAGAACATATATACCGACTAAGGCTACTAGCTTGAATCAATATCATTTCTTAGATATCTAGTTGTCTTGTTAGTGTCGAGCATAAATGAGAAGACTTCTTCATCAACCATTTTCGCCTTGCACCGGTAGTTTGTCCTTCTAAATCTATCATGTGGATTGTAATGAGGAGGGGGTCAGAATAACGTTATGTTGACCGATAAATTACATACTTTATCCATAACACTAGTTTATGCCGATTGATTTCTATTTAAGTGTTATGTCTATTATTCACAACTTACCTGTTTAATTCCATAGGCGCGTACAATATGTTCGGCCTTCACCAAGCTATAACTATATGTGTGTGTGTGTGTAAATGTTATACCCAAAACAAAACTTCAACCACTTAATACTCCTCAAATAGGGAAGACGTAGACCAATGCTCATTTATACCTCAACCCGAAGTGGACCCCCCGTAACTTAAACGCTAGTCAACCAACCCTTAGCTATGAAGGTCGATGAGCCCTATATATGGTTTTATAATTTAACTAACCATGTTACTAACGCATCTAAAAGATTTATCTAAGGGTTAACTAGCCTACCTCCGAAAAATATATGCCTAATTAAACTTTGAGGTTTTTGTGTATCCCATACGGATTCTACACTAGTAGAAAGCGAAACCCATCAGGGCATAATTCGGGTATTTGCTAAGGACTGCTCGCGGGTTTACTGGTAGTCCAAGCATATATGTCATCCATACTTCTAAATATCGGTTTACCAACGACACTTACATAGATCGCCGACCCCACGGTCGAAATCCCGTTTAGACTTACTTAATATAAGTAAAGGAAAATGTCCACGTCGTTTACTTGATACCTCTTGTTAGAAATGAAGCAGACTTCATTTCCCTATTAGGCAATGTTATAGGTTATCTAAGACTTCTTATATAAAGATGAGGTAGACCCAACGATCATTTAATATCTTCCAACCCGAAGTAAACCCCTTGACATCTCTTAAGGTATTGAGTCATTTAATACTTCAAATCCGAGGCGGACCCTTAGTATATTTTCTCATGCTTATACGAAAACGTATATCCCTTTACCGTGGGTCCTATACTTGGAGATATCTCATATCAGTATTACATACACACAACTGCTAGTAGCCTTTAAGTGAAGGGCGGACTTTTGTTGAGTAACTCTACTGACCTCGTATCCAAACCAATGTTAAACCAAGCCATTTATCATAAACCTAAATACTGGGCTAGACACACTAATTTACACTCGTCCTAAACGTACTATTGAGATCATATAACTCCCACTATGTATAAATTATATTGCCTCCTAAATTTAATTATTAGTATTAAATTACTTGTTCGATGCGAACTTATTTCTATCTTATATGCTTATTTTCTATATTCTTCATTTTCTTCTTATGTTCCATAAATGTCAATTCTCCGCAATGAATTATCATCTAATATTCAAATTGAATAATCGTTAATGACATTTGTTTTTTTGTTTTAAATTTAACTTATTATGCATATTCCATTTTCCCATAGATGCCATATTAAATTCTACAATCAATTTCATTAAATGCATTTATGTCCCCAGTTAATTTTTATAACTCCTTATTAACTGCACATTTATTGTCCACTAAATTACAATCATTGTTCATAACTTGGGAGTTCTACCTTTTTTCATTACAATCCACTTACTCCGCTATTAATAATCAATTGTCCTTATTATAACTAATACGAGTACCGACGTTTATTTATTATGTTTTATTCAGTACCATACGTATATTTATATTTTTTATGGGTAGGCGCGGTTGTATGTGTGTGTGTATTCCTACTTTTAACTCATTTATTCCCGCGCTTAAGAATTTCATAATACACTTATATGTACATTCTGTAAAGAACATTCATTTCCACGTTTTAATATATTAGAGATATCCTTTTCAAAAAGGATTACCATTATAACTTTCTATAAATTATATAAACTTGAGACTTTGCTCCATTTGAAATTATAAGAAATAATCTTTTTTCTTTTATTGAAATATACGGTGCAAACTACGGAGAAACATCTATACTTTAACATCTCCTTCATTTTGGTAGATTCTTGTTACCCAAATTTTAATGGGTAGGCGCGGTTGTACGTGTGTGTGTATTTCTACTTTTAACTCATTAATTCATGCGCTTAAGAATTTCAGAATACACTTATGTGTACAATCTGTAAAGAACATTCATTTCCATGTTAATATATTAGAGCTATCTTTTCATAAAGGATTACCATTATAACTTTCTATAAATTACCTAAATTTGAGGCTTTTGTTCCATTTGAAATTATAAGAAATTATCCTTTTCTTTTATTGAAATAGACGGTGCAAACTATGGAGAAACATCTGTACTTTAACATCTCTTTCATTTTGGTAGATTCCTTGTTACCCAAATGAGCACCTTATACTTGTGGAGTTAGGAAATTTATGGAAATTACACATAGATACAAACTAAATTGCACCTTCAACGCTCACAATAAATTAAAACATAGAAATTTACATTCCAAATCAAATTAGGGCGATCCAAATAAATATTAAACAATTACAATCCATTATCATAAATTTGGAATAAACTTTTACAGTCATATCAATATTCTACATTAAAAAATTTAAGGACTGGTTTTTGAATTTCCATATTATGATGTATACCATTTCATTCCAATTACCTAACTTACAAAAATATGCAGACGAGATTTCAGTTGAATATGTTTATTTCTTTTATGAAGGAGTGATCCATTTAAATGCAAAGCACTCATAAATATGTTCATTTTAAGCCTATAATTCAACAGGTCTTGTATAGGCATAATAATTAAATAAAATTCAACTATACAAATTTCACTATTATATATAAATCATATAATTTCTCACTCACATTTCTAGCTTTTAAATCTCCGAAATTCGAATTCATGCATTTAGTTGACTCATTTTTTCTTCCAATCCAAAAATATGTATAACAAGATATACACACACACACACACACACACCCCCATTTGAATTAGAGATCTGAGAGAAGATTTGAATAAGTGGAATATATATTTATAATTTTCTATAAATAGGAAAGGAAAAATGATAGAGCTCTTTGACTCTGATCAGAAAATATGAGGAAAAAAGTAAGGAGCAGTGCATGTATTTATAAGCGCTCGAATCAATTCTATCCATTATATTAATATTAATTAAATATGAACCATGAAGGCGAGGTTCAACCCTAGCCACCATCAGTTTAACCGGTCAACGATTTCCGATAGGTGGTAGGGGTCGACCGGTGGGATCCACGCGTTTATTTATTATTTATTTCCTTTTTATTTCTATTTAATTATTTTCGGTCTAACAACTTCAAACGTTCATAACTTGTTCGTTCAAAATCCGACCGCAAAACCTTATATATGAAAGATGCTTAGAAAATAGCCATGAATACAATGGTGCAAGTTTCGTGGCCAAATTATGTAGTTTGCTCAAATTCCATTTTTAAGTCTTAATAATTATTTACCAATCATTTTTAATTAATTACTGTTTATTATACGGGGCGTTACATTCTCCCTTTTTACAAGAATTTCGTCTCCGAAATTCCTTCAAGGAATCATGTAATATAGCGCGCAACCATTCTAAACTATCCAACCAATTAGTATACAGCCAATTTTACAGTCGTCCGTGTACAAGTGCATTGTGTATCACTATATATATGATATGCATATTGAATAATTCTAAATCGACGCCTTCGATATGAATGTTTCCACTTTAAAACAATTTCAAAAATATAACGCAAACAACTAGTTTATACCGGCAGTTCCATATGTATGCAAGTTTCCAAAAATCAATTTTTCACACAATAATTACCACTCCTATGAATAGTAGTGCGGTCTAACCAATTTTGCATCTAATCTCTACTATCCAATACCTAATACATCATTTCTAACATTCAAATTTTTGTTTCCTAACTTATACTCCTATATCGAAAAAGGAATTTTGATGGAAAATTTTATATTTCCACCAATCTTTTGGATACTGATTCCGTTATATCTTGGAAACTTCTCTTTGTCCCTAAATTTTTTTCAACTTTTTCAAGTATAATTCGCATAAGAAGATTTATTTTTAAATTTTAAAAACGGAATTATTTGAAAGTAAGTTTTTGTCGGCTAGACACAAGGAATGTGAATGGAAATTGCAAAGATAAAATGACATTTTTCCTTGTTATTATCTCTGCTTCGTATACTGCCACCCTTGCCGAATAATAAAATTCATATTCACTAGCATATCGATCCTCCTAACCCTAAGCATGTGGCACATGAAAATTGGAAATTTTCTCATGTTCCGACAGAAAAAAACTTTTTTCCCTTTCAACCAAACTTGTAAATTAGTTTGAAAATTAAATGTTTTAAAAGCGTTTAAACACAATTTTTCAAAAGTATTTGAACAAAATTTTCAAAAGCATTTGAACACAATTTTTTAAAAACCATTTGCCTTTACTTTTTTAAAACAAATCAAGTCAATCTTAACATAATTGCGATTCAGTAGATGAGTTAATGAATATGATTGAACCTAGCATTGCACAGTTAATCCTAGATTTTGAAAATCTTCACTCTTACTTCAAAACAATAATAACACAAACATATTTATAGATTTTAGCTTTTAAGGCATAGGGATAACGACTATGATTTCGCAGCAACCTTTCCATGTCCTTCGTTTGCTAAAAATTTATTTTGTAAGCTGCCAGTTTTACTTTGCGTTTGTCGTTAGCTAAGTGTCCACATGAGATTTCAACATTTTTACTGTTTTTCTCAAATATGTTGTAGCGGTCAAACCCTATCCAAAAATATCGACATAGAAACTAAATAGGAACGCGTATCATAATATCGTACGCATCCTTTATACAAAAGCAACAACTAACAGTTACAAACCAAACAACCAAAGGAAAACAGAACAAATACTGGAAAGAAAATAACAGCAACTGCTACTAATCTTAAATATTACCCATGAGCTATGGGATAACCTAGATTTCTTGTGGGAGCTCGAGCCATTGTTGCAATCCCTGAATGGGAAAATGTTAGATATGCATACGAACTCGTGGCTCTGACGTCGCTTCTCGGCTCGTATCTCCCGTAGATCGACCTCGATCTAAAGCTAAGAGTCTCGGATCGCTATAAGCTCAGGGCTCTGTGACCTTGCAACACTCTACCCCTGCTCCGCCACTTGGTGCGCTTTCTCCTCAGCCTCCGGTGCCACTGCCTCGACCTGCGCCTCCATAATCCCCATCCTCCTCAAGGGTCTTATCGAATGAGGCAGAGGCCTTCTTCTAGACCTGGTCTTCATGGAAGTTCACTCTATATCGTCTGAAGACGTAAGTGAAAAAATGACAATACATAATATAGCTCCGCGAAGTCCCTACTCCTGGCTCCAGATCGTTGTTCATGATGACACGAGCCCAGTTCACTACTGTACCATCCATGAAGGCATAGGTGGCCTTCTACACCAACGGATAAATCTAGTCATAACTCCTCGCTTTAGGGAGGATGTTTAACTGAGCAACACGAGCGAAGACGCGGTCGGTAAGCCGCAATTTGTTTGACCTCCAGAAACCAACTGCTCTAAGAAAGATCCGCTGCAAAATCTCTAGATCGATGGTTTCTATGTCCACCAAATCTGCTATCTCCATGGCTATACCCAAGATATCTTCAAAATCATCATCCATCTGAGTAATTGCTACTACCCCTTTCACCTCAAACGTAAGACGACTAATGTCTTCATCAAACTCGTACTTCAAATTAGCATCAAACAGCCGCATACAATGCGGGTAGCACTCTAGCTCAAAAGTGTCGTGGCTCAGGATCGGTGCTAATCCTAAGGCCGAGAACAGATCCCCTGTTCATCCTTACAAAAACGCAAAGTCAACCGAGGCTTCGTAAAAAGAGATTTTTCGGTCGTTTCTGTCGAGTCAGGCGATCTCTTAGGAAATGAGATTCGGATGGCACGAAGATGCGTTGGCGGCTCGTAGGGGTGCATTGGACTGACCTGTCGGGGTAGGGGAGTTTGTGGGGCTTTGATATGATGAGAGAGGGGCAGCATCTGGAAGCGCGCCTACAGCTTTGGGTTGCTCGGGGTTGTCGAGGGTTGAAACAGGTAAGGGGGCGCTCGTGAGTTTTGAAGAGAGAGATGGATGATCGGAGGAGAGGGGAGGAAGACGTGAGAAAATGGGGTGGTTGGAGCCCAAATATGGCTATATGTCGCGTTCGAGATTCTTCTTGCACTATAACCCTTAAACCGTCTTAGGTTAGTCGATCGATCACTTCCGGTCGACCGCCTAAATATAGGTTGTCGACCAGTTATCCTTTTTCGAGCCTAGGTTGACCTACACCTGATTCGGGTCGGATTAAATTTATTTATAGTTCTATTTCGTTCTGATTTTGACTTCTTCAATCTGACACGATCCACTTTGTTTTGAAAATTCTTATCTACTTCATTACGGTGCTTCGGCCTACCGCCTAGGTTATCGAGCTCTCTTCTTTCTTCATTTACTTATTTCCTCTCCTTATTCAATTTCATGGTGCACTTGCTTATTGTTATGACCATCAACCTTCTTCTATATCACAAAAATATTTCAACTGTAATTCTATGTATTCAACTCATACGAGAATATTCTTCCTATCTTCATTATAGGGTATTCCCACCATTCCTTACAATTTTACCCCATTTAAATCAAGTATCATTTCCACTTATCTATCGCTTTAGAAAAAGAATTTTAACAACTTTCGAATTTACAAAAATAGGAAAAATCATCAGGCCAATCATACGTTCTCTTTTCCATTCACCTCAAAAATGAAAATTTTCTTTAACAAAAATCTTTAGATCGGAGATTTTTGAACCTACAATTTTAAACTATGGTAGGAATCTCTAAATAGCTTATTAATTTAAAATTTCTAAATTTCTTTTCAAAACATCTTTTCGATGACACGTCCTTTTATTAAAATAAATCCTTTGAAGAAACCATTCAAAACATTTCAAGGAATTTTCAAAAAAAAAATTAGTCAAATTCTTTCATAACATAAAAATTAACTTTAATTCTTCATTCTTTTGGACTTCCCTTCTTTTCCCTTTACTCTTAATCTCTTTAAGTGATTAATGCACACTTTCTTGCAGAAACTTGCTCAATCCTTTTTCACATCTTACTTCCGGATGCTTCAACACACAGGTTCTTACTTCCTATTTGTTTAAGTGAAATGTATGTCTTTAATCAACAATTCATCGAAATCCACAGTCATAAGGCAACATAGGCCCAACAAATGAGTCAAGTACTGTGCTGCCTTCGATATCCTTCTACATGTCGTGCTCGTGCCCTTTTCAGTCCACTCCATATGGTACGGCCTCCGCCCTTAGGTAATCGGTTCAGACGCGTCAATTTAACTCTATTTATTATTTCAACTCATAGTTGCATCATCCATCTTTTCATAACATGATCGCAACTACTTCTACTGTCGAAGTTCGTAGAGTTAGCGTATGATATATATATATATATATATATATATATATAGTATTTAAAAATACAAATATGTTCTCTCAGCGTATCCTAATTCCTAAGATCGACTAATCTATGATTTGATATCAAATATAACAGCTCGCACCTTAATGTGTCCAAATTTCGACTAACCAAAACTCAAGTACACTAGGATACGGAGCATTGGTGTTAGTAACCTGAAATAAACATAATTATATCAAAGAGCTATGTACATAAACACACGGAGGAATAAAAAATGTAATACAACATAAATACCGACTACCTTATAATCATTATCATTCCTTGGTCATCTAGTTGCTTCATCAGTCTCGAGCATGAATGAGAAGACTTCTCCATCAACCGGTCCCGTCTTGAACCAATAGCTTACCCCCTTTAAATCCATCACGCGGGTTGTAAGAGAAGAGGTCAGAACAACGTTCCGAAAACTAGTAAATTGCATACTTTATCCATAACACTAGTTTATGATGATTGATTTCTATTTTAAGAGTTATATAACTATTCACGGCTTAGCCGTTTAATTCCATATCCATGTACAATATAATTAACCTTCCCAGAGGTATAACTACGTATACATGTATACATACATACATACATACATATATATATAAACACCGTACTACCCAAAAGAAAACCTCGGCTACTTGTTTACCCACTTTTTGACCAAAGCAGCTAACCTAAAACGGACCTAGAGAACTCATACGAAGTCGGATTGATTTGAAATTTTGAAAAAACACTTAGATGACATAAAAGAAGGTAATCACCAAAAATTGGCTTGATAAGATAAGGCTAGATGGATCGCTAACAACCCATGTAAAGTGAGCCCCACCACCTGAAATTTTTAGGGTACGTCCAGACACCCTTTAGAGTGTACTTGCAAAGTTTTGTCTGATTTCGTTAAGTTTTGAGCGAGTTATGGATGATTCTTCTAGACCACATAACTCATGAAGATGGATGATCAAACTCCAAACGGTTTGATATTTGAACAAGGCATTCAAACAGACAAAACGAAGGCAACGCAAAAGGGTAGACTCAAAAATAGCTTAAGGGCATGGATCGCTAGTGACCCATCACTCATGGATCGCTAGCGATCCATCATGTTAGCTCGGGTTGCCTTGAGTTTTTCTGGATTTCTTCCTAGCACACTGAGTAAAGGCTTCTGACAAGTCAGCATTGGCTCAACTGCTCTCCAACCCCTATAAATTCAATCCTACCTGCAACACAAAGAGGATTTTCTAGACTACTACTAGAATTCTGCAGAGATTGCTATTCACTCTTATTCTCCCACACAACAATCATCTAGGAGTTCAGTGTGAATCTCCATTGAACTCTTGCACTTGTGACTTATTCTAATCTCATTAACTTGCCGAATTCAACTTGTAATAGCAGTCAATCGATAATAAAGCTTAAAAGTGGACATAGGCTTCGTTAACAGCCAAACCGCTATAAAATTCTTCTTGTCTTTTTACTATATCTGCTCATTGTACATTTATTTTCTATATTATTGCTCTGTAAGAGCAGGCCTAGTGCTTTCACACTTAATACAGGGTGTTGATCCATTTTTTGGATTAATATCTTGGTGCTTTCACCGAGAACCTTGACGAGATCTGAAGAATTGAAGTTTGAATTTAAGATTTAAAGAAGATGAGTAAGCCTAATGCTAGATCTAGAGTTGTAGATCTAGAGCTGTAGCAAGTCAACCAGAGCCTGGGAGCATCCACGAGGTGTCCTCGATTTCTCATCAACTCATTTATGTGATTAGAGAAATGAAAGGATGATGAAGGAGATGAAAGATAGGATCTTGTCTATGCAACAAGAGATGATGGATAGCTTCTTACAGAGAATGGAGCAGCAAGGGATAGCTATATCTGCAGGGAAGATGAATCAAACTCCGAGAAATAACAAAAGTCATTGGAGCTGGAATGGATCAGGCCAAAATACCGCCTCCACACCTAGAACAACCGATACTTGGGGGGCAACGCTGGAATCAACAATAGGACCCAATGCAGAAGCACTTGAGGTTAGAGCAAAACAAACTGAAATAATGCCCGCATGACTTAGGGGCACGATAGATTTGAATCAAGGATGAGCTTTAACGCCTGGAACGGATGATGTTGGAGCTAGAGTAGAAAATCAGAGTACGAAATCACGAATACATGACCGCATGATCCGAAACCAGAAGCCACAGTTGGAATAGAGGGCAGGTCCGTCCCTTGCTCTCTGCATTATGCTTTTTCTGTCTTCAGTAACCTCGGACCGCTTATACGTGTAGGAGAACTAGACCGGTCTCTAGACATGTTCTGAGTTAGATGTCTGGGATGAGCATTTAGGATTTCCACTTGTTTTGATTTCTACTTGTTTTGATTTCCGCTCATTTTTATTTCTACTCGTGATGATTCTTTCTTGTTTGATTTCCGCTTGTTTGCTTTGTTTTGTACTTTAATTTTGATTTCCACCAGAGAGTGATGTCTGATATTGATCGTCTTAAAGTCCCAACACGAGACCGGAGTGTAAGGTGCAAGCCTCCTTGAATGGACTTGTACGATAATGAACACCATAGAGTCCCGACCAGAGAGACGGGAACGGAGTGCAAGAAGTAAGTCCCATCATCGGAGAATCAACAGATGGGCTTACTTAATCCCCCTTAACTTAACAAACAAACGATCCGAAAAGATCGTCCCCTTAACTTAAAACATTAAGCGATTTGGAGAGATCGTGCATTAAACTTAAACGATCAGGAGAGATCAAGCCTTAAAACAGATTTGATTTAATAAAAGAATTTGAATACCTTATAAATAAAATAAAACTGATAAATCCTGGATGAACACAGGATGATTTCGATATATGATGTGATTTTGATATATAATGCGATTTGGATATATGATGTGAACTCTGAATGAGAAGCAAAATGATAACGATGTAAATCTCGAATGAACATAGAACGATTAGATATAACTGAAGATATGTGATGTAATTGAAGATATGTGATGTAATAACCCCGAATGAAATCGATTGTGATATATAGATTACACTTAGGCAAAGTCTAGAGTTTCAAGCTGTAACAGGTTTGGAACGACTTGTGATTGGCAAGTGAATCTGAAGGAACTGGACGATTCACCAAGGATGAAGCAGCTTGAAAGCTTAGCAATCAAAGACTGGAGATAGAAACTTGTTCTTAAGCAAAGCACCTTTCATTCAAAAGATATATTTTGGAGGGCAAACGTTTACCCGCTTTTTACCAAAGCAGCTAACTTAAAACGGACCTAAAGAGCTCATACAGAGTCGGATTGACTTGAAATTTTGGAAGAACACTTAGAAGACACAAAAGAAGGCACTCACCAAAAATGGTATTGATTAGATAAGGCTAGATGGATCGCTAGCGATCCATCTAGAGTGGACCGCACCATCTAAAATGTTTAGGGTAGGTCTCAGACATCTCTAGAATGTATATGCAAAGTTTCAATTTCGTTAAGTTTTGTGCGAGTTATGGATGATTCTTCTAGACTAGATGACTCATGAAGACGGATGATCAAACAAACTCTAAACGACTTGATATTTAAACAAGGCATTCAAATAGATGAAAGGAGACAAGCATCATTGTCCCAGTGGTTAAGTGATTCGACTTTGGTGCGAGAGGTCATAAGTTTGAAACTTCCGTAGCGTGATTCGAACATATATTGACATGTGAGTTTGTGAAATGTTGTCCCAGTGACATGTGTGTCTAAGTACCATTTCAAAAAAATAGATGAAAGGAAGACAACCCAAAAGGGTAGGCTCAAAAATAGTTTAAGGACATGGATCACTAGCGATCCATCATCCATGGATCGCTCATCCATTGATCGGTAGCAATCCGTTATGTTAGCTCGGGTCGCCTTGAGTTTTTCTGGACTTCTTCCTAGCACTAAGTAGAGGCTTCTAACAAGTCGGCCTTGGCCCAACTGCTTTCCTACCCCTATAAATTCAATCCTACCTGCAATACAAAAGGAATCTTCTGGACTGGCTGTTGGAACTCTACGAAGATTATTCTTCACTCTTTTTCTCCCGCACAGCAGTCATCTAGGAGTTCACTGTGATTCTCCAGTGAACTCTTGCACTTGTCACTTATTCTAATCTCATCAACTTGTAACCGAATTCCACTTGTAATTGAAGTCAGTCGATAATAAAGCTTATAAAGTGGACGTATGCTTCGTTAACAGCCGAACCACTACAAAAATCTTCTTGTCTCTTTACTATTTCTGCTCTTTTTATATATTTTTTATATTATTGCTCTGTAGGCTGATGCTTTCACACTCAATCCAAGAAGATGATTCATTTTTTAGGTTAACGCCGCTTAATACTCCTTAAATAAAGAGGAGACAGACCCAAATACCTTAACCCCGGAACGGGCCTTCCGTATTGTAAAGGCTAGTCAACCAACCCTGAGCTACGAAGGTCGATGACCCCCTAGATATGGCTTTATAATTTAACTAACCATATTACTAAAGCCTCAAAGACTTATTAAATTTTAATGTGTTTGCATGTCTCATACGAATTCTACATTAGCGAAAGTGAAATACGTCCAGGTATAACTCAAGTCTTTGCTAACGGCTGCTCGAGACCGCTGGTAGTCCAAGCCTATATGTCAATCATACTTCTAAATACTGGTTTATCAACAACACTGACATAGATCGCCGACCCTCACAGCGAAATTCTGTTTAGACTTACAAGTCAAGGAAATGCCCACTCCAGTTACTTAGATACCTCTTGTAAGAAATGAAGTAGATCTCATTTCACTATTAGGCTTTATCATAGGTTATTTAAGACTTCTTATATAAAGAGGAGGCAAACACAGTGGCCATTTAATATCTTCCACCCCGAAGTGAACTCTTTGACATTCCCAAATATACCGAGACATTTAATACTTCAAATCCGAGACAAACCCTTAGTATATTTTCCCATACTTACACGCGAACGTATATCCCTTCTCCACGGGTCTTATAATGAAATTTATCGCATATCAGCATCATGCATACACAACTACTGGTAGCCTCTAGGTGAAGGACAAACTTGTGTTGTGTAACTCTATTGATTTCGCATTCCAACTCATACTAAACCAAGTCATTTATCCTAAACCTAAACATTGGGTTAGGCACACTAATTTACGTTCGTCCTAAACGTATTATTGAAGCAATATAATTCCCACTATGAAAATTTTATTGCCTCCTAAGTTTATTTATTAGTATTAAATTACTTATTCGCTATGAATTTATTCATATCTTATAGGCTTATTTCATATATTCTTCATTTCCTTCTTATGTCTTATAATGTCAATTGTCATTTAATATTCGAATTAGACAATTACTAATGACATTTATTTATTCGTTTCCAATTCAACTTAGTATGTCTATTTCTGTAACGACCCGATATTTTCAACCATTCGCATCCATTATAAGTGTATAGGTAGACACTCATGCCGGAATTGAATTGCTCAAAATACCGTGTTGTAGATAAAAATTTGGCAAATCTCAGAATATACAGTAAATAAAATCACAGATTCACAGACACAGAGTAATAATAATGCAGCGAAGTAAAAGAAATAGTAGTTCATGAAGCTACTATATAAAATATCAGAGTTACATAAAATACAACAGAAGAAATAAAGTACAAGGGAAGTCTCACTACATAGAAGTCTACTAATACAAGAGCTGAAAGGAACAACAGACTGCAAAAGATAAAACTTGACAAGTAGATAATCTCCAGCGATTCCAATCTCCAGAAAGTGGAAATCCAAATCTGTGAATAACTCAGGCTGACCTGAGCGTAAATAAAAATACAAACACTCGAGTCAGGACATACATACTTATACAATGTAAACCAACTCGAGTGAACTGTAGTAAAAGTACAAGTAACTTAAAGGATGCTTGAAACCGCCCATCCTCTAAGGATCCGTTAAACTATTTATTATATAGTAATATACGCTATACACAGTAGTGTCTAATCAGTAAAGTATAATCATATAGAAAATAGCGTCAAGGGGATGGTGAACCTTAACGCGGTCGGATCTTTAAAACCAAAATCGTAGTGGGCTCGATATAAGGATATGACACGGCACGCGAGGCAATGCCAGGGTGGATACACCGTTTGCACTCCCGGACCGGTGGTGACGGCAAGCCAGCGGCTTCCGCCCACCTCGAACAATACCCCCGAATCAAAGTGGAGTCACGTATCGAATCACAAAAGTAATAGAATGGTTTCCGACGGAGCATGCTCGATGAAAGGGTGCGACCCTTTGTGTAGCCCGGTATAGCTCCTGTTTTAGTCATATATGCCAACTCACGGGAGTTGGATCCACGTAATATACCTCGAGAACATCGCCACCAACCTACTTCATTCTGGAATCTCCACCGCGTACACAGTTGTTAAAGTGGTTTTCGGTATTGGCCGGCTATAAGACAATATCTGATCCCCGTCTCTTTAACAACCAATCGTTATTATAACCCGTAGTTATAACTTTAAAATAATATTTTATACTTCAAAATAAAATATCAGTTCAACCCAAATTATATCAAAATAATGATTAAATCATTTCCAGACCATTTCAATATATCATCATACCATATATTTCAATTCAAATATTTATCAAAATAAATATCAAGTCATTTCTAACCATTTCAATATATTAAATCATCATATCCTTTCAAAACTTCCTTTCAAATCATTTTACAATATCAAAATATCATAACCTTTCAGAGCTTCATTTTCAAAATATCATATCTTTCAGAACTTCTTTCAAATCATTTTAATATCAAAATATCGTATCTTTCAAAACTTCGTTTCAAATCATTTAATATCAAAATATCATATCTTTCAAAACCGCATTTCAATCATTTTAATATATCAAATAGTTATATTTCAAAACAAATTGCTTCATTATTAAATCATAAAAATGAAGTTATTACATTTAATAATTAAATTATTAAATTCCAAAAATTTAAACTTTTCAATGTTCATTTATGCACTTAAATTTATTAAAACAATGAAAATTCAAGTTTCGCAACATTTAGAAAATGCTACAGAAAATTACATTAAAAAACAATTAAATTTAACAAAAGACAGTATTAAAATGCTGTTAATTAACTTCAAATATTCAATAGAATTTTACAAACACTTATATTTTTATTTAAATCATTTTTAACTTATAAAATCATACATTTTCACATTTATAAGCATCATTTAATTTTCCTAAAATTCATGATTTTATAAAGTTAAGCTTCCTTCCAAAAATCAATATTTATTAATAATTCACTTATTAAATTTCAACATTAAAATTTAAATTCATTACATTAAATTTCAACTTAACACTTAAGTTTAAAATTTCAAATATAACTTAATTCCATTTTATTTAATTTAACTTAAAATTTCACTTTTAAACCAAACTCATAAATTCCAATTTAAGTTATATTTCCAAATTCAACTCAATATTCACTCACTAATATTTTAACTTTATTCAAAAATCATTAATATGTTAAAAAAAATCAATTTAAATTAATTTAAATTCAAAATATCATAAATTTATCGTATTTTCAAAGTTATTTTAAATTCCATTAAAAATTAAATCAAAATTTCCAAAATAACTTACATTCAGATTTTCTAACTTTTCCATAATTTATTTAACTTATAGATTTCCAGAAAATCAATAATACTTTACAAAAATTATATTTTTACTTAATTTTAAATCAAAATATTATAATAATTAAATTTCTAAAATATTTTAAAAAATTTAGAAAAACATATTTTAACTACGGGCATGTATATAATTTTCTACGCTA
Source organism: Allium cepa (assembly GCA_030765085.1). Classification (NCBI taxonomy): domain Eukaryota; kingdom Viridiplantae; phylum Streptophyta; class Magnoliopsida; order Asparagales; family Amaryllidaceae; genus Allium; species Allium cepa. Next base: position 605,500,465 of record CM060941.1, read on the forward strand.
GGTAAAGTGATACGGGTAATATATCATTTCAAACCCGCAGTCCCAAGTAAATGAAATAAATTGAAAATCATTCAGGTCTATCGTTTCCGCCCATAACAATTTTCCCCTATTCTAAAGTTCGTTCGGGTATGTATCATTTCAACCCATAATGATTCTAATCTAAAGGGAACTTGCAGTGTGATAAACTGATAAAATAGCAGAACAACATAATATAACGGTAACAGATGTTATAGCAGGTGTTTAAGCATGGGTGAACATCAAAAAATCATAATATTGCAGGTGTAACATAATAATGCATTTTACAGATTCAAAAGGAGTCAATTTACTAGTTATATATGTACATACTGTCTGGTGAGAATAACTCACATGTTCAAAGCTGGAGATATCTACCAAAGCACACAACGCAACACAATGAAGGCACGATGACATGGATATGACTTGAGAGTGGAGAGCCAAAGCAATTTGACTTGTTCAAAGATTTACACAAAACAATACAAATATATGTAAGTTTCAACACGATTTAAACATCAAATAACATAGAATTCAAAGCCCAAAACAACATCGAATGAATTGAACTTGTTCTCAACCTCATGTACTTCAGTTAGGCATTGATTAGGCTCAGCTAACTCAGGGAATTGGGTCAGGTTTGGGTGTGCAAGGGTCGGCCTACACATGGGTTTGAATGTGGGTTTAGTCTAGGTGCATAAAATTAGGTGTACAAGGCTAAATCTATGCAACATACATCATTTGTTGCTCTTGTTTGGTTCGACCAGAGGCTAGGTGGGCCCAACCAGTAGTGCAAGTAGTGGGGGTGATGTGGCAGAGGGTGAAGGTCAGGTCAGAGGTGGTGGTGGTGGAGGTAGTGGCGGCTAATGGTGGTAGAAGGAGGAGATGATAAACTAGGCTAGGCTAGTGCAATAGGTGATGGTTTTTGGTTGATTTTCTGGTCGTCCTTGCCATGGATGGTCTCGACCTGAAATGGAGAGGTAGTAGGATGGGTGATGGTCAGAGGAAAGGGGTGGTAGAGGTCAGGTCAGATCTGGTTGAGGAGGAGCCAAGCTATGAAGGTGAGAACAAGTACAAAATTCAAAATAGAAAAGTAGAAAAACAAAGAAGAAGAAGATAATTTTTACCTCAACTCCTGCAAGCCATGGCCGTATTTTTCTTTCTTTTTTAGATGAGAAATGGATCCGAGATCCACGTGAAAAATGAAGGAGGAAGTCACGGCTAAGAGTGAAAAAAAAAAGGGTCAAAGAGTAAATGAGGAAACGGTAAAAGAAACGACTTACGTTTCAAAAGCTTTTAAAACCTTTCAAATTTCCTTAATTTTGTTTATATAACTTGATATTTTTGGAAATAATAATAATCCCAGATAAAATTTCGAAAATTTATCAAAATATTAAAATATATATAATATTTATTAATTATACAAAGTTAAATTAAGGAAAATAGCTAAAAATAGTAAACTAGTCTAGAAAATTTGAAATTAAATGAAATAAATTTTAGAAAATTCATATGAGCTTGTAATATATTTTTAAACATAAATAATAATATAAAATAAAAGTACATTTAGAAAATAAAAAAAATTAAATTTAAATATAATTTTAATGAAGAAAATAGCAGAAAATAAGAAACAGCCTTTTAAAAAAAAAAAAGAAATCAACATAGTAAACTTTGAAAAAATTATAACATCACTTTAAAAAAATATTAAAAGACAAAATATAATTAAAATAACCCATTAACACATAAGAAAAAAAAAATTAAATTTAAAGAAAATAGAAAAAGATTTAAAGAAATTTCTTAAAAATCCAAAACAGTGTCCAGAAATTACAAATAAATCACCATTGAGTTTAGAAAAATTGTTACTTCATTTTAAAATTATTATAATACAAAAATATACATACAATAACATATTAAAATAAAATATGACAAAGAAAATAAGATTTACATAATTTAAAATAGACAAAATTGTTAAATAAATCAAATTACCCTCAAAATTGAAATGTACATAACTTTTACAGCTTAACTCTGTTTTCAACGAAACGAAAAGCAATGTTCAAGTTATTACATCTATTTTCATAATAAAGGATAAAATTCAAGATTTAAAAATGATTTTAATTTTAATTTTAAAAGTCAAAGTTCAAACAGTTTGAGTAGAAATTCACCTTTTTAGTAAAATGTCCAATTTATACTATTTTGAACTATAGATCACTTAATAGTCAGCATTTATAGATAAAATGTTTGAAATAAAAATAAATTTAAAATAATCAAAATAAAAATAAAGTCAAATTTAAAATATATAGGCAAAAAATCTAGGGTTGTTGCACTCTCCCCCACTCAAATCTTTTCGCCCCGAAAAGGAATGAGGTATGGGAAAGCACATACAAAGATAGAGTGAAATAGGATTAAGATAAGATGACAAGAAGACTGAAATTATACCTGATAACTATTGTTCTAGGTAAGTTTAACAAGGTGCAGATTATCAAAGATTATAGAAAGATTTCTAAACAGAAAGATTATAGAAAGATGCCTATACCAGTCTATAGCAAGATAAGGATGATAAAGACAACCAAAAGATAGTTTGAAAAAACTAAATAAGGAAATAAATTTGAAAGCATGGGAATTTCATCTTAAATAGAGAATAAATCTTTGCACACGTTAAATAAATCTTAACTATTCCAAATTTCATTATATTATTATCCAATCATCTTAAATTAACAATTTTTAAAACCATGGGTTTGAAAAATAATCATTTATTACACTCACAATGTACTTAATAAATTTAATTCTTCTTTATTCCTAATTAAAATTAAATTTATTCCTCTCAATATATTTATCACTTACGTTAAGTATGCTTACACTTATTATAACTGCTTTATTTTATTCTTAGTTCTTTTAACAATATTTTATTGTAAGTTATTCAATTACCCATTATTATATTTACCTCTGTCAATCATTTTATAATTAAAATACAAGTGTATAACGTTTATTATAACCACTCAAATTTTATTTATAAAAACTTTGTATATTGTATATTATCCAATTACGTTGTTAACTTCTGAAATTAAGGTAAGTTACATTGGAATGCTATTAAGTATTACACAAATAAAACTTTCCAATTCAATCATTTCAAGCTTAAATCATTTATTCAAAAATTTTGATTTACTTTTTATAACTAAAATTATTCTTTAAAAATAAAGTTTAAGAATTAAATTTCTGATTTCTTCAAACCATTTAGAGATAACTAAAGGTATGTACATAGTTTATCAAATCAAATTTAAATCATATATCTATATATAATATAAATCAAGTCATATTTTAGAAATTTAATTCAAACCAATTTACCAAAACAAAGCTGTAGTAAGTCTACAGAGCGGTCTCTTCACTTCGAAGCTCGAAAATGAATGTCAATGATGCTGCAATCATCACCGAAATTATTTCCCAGCGACAAAGAGAAGAGCACTAATTTTTAAACTTTAAAATCCTATGGAAACATATTCTTATTCGAAAATACTTTAAATAATATACTTTAAACTTAAACACAAGGTTTGAAACCATCGGAAATTATATTCTCAAATTTCTTGTTTTACTTCATTTCAGTTCCCAAATCAATTTATAAACAACTATTTATAAATTCATTTATAGAACAATAAATGATAAATCAAGTATTATCATTTCAAATGATTAATTTAAATCAATTTATTAGGTTCCATAAATTTACTTATATATCAAAATTTATTTCATTAACCAAATTTTGAAATAATATTGTGTCTGTTCGTTCTGTCAAAGTGTTTTAGAAATCCTATCGATAGCGCTGATCAGACGAATCGATCGGAAACCCAAATCAACATCAACAACCCAAACAACACAATATATAAAAGAAAACATAGATATACAAGTACAATTCAAAATGTTTGGAAGAATAGATTGGAAACAAAAGATAAGATGATTAAATAACAGAGTAGGGAGGTGGATAAGCTTAAATAAATCGCGGGCAACCTTAACCGGGTCAACCAAGCCTTAAATAATAAGATCGATGTGGATTTTTCTAGGGTAAATCTACATTCGATCTCAAGAGTTAGAGTTTGGGATAACAAAAGATATTAGCATCTAAACCAAGGATAGATAAGAATCTCTGGTGAATCGATGTTAATTGTAAGGGAGTTTCCCCTTTTTTTCAATTCAATTGGAAATTGGTATGACCGCCGACTCACTAAAAGATAAGTGGAGTTATAGAATACTCCAAAGTCAAAAGAAGATGAATAGTGAGGGATACGAATGGATTTTGGAACCGTAGAGAACGTTCCAAAATTCAAAGGAATTGAGTCCAAAAGGAAGAGATTCGAACTCGAATGAAAGTGGTTCTGTAAATACATTCACTCCATATGCTGAGTTTTTCCTAGAGCTACCAAAGCTCTAATACCAACTGTAACGACCCGAGATTTTCAACCATTCGCATCCATTATAAGTGTATAGGTAGACACTCATGTCGGAATTGAATTGCTCAAAATACCACGTTATAGATAAAAATTTGGCAAATCTAAGAATATACAGTAAATAAAATCACAGATTCACAGACACAGAGTAATAATAATGCAGCGGAAGTCAAAGAAATAGTAGTTCATGAAGCTACTATATAAAATATCAGAGTTACATAAAATACAACAGAAGAAATAAAGTACAAGGGAAGTCTCAATACATAGAAGTCTACTAATACAAGAGCTGAAAGGAACAACAGACTGCAAAAGATAAAACTTGACAAGTAGATAATCTCCAGCGATTCCAATCTCCAGAAAGTGGAAATCCAAATCTGTGAATAACTCAGGCTGACCCGAGCGTAAATAAAAATACAAACACTCGAGTCAGGACATACATACTTATACAATGTAAACCAACTCGAGTGAACTGTAGTAAAAGTATAAGTAACTTAAAGGATGCTTGGGACCGCCCATCCTCTAAGGATCCGTTAAACTATTTATTATAGAGTAATATACGCTATATACAGTAGTGTCTAATCAGTAAAGTATAATCATATAGAAAATAGCGTTAAGGGGATGGTGAACCTTAACGCGGTCGGATCTTTAAAACCAAAATCGTAGTGGGCTCGATATAAGGATATGACACGGCACGCAAGGCAATGCCAGGGTGGATACACCGTTTGCACTCCCGGATCGGTGGTGACGGCAAGCCAGCGGCTTCCGCCCACCTCGAACAATACCCCCGAATCAAAGTGGCGCCACTTATCGAATCACAAAAGTAATATAATGGTTTCCGACGGAGCATGCTCGATGAAAGGGTGCGACCCTTTGTATAGCCCAGTATAGCTCCTGTTTTAGTCATATATGCCAACTCACGGGAGTTGGGTCCACGTAATATACCTGGAGAACGTCGCCACCATCCTACTTCATTCTGGAATCTCCACCGCGTACGCAGTTGTTAAAGTGGTTTTCGGTATTGTCCGGCTATAAGACAATATCCGATCCCGGTCTCTTTAACAACCAATCGTTATTATAACCCGTAGTTATAACTTTAAAACAATATTTTATACTTCAAAATAAAATATCAATTCAACCCAAATCTTTATCAAAATAAAGATTAAATCATTTCCAAACCATTTCAATATATCATCATACCATATATTTCAGTTCAAATATTTATCAAAATAAATATCAAGTCATTTCTAACCATTTCAATATATTAAATTATCATATCCTTTCAAAACTTCCTTTCAAATCATTTTACTATATCAAATTATCATAACCTTTCAGAGCTTCATTTTCAAAATATCATATCTTTCAGAAATTCTTTCAAATCATTTTAATATCAAAATATCGTATCTTTCAAAACCTCGTTTCAAATCATTTAATATCAAAATATCATATCTTTCAAAACCACATTTCAATCATTTTAACATATCAAATAGTTATATTTCAAAACAAATTACTTCATTATTAAATCATAAAAATGAAGTTATTACATTTAATAATTAAATTATTAAATTCCAAAAATTTAAACTTTTCAATGTTCATTTATGCACTTAAATTTATTAAAACAATGAAAATTCAAGTTTCGCAGCATTTAGAAAATGCTTCAGATAGTTACATTAAAAAACAATTAAATTTAACAAAAGGCAGTATTAAAATGCTGTTAATTAACTTCAAATATTCAATAGAATTTCACAAACACTTATATTATTATTTAAATCATTTTTAACTTATAAAATCATACATTTTCACATTTATAAGCATCATTTAATTTTCCTAAAGTTCATGATTTTATAAAGTTAAGTTTCCTTCCAAAAATCAATATTTATTAATAATTCACTTATTAAATTTCAACATTCAAATTCAAATTCAAATTCATTACATTAAATTTCAACTTAACATTTAAGTTTAAAATTTCAAATATAACTTAATTCCATTTTATTTAACTTAACTTAAAATTTCATTTTTAAACCAAACTCCTAAATTCCAATTTAAGTTATATTTCCAAATTCAACTCAATATTCACTCATTAATATTTTAACTTTATTCAAAAATCATTAATATGTTAAAAAATCAATTTAAATCAATTTAAATTAAAAATATCATAAATTTATCATATTTTCAAAGTTAATTTAAATTCCATTAAAAATTAAATCAAAATTTCCAAAATAACTTACATTCAGATTTTCTAACTTTTCCATAATTTATTTAACTTATAGATTTCCAGAAAATCAATAATACTTTACAAAAATTATATTTTTACTTAATTTTAAATCAAAATATTATAATGATTAAATTTCTAAAATATTTTAAAAAAAATTTAGAAAAACATATTTTAACTACGGGCATGTATATAATTTTCTACGCTAGGTAAAGTGATACGGGTAATATATCATTTCAACCCGTAATTTACAAAGAAAATCTGGGTTTTATCATTTCAAACCCGCAGTCCCAAGTAAATGAAATAAATTGAAAATCATTCAGGCCTATCATTTCAGCCCATAACAATTTTCCCCTATTCTAAAGTTCGTTCGGGTATGTATCATTTCAACCCATAGTGATTCTAATCTAAAGGGAACTTGCAGTGTGATAAACTGATAAAATAGAAGAACAACATAATATAACAGTAACAGATGTTATAAAAGGTGTTTAAGAAAGGGTGAACATCAAAAAATCATAATATAGCAGGTGTAACATAATAATGCATTTTACAGATTCAAAAGGGGTCAATTTACTAGTTATATATGTACATACTGTCTGGTGAGAATAACTCACATGTTCAAAGTTGGAAATATCTACCAAAACACACAACGCAACACAATGAAGGCACGATGACATGGATATGACTTGAGTGTGGAGAGCCAAAGCAATTTGACTTGTTCAAACATTTACACAAAACAATACAAATATATGTAAGTTTCAACACGATTTAAACATCAAATAACATTAGAATTCAAAGCCCAAAACAACATCGAATGAATTGCACTTGTTCTCAACCTCATGTACTTCAGTTAGGCAGTGATTAGGCTCAGCTAACTCAGGGAATTGGGTCAGGTTTGGGTGTGTAAGGGTCAGCGTACACATGGGTTTGAAGGTGGGTTTAGTCTAGGTGCATAAAACTAGGTGTACAAGGCTAAATCTATGCAACATACATCATTTGTTGCTCTTGTTTGGTTCGAGCAGAGGCTAGGTGGGCCCAATCAGTGGTGCAGGTGGTGGGGGGTGATGTGGCAGAGGGTGGAGGTCAGGTTAGAGGTGATGGTGGTGGAGGTAGTGGCGGCTAATGGTGGTAGAAGGAGGAGATGATAAACAAGGCTAGGCTGGTGCAATAGGTGATAGTTTTTGGTGGATTTTGTGGTGGTCCTTTCCATGGACGGTCTCGACCTGAAATGGAGAGGTAGTAGGATGGGTAATGGTCAGAGGAAAGGGGTGGTAGATGTCAGGTCAGATCTGGTTGAAGAGGAGCCAAGCTATGAAGGTGAGAACAAGTACAAAATTCAAAATGGAAAAGTAGAAAAACAAAGGAAGAAGAAGATAATTTTTACCTCAACTCCTTCAAATCATGGCCGTATTTTTTTTTTTTAGATGAGAAATGGATCAGAGAGTAAATGAGGAAACGGCAAAAGAAACGACTTACGTTTCAAAAGCTTTTAAAACCTTTCAAATTTCCTTAATTTTGTTTATATAACTTGATATTTTTAGAAATAATAATAATCCCAAATAAAATTTCGAAAATTTATCAAAATATAAAAATATATATAATATTTATTAATTATACAAAGTTAAATTAAGGAAAATAGCTAAAAAATAGTAAACTAGTCTAGAAAATTTGAAATTAAATGAAATAAATTTTAGAAAATTCATATGAGCTTGTAATATATTTTTAAACATAAATAATAATATAAAATAAAAGTACATTCACAAAATAAAAAAAAATTAAATTTAAATATAATTTTAATGAAGAAAATAGCAGAAAATAAGAAAACAGCCTTTTAAAAAAAAAAAATCAACACAGTAAACTTTGGAAAAATTAAAACATCACTTTAAAAAAATATTAAAAGACAAAATATACTTAAAATAACCCATTAACACATAAGAAAAAAAAATTAAATTTAAAGAAAATAGAAAAAGATTTAAAGAAATTTCTTAAAAATCCATAACAGTGTCCAGAAATTACAAATAAATCACCTTGTTACTTCGTTTTAAAGTTATTATAATACAAAAATATACATACAATAATATATTAAATAAAATATGACAAAGAAAATAAGATTTATATAATTTAAAATAGACAAAATTGTTAAATAAATCAAATTACACTCAAAATTGAAATGTACATAACTTTTACAGTTTAACTCTGTTTTCAACGAAACGAAAAGCGGTGTTCAAGTTATTACATCTATTTTCATAATAAAAGATAAAATTCAAGATTTAAAAATGGTTTTAATTTAAATTTTAAAAGTCAAAGTTCAAACAGTTTGAGTAGAAATTCACCTTTTTAGTAAAATGTCCAATTTATACTATTTTGAACTATAGATCACTTAATAGTCAGCATTTATAGATAAAATGTTTGAAATAAAAATAAATTTAAAATAATCAAAATAAAAATAAAGTTAAATTAAAAATATATAGGCAAAAAATCTAGGGTTGTTACAATTTCATTTTCCCATGGAAATCATTTAGACTTTTTAATCAATCTCATTAAATGCACTTATATCCTCATTTAATTCATGTAACCTTTATTAACTGCACATTTATTGCCTATTGAATTTACTATCATTGTTCATAATTTTTGGAGTTACTATATCTTTTCTATCGCAATCCCATAATCCTATGATTTATTAGACTATTAATATTTAATCATTATAAATATAACTAATACAAGTAGCGACATATATTTAATTATTACGCTTTATTCGTTACCCTATGTATATTTATATTTTTAATTGGTAAAAGCGTTTATACGTATGTGTGTACTTTCCTATTTTTAACTCATTAATTCATACGCTCAGGAATTTCAGAATACACATTTGTTTGTACATTTTGTAAAGAACATTCATTTTCACGTTTTAATATATTAGAACTATCCTTTCTAAAAAGGATTACCATTATAGCTTTTCGTAGATTAACTAAATGTGAGATTTTTGCTCTGTTTGAAATTACATGGAATTATCCTTTTCCTTTATTGAAACAGAGTGCAAACTACGGAGAAACGTCCGTACTTTACATATCTCTTTCATTTTGATAGATTGTATATTATCCTAAATGAGTACTCTTATACTTGTGGAATTAGGTAATTTATGGAAATTTAGACAAAAATAGACACAACTAACATTCAACGCTTTCAATAAATTAAAACATGGAAATTTACATTCCAAATCAAATTAGGGTAATCCAAATAAATACTAAACAATTCCAACCCATCATCATAAATATGGAATAAACTTCATGATCGTGTCAACATTCTACTTCAAACATTTTAGGAACTCATTTTCAAGTTTCTAGATTATGGTGTATATACCATTCAATTCCACTTACCTAACTTGTGAAATATGCAGACAAGATTTCAACTAAATATGCTCATTTTAAGCCTACAACTCAACAGATCTTGCATAGGCATAATAATTAAATAAAATTCAACGATATAAATTTCAGTGTAAATCATATAATTTCCCACTCACTTATCTAGCTTTTCAAATCTCTCAAATCCGAATTTAACCCTTTAATTGACTTCTTTTTCCTTTCCAATATAGAAATATGTATAACAAGATATATACACACTCATTAGAATTACATATCAGAACGTAGATTTGAACTAAATGGAATATAAATTTATAATTATAGAATTTACCTATTTTGCAGAATTGATTCACTCTTTTTCTTCTCTTTTATTTTCCAACCTTCTCCGATCTTTATATACCATATAATATATTTATAATTTCTAGAAATGGTGGAAAAGAGAAAATGGCAAAGCTTCACTGCTCTGATCAGAAAATATAAGAAGAAAAGTGGAAGGCTGGGCCCATATTTATATATGCTCAAATCAATTATACCGGTTAAATTAATATTACTTAAATCTGAACCGTTAGGTCGAGGTTCAACCCTAGCCACGACCAGTTTAACTAATCAACTGATTCCCTATATGCGGCAACTGGCCCAAGGAGGGAATGACTGGTGGGGTTCACGAGTTTATTTATTACTTATTTCCTTTTTATTTATTATTTTCGATACGAAAACTTAAATGCTCCTAACTTCTTCATTTGAGCTCCGATCGCATACCTTTATACATGAAAATTGCTCAAAAATCGGCAAGAACACGATGGTGCAAGTTTCGTGGTCAACTTTCAATGTTTGCTCAAATTTCATTTTTGAGCCTTGATAATTATTTATTAATCATATTTAATTAATTACTGTTTATTTTACAGGGAGTTACAGTGTACATCTCGGGTTGACATGTTAGATCTTAAAGTACATATTGGAAATATCTCGAAGTCACTTTATGCCTAAAATTATCGTTTTAAGATTTATTTAACAACTATAATTTTCAGAGAAAAAATAAAAATTGTAATATTCTTGATTTGCATGGAAAAAAATTAAAAATAATATTTTGGAGAAGAGTGGTACCTTGATTTGTTTAATTTATTTGGTAACGATTGAATAATATCGTCTTATTTGAACATAACAAGAAATGAACATCAAGACAAAAAGTAAAATATATGTTCGTGGAATTGGTAAATAGTAACAGGTTTGAGTAGTTTCTTTTGACTATATGAAAATAAAAATATCATGAAAAAGAAGAAAATGATATAATTTTGGGTGAGTTTTCGGATTGATATTTTGATCCATATTTCGGATGAGCTTTAAATATCTTGGACGAGATGAGTGTCAGGGAGATGTATAGAAGATTTAATGTCTCATTTCGTCTAGGTGTGAAAAGGAGATCTTAAAGGAGATCTCGAACGAGATATAGGAGATTTAAAACCACAATCAAGTATTTTGTTTTTGTTGTTGATTTAAGTGGTGACTACTTGATTTGGTTTAAGATAAATCAATATTTTTTTATATACCAATATCGCATGTATATGATTTGAGCCAAAAATTAATTTTAGTAACACTCATGAAGTACAGTTTTTTCTTTGTTCGTTGAAATGGAAAAAGTGATGCTCAAGATATCCAAAAAAAATATAGATGCGAAAACGTGCTGAATACCAACATGGGGATTTTTCGCCTTGACAACTTTGGTGTGATATCTAGTTAAAATGAATCTACCGAACTTTAGAAAAACCAACAACGAACATTAAGTATTTGATTGTGAGTTCATTCTTGTTCTCTCAATTTGACACAAGAAACTTAGGATAGGATATTATGAGAAAATTGAAAATAATTTCTCCTTAAGTTGATCTCATAACATTGAGGAAAACTTGGAAAGATTTGATTGTTTTTGTGCGGTGCCTATGTAATCCCTTCAAGATTCTTGCAGATACATGAATAAATAACATAATTTTTCAAATGATGGTCAATGATCTCTAGCCCAAATGGTTAGAGATATGACGCTTTAGACAAAGATTCTAGAAGTCATGTGCTCGAGCTCACGAAACATCATCATGAATGTTCAGCTTGAATAAAATATCACTCTTTTATAATAATAAAAAATCCAATGATGAATGCGGTAAAACTGGAGAAAGCGTCGTGTTTCTCTTGAATTATTAAAGATACCAATGTTTATGATGTGAGTACATACACTCATAACCCTAGTGATGAATAACGGAATTTCTATAGAAGTGTGTAATGGAAAGAGAAGACTTATCTGTTTCTGACCTAAAGTGAACAAGAAATTTGTCGAAGGAGTGCTCTCATTGAAATATGTAAGATCGGAGGGAATTTGACAGATCCGCTTACAAAATGATTACCAAAGAAATTAGTCCTTGAATCTTCTTTTAGTATGGGACTCGACTCTGAAGTAAATGAAAGAATGTAGAGCACCGACTTGAGGTCAAACAAATCCATAAGATTACTCTCTGCATTTCGTATTCCTCCTTATTGTCTGTCGTTAAACTACATGCTCTTATGAATCCAAAATCATCCATGATGACGATTATACACTGCACTTGATGATGAGTTATATTATGATATCTTTAATTTTGTAATTCATGCTCGTATTGAATCCATGGTTGGTTTTGCTGGTGCCTTAGTGATGCAGTTGATGGATTCTTTTATAGTAGGTTGAGCTTTTTGCGCTTTATCGAATTTATAACCAGTTTTAGTGGTGCATTTAAGACGCATTTGATAGACTCTTCTATTTGAGTTTGAGCTTCTTTGCTAGTATATAATAACCAGTTTGGATATGTTTGATGAATTTTATGATTCATCTTAGTTTGAGCATTTTGCTCTTTTCGAATCTGTAACTAACATTGGTGATGCTTTTGAGATGCACTGGATGGATTTCACTAATTTATTTAAGGTTATGCTTATTGCTTTTAAATAATCCATAACCACTGATCATGGTGCTTTTGAGACACTTCACGGATTATCGTTATTTTTAGGTTAAGCTTATTGCTTTTAGTGAATCCACAGCATGAGGCGCTGGAGTGGCTTCACTTGATGGATTCGCCTACTTGGTGTGAAAGTGGACCGTCTTCAATGAGAGAGCTTTGCGATCTCCCCAAAGCACTCATGAGTTCTTACGGTAAACACATGGCAATTAATAGCACATTTATCGAGGAGTTGGCAAAAATTTAAAGTGTGATACGTTTTGTGAGGTTTCAATTGAAATCTTTGTAGTTCAAAAGAAATTCACTACTAAGTTGATCAACCCAAATATCTGCGGTTCAAGATAAATTAATACATAAATTAAGTTGTAAACTCGCTTCTTCATGTGTCAATTCAATCGAAGGATATTTATACATACATGTGAAAATTTTCTTTTATCCAGGTTGTACTTGTTTGAGTTTAGTTCTAATTAATGAGAGATTGTTGGATAACTACAATAAACTCGAAATTTCTTCATTTGTCTGACCTATTGTGTTTTGTATGAATAACAATTGTTTCTACATTTGTTTAAGGGAGATAAATAGAAATAACTTATGTTCATTTACCATTTCATCTTTCTCTCTCCTTTGAAAAAAATATATATTTCGTTCTCCATACGAATTTTTCCAAAATAATTCATCTATTAAATATGAATATAATAGATAATATGCAATTCTTCAAATCCTTCAACTTTAAGTGTACAAGTTAAAAAGATCGTTGTGTTAACCTTGAAGAACGAATGACAATTACCAATTGCACCATAGTTGTGCCGAAATTGACGCTCAAAGCAGCAACATATCCATGGGACAACAACATTTTATTGATATCTTTATCGGTCCTTCATTAATTTCCAACAACTTGTATGACTTGAAGTCAATATTTTGATAGATGTTTAAGTAAAAACAAGATAACAATGTTCGAGTGAGTCATTTTCTGCCAAATCTCCACCAATTATGTTGTTTACACATTCTGATTGTTTGTTTACCGTTTACCTATAAGGGAAGTACAATATCTCAAGTGATTTATTACCAACAGCTGCAAATGTATATTATGTGATGTATGTATCAAAATTTGACTTTGTCTTTCCATCATTGCTTATCTAATTGGCTTTGTATTCTTTTTCAACACGTTTTCCCTCTCCTTTTCTTCTAATCAAAAATGTTCTTTCTATAAATGTGTTCTTAATATCTTATTCAATTTTCTCAGGTAATAAATCATTCAAACAGCCTCTATTTAGGCAACAGCCAAATCAGGTCAGCAAAGGCTTCAAGCAACGACATCATTTTAGTTAATTAAGGTAACTTCCACCATCCAAACTGTTCGTGGATTAAAAAAAATTCTTCCTAGCCAATTATCATATATTCTTCTATTTTGCTCCATATTTATAATATATTGCTGAATACATTAATTATTACATGTTTTCTCGTACTTGCAACTTACCACCATGCTCATGTATTGGTAGTAAGTTGACTAGTTTGAAAATCCCCAAAATAATGTGTTCAAACAAAACATGCGCGTTTTGACATCGGGTAAGCAAGTGTAAATTGACAAGCAAATAAAATGTGATTAATTGCATCTAAGACGGTAATATTTTTCATGTGAGGATGTATGAAAAAGCAACCTAAAATTGATTTAATGAAACTTTTTCTGTAAATTGCATAGTTACCTTCTCAACTCTCAGCTTTACATTGATCAACTGTTTCCTTCATGGCATCCAACTGTTCGATTATGCATTCTAATTTCATGCAACAGATTTCATTAGAAATTCTTGAACTATAATCACATTTCTCAAATGGACGATATTTACAAGCGCTTTTGATTTCTTCAACCATTTTCATTTGAAACTCCTGTGCATCCATTGGTGATTTTCAATTCAATTTTTTTTGTTTCGACTAAAAGCAAATGGCATCATGTATTGCTTACAAAGCTGTAAGCCAAAAATAAGTAGATTCTGATGATCAAAATGAAAGGATTAAAAAATGCAACAAATAAGAGAAATAAGAACGCAAATACAGGAGAGAAAAATGATGTCATATTAGTTATCATATCCACAAACTAATCAAATCAAAGCTAATGAGTTATCATTCATCAAATTTAAAAGTAACATTGATTTGAACTCATGTTCTTACCGTAAGGAGAAGTATAAATTGTACAATTATACATTCATAATACCAAAGGGTGATTTGCTGTCAGTTAACTAGAAACAGTGTTCTCTACCAATAACTTCATGAAGAGCTACTATTTTTCATGCGTCTTTTTTTTATATAATCAAACAAATGGTAGTGGTTCTGTGTCAATATTCTCTAATTCTTTTTAACGGTTGAGAAACTTTGGAATTTGTTGAGAATTGCCAATATACATATCCACACAGAAGTTATATCATGAAAAAAATAACCATGTAGACTATCAGCCACTCCTCCACCTCTAAGCACCACCTTAAGCTTTTTATGGTCTTGTCCATGCAAATAACTTTGGAAAACTATGGGTTAAAGACTATTATTTCCTAGTAAGCTTCATGTGGGTACATACGCATCCCCCTCATTCTCCACTACATCACTTTTACCTCCAGTACAAGATTTATAATTCTTACAAGTCAAACTATATCAATGACTCCAGTTGACTTGCAATTACCTACTAAGAGATCACCACTACAGAGAGTTTTTCACCCAAATTAAATCATCCAAGTACACCAAAAACGATCATTTATCAATACATTTCATTTTTTCTGTACTAAAAATATATTTAAGTTTCAGAATGTGGGTTAGAATCAAACCCGAATAGATTGGATAAACTCTCGACAATGATTAGCAACAACTTCATTTCTAGGTCCGGTACCACTGGCCAGCTCATCCATTACGGATCCTGCTAATTGCATAGCTAGAACTATTTTCTGGATTATGAGAAAAAATGGAAGAAGAGTCGTTTTAATTAAAATTAGAACTTTATTTTCCTACAGTGAATTGAGATCAATTACCTTTTCGACGTGTTGAAGACGTTGCAGAGAGATTGGTTGATTTTGAGTAGCCATTAGTAGAAAAGAGTTCCTCTGTTTCCTTGGGCTGATTAAGGACGGTTAAATTAACTTAATGACCCCTCTTAATTCCACTCTATTTACGAGTTTAATACACGTCCGGTGGACCTGCATTTAGTCACTTGAATATTTCGACTTTAACTATAACAGTTATACTATCATTTTCAAAGAGCACGTTGTTTTACTCCCTTCATAATAATTTATTTCAGATTTACTCATTCTTCATCAGAATTTTTATTGTTTGATGCATAATTAAAGTTTTGATATTATTTTATATTTAAGTACTTCATGTATCATTGTTCAAATTTCAATTTTGGCAACAAAAAGCAACAGTTTCAAGTTAGTGCACGTTGAGTTACATTTCCTTGTTTTTGTATAATTTCAAAATACAAATATATTTCCATGTCTTTGTTTAAAGTTATCTGTAACACCTTAGATTTTTGGAAATATTTTAAATTAGATTTTATTTCATTTTGAATATTTTAAAATTTATTTTATTCCAATATTTTATTTCAATGTTTTATTTTTAAAACATTTTCAAAGTGTAGTGGAAATTTTTCCAATACTAGTTGTATTTTTGTTTACAATTTTAATCCTAAATTTAATTTAATAAACTATTTTCTCATTTATTTTCTATTTTCCTAAAAATATTTATTTATTTTCATTTTTACTTTATTTTGTTTTCATTTTTATTTTATTTACTTGGTTTTTCTTTTGGTTTATTTGAATAAAAGAAATTGGAAATTCTAAGAGACAAAAACCTTTTAGCTTGTGACTTTTCAATGCTTAGTCTCTTCATTTTCTTTGGCCGTCTTTTCCAAGCAATAGTCGTATGTTTTCATTTGCATTTCAAGTAAAATACTTCTTTCTCATTTCATTTCTTACGGCTATTTTCAGATCTGACAAAAAAAAATCAGGTAATGGCTTCTTTTTTTTAACATTTTCTTTTCATTTTTCTATTGAATTTTCCATTGTTTTGCTTGAACCTACTTGTGCTTTGCTCGGCCTAAACCCCTCACCACCTCCACCGACCACCACTTCACTTCCTCCTCATCACCATACACGGCTTGACATCCTCCTCCTCTAACCTATACTGACCGTGACCATCCCATGGAGAAAACACCACAAAAAGATGCAAAACAACCCTTGAAACATGCATAGCCGAGCCTAGTTCTCCCATACCCTTCATAGTTTGCTTCAGCCACCCCCTTAGCCACCACCACCAGCAAGTACGCCACCTCTAGCCATCATTTCAGCCACCACCAAGTCTGTACATGCCAAGGCCGAGCCCAATTCATGCATGGCCGAGCCTAAATGTTACACCAAACCGCTCCTTTTGTCTTGCCTTTGACCTTTCTTCACTTGTAACTCAAAAACCCTTCATTTCTCCTAGTAGCCATGCATATATGCCATACCCGAGCCAAAACACCACCATGGCCGAACCAACGTAGCATTGTGGCCGAGCAAAAGTGGTTAGTGGTCAAGCAAAATCGATTGGAAAACTTGGTGATGTCTCTTGTAAATCCTATTTCCATTTTGTTCCAATAAATTTGGTATTGTATTTATATTTATATTTGCTTTATTTTGTTGTTGAATACAAGATTAATATCTTGGCTCTCTCTCCACTCGAATCAAAGTCGTGCTATCATGCTTTCTATATTTTGTTTGTGTGTTTTGATTTGCTAACTCCAGCGTAAAGAGGTGAGTATTTACTCATGACATTTATACTTACATAAATTGTGAATTGATAACAAGTGAATGTGTAGAATTATTATATCATGTTATACCTGCTTGTGATATGAATCATATGATGTTAACCATGTTTATGAACCTGTCATATCATCTGTTACTGTCATATGTTGCTATACTGTTTATTTATTTCTGTTTCTCACACTACAAGTTCCCTGTAGAATAGAATCGCTATGGGTTAAAATGATACATACCCGAACGTACTTTAGAATAGGGAAAAATCGTTATGGGTTGAAATGATAGGCCTGAACGATTTTTATTTATTTTTATTGACTTGGGATTGCGGGTTTGAAATGATAGAACCCAGATTTTTCTTTGTAAATTATGGATTGAAATGATATATTATCTGTATCACTTGACTTAGGTTAGAAAATATTATACAGACCCGTGCTTATTATATATATTTTCTGAAAATTTTGAAGTATTTTAAAAATGTAAAAATATGATAATTTGATTAAACTTTGAATTTAAAATGATTTTATAAAGTGTTATTCATTTTTCTATGAATTAAAATGGTTAAATAAACGAATGTTTAAAAATGTAATTTGAAATATATTTTGACTTGGAAATGTGAAATTTGCTTTAAAAATAAAGGTTAAGTTAAGAAAATAAATGAAAATTTAATTTAATTTATGAAAGGGTAAATTAAATTAAAGTATAAAGTAATGCAAAAATTTGGGAAAATTGTACATTGATTTTTATAAGTGAAGCATTGAGAAAATTTGATATTTATTTGTGAAATTTACTTTATAAAAATCATAAGTTAAAGGGGATTTAAATGACCATTTTTAAAGTGGAAAATATGAAATTTTATATGTAAAAATGGTTTAAATTGAAGTTTAGTTGTTGCTGAAATTCTATTGTAAATCTAGAAATTCTTTTAGTAGCACTTCAGAAATGCTATCGTTTTTGAAAAATGAACTAAAATCTGGAATAAATGAATCTGCAGCACTTTGTAAGTGTTGTAGTTGTAGAAGTGAACTAAAAGGCTAAAAACTAATGAAAGAGCTATTGTAGCACTTGATAAGTGCTGTAGTTGGCTGAAATAAGATTTTTGAACTAAAACTTAACTATTACAGCAGTTTTGTAAACGCTGTCTTTGCTGAATTGAATTGAATCTTCTAATTTGAAACCTGAACTATTACAGCAGTTTTGTAAATGCTGTCTTTGCTGAATTGAACTATTTTTCAACTAAAACTGAACTATTACAGCAGTTTTTAAATGTTGTCTTTGCTGAATTGAATTGTTTTCAAATGTAACTTACCGTAGCATTTTCTAAGTGCCGCGAAAGCTGAAATTTCACTGTTTTAATGTATTTAAGTGAATAAACGAACTCTGAAAAGGCCAAATTTTTGGGAATTGAATATTTGAATTGTAAATATAATGACCTCACTTTTAAATGGTTTAAATGGAGTATTTTGATTTGAAATATAAACCATTTTGAAATGTGATTTGGAATAGTGTTTAAATTAAATAAAATGAACGAGATTTGAAAAGATATGATATTTTGAAATGATATTTGAATTTGAAATGATATTTGATTTTCGAAGTATAAAATACCATTTTGAAATTTATAACCATGAGTTATAATAACGATTGGTTGTTAAAGAGACCGGGATTGAATATGGATATACTCTCCGTCGATACTAAAAACCACTTTAACAACTGTGTACGCGGTGGAGATTCCAAAATGAAGTAGGATGGTGGCGACGATCCTATTATGGTATGAACGTGGACCCGACTTTCGTGAGTTGGCTTAAGGTGGCTAAAACAGGAGCGATCGACCGGCCAAGTGAGGTCATTCCTCCTATCGAACACACTTCTTCGACACCATTCTATTAGTTTTGTGATTGATTAGGTGCACCCCTTTGATTTTGGGAGTGTGGCTCGAGGTGGGCGGTAGTGGCTGCTATGCGTTACCACGGCCCGGAAGCGTAATTGGTATATCTACTCTGCCGTTTCCTAGTAGTGCCGTATCACCTACCATAGCGAGCTTTACTACGAGTTTGTTTTTCTCCCGTAGCCCATGGAGTATTTAGGGTAGCCTCCCGATCTGGAGGTACGCTGATACTGGATGGACTATTGGGACTATTATGTGTTGAGGGCTATATGGGTAACCCTTTAACGCTATTTAAAAGTAAGTTTATTTTACTGTAGACATTATTATAATAGTGCAATATTACTGCATAGTAAATAGTTTAACGGATCCTTAGAGGATGGGCGGTCCCAAGTATCTTTAAGTTACTTGTACTTTATTACAGTTCACTTGAGTTGGTTTACATTGTATAAGTATGTGTGTCCTAAATAGAGTGTTTTGTGTTTTGCTTTACGCTCGGGTCAGCCTGAGTATTCACAACTTTTGATTTCACTTTCTGGAGCTAGGAATCGCTGGAGATTCTTCTTATCTAGTTATTTATCTATTTCAGTTTCAGTTGTTCTATTTCGCCTTTTGTATTAGTAGACTTCTATGTATTAGGATTTCTATTGTACTTGTTTTCAGACTAATATTATGTATTTGTTTTGAGACTTTGTTATAGTAGCTTCATGAACAACTATGGTATTTTAATTTCCGCTGTGAGTTATTCTGACATTTCTGTGTCTGCGTTTTTATGAATGATTTTATTTGCTCCAAATTTTATTACAATCTGTTATTTTGAATTATTCAAGTCTGACATGTGTGGATTATTGTCGATTTGAATGGTCCAAAATAATGGGTCGTTACAATTGGTATCAGAGCTTTGGTTTTTAGGCAAAACTTAGCCTGCGGAGCAAAAATTCATTAAAGATATGGTAGAAATACCCTAGAATGAGTGAAATCAATATCAGAATCATTTTTTTGTGAGAGTATGTATTTTCAAAGTATAAAATGATTTTCAAAATGATTTTTCAAAGGATTTTTCAAAGATTATTTTGATACAAAGTTTTTCTTGTTTTAAAAGCAACTTTCTAAACTTCCTTCCTTTCGTATCTACCTTGTTAGTATTTTCTTTCATTAGGATATTCATCCAAGTGAATTTTATCTTATATTATCTTTGTCTTCTCTGTACCTTGTACTAAATTCGTTCTTGATTTTTCAGGATGAATCGTGGAAATGCCAAAGGTAGGGGTCGTGGTATTGCCCCAGCTCCTCAGCCTGTTGCTCCTGTTAGGTTTACTGTTCTCTATAAGGAATTCTCTCAACTTGGTGGTACCAAGTTTACTGGTTCAGAGAGCATTATTGAAGCTCAGCAATGGTTGCGGAGTTTAGAGAGGATATTTACTAGTCTTGAGATTACTGATGCCCAGAAGCGTCAGTTAACAGCATGGCAGTTGTAGGAGGCTGCCGATTGGTGGGAGTCTGTAATGACTAACACCGTCGAGGCTGATATTACTTGGGAGCAGTTTAGGTATACTTTGTGTTATCTTGAATTCTGTTCCTATTTTCCTTTCTTTTGAATCTATCTTAAGTTTGTTCTGTATCTCTTTTCCAGGGAGACTTTTGTGGCAAAATGGATGCCAGAAGCCAGTAAATCTCAGCTTTATCGTGAATTCATGGATATCAAGCAGGGTACCATGTCCCTTTCTAGTATGCGAGGAAGTTCAATGAACTTTCCAAGTTCGGTCCTAGCCTGATAGACACTCCTCTCAAGAAGGACGAGAAGTTCATAGCTGGTGCTCATCCCGAGTATTATGATCGTTTCATTTCTCATGTTCATGGCACATTTACCCAGCTTATGGATATAACTATCCGATATGAGAACCCTACTTCTAAGGGTCCTGCTGTTGTTGGTGCTCCTCATCTTAGTCTTCCTCTGCTAATTCTAAGAAGAGAAAGCCTAATTACCAGCAGTAGAAAAAGAATTGGCTCAAGAATCCGGGTTTGGGATCTTCATCATCTTCTCCTTCTCAGAGGCAGCCTGTTGATCTTTCTTCCATCACCTGCTTCAGATGTGATTAGAAGGGACACTATGCCAATAGTTGTCCTACTTTAGCTGGTGCTGCAGTTCCTCCTCCTACTCAGTTGGCGAGGCGTGATCTCTGCCATATCTATCTTCAGCCTGGCCATTTTAGAAAGGATTGCCCTACCCAATAGAAGGGTAAGCCTTCTGGTATATTTGTTGTCACCTCTGCGTCTTCTCCAGCCCCTGCACCTTCTCCTGCTCCTAGTGATGACCAAGGTACTCTTCAGGGCACCTTTTCTTTATTTCATCATCATGTTCTTGTTTTATTTGATACTGGAGCTTCTCATAGTTTTATTTCTGTTGATTTGTGTGATAAGTTTGAGCATGCTTCTGTTCCTTTATGGGTTTCTAATCCTATTGGGGGTCCCGCGAACCTTAGTAGGATTTGTAGAGGAGTGAAAATCTTCCATTCTGGTTATCGTTTTTCTATGTTCTTGGTTTCGATGCTTTTGAGTTATTGCTTGGTGAGGATTGGTTAAAGAATCATGATGCCCATATCTTTTGTAAATCCCGAAGTGTTACTCTTGTGGGAGATAAGGGTAATCCTTTGACTATTTAGCCGCATGCCTCAGGATTTTGCTGGCAGTTTTATTTATTCTCTGGATTCTTCTCCTGGTGATCTTGATTCAACTCCTATAGTCAGACTCTATACCGATGTATTCGGTGAAGTCACTTCTTTGCCTCCTAAGCGGGAAATTGATTTTCGTATTGATCTTATTCCTGATGCTCGACCTGTAGTTCTTTTTCCTAGAAGAATGGCACCCCCGCGAGAAGGTTGAGTTGGGAAAGAAAATTGAGGACTTAACTTCCAAAGGTCTGATTAGACCTAGCTTTTCAAAATGGAGAGCAGCGGTGGTTTTTTGTCACCAAGCCCGATGGTTCTTTGAGGATGTGTGTTGATTATAGAAAGCTGAACAAGCTCGCTATGAAAAACAGATATCCAATGTCTCGCATCAATGATATGTTTGATTAGCTTTATGGTGCTACTGTTTTCTCTCAGCTTGATCTTGCAACAGGTTTCCATCAGCTCAGAATTGCTGAGGAAAGTATTCCCAAGACTGCTTTCCGCACTGAGAATGGGTTCTATGAATGGTTAGTCATGCCTTTTGGTTTGACTAATACTCCTGCTTTCTTTGTTGATTTGATGAATCGTGTCTTTCGTGATGTGCTTAATAAATTTGTTCTAGTCTGTTGATGATATTCTTGTCTTCTCTAAGACCAAGGAAGTGCATGAGTCACATTTGAAATCTGTTCTGGAGACTCTCAGAACTCATCAGTTGAAGGCTAAATTTTCTAAATGCCATTTTTGGAAGGATAAAGTCCGATTCTTCGGGCATATTGTTTCTAGTAATGGAGTTTCTGTTGATCCAGTCAAGATTGCTACAATCAATGGAAGTTTTTCTTTTCTCTCTTTTCTTTTATCATTTAATAATCCTATATTTTTGGTTGTTCTTGTTTTCTCCCTATCTTGTTACAGGATTGGAAAACTCCTAAGACTCTATCTGATATTCATAGTTTTCTAGGCCATGCCGGTTATTTCTGGAGATTCATTAAGAATTTTGCTCGGATTGCTGCACCTCTCACTTGTTTGACTCATAAGAATGCTAAGTTTATATGGGATAAGAAGTGTGAAGCTGCATTCAATGAGTTAAAGAGCAAGCTAACTTCTGCACCAGTTCTTACTGTTCCGAATGGAAGTGAGGGATTGAAGGTATACACTGATGCTAGTCGTGAGGGATTGGGTGTTGTTCTCATGCAGGATGGTAAGGTCATTGTCTATGCCAGCCGTTAGTTGAAAACCCACGAGGCAAATTATGCTGCTCATGATTTAGAGCTACTTGCTGTTGTCATTGCTTTGAAGCTTTGGAGGCATCATCTTCTGGGAACTAAGTTTAAGTTTTTCACCGATCATCAGTCTCTGAGATATATCTTCATTCAGAAGGATTTGAATCAGAGGAAAGTTCGTTGGTTTGAGTTTATGGCTTCTTACGACCTCGATATTATCTATACTCTCGGTAAAGCCAATGTTGTGGCAGATGCTTTGAGTCGGAAAAAGGCTTTTTTGTGCCAGCTTGTTGTTTCTTCTTCTCCCCTTTTAGATCGTATCATGGCTAAGCAAGATGAGGATGAGATGCTTAGATTTATGAAAGAGAGTGTTCTAGTAGAGTTGGTGGTAGTAGTGGAGCTCAGATCGATGATAGAGGGATTTTGAGGATTAACGGTAGGATTTGTGTCTCGAATGTTGATGGATTGAGGCAAGAGTTACTTCGGGAGAATCATCGATCCAGACTTCTATTCATCCTGGTGTGTCGAAGATGTATTAGGATATGAAGAGGCATTATTGGTGGAAGGGTATGAAGTGGGATATCTGTATCTTTGTTAGTCGGTGTGCGACTTGTTAGCAAGTCAAGGCCGATCATCAGAAGACCTCTGGTTTGTTGCAGCCCTTTGAGATTCCCAATTGGAAGTGGGAACATGTTTCCATGGATTTCATTGATGGAATACCGAGGATTAGGAGGGGTAATGAGAGTATCTGGGTTATTGTGGATAGACTAACCAAGTCTGCTCATTTCATTTCGGTCAAGTCTACCCGTTCTGCTTCTGCTTGTCTGAGATCTACATGAGAGAGATTGTTCGTCCCCATGGTGCTCCTCTCAGTATTGTTTGTGATCGTGGTCCTATCTTTACCAGTCAGTTTTGGAAAGCTTTTCAGGAATCTTTGGGTACTCATCTGAATCCGAGCACTGCTTACCATCCACAAATCGATGGTCAAACGGAAAGAGTGAATTAGATTTTCAAGGATCTTCTTCGTGCTTGTGTGCTTGATTATGGAGGATCTTGGGAAGATCACCTCCATCTTGTCGAATTCACCAATAATAATAGTTATCGGGTATAATCTAATCTTCTGTTTTAAGCTTATCTTAATCCATTGTCTATTTCATTCCATCTTTGAATTCAGGCCAGTATTAAAATGTCTCTGTTTGCTGCTCTTTACGGACGACTTTGTAGATCTTCATCTTGCTGGATTAAGTCCGGTAATCGTTTGGTTCTTGGTCCTGCTGTGATTTTTGAGGCTTCTGAGAGAGTTGAGGAGATTAAGAGGAAGTTGAGAGTTGCTCAGGATAGGTAGAAGAAGTACGCTGATAGGCGTAGGCGGAGTTTAGATTTTGCTGTTGGTGATCAGGTTTTCCTTAAATTCTCTCCCTTAAGGAATGTCATTCGCTTTGATCGTAGAGGGAAGCCTTCTCCTATGTTCATTGGTCCTTTCCACATTGTGGAAACAGTAGGTTCTTTGGCTTATCGTCTGGATTCGCCGGAGAAGCTTTCTAGAGTGCATGATGTATTCCATGTCTCTCATCTTCGCCGATATCTTCATGATCCATCTCTTATTGTTCAGCCTTCTGCTCTTGATAGTTTGGATATTGAGCCTAATCTGACTGTAGAGAGGAAGCCACTTCATATTGTCGATAGAGGTACGAAGCAGCTCAGAAGAACATCTGTTAGCCTGGTCAAGGTATAGTGGAGTATTGATGATCGAGATTGTACCTGGGAGATGGAGGAAAGCATTCGTGTTTCGAATCTGGAATTGTTTATTTCAGGTACTATTTGTTTCCTATCTTTTTTTTCCTTATTTTTCCTTGTTCGTTCTTTTCGAGGACGAAAAGATTTGAGTGGGGGAGAGTGTAACAACCCTAAATTTTTTGGAAATATTTTAAATTAGATTTTATTTCATTTTGAAAATATTTTAAAATTTATTTTGTTTCAAGATTTTATTTTCAAAACATTTTCAAAGTGTAGTAGTAATTTTTCCAATACTAGTTGTATTTTTGTTTACAATTTTAATCCTAGCTTTAATTAATAAACTATTTTCTTATTATTTTTTATTTTCCTAAAAATATTTATTTATTTTCGTTTTCACTTTATTTTGGTTTCATTTTCATTTTATTTACTTGATTTTTCTTTTGGTTTATTTGAATAAAAGAAATGGAAATTCTAAGAGACAAAAACCTTTTAACTTGTGACTTTTCAATGCCTAGTCTCTTCATTTTCTTTAGCCGTCTTTTCCAAGCAATAGCCATGTGTTTTCATTTGCATTACACGTAAAACACTTTTTTCTCATTTCATTTCTCATGGCCATTTTTAGATTTGAGAAAAAAAATCAGGTAATTGCTTCTTCTTTTTTTACTTTTACTCTTCATTTTTCTATTGAATTTTCGAATGTTTTGCTTGAATCTTCTTGTGCTTTGCTCGCACTAAACCCGTCATCACCTCCACCGACCACCATATCACTTCCTCCTCATCACCATACAAGGCCTGACATCCTCCTCCTCTGACCTATACTGGCCGTAACCATCTCATGGAGCAAACACCACAAAAAGTTGCAAAACAACCCTTGATACACGCATAGCCGAGCCTAGTTCTCCCATACCCTTCATAGTTTGCTTCGGCCACCCCCTTAGCCGCCACCACCAGCAAGTACACCACCTCTGGCCATCACTTCAGCCACCACCATATCTGTACATGCCAAGGCCGAGCCCAATTCATGCATGGCCGAGCCTAAAGGTTGCACCAAACCACTCCTTTTGCCTTGCCTTTGACCTTTCTTTCCTTGTAACTCAAAAACCCTTCATTTCTCCTTGTAGCCGTGCATATATGCCATACCCGAGCCTAAAACACCACCATGGCCGAACCAATGTAGTATTGTGGCTGAGCAAAAGTGGTTAGTGGTCAAGAAAAATCGATTGGAAAACTTGGTGATGTCTCTTGTAAATCTTATTTCCATTTTGTTCCAATAAATTCAGTATTGTATTTATATTTATATTTGCTTTGTTTTGTTGTTTAATATAAGATTAATATCATGGCTCTCTCTCCACTCGAATCAAAGTCGTGCTATCGTGCTTTCTGGATTTTGTTTGTGTGTTTTGATTTGCTAACTCCAGCGTAAAGAGGTGAGGATTCACTCATGACATTTATACTTATATAAATTGTGAATTGATAACAAGTGAATGTGTACAAATATTATATCATGTTATACCTGCCTGTGATATGAATCATATGATGTTAGCCCTGTTTATAAACCTATCATATCATATGTTACTGCCATGTGTTGCTATATTGTTTGTTTATTTCTGTTTCTCACACTACAAGTTCCTTGTAGAATAGAATCACTATGGGTTGGAATGATACATACCCGAACGGACTTTAGAATAGGAAAAAATCGTTATAGGCTAAAATGATAGGCCTGAGCGATTTTTATTTATTTTTATTTATTTTTATTGACTTGGGATTACAGGTTTGAAATGATAGAACCCGAATTTTTCTTTGTAAACTACGGATTGAAATGATATATTATCCGTATCACTTGATTTAGGTTAGAAAATATTATACAGACCCGTGGTTATTATAAATATTTTCTGGAATTTTCAAAGTATTTTAAAAATGTAAAAATATGATAATTTGATCAAACTTTGAATTTAAAATGATTTTATAAAGTGATATTGATTTTTGTATGAATTAAAATGGTTAAATAAATGAATGTTTAAAAATGTAATTTGAAATATAACTTTACTTAGAAATGTGAAATTTGGTTTAAAAATAAAGGTTAAGTTAAGAAAGTAAAATGGAAATTTAGTTTCGTTTATGAAATGGTAAATTAAAGTATATAGTAATGCAAAAAATCGGGAAAATTATACTTTGATTTTTATAAGTGAAGCATTGGAAAAATATGATATTTATTTGTGAAATTTACTTTATAAAAATCATAAGTTAAAAGGTATTTAAATGACCATTTTTAAAGTGGAAAATATGAAATTTTATATGTAAAAAAAATTTAAATTGAAGTTTAGTTGTTGCTGAAATTCTATCGTAAATCTGGAAATTCTTTTAGTAGCACTTCAGAAATGCTATCGTTTCTGAAAATGAACTAAAATCTGGAATAAATGAATCTGCAGCATTTTGTAAGTGCTGTAGTTGCAGAAGTGAATTAAAAGGCTAAAAACTAATGAAAGAGCTATTGTAGCACTTGATAAGTGCTGCACTTGGCAGAAATAAGACTTTTGAACTAAAACTTAACTATTACAGCAGTTTTGTAAACGTTGTCTTTGTTGAATTGAATTAAATATTTTAATTTGAAACCTGAGCTATTACAGCAGTTTTGTAAATGCTATCTTTGCTGAATTGAATTATTTTTCAACTAAAACCGAACTATTACAGCAGAACGCTGTCTTTGCTGAATTGAATTATTTTCAAATGTAACTCACCGTAGCATTTTCTAAGTGCTGCGAAAGCTGAAATTTCACTGTTTTAATGTATTTAAGTGAATAAACGAACTCTGAAAAGGTTAATTTTTTGGGATTTGAATATTTGAATTGTAGATAAAATGATTTCACTTTTAAATGGTTTAAATGGAGTATTTTGATTTGAAATATAAACCATTTTGAAATGTGATTTGGAATGGCATTTATATTAAATAAAAATGAATGAGATTTGAAAAGATATGATATTTTAAAATGGATTTGAAATGATATTTGAATTTGAAATGATATTTGATTTTCGAAGTATAAAATACCATTTTGAAAGTTATAACCACGGGTTATAATAACGTTTGGTTGTTAAAGCGATCGGGATTGGATATGGACATACTCTCTGTCGATATCGAAAACCACTTTAACAACTGTGTACACGGTGGAGATTCCAGAATGAAGTAGGATGGTGGCGACGATCCTATTATGGTACGAACGTGGACCCGACTTCCGTGAGTTGGCTTAAGGTGGCTAAAACAGGAACGATCAATGGGCCAAGTGAGGTCATTCCTCCTATCGAACACACTTCTTCGATACCATTCTATTACTTTTATGATTGATTGGGTGCACCCCTTTGATTTTGGGAGTGTGGCTCGAGGTGGGCGGTAGTGGCTACTATGCGTTACCACTAGCCCGGAAGCCTAATTGTTATATCTACCATGGCATTGCCTAGTTGTGCCGTGTCACCTACCATAGCGAGCTTTACTACGAGTTCGTTTTTCTCCTGTAGCCGATGGAGTATTTAGGGTAGCCTCCCGATCTGGAGATACGCTGAGACTGGATGGACGATTGGGACTACTATGTGTTCAGGGCTATATGGGTAATGCTTTAACGCTATTTAAAAATAAGTTTATTTTACTGTAGACATTATTATAATAGCGCAATATTACTACATAGTAAATAGTTTGACGGATCCTTAGAGGATGGGCGGTCCCAAGCATCCTTTAAGTTACTTGTACTTTATTACAGTTCACTTGAGTTGGTTTGCATTGTATAAGTATGTGTGTCCTGACTCGAGTGTTTTGTGTTTTTCTTTACGCTCGGGTCAGCCTGAGTATTCATAGCTTTGGATTTCACTTTATGGAGCTAGGAATCGTTGGAGATTCTGGTTATCTAGTTATTTATCTATTTCAGTTTCAGTTGTTCTATTTCAGCTTTTGTACTAGTGGACTTCTTTGTATTGGGATTTCTATTATACTTGTTTTCAGACTGATATTATGTATTTGTTTTGAGACTTTGTTATAGTAGCTTCATGAACTACTATGGTATTTTAATTTCCACCGCGAGTTATTCTGATATTTCTGTGTCTGTGATTCTGTGAATGATTTGATTTGCTCCAAAATTTATTACAATCTGTTATTTTGAATTATTCATGTCTAACATGTGTTGATTATTGTCGATTTGAATGGTCCAAAATAGTGGGTCGTTTCATTATCGGTAATGAGTGTAAAGATTTTTTTTTTTGAAAACCCAGGAGAATCCGGCAAGCCGGTATACTCCTGAGGAGGGTACAGTAAAGTCGTCCGCTGATCCAATCCCCATACCCCCAGGTAAATTTATATAGGATAGGGAAGCGCATGGTAGGAATCTAACTTAGGACTTTTACTAGATGTCAAGCCTCCTTTCCACTGCACATGGTAGGTAATGAGTGTAAAGATATATATTGGTCGCTAAGTTTATTCTATCCGTAACAAAAGTAACACAAAAGCTTTCAAACATAACATAAACAACATCAACAACATCTATCAAATATATCAATATGAAATAGGCATAAATATTATAGTTTAATCTACAAACATAATATGTGTAACTATTGTAAAAGATCATACGTAAGCAATGGCTTTTTTTCTATTTCAAAAATGTTGTGAAGTAACTAAGGACATATTTCTTTGATTATCTTAAAGCAATTTTTCCTAGGAAAATCTCAAGAAATAATAACTTTTTCTCTTTGACGATGTGTTTTAGTCAGTGTTTTAATTGAGTATTTGCCTCATGCTCTTTATTAATTCAGTCATTGTCTTGTAGAACCTGAACAGTAAAATAAGATCAAGTCGGTTATTACTAATATTTTAATTGACCTTTATCGACGGAGTTCTACATAACCATAAGCTTTGCTATGCTGCTTTCATAATCTTCTGTATATTTAAGGACTTTACAATTTACATGCTACGTTCATTTATAAATCTATACTTAAAAGCATTATTAACTAAATATCAAGATGAAACCTCACTCCTTGGTATCAGTTATTTAGTTTTTTATGTTCATATTATGTATTAAAGAGAGCAAGAGTTGCCTCATGAGCGAGAGGAAGGCTCTTCGCAACATTTTAAATAACATGTATAACGAACATGATTCTAGACATTTTCTCCCCTTATGGAGTAAAATTGAAAATTACTGATTGTAGCAAGGAATAAATTGTAATAACGCAATTGGACATTCCATTGAGCTAAATCTCCGATACATAGGTATATCGGCATATCTAAGCAAGCTCAGTCCGTCTCTGCTTAGTTTGACGCAAATCATAAGCAAGAATAATTTTTCTAGTGTTTTTATTCCTAGATTCATTGGTTCCTTGGTTATTTGGAATATCTTAATCTATCAAATACTGGACTTATAGGAACTATTCCTCATACATTTGGCAGTCGCTCTAGCTTGCAATTTCTCGATCTTAATTGAGATTCATTCCATGTTCATTGAGTGTTGATAACCTTACTGGGTTTCCAACATGACTTTTTTACAACATCTTGAAGATTGGATTCAACTACAGCCATTGTTATTGAGGTGAGAAGAAAGAGACATGCAAAGGATAGCCATTGGATTCGATTGTAAGTGATGATTTTGGAAGTTTTGACGCTGGTTCAATTTCTTCAAGTTAAAATGTGTAATACCGTTACGTTGTTCTATAGTTTAACCTCTTGACTTAGCTGTAATTGATCGCTAAAGTTGAAATATAACATATCCTCAACCCAGTATTGCAAATAAATATTTGCTTTGTGGACAAGCACCATTGTCCCAGAGGTTAAGTGATGTGGCTTTGGTGCGAGAGGTCACAAGTTCGAAACTTGCCTAGCGTGATTCGAACGTTTATTGACATGTGATATGTTGTCACAATGATTTGTTGTATATAAAGTACCATTTCAAAAAAAAAATATTTGCTTTGTGTTTTTGTATTAATGCAATACTTAGTTTGTGCTTGTACTGTGTTTGAAGAGATGCATCTGTAATAAAGATCAGCTTTCAATTATAATTTGGAAGAACACTGAACGGATATTCATTACATCATAAATGTTACACATAAGCAACTCCAAAATCAAAACATTTCTCATAATCACAAATATCCTACTGCAAAATACTTTAATAATGAAAACTGGTTATGATTCAACTTTATGCATACTGAAGTTGAAAGACTTTTACAAACACAGTGTGTTTGAGCGCCTTCATAAGTATAGTACAACATATAATGTCTTCAATGACAATATTCGGGTAAAATGACTTGCTTTAGCTATTCTGTAAGAGTTTTGGTACATCTATCACCCACTGTCTGTTACAGTGTTACTAATATCTGTTGTTTGAAAAAATATTTGCCTTCCATAGTTTCTGTTAACCAAAGCGAAGTAAGGTCATAATGTAGAGTTTTTGTTCGGATACATTTGGCCAATATGAATCCAAATATTAGATAGGAAACAACATGATCACCACTCAATAATAGGGTAAACATGGATTTCAGAACTCCAAATCAAAACAGAAGTGGCATGGCATTAAAAATTGTTGCTACATATGCCACCTAAAGTATGCAAGGTTATACACTGATTAAGGTCGATAAACAAACAGACGACAATAATAAATAACCAAATTCAATATATTTGACATGTACTCCCAACATGACAGTAGAAAAAAAAAATCAAACATGCTTCTAATACAACAACAAAAGTTGTTCTTCGTATTTCAGCTATTAAATCCAAACAAAATGTTCGAATTTCATTCAGATTCTATTGTTTTTTTTTTCTTTTTTTCATCATTTACTTTTCATTTATTTTCATTCATACAATAATTATCTCTTATTAATTTCTTTCATTACTTATACAATTTATTTCCCATTCAATATTTGAAATCATCAATTAATCCATTATTAAATTATTACATACATTTCATTGCAGATTATTTCACATTTATTATTTACTAATAACCTTAATATCCATTTTAATTTTAATATTCATCAATGAATCATTTCAGTCATTTTCTTGAGTTTATAATCATTTACTTAAACCGTATTCATTTTTTCCTATTTAATTTAATTACTGGCATGTCAAAATATTTACTTATAGCTAAAATATTTCTTGTACATCATAATTATTATTTGTAGACATAACTTCATTATTTAAGTTTTACTTGTATAAAATTCTATTACATATTCATATTAACATTTCAACTCTTAAACAATTTTGGTAAGTTTTATTCATGTTTTTAAAATGTAATTGAGTGTTATACAAATTTATTTTAGTTAGAAAAAATATTCAATAATTTACATCTTCTAAATTTCCTAAATTGTTCGGGAGAGAAATCTCCTATTACTATAGCCCCTTTATATTAATATCCCAAACGTTAGAACATCTATGCTTAAGGGATCACCCAATTAATGTACTAGGCCCCAATTAATATACTGGCCTAGGGTTAGGTACTGTTATTTATACAACCTAGGTTAGACCCTACTTAGTGAACTTGGCAAAACGTTCATTAGTGGATTGAAAGGTAACAGGAGCAAGTGACAAATCTCCAATTTCTTTACAATTTCATTAATCAATTCACTTCTAATTTCTTATTTTTCATTTTAGAAGTTTCAAATTATTAAAATAGTTAAGATTTCATTTTATTATGATAATTGGAATCCCTAGTTTATAGAAATTTAAGAACTAAATACCGAATTCATTTCAAATCATTTTGAAATAATATATATACTCATATCAAATCATATTTAAGAGAATAAAATAAAATAAAAATTATCAAGAAAAATGTGTAGCAAAGCTACTATAGTGGTCTTTCCACTTTGAACTTGAAATCGAACGTCGATGATGTCTCGATCATCACTGAAATTATTTTCCAAAAATAGAAGAGGGGAGTACAGAACAAATATCCTTTTAAAGTTCCTTTAAACATTTCTTTCAAATCACATTGAAAATATTTATATCCGAAAATACTTCCAAATAATTCTAATATTATATTCCAAAATCTTTAAAAACCAATTTCAAAACCCCGGAACTTAAGTTCACAAAATCCTAATTAAATTCATATCAATCATATTTTGCAATCAATATTTATAAATTTCATTTCCTAGCAAGCAAACATAACACATACAACTATATCCATTTATAAAAATTATTCTTTTATATGAAAAATATAATACTATGTAAAATTATTTCATTTACCTATATTTCAAAAACAATATTACGTCGGTCTACCCTATTAAGAGTCTACCGATGTCATAGCATCCTATGTACCGACCAGAATTTATAAATATTAAATAGAACAAATTAACACAATATAAAGACATTTTATAGCACTAACAAATACGCTCTCTCATATATATACACCCAAACGCATTCTAGGGAATTAATAACCCTATCTCTAATGAGTTAACCCCTAATAGGCTATGGTATCCATAAACCAAAGCTCTGATACCAACTGTAATCACCCACCTTTTTGGACGGTTTAAATCGATAATAAACCAAACATGTCGAACTCAAACCATTCAAAAGAGAGATTGTTATGGGGTAAATAAGAAAAAGAAGAGAAAAAAATAAAAACCAAACACAGAATCTCACAACGGAATGATAAAATATAATAATCAAACAAACAGTTCATAAAGCTGTTTTTTTACAAATAACATTTGATTACACTTTTACAATACAATAATAGTTATACATATTGCAGGAATAAATAAATAATGCAGCGGAACAATATGGTATAGTGGAATAATAACAATAATAATATAATACTAAACTGTCTTCGTCCTCCAGAAAACTGGTCTTCAACCCTGAAATGCTCAAGCTGGCCTAAGCATAATGAAAAGACAAAACACTTGAGTCAGAACTAAAAGATCTTATGTAAGTTAAATCAAAATAAGTACATATGAATGTTACGGCTCCAGAGATGTTTACAAGATTTTACATCTCTTATCTAGTGTCTAAAGTGCGTGCAATAACTTAAGAGATGTTCGGGATTCCATCTCCTAAGGATCTGTTAAACTATCTACATATATAATACAATACGCTATAATATGTCTACAGTAAAGTAAAGCATTAAAACAGTGTTAAGGAATAACCCATATCCCTCTTAACACATTTTATATAATACTGCAGTCTATAGAGTACTATAAACTATCGTAAACTGGTGGTTTATCAGGGAGCACTCCATAGGTGCATCACAAACCAAAATCATAGTGGACTCGATAAGGCACATGACAAGGCATACGAGACAATACCAAGGGTAGGATTCTATCGTTTTTCACTTTCGGACTGGTGGTAACGCGTAGCAGCCACTACCATCCACCTTGAAACACACTCCCATGATCAAATCGAGGGTGGCCATCAATCAATCACAAAAAAACAGATATGGCATCGAAGAAATGTGCCCGAACGGAGAAGCGACCTCATTTGGCCCGGTATGGCACCTATTTTAGTCATATCAAGCTGACAGGAAGGGGTAAGGGGTGCATTTTTACCTCATACCAGTAGCGTTCGCCAAACCATCCTACTTCCTTCTGAATTCTTCACCACGTACACAGTTATTAAAGTGGTTTCGGACTTGACAAAGCGCATGACAATATCTGACCCCCGTCTCATTAACTAACGCTTACTTCACACCATGGTCATTTTATAAAACATTTTTAATAATAAATCCAGAAAACATTTATATCTTCACATCAAGATATCCATATACTTATTCTAAAAAATAAATATATTCATAAATACCGAGGAAGATTTCTTTCAATCAATTTCGAAAATAATTAATAAAACTCTCTTAAACCATTTATAAAAAATTTATATGCTTTAAAACCATTTATAAATCTATTTATAAATTCCAAAACACTTTACAACTCTTCTCCTTTCATAACTTCTTAGCAAATTCTTTTAAACACTTCCAAATCCCTTTACACAAGTTCTATTACAAAACCTTTTTATAAAATCCTTTAAAGCAATTACAAACTCCTTTATAAAACCATTATAAAAAATCCTATGTAAAAAATCTTTTTAAAAAAATCCTTTTTATAAAATCCATTATAAAATCTCTTACAAAACTTTTTTGAATTCGTTCCAAAACCTCTTACAAAATTCTAAAATCTTTTAAAAAATATTTATCTATTAAAGTTATTATAAAAGTCTATATTTATTATCTTAAATCAAAATTATTTTTATTATATTAAATTAAATTACCAATATATATATATTGAAAATATATTAAATATTAAATTAAATTAAAATTTTAAACTATTTAAATTGTATACTTAAAACTAAATAAAATTATAACTTAAAATTAGTTTAAAACCATATATTAACTTATAATTTGAAACTTTAAAACATATAAAATATATTATTTTCCAAATATAAATTTTTAGACAAATTCATTTAATTAAGTTTAAAAATTAAATTTATAAATCAAATATACTTTACTATTTAGAAAATAATTTAAAACCGACAAACGGTGTCCGTAGGTAATTTTCTACCCTATGGTCAAGCGATTAGGTATGTATCATTTCAATCCAAAAGAGTTAAATTTCCCAGGTATATATCATTTCATCCCGTATCTCGAGTCAACAATTTCCAAATCAATAAAATAGCTCGGGTTTTACATATTAACCCATCATGTTTTTCCCTAATCTATAAATCATTCGGGTATATATCATTTCAATCCATAGTGATCTTCCTAACAACAAACTAAGGGAACTTGTAGTGTGATAATAACATATATAATAAACATAACATCCAATCATCCAAATGTCAACAAATAAACATCCATCAAAATCAACATCCAAATCAGTCAAAAAATCATAACAATTAACTAATTATCATTTTCAAGTATTTAACTAACAATTTAAATTCAATATTAATTTAAATGGCAATTGAATTCAATATAAATTCAAATGACAATTTAAAATACCAAACAGCAATCAATAAATTTATTATCACATCATAAATTTGATTTAGCTAACATAAGAAAGTTTAGTATTTCGTGAGTAGGTTAAATCACTCACCTTTATAAGAATCTGAAAATTATAGACTTCTAATCAATAGCTCATCTCTATGTTTCCTTAGTCTCCTTCTTGATTGCCAGCTTTGTTCCTTAATTTTTATTTTGGTTTGATTTACTTTGATTTTCCTCCTTATTATATATGTATGTATGTATGTAATTTTAGAAGGTTTGAAAAAAAAGTAAAAGATTTGAAAAGGAAGAATTGGAAAAAGAAAAGGATTAAAACAAGAACTGGAAATGGAAGAGGAGAACAAGATATGAAAAGGAAGAAGAAAGTTTGAAATCGAAGAAGATTTGAAGAAGAAGAATATTTGAAGAGGAAAGGAAAAAATAAAATTAGAAAGAATAAGAAGATTTGAAGAGAAAAAAGAAAAAGAAAAAACAGAAGATTAGAATGGAGGCTAGGGTTTCATTTGCATCATATCTTATTTATAAGTCTAGAGTTAGGTTTAGGGCCAATGAAATTTGAAAAGAGAGGCTGCTATTAATTAGAAATAAATGAAATAAAGTTTTAGGAAATAAAGTTGGAAAATGAACGAAAAAATTGAAATAAATATGAAAAAACTAAGCATTGAAATAAAGTAAATATGAACAGCCTTTTTTAAAAGTAGAAGGTATTAAAAAGAGGCAAAAGAAAGATTTAAAAATAAGAAAAGTAGTTCGTGTTTGCAAAATGGAAAAGCTTTAGACAATGTAAATGAAAAGGAGTAATGGAACGAATAAGGAAATAATGAAAAGAATGCGGCAATTAGTAACTAGAAAGGGACATAAATAATGAAAACAATTGTTCACTTAATTAATTTTGTTAATCCCAAACTTACCAAAATTGACATCCATTAAAGATTTAATTAACACAAAATAAATGAAAATAAATTCTCTACACAAATTTATATCATTAATTAAAAGAATATAAAATATCAAGAACTTTTCATTTCTCTCTTTGATTAGATTAGAAATTTAAACAAACATAATAATATTTCGATTGAATGATTTTGTAACAACCCAAAATTTAACACATAATAATTAATTCGTTAATTAATGAAATAATAAAATAACTTTGTGAAATTATCAGAATCGAGCCATGTGAGTTGTACCATTGTGTCTGTGATAATTTTCTGGTCAATTTCCATATATCGAATGTCAGAATCCGAGCTAATATGAGCAAGTTATGAATTAAACAAAGTTAAAGAAGAATCAGAAGAAAAAATATTATGGGATAGGTAGACCTAGGCACCAGGGCGGTTGACCGCTAGATCGACACGACTCGCCTTTAGAACGAACAAAAGTTTGTTTCGTTCGTTCGAATACTGTACACGTCATTTGCATTCTTTTAACCGGTCCTTCCGTTCGATGGCTCCTATTGTAACAGCCCAAATTCCAATGGTCTGGATTTTCTACAAAAATGCTAAAAACCAAGCCCACTGAAACCCGAGTTGGGTATCTGGTATCCTGCAAACAGGCAAAGACAAATATATCAGAGCTCGATAATTTCTCTCACTGCGTGATTGGCTAAAATATAATAGTAAGTAAATACTCACCCAATTGATAACACTTTCTAAGTGAATGTCATAAAGCTTAGAAGCCTCCACCATCTACCTAACCTGTAGGATGTTATGAGGAGGGGGTCAAAATAAATGTTCCGGTAAATGAATAAATTATATACTTCTAGGCTTAATTCTACATATATCATTTTATTTCCATTTACTCTTATATTAGGTTCATTAGGTTACAAACACTCGCCTTTGTTCGTGAACCATGCCCATCTACTCCATAGTAGATTAAAACCTAATAACTAATATATACATATATGTAGCTATATGCCCAATGACCATATTGGCCCTAAGTACCATCCATGATGCCTTTCATATCCTCCTCGAAAAGGGTTCCATCATCTTGCTCCATAGCTATATCTGTAAATGACTACTTCATAAGGCCTACAATACAGATACTCCATCGTCTTTCTCTGCGAGCATTCCGTAGCTACATCTGTAAAGGACTGCTTCGTAAGACCTACAATATAGATGCTCCACTACTTACTATGAAAACGTAAACCGTGTCCGCACTAGTCTATGCCAATGCTCGGACATCCACAATGTACCACCCAGTTCATACATCGAGGACTACGTAATCATTCTATCAACTATATGAATCCTGCCAACAAGCTCTACCTTGTACGGAATTCAGCCTGGGATTTTCTATATCTGTAAAGGACTGCATATATAAGCCTACGATACAGAAATTCTAGTTGGTCTGTCTCTTTTTCATCGTGGCTATGGCCCCACACATACACCTCTCGACTAACTGAAAGACTTCTAAAGAGTTAAGTGACGGTGCCCTACTGCAAACAATCTAACATCCATATGACGGTGCCCCTCATCCATTGTCTCGATAGTGAAAGAATCATTGGCCTGTTGGTTTAACACTAGCCTTTCCCGAAATTGCTCTTGGTCTTGAAGCTAGCCGATATCAGCATACAACTATCCTTAAAATTACTTGCAACTACTTGACATACGAATACCCTACTCCGAACACCAAGCCCTTCTGACTGCCTACAAAGGTCTGCTTTATTAGGTCTACAATACAAATGCAGTCAAGGCATACTCTCTTGATGGACCACCTAAGACCTGTCTCCAGGGGTGCAGCTTTGTAAGACCTACCCAGAGGACTATCCTAGAGTGTCCTCACGTCTCGTTGAAGTCTCATACTTCCTTGAAGCCTAAAAATACTAAGTTGAATGTGCTTCTCCATTTCTGAAATCGATGATGAAATGCTTCATTAGACGCTTAATCCTTTGGGCTGCAACAAACGCATCTAAATTCTTTTATTAGCCCTAAGTCTAATCTTTTAATTTGCATTTGGTTTACTTTCTTATTTTGTTGGCTACTAGTTTACCCTAATTAGCATATTCTTGCCCTCGTCTCACCTCTATCTATTGTGAGATTTCCATTTATTTAATAGGAAATGTTGTTGGTATGAGCCACATTCATTATCATGCTTATTTAACTTAATATAAATCTTAAATTCATCAAAACAAGCCTCTTTTATCATTCATTCTTTATTTTCTTATAGACTTAAATTATTTAATTAAGCTTCTACCATTATTATTGCTCAATTTATTCAAACTCTCAAAACAAGATTTTTCTTTCTTAGTACTTAATTATAACCTATGTTATAATCTACCTGTAATTGTCATTTTCTCTTCTTTTATAGTCCGTACATAATTCCAACATTTATTTTATGTTCTAATTTTCCTTATTTTATTATGATACATAATATTTGTTTATTCTCTCATATTATATAATGCACTTATCGTAATAACTATCTTCTTAGATAGTCTGCGCAGTGAATGCAGACCTAGGTTCATTATCATTTACAGCTTCAAGTTCTTATCTAATAATTTACTTGAGTCATGTCATACTTTGCTTTATTATCTTCTATTCTAGGAAGTAATTCTATAATATTTGGTTGGTTATGAAAACTATATTTGAAAATCCATTTCCATATTTTAATATTAAATAATACTATAAACAATAATCCGTAACTGCTAGAAATTTCTTTTACTACTTTGGAATAGTGTAAAATACAGTGGTTTCTCTATTTTACACTAATTCACTTTTTCTTTCTTTTATTCTAGCAATCACGTTCATTGTTGTCTTTTTTAAATATTAAATTATAGAAATGTATTTTATTTTCTAAACCAACCAATTAACCATTTAATTACTCCTAAACCAACCAATTATAAAAATGCTCCTCTTGCCGCCTATAACTTTTTAATTCAAAAGTTTCTTTTTTATTAGGTTAGACATAAAGTGGATTATTTTCATACTAAAACTTCTTATTCTTCTCGAAATAAAAACACTCTCCCTACTACCCGTAAGGAACTTCTCTACTTCCTAAAACATATGGATACAAATTTTCTCTCAAAACATGTCTTATTTGTATCTATAAATTGGTAATAATATATGGCTCTACATACTTGGGTCATCCCAAACCCAACTAGCAAACTATGCACAAATATGCTTCTAAAAACTATCGATATGTTAAAATCTATGGTTGGGGACTATTTGGATTTTAATACATAATATATTTATATTTTATTCAAAATTAAAAATACGTTCACACACTAGCTAACTAGGAATCCTAAACATTGGCTCTGATAACAAATGTAACAACCCGAATTACAATGACCCAGATTTTTCACAAAAATGCTAAAAACCAAGCCTACTGTCCGAGTTGGGTATCTGGTATCCTGCAAATAGGCAAAGACAAATATATCAGAGCTCAATAATTTATCTCACGGCGGAATTGACTAAAAATATAATAGTAAGTAAATACTCACCCAAATGATAACACTTTCTAAGCAAGTGTCATAAAGCTGAAAAGGTACCACAAACAATCTAACATCCAAATAGCGATGCCTCTCATCTAATGCTAGTCTATGTCAGTGCTCGGACATCCACAATGTACCACCCAGTGCGTACATTGAGGACTACAGAATCGTTCTATCTACTATCTGAATCCCGCCAACAAGGTCTACCTTTCACGGAATTCATTCGAAGACTTTCTACATATGTAAAGGACTGCTTCATTAGGCATACAACACAGATATTCTAGTTGGTCTGTCGCTTTTTCATTGTGGCTATGGCTCCCGCAGCCACCCCTCAATTAACCGAAAGACTTCTAAAGAGTTAAGTGACCATTCCCTACTGCAAACAATCTAACATCCAAATGGCGATGCCTCTCATCTAATGTCTCGATAGTGAAAGAATCATTGGCCTGTTGTCTTAACTCTAGTCGTTCCCGAAATTGCTTTTGGTCTTGATGTTGGCCGATATCCGCATGCGACTATCCTTAGACTTACTTACAAGTACTGGACATACAAATACCCTACTTCGAACACCAATCCCTTCTGACGGCCTACAAAGGTCTGCTTCGTTAGGCCTGTAATGCAAATGCAGTCAAGGTATACTCTCTTAATGGAACACCTACAAACCTGCCCTCGTGGGTGCAGCTTTATTAGGCCTACCCAGAGGGTCATCCTAGAGTATCTTCATGTCCCGTTGAAGTCTCGTACTTCCTTGAAGCCCAAAAATACTAAGTTGAACGTGCTTCTCCATTTCTGAAATCCATGATGAACTGCTACGTTAGACGCTTCGTCCTTTGGGCTGCTCCAAGCGCATCTCAATTCTTTTCTTAGACCCTAAGTCTAATCTTTTAATTTGCGTTTAATTTACTTTCTTATTCTGTTGGATACTTATTTACCCTAATTAGTATATTCTTGCTCTCGTCTTACCTCTATCTATTGTGAGATTTCCATTTATTTAATGGGGAATTCTGTTGGTATGAGCCACATTCATTATCTTGCTTATTTTACTTAATATAAATCTTAAGTTCATTAAAATAGGCCTCTTTTATCATTCCTGTTTTATTTTTATATTGACTTAATATAATTATTAAAATAAGACTCTACCATTATTATTGCTCATTAATTTATTCAGAGTCTCAAAATAAGCTTTTTCATTCTTATTACTTAATTATAACCTATGTTATAATTCTACCTATAATTGTCATTTTCTCTTCTTTTATGGTCCGTACATAATTCTAGCATTTCTTTCTGTTCTAATGTGCCTTCTTTTATCATGATATAGAATATTCTTTTATTCTATTATATTATATAATTCACTTTTCATAATAACTATCACTACACCAGAATCCTCATTTCGCAACGGCTTTTAGCCGTTGCAAAATAATTTCACAACGGCTTTGAGCCGTTGTGAAATGGACGGTGGTATAAATTTCGCAACGACTCTAATCCGTTGCAAAATATATATTTCGCAACGGCTAAGAGCCGTTGCGAAATATACTTTGGCAACGGCTTGTAGCCATTCCGGATTTTATTTTGCAACGGCTAAAAGCGGTTGCTAAATGTAGATGTATAACTGATGTTTTTAATACTAGCAATGGCTTTAATCCGTTGCTAATTAATATTTTATTTTTAAA
Organism: Allium cepa; assembly: GCA_030765085.1. Classification (NCBI taxonomy): domain Eukaryota; kingdom Viridiplantae; phylum Streptophyta; class Magnoliopsida; order Asparagales; family Amaryllidaceae; genus Allium; species Allium cepa. The sequence continues at coordinate 605,542,748 of CM060941.1, forward strand.
AAAACATATTTGAAATTTTTCTCTGCACCAACAACAGTCATTTCATTATCATAATTAATACAACAAATTGCAAATTTAACAGTATCACAGAAGAAAGATTATTAAACCAAATATTTTTCATAGATTAAACCAAATTTAACAGTCATTTCATTCTTATTACTTAATTATAACCTATGTTATAATTCTACCTATAATTGTCATTTTCTCTTCTTTTATGGTCCGTACATAATTCTAGCATTTCTTTCTGTTCTAATCCGCCTTCTTTTATCATGATATAGAATATTCTTTTATTCTGTTATATTATATAATTCACTTATCATAATAACTATCTTCTTAAATAGTCTGCACAGTGAATGTGGACCATGTTTCATTATCATTTACAGCTTCAAGTTCTTATCTAATAATTTACTTAATTCATATCATACTTTGTTTTATTATCTTCTATTCTAAGAAGTAATTCAATATTATTTGGTTGGTTATGAAAACTATATTTAACAATCCATTTCTGTATTTTAATATTAAATAATATTATAAACAATAATCCGTAACTGCTAGATATTTCTTTTACTGTTTTGGAATAGTGTAAAATACAGTGGTTTCTCTATTTTACACTAATTCTCTTTTTCTTTCTTTTATTCTAGCAATCACGTTCATTGTTGTCTTTTTTAAATATTAAATTATAGAAATGTATCTTATTTTCTAAACCAGCCAATTAACCTTTTAGTTACTCCCAAATCCAGTTAATTAAATTTTCTCATTTTAACATAATTTATTACAGTAATTCCATTCCTCAAACTTTTATTACTTTATATCTTATTTCCTTCATTTCAATATTCTTAATTATTTAATCCATATTCACGTTTAATCTATTATAATCCATAAGCGAAGAAAGAGGAGAAAATAGAACAAGAATAACGCTTGCATAGAAATCCAAAACATAGAAATAGATGTAAATAAATACTAATACTGTAAATAAACTGTATATTCATTATAGTTTAGCATAACTTACTTAATAGGATTAATTATTGAATAAAACTATCTAAACAGGAATTTAACGATAATATATCTTAAACTTAAAAGACATATAAATAAATCCACTCCCATGTCGTCCTTAGCTTTAATCTTTATCCCTTTTAAATTTCTATGCTTTTCTCCGCTTTTTCCCCTTTTTAATTCGCCGTAAATACCCTGATGTGTTTGCGCAATTCTCCGATTTGCTTGTATGTATTTCCTTGCTTAATTTTTTTATTTTTTATTTGGGGAATGATTTGATTGACAGAGAAGACAGGAAGATGTTGAAGAGAAGAGGAGTTTGCTGTAAATGATAGCAGCCGAGTCAGATAAAATTGTGTGGGATAGGGTTAAGTGCGACTAATTTATAGGTGTAGTGAACAACTATGAAACATCCGGTTAACCCTAAAACATCCTCACCATCATTTATTGATTTGTTTACGTTGGCTTATAGCATATAATTCTTTAATGTTATTCATTTATTCCTTTGTTATACGACCCTATTAATTCACGTTTCCTTGTTAATAAGATTCTCTCATTAATTATCCAATTAATTAGATCATATATATATGTGTGTGTGTGAGTGTGTGTGTGTTTATGTGTGTATGTATATGTATATCCAATATTAATTTATTCTTATACGTTATAATTTCTTGCATATTTGAACACGTCAATTAATACCTCTATTGATTAATTGTATATAAAAGTTGTACTTTTTTCAATTTATTCTTATTAACCTAAACTTAATTACTCCATTTGATTTTTATACGCAGTTCAATTTTTTTTTATTCTTTTTAACTTGGAAACAATAATCATATGACTGGCGTTTTCTTCTAAATAATTAGCTTACATTATTAGCTATTGTAAGAAGGGCATATTATTTGATTAATTGACACCATTTTTAAAACCCTTAACTAATTTCCAATTAATTAATTGACATGTTTTTCCATTTTAATCGATATTCAAATTAATTCTTAAACGTCACTCAATCATGCATATATTAGTTGTATATATTTAAACCGTCAATTCATCACCCAATTAATTGACATATAAGTTTCCCTCTTTTATTAATTGACGCTTATTTAATGTCTTTAATTAATTGATTGCGTCATTATATATTAGTATATGTATGTTAACATTTAATTTATTCTCTACATGCATTTTCCTTTATTAGAAGGTCTCTTAATTAATTAATGTTATAAAAGTGACATATTCTCTGACTAATTAACGCTCTATGTCCCTTAATTAATTTCTCTTTAATTAATTGATGCGTTAATTAATCACACACTCAATGCTTGCGTAAATCTATGTATCCTCTTAATTCTAAAATGCATATAATTGACATTTATATTCTATTTTGCAATTACATTAATTCAATTGATTTTATTTAATTACATAAAATTGTGGGGTGTTATATTCTCCCATCTTTAAGGAAATTTTGTCCTCGAAATTTGACAAGTGTAAAATTATATAATTCCTTGCATCAATCACATCCATTTTGTATACATCCAATTTTCGACCATTTTTGCTTTTCTGCAAAAGTGTTATTCAACACAAAATATATGCATGTATATGAATTTCTAAGCAGTGCCTCCTATATGAATGTTTTTTCTCTTTAAAAATTTACTTTTAAAACATGATGCACACATCCAAAATATACTTGCAATTTGTATATGAATACAATCTTTTGAAAATTTAAAACACTTTTCATCCAATTTTTCCAGCATTCCTATTGAATAGGGGTGTGGTTCAACGAATTTTACATCCAAACCCTACCATACAACTTTAAATAATTTCATCTAATTTTTTGAATTCGATCTCTTATGTCAGAAAGAAGGTGGTAAACAGAAAAAATTCATATTTCTCCGATTTTCTTTTACGCACATCTTCCTCCGTACTTTGGATTTATGCTACTATTCTAAAAAAATTATTTACTTCCTCAAGAATAGCTTACATGAGAAAATATTTTTTTAAATTTTTCTGTTGATGTTTCTATCGCTTTCTTTAAATTTTTTATTTTCCTTTTAATTATCTTATTCTGCTTTTACTCTTTTTTTTACAGCAACTAAACACATTTATCATCTACGGCAAGGAGGTCTAGGACCACGTCAACTTTGATAGAGAAAGGTCCTACTCAAGAAATCCAAGTAATTCATATGCTCCTCCTGCCGCATATAACTTGTTACCAGCATACATTGTATTACACATGACGAATAAGATCTATTCATCTATATTATACCATGCTCAAAAAGGAATAAGTAAGTCACATTTACTGCAATGAATAAGGGTTTCAATATATGCAGTCTCTATCTAAAAAGGCAACTAAGTCTTGGGAAATTTTCTCTTTACCCTTCATTTTTTTTCAACTAAGGTCTACTTTTCCAACCACGTGTTTCTTACTATCTTACTAATATCACTTCACTATTCTTCTACAGTCTACACACATGAAGCAATATTTCTAGGTTTTCACTAGTGTCATATACACCTTATGGGAACTTTTTTACTACTAGGAGTAGATACATTATAGCCTTGTACTTTTCCTGTTACACCTAGGAAATGATTTCTATCTACTTCATATTTAAAAATCTGATTTGGTTTGGTATTTATCAAATTTTCTTCAAAAATTAAAACTGCTAAATTTTATCTTTTCAAAAACTTATTTACTTTTCCACCATGCCGACTTTTTTTTAAACATGTTTTGCTTGTTCTGAAAACAATTTTCTTTTTTCTTGACTTTAAAAAAATGTCCTCACATGTTTTCAAAATATCATTTTTTTTTTTTTATAGATTTTCAAATTTACTAAAACTGGGGTAAATAAGAACAACTATTTTACCAAAAATCTCTTAACTTTCCTACTCCTCCAATTACTTGATGTTGAAGGATTTACTAACTTGGTACACTTAATGGTTTTATACCTTAATGTATTGGATTACTTTATCTTATGAGAAACCATTAACGCTAAAACCTTCTATGTATCCTTTAAAGGAGGATCATGTTTATGTGAGATTATAAGGAATTTATTTTATATTTTATTGAAATAGGCTAAACAAAATATGGTGCTTTCTATACCTTGTACATCTCTTTCACGTATTCCTTATAACTTGCACAAAACATCTTTATTTGTGATTTATAGAAAATTATACCATTATTCGTTTCATTCCAATAGATTAAGGTATGTTTACTCTATATTTACTTACATAAGATATTTCCTACTAAATTCACTATTTTATCGTACATTATTTTTCAAAAGAACTCATTTTTAAAACTTCTTTATAACTAGAAAATATTTTCATGTGCTTATTTAAATAATAACTGCACATACAAACCACTTTAGAAATTATCTTCAAAACTCATTTGGATCAAAACAGATGTTATGTAAAACACCGTTACTACAACCCAAAAGTACTAATATACAGAATCAATTAAAATAAATATAAATAAATCCCGTATGCTATGTAAAAACATTTACTTTGGGAGTCACCTACTATAATAATAGTGTCATAGTCTGTGCTTCATTTATTTTTACTGAAAACATTTATTACAACAATAAATATTGTAACCTACATTTTCGATACTTAAAACACTCTAGGTTTTTAAATTTAAAATCATTGTTTACCTACCAAGAAACTAGTGAGCTATACATGCTTCATAATTCTTCAAACAGAATTTCACTTTTAACAAAATTTACATTATATAAAAACCAATTTAAATTTCATGCCACTTATTTTTTCAAAACCCAATATTTACTTCCTCAAATATATCAACAATTATATTTTTCAAATTTTTTAATTCAAAAGTTTCTTTTTTATTGGGTTAGACATAAAGTGGATTTTTTTCATAATAAAACTTCTTATTCTTCTCGAAATAAAAACACTCTCCCTACTATCCGTAAGGAACTTCTCTACTTCCTAAAACATATGGATACAAATTTTCTCTCAAAGCATGGCTTATTTATATGCTATAAATCGGTAATAACATATAGCTCTACATACTTGGGTCATCCCAAACCCAACTAGCAAATTATGCACAAATATGCTTCTAAAAACTTTCGATATGTTAAATTCTATAGTTGGGGACTATTTGGATTTTAGTACATAATATATTTATATTTTATTCAAAAATAAAAATAAGTTCACACACTAGCTATCTAGGAATCCTAAACATTGGCCCTGATAACAAATGTAACAACCCGAATTCCAATGGTCCAGATTTTTCGCAAAAATGCTAAAAACCAAGCCTACTGCCCGAGTTGGGTATCTGGCATCCTGCAAATAGGAAAAGGCAAATATATCAGAGCTCAATAATTCATCTCACGACGGAATTGACTAAAAATATAATAGTAAGTAAATACTCACCCAAATGATAACAGTTTCTAAGCAAGTGTCATAAAGCTGAAAAATCTTTGTCATCTACCTAACCTGTAGGATATTATGAGGAGGGGGTCGGAACAAAAGTTCTAGTGAATGAATAAATTATATACTTCTAGGCTTAATTCTACATATATCATTTTATTTCCATTTACTCCTATATTAGGTTCATTAGGTTATAAAACTCTCGCCTCTGTTCGTGAACAGTGCCCTTCCACTCCATAGTAGATTAAAACCTAATAACTAATATATACATATATATAGCTATATGCCCAATGATCATATTGGTCCTAGGTACCACCCATGGTACTTTCTGTATCCTCTCGAAAAGGGCTCCATCGTCTTGCTCCATAGCTATATCTATCAAGGAGTTCTTCGTAAGGCCTACAATATAGATACTCCATCGTCTTGCTCCGCGAGCATTCCATAGCTACATTTGTAAAGGACTGCTTCATAAGGCCTACAATACAGGTGCTCCACTACTTACTATGAAAACGTAAATCGCGTTCGCACTAGTCTATGCCAGTGCTTGGACATCCACAATGTACCACCCAGTGCGTACATTGAGTACTACAGAATCGTTCTATCTACTACCTGAATCCCGCCAAAAAGGCCTACCTTTCACGGAATTCTTTCGAAGACTTTCTACATCTGTAAAGGGCTGCTTCATTAGGCATACAACACAGATATTCTAGTTGGTCTATCGCTTTCTCATCGTGGCTATGGCCCCACGCAGCCACCCTTCAACTAACCGAAAGACTTCTAACGAGTTAAGTGACCATGCCCTACTGCAAACAATCTAACATCCAAATGGCGATGACTCTCATCTAATGTTTTGATAGTGAAAGAATCATTGGCCTGTTGTTTTAACTCTGGTCTTTCACGAAATTGCTTTTGGTCTTGATGTTGGCCGATATCCGCATGCGACCATCCTTAAACTTACTTGCAAGTACTGGACATACAAATATCCTACTCCGAACACCAATCCCTTCTGACTGCCAACAAATGTCTGCTTCGTTAGGCCTACAATGCAAATGCAGTCAAGGTATACTCTCTTGAGGGAACACCTACAAACCTGCCCCCGGGGTGCAGCTTTGTTAGGCCTACCCAGAGGGCCATCTTAGAGTATCTTCACGTCCCATTGAAGTCTCGTACTTCCTTGAAGCATAAAAATACTAAGTTGGACGTGCTTCATCATTTCTGAAATCTGTGATGAACTGCTACGTTAGACGCTTCATCTTTTGGGCTGCTCCAAGCCCATCTCAATTCTTTTATTAGACCCTAAGTCTAATATTTTAATTTGCGTTTAATTTACTTTCTTATTCTGTTGGATACTTATTTACCCTAATTAGCATATTCTTGCTCTCGTCTTGCCTCTACCTATTGTGAGATTTCCATTTATTTAGTAGGGAATGCTGTTGGTATGAGCCACATTCATTATCTTGCTTATTTTACTTAATATAAATCTTAAGTTCATTAAAATAGGCCTCTTTTATCATTCCTGTTTTATTTTTATATTGACTTAATATAATTATTAAAATAAGACTCTACCATTATTATTGCTCATTAATTTATTCAGAGTCTCAAAATAAGCTTTTTCATTCTTATTACTTAATTATAACCTATGTTATAATTCTACCTATAATTGTCATTTTCTCTTCTTTTATGGTCCGTACATAATTCTAGCATTTCTTTCTGTTCTAATGTGCCTTCTTTTATCATGATATAGAATATTCTTTTATTCTATTATATTATATAATTCACTTTTCATAATAACTATCACTACACCAGAATCCTCATTTCGCAACGGCTTTTAGCCGTTGCAAAATAATTTCACAACGGCTTTGAGCCGTTGCGAAATGGACGGTGGTATAAATTTCGCAATGACTCTAATCCGTTGCAAAATATATATTTCGCAACGGCTAAGAGCCGTTGCGAAATATACTTTGGCAACGGCTTGTAGCCATTCCGGATTTTATTTTGCAACGGCTAAAAGCCGTTGCTAAATGTAGATGTATAACTGATGTTTTTAATACTAGCAATGGCTTTAATCCGTTGCTAATTAATATTTTATTTTTAAAAAAACATATTTGAAATTTTTCTCTGCACCAACAACAGTCATTTCATTATCATAATTAATACAACAAATTGCAAATTTAACAGTATCACAGAAGAAAGATTATTAAACCAAATATTTTTCATAGATTAAACACAAAAACCAAACATAACAAACGTTTGAATTATAATGTTCAACATCAACACATACCACAATATAGTTCAACAAGTATACATAACATACATAGTACAACAACGGCATCATTACATAATACTACAACATACGGTACATAACGTCTTCCTCCAATCGTCTAACGCTTATTGGAGACTGAAATATTGACATAAAATACTTATTTAGAATATCCTACAAACACTGGTATATCTAGCAGCAGTATATCCTGCAAACACAAAATCAAATCATGTATTAGAATATCAACTAGCATATAGAAATTTGGATAAGAAAATTTATTAGAATATCAACTGTATTAGAAAGGACCCATGCATATAATTATTCCCTGAAAATTCCTCCATAATAAGCTTTTCTTTATCTGCATACTGTGTTTATATCATGCAATGCAACATCAAAAACAATCAATATTATTAACTGGATGCGTATGCATAAAGAAAAACGGAAGAAAAATTGGTTCACTTTAAATCTTTTACATCTCAACATGGTATTATAAATCATTTGGTATGGTACAGTTATGTGTATGTGAGTGGCCTCCCTTTAAAGGTCAATTAAAACGTACTGTTTGTTAAATCAAAAGTGCCAAAAGAATTAAATAAATTGTCACGCATTCATTTTGGAGGCATCATGATAGGCTGCTGGCTACAAATTAAAGAAAGCTCAACATGTTCTGTTGTTTACTGATATTTTGTGTGCAGTTGGATGAATCTGCCTACAAAAAACTCCACTATCTCTTGCAGTAGCAACATTTATAATCAATGATGGTTTCACCAAGCCTACATATTACATTCAACAACCACATCATTTCAACTCCAACAACTTTGCTACGTCCTGCTTACCTCACAGTCACCACCTTCTACCAAACAGTGCTGCAGTGCCTATTTCCAACCTCTGACCATTACTCCACAAACTGCAACCATCCACATCTGCCTCGTCTGAAGCACCCAAACTATCGAACATAATAATAAAAAACTTCCCAAATCGAATCTCCTGCACTTGAACCACGACAATTTCACCTTGCAAACTCCTTGCACCCTCCTTACACCACAACCAGATATCACTTACGATTGTTGATAATACAACTGCAGACCACCGCTGCCGACATACAAAATTAAAGGCACTTCAAACCTCTTAATGCGAACCATTTCATAAAACACCATCATTTCCCAACTTCCCACGGAACAACAGCAACCAACCTCACACCTAACAATCCTCTACAGCAATCACGTCCATCACCTGAACCACTGCCTTTCGACCCAGAGAACTTCATCATCCTCTAACTCTACTGCAACAACAACCCAGTCCCCTCAATCATCAAAACTGCAGCTTCCCCAAACTTCATTAAAACAGTTTCATCTCACATCTTTTTAGTTACTAGTGACATCTTTTTTATTCTCACTTTTCTTTTTTAGTACTTAGGGAATTTTGTTTCTAGTATCAAAGAAATGACTACTAAAAAGAAATCATATCAATTTACCACGTAACATTAACACACTGTAAAACTCTTATGAAAGATTAATAACTACTAACTACAAGTGAACAAACAGCTTGAAAAGAGAGAACTATTGGTGGGTTCTAACAACCTTATCCCTTTCCACAGACGAAAGAGAGAATATGTGGAGAAAAAAGAAACACATTGGTCACATTGTTTCAGTTACAGTTCATAGATTTGTCAACATTCACACAGCTTAATTAATTAGTCTGTGTACCGTTGTACAGTACATTATATAATTCTGTTTAATTTAGGCAAAGAATAAATGTCACTTTCTACCAATGATTTTGGGTTATGTTCATGCCATATTGTAGGGCATGACAGCACACGTAGTGACCACATTACAGGGGTTTTAAAAATAAATTTGGATGGTGGGAACAAAGGCAGTGATTATGCGGTGGTCTTGTTATCAGAGATAGTTTTAATTAGATTATTCAGGGTCACAGCAGAAGCCATAGGAACCTGCTGTTTTTTCAGTCACACTACTATTTTGTATAAGAAAACCTTTCATTGTTCGTATGATCGTATCTTTGAATATGATTCAATTGGCGGTGAGTGCAATTTGTGAGGAACAATCATATAATCCAACTCCATGCATTAAGTAAAAAAAAAAAAAAGTTCCTAGACTGATGAAAGAACATCAAGTATACATGTTGTTGACTCGTCAATGAAAAAAATTATTGCTACTACAGAGTAACTAAAATATTGTACTTTCCTATACTATTCCCTCCGCTGGTTTTTTTTTAATTAACAGTTTGACACTCACCAGTCCCCCCACTGTTACATACAAATGGTTGAAAAATGCTTCCACCCACTGACTATATAATTATAACTTAAAAGTAGTTCTCAAATGGTTGAAAAATGCTGAACATACCGCAAAATGGTGTAAATTTATTGTTGCATTTGAACATTATACAATTTACATCATTTATTTTAGCTATGTGTAAAGGCGTTACTGCAGAAACCATCTTCCTACTGCAGAATCTATGAATGTTTAATCCAAATTCTTATATTAGCTAAATCACGTTATATTAGCATACTAAAATGTTTAATCCAAATGCTTATTTTAACGCAATATATTGTTTTTCTTTCTAAATTTTTAGTTATTTTATTATATAACATCAATTGATAATACTTATATATAAAGCAAATTAAGTCCATTAAAAATAAAAATAATTGTAACTACAAATAATCATTCCCTCTTCATTCCTTTAATAGTACGCAAATGCATCCGTTATAGCTGAACAAACCCTTTTAATGTACCCATTAATTTGGAAGCATGAGTCATGATAGATGAACAGAGGAGAGTAGGTTGGACAGTGTTTTCTCCATAAGTTTAACAGATGGTGCGTACTAGGGATGCATATATCACATGCATCCACCACCTTCAACTCAACATACCAAGTCCTTCTTCTTATGACACCAGGCAAATGTTTCTTCCTTTTGGGACCAATTTGTTTCTTTCCCTTTCGTTTCTGCTTCACCTTTCACTGCTTTATCGGATTCTTTCTGTATGCAGCTTTGCCACCAAAGGCTAAGGCCCCTTCCACACGTTTTCATCATGTCCTCCATCTCAGATGCTACGTACAACTATGTGCACCTCAATTTATGTCGGTTGAACTGAAAATAAAAGCTACAAAAAAGGGGGAAAAATAATAAAACGTAACACGCCTCCGAAATCTGGATTGTTCTACTCAAATCCCTCGACTGGTGGTGCTTTTGTTTGGACGAAAGAGTTTAAATACGTACGAGCACTATTCTTTAACCACAGGATTTACATAGACCCTCTTATTCCTTCATAAGGATTTAAACTTGCAGTTTCTGTACTTTTATTTCCGGTTGTTTCAGCAATATTCATTTCCTTCATCCCCCTCTTCGTTCTCATCCTACCATTTCACTCAAAAAATATCGAAAAATGTATGTAAAAGTTACCAAGTCTGGTCAGTCGACGACATGATAATACAAACACGTACGTGATTACTACAATATCACACAAAATATAACACACCATTACACCACAACATAACCATTTTATAACATCCCTAGCGTTCATGAGGCAACAAAAAGAAACATATACTAGATAACTAATGCAAAAATATAAGCATCCCATTAAAAAAGCCTACATATGCATCACCAACGGCTAATCCAGACGTGCCCAGCAGACTCCAGCTCCAACACCCCTTCTATCAATAACCAAAGCTGCTATACTATCCAACATCTCAACATGCCTCCATCTTTCGCACCTTACCACATGTATACATATTTCAAAACAATGGAACGAATGGAATTAGAGCTTTTTTATTTATTAAAAAACATATTCGATTTCTCTCATTCCACACACCCAAAAGAATGCAAGGTTAAAAATTCAAAATTGATCTCTCTCCTTATGATCATTCATAAAAAATCAGTTACAGTTCCAATAATCAAATTTGTCAAATAGTACACCCCAACAAACTTCCAAATCCAACTGCACCTAACATTGTGTCCAATCTTAAAAACTGTACTAGCGATTGATAAGAAGATGTGCATAATATTCTTATTCAATGTTACAAAGTAGAATTTGCTTTGTATCACCATGTGTTTTCTCCTTAGCATTGAAATGGTATTGATTTTCCATGCACCAAAGTCCACAAATGAATTTTCACCTTTAATGGCGCTTTATCAGCCCCAAGCCACTTGAATCCCACCATCATTCCACAAGAAAAATTAAGCAATTCATATATGCACTTAAGAGAGAATCCTTTCTTATCCATAGCTCATACAAATTGATTGGTACCAACATCATAAATCAAAACATTTTCCAGTATATGCGCAAGTTGGTTAAACTGACGAAGAACTTTTCCTTCTAAAATTCTTGAGAAAATTTAAATCCCATTTTATTTCATACTCCATGCCTCTTAAACCATCCAATAACTGTCGCCAAACTAAATTGCCTTTACCACAACCTCACGGCAATCACCTCCCCCAAATCGCCTGCTTCAATCACCCCTACATCACCCTGAACTGACCTCGAAACCACTGCAATCGCGACTACAAATCGCAATCGTCCCAGTAATGCAGTAATGCAACAACCCAATTAAAAATCATAAAAGAGTATTTGATTTGGAAATATTAACAATACCATCAATTAGAGACAAAACAAACTAGAATAGGGATTTCAGGTTGGAGAGGAATTACCTGAAAGAACGTAGCGATGAAGTGTAACAACCATAACCTGAAGGTTATGCTCAACAAGGCTTGCAGTGAGAAGACTGAGAGAAGAGAGGTGGCTACGACTGAATTTTGCTCACGGCACGAGGCAACAGCAGTCGAGGAATAGCAGTGATGCATCAAAGGAAGTTTGGAAACTTGGGAGGCTCAGTGTGTTGCGTCTGTTTGTAATCTGGATATGTACATGTCAAAACATATATGTGTTACTGGGCTGCTACTGAGTGCAAGTGTTTAAATTGTAATTGGACCGCGTGTGTGTTGTTAAGCATCTATAAATACCGATGATAACTGTTGTAATAGTGTGTGAAGAAACTGAAGCAATAAAAATCATCTTTTTCATTTGAACTGTGTGTAGACTACTGTTCTTCATCTTCCAGTATGTACATCTTTTAATTCATTCTTTGTTCTTTCAATTTGGTACTTGGTTTTAATTTTTTTGTTATCTTTTATCTTAGCTTAGTTTCTGTTCTTCTTTTCAGTTGTATGCAATTATATTCTCAGTTCCTTTGTTTCTTGTTCTTGCTTCAGCTTTAGTTTCTTTGCAAATGTGTATTTTTTTTTTTCTTCTTGAATCTGCTCTTTATCACTCTGGTTAATTTCCTGTTTCAATTTGAAAATAGCAAGCTCTCTGTAATGGTTCATTCTTGCATTGTATACATGTTCAGACTTTGTCTAATACTTTCAGCTTCCATACCTTCCCCGATAACAATTTGCATTTTCCTTATCTTTCCTCGAGTCATTGTTACATCAGGCTAAATCTTGAATTTCTTGAATTTGACTAATTCTTAGAAACTGTAAAACATAATTATTATTTTTTTGTTATTATTTTACTGCAGTATCATCAAATCTTGCTTCAGTCAATTCTTGATCTTCTTGGAAATTCTTAACTTGTTTTTTTTCAGTATTCCTTAACTTCATTCTCATCGTTTTCCTTACTGGAGATTGTCTTGATTCAATTGTTGTATGAAAGTCCATGTTCAAATATACATGATTGAAGGACCATGCCATCTTCGAGAAAATCTGCAACTTCTTTGATATTCCCTTCGGGTTTCTTTTAAAAACTGCTGTTCTTGATTTTCTTGAAACCAGATATCAATTAAAAGAACTTTTCTTTAATTTCTATGTTTTTCAACCCCTGTGCACGTGCACAGAACAGTACCATCACCTTCTCAATCATCTTCTTCCCCAATTCAGTTCATTCTTTCCAGTTTTCTAATCAATTGCCATGGCCAGCAAGCATGACCAACCGGGCCCTTCCAATTTGGTATCAGAGCAAACATCAACAGTTAATAACCTTTCCAGCCTCGATCTTGATCAAGTCCAAGATCCAAACCCAACCCTAAATCCCAATTCTGAAGACCAATGGCTGCGTCAAGAAGAAATTAACAACCGAACAACTTATACTTTAAGAAACTTGGAGATCACTACTAGAAACTTGGAGCTTACTGTTCAAAACTTAGATAAAAAATTCGATCAATCCGCCAAGGATTTGCATACGAAGTTTGAAGGTGTTCATAATATGTTAACTACCATCGTTAACGAAAATCGCCATGACCGAAACCCTTTTCAACCACCCCATACCAATTTTCAACCTTATCCTCCTCCAGTACACTCTGAACACCCAATGCAACCACCACCACCTAGAACTTATCCGCAACCTCACCGAACTCCTATGGTACCACCTAGGAATGTGCCCCTCTTTAATACTCCTTCAAGAAATCCTCAAGAACCATTATTTCCTCAACAACCCAGAAACTCAAACCCTGATTATCATAATCATCTACCATTTCCTATCATCAAACTTGATTTCCCTACATTTTCCGGAGAAGAAGGGGTAGCAGACTGGTTGAGACAAGTAGAACAGTACTTCAAGTTTCATCGTACAGAGGAACATCAGTGGGTCGAGATTTGTTCCTTCGCCTTGAAAAAAGAGGTTTTGCAATGTATCATTGGTATGTAAACACAGTCAATAACAATGAATCATGGGCCGTTTTTAAAGAAGAAACACTGGTTAGATTTAATTCAGAAGAGATAGAGCGACCATTTGAGACCCTGTCTAAGCTTAAGCAACAAACCACAGTAAGGGCTTACTTGAGCAAGTTTGAGCAATTACAAGCCGAAGTAGAAGCTCTTCCCCCAAAGTACTTAATTGATAGATTTATCGGAGGTTTGAAAGAAGAGATTCGATATGATGTTCTTACTTCACGACCGGTTGATTTCAGAGAAGCAGTTTCTCTTGCCAAGATGTTTGAAAGTAAATGTCTTCAGACTAAAAAACTTAAGTATCCATCAACCAATACTTCATCTACCAGTTCCAAACCCAATCAGCTTCCACTGTCCAAGTCAATCCAAGAATCAACTACTTCCTCACACTATAATCACACCACTAACTCTAAGGACACTCAGCTTGAATCATTGGCGAAAAGTAAGGGACTCACCCCTAATCAAATCATTGAGATGAGAAGGCAAAACTTGTGTTATGGTTGTAAAGAAAAATGGTCAAGAGACCACAAATGTAAAAATTCTCAAATTTATGTTCTGGAAGGCATGATGCCACTGCACAACTATACAGACTCTAGTGAAAGTGAGCTACCCCCAACTGAATCAGAGGTACAGGTAGAAGAGACTTTAGCAATCACATTGCAAGCTTTATGTGGGGTCCCCGCATTGTCCACTATCAAAGTAAAGGGCAGTATCCAAGGCAAACCAGTACATATCCTAATTGACTCGGGTTCTACTCATAGTTTTATCAATGACAAGCTTGCTAGAAAGTTGGACCTAAAAATTGATGGAACTAAAATGTTTGAAGTGATGGTAGCTAATGGAGAAAGGTTAGCTGGTTATGGGGTTTGTAACGATGTAGTGTTGAAATACCAAGGCCGTGTCATGACTGTAGACCTACTTTTGTTCCCATTAGATGGTTGTCAGGTGGTGCTAGGAGCACAGTGGATGAGGAGTTTGGGTGAGATAACTCTCAATTTAGATCAGCTACAGGTGAAATTTGTTTATAATGACAAGCATTATGTATGGCAAGGACTGAAGCAAGATGAGTTGAAAATTGTTGACAAGAAAAAATTAAACAAAGAGTATGTACATGGCCAGATAACTATGATGGTGTGTTGCCAATCCATGCAGTTAGAAGATGATAGCAATCCTATTCCACCTGAAATTAATACCATGCTACAACAATTTCCACTGATCACTAACCCTTCTCCCAGTTTACCACCCACTAGATCTCATGACCACAGAATACCCCTATTACCAAATACTAAACCTGTTTGTCTCAAACCTTACCGACACTCACATCAAGTAAAGAATGAATTGGAGAAAATAATTCAAGACATGTTAAGTTCTGGCATTATTAGACCTAGTCACAATTCCTACTCGTCTCCAGTTGTTATGGTAAGAAAGAAGGATGGGTCATGGAGATTATGCATTGATTACCGAAGATTGAATGCACAAACTATTAAAGACAAGTTCCTTATCCCACTTATTGAAGAGCTTTTTGATGAGTTGCATGGTTCTCAATATTATTCCAAATTAGACTTAAGGTCTGGATATCATCAGATTAGAATGATTGAAGAAGACATCCATAAAACCGCCTTTAGAACTCATGATGGCCACTATGAGTTTGTGGTGATGCCCTTTGGTTTAGCAAATGCCCCCTCCACTTTTCAATCTCTTATGAATGATATATTTCGAACTTATTTGAGAAAATTTATTTTGGTAGTTTTTGATGATATACTTATATATAGTAAAACTTGGGATGATCATGTCAGGCACCTTAAAGTGGTGTCTCGACTTTTAAAAAAAAATTATTTGGTAATCAAACTCTCCAAATGCAGGTTTGCCAAGCAGTCAATTGACTATTTGGGTCATGTTGTATCTGTTGAAGGTCTCTCTGTCGATCCCAGTAAGGTGCAGGCAGTTATTACTTGGCCACTACCTCAGAATTTGAAGGCTTTGAGGGGTTTTTTAGGTCTTACTGGATACTACCGTAAATTCATTAAGGGCTATGGTATAATTGCCAAACCATTAACTTCAATGTTGAAGAAAAATGCTTTTCAGTGGAGTATGGAAGCAAAGGAGGCCTTTGAACAATTGAAACAATGCTTGATCTCACCACCAATATTAGCCATGACAGATTTTTCTCAACCTTTCATTTTGGAGTGTGATGCCAGTGGGCAAGGGGTAGGTGCAGTTCTCCTTCAAAACAAAAGACCCATAGCTTACTTAAGTAAAGCTCTTCATGGGAGGAATCTTGCATTATCAACTTATGAGAAGGAACTACTTGCTATTATCATTGCTACCAAAAAATGGACACAATATTTGATGGGTAGACAGTTCATAATAAGAACTGATCATCAAAGTTTGAGGTACTTATTAACACAACAAATACACACTGGTATACAAGGAAAATGGTTGGCTAAACTCCATGCATTTGACTATAAAGTGGAGTATAAAAGTGGAAAGGAAAATAAGGTGGCTGATGCATTGTCCAGGAGAGGTGAGGGTGAAGTAACTGAAGTGACTGCCCAAGCTATATCTACTGTGCAAACTCCTTGGTTATCAAAACTCAAAGAGGCTTTGCACAATTCTCCCTGGTATCAACAACTATTGTCAAGGGTACAAGCAAATGAATTTCCAGAAGGAAAATACATAAGAATTGAAGATTTGATTTTCAGAAAGGGAAAAATTTTGGTTGATCATCACTTAACCTCTTTAACACAATTTCTTGTTAAGGAATATCACTCATCTCCTTTAGGAGGCCACTCTGGCATTAAGGCAACTTTGCAAAGGCTAAGGCTGGTTTTTTATTGGAAGAATTTACGAGCTAGTGTTGAAGAATTTGTTAAAGCTTGTGACGAATGTCAAAGAAACAAGCATGAGAATATTCTAGTGCCAGGATTACTGCAGCCTCTCCCCATACCTGACTATATTTGGACTGACATTTCGATGGATTTTATTACATGCCTCCCTAAGAGTCACAAATATACTGTCATATTTGTGGTAGTAGATAGGTTAAGCAAATATGCTCATTTCTTTCCGCTTCAACATCCATACACTACAAGGGATGTGGCCTTGATTTTTTTTCAAGGAGTCTTCAAATTGCATGGCCTACCAAAGTCTATTGTGAGTGACAGGGACCCTATCTTCACTAGTCTCTTTTGGCAAGAACTCTTTAAACTCCAAGGAAGCTCACTTAAACACAGCTCGGCTTATCATCCCCAAAGTGATGGCCAGACCGAAGTAGTAAATAAAATTCTTGATTGCTATCTAAGATGTTATGTATGTCATACGCCCAGTGAATGGTTTAAATGGCTGCCTTTAGCTGAATACTGGTATAACACTACTTGGAAAACATCTACAAAAACTACTCCTTATAAAGTTGTGTACGGTATTGATCCACCCACATTGCTTTCTTATGTGCCTGCCACTGCCAAGGTTGAGCAAGTTGAAGAGGAATTATTCACTAGAGACATTATGATTCAGTTTCTTAAGGACAGTTTGAAGGTATCTCAAGACAGAATGAAGAGGTATGCCGATCTCAGAAGAACTGAACGACAGTTTGAAGTAGGGGACTGGGTATATCTCAAATTACAACCCTATAAGCAGATCACAGCTAGAGAGTATAAGACACACAAGCTTTCTCCTAAGTTTTTTGGTCCATATCAAGTCATAGAGAAGATAGGATCTGTATCTTATAGACTCCAACTTCCTGAGAACACTCGAATCCATAATGTGTTCCATGTATCGCAGTTGAAAAAGAAAGTAGGAGATGCTGTAATTATCCAAGATGGTCTACCCAGTTTTACAGAGGAGATAGTTGAACAACCAGAGAGAATACTTGATCGGAGGATGGTTCCCCGAAACAATGATGCGGTGGTGCAGATTTTGGTCAAGTGGAAGGATAGAACTGAAGAAGAGGCTACGTGGGAGGATTATTGGCCATTGATCCAGAGGTTTTCTACACTCGACCTTGAGACAAGGTCTGTTTTTAAAGTACAGGGGAGATGTAACAACCATAACCTGAAGGTTATGCTCAAAAAGGCTTGCAGTGAGAAGACTGAGAGAAGAGAGGTGGCTACGACTGAATTTTGCTCACGGCACGAGGCAACAGCAGTCGAGGAATAGCAGTGATGCATCAAAGGAAGTTTGGAAACTTGGGAGGCTCAGTGTGTTGCGTCTGTTTGTAATCTGGATATGTACATGTCAAAACATATATGTGTTACTGGGCTGCTACTGAGTGCAAGTGTTTAAATTGTAATTGGGCCGCGTGTGTGTTGTTAAGCATCTATAAATACTGATGATAACTGTTGTAATAGTGTGTGAAGAAACTGAAGCAATAAAAATCATCTTTTTCATTTGAACTGTGTGTAGACTACTGTTCTTCATCTTCCAGTATGTACATCTTTTAATTCATTCTTTGTTCTTTCAATTTGGTACTTGGTTTTAATTTTTTTGTTATCTTTTATCTTAGCTTAGTTTCTGTTCTTCTTTTCAGTTGTATGCAATTATATTCCCAGTTCCTTTGTTTCTTGTTCTTGCTTCAGCTTTAGTTTCTTTGCAAATGTGTATTATTATTTTTTTCTTCTTGAATCTGCTCTTTATCACTCTGGTTAATTTCCTGTTTCAATTTGAAAATAGCAAGCTCTCTGTAATGGTTCATTCTTGCATTGTATACATGTTCAGACTTTGTCTAATACTTTCAGCTTCCATACCTTCCCCGATAACAATTTGCATTTTCCTTATCTTTCCTCGAGTCATTGTTACATCAGGCTAAATCTTGAATTTCTTGAATTTGACTAATTCTTAGAAACTGTAAAACAGAATTTTTTTTTTGTTATTATTTTACTACAGTATCATCAAATCTTGCTTCAGTCAATTCTTGATCTTCTTGGAAATTCTTAACTTGTTTTTTTTTTCAGTATTCCTTAACTTCGTTCTCATCGTTTTCCTTACTGGAGATTGTCTTGATTCAATTGTTGTATGAAAGTCCATGTTCAAATATACATGATTGAAGGACCATGCCATCTTCGAGAAAATCTGCAACTTCTTTGATATTCCCTTCGGGTTTCTTTTAAAAACTGCTGTTCTTGATTTTCTTGAAACCAGATATCAATTAAAAGAACTTTTCTTTAATTTCTAAGTTTTTCAACCCCTGTGCACGTGCACAGAACAGTACCATCACCTTCTCAATCATCTTCTTCCCCAACTCAGTTCATTCTTTCCAGTTTTCTAATCAATTGCCATGGCCAGCAAGCATGACCAACCGGGCCCTTCCATGAAGAGAAGTGGAAAGAACGTGGAGCTAGGTTTTGTGGGATTTGGGGAAATCGTTGTTGCTAAAAGAAACTAGGAAGGAGGCGCGGGAGAAAAAAATTGAAGGGTACGGGGCGTTGTTAATTTGCCGCACTATGTGTTGCGAAATTGCTTTTACGGTGTAGTGTATCTTCTTAAATAGTCTGCACAGTGAATGTAGACCATGTTTTATTATCGTTTACAGCTTAGAGTTCTTATCTAATAATTTACTTGATTCATGTCATACTTTGCTTTATTATAATCTATTCTAGGAAGTAATTCTATTTTATTTGATTGGTTATTAAAACTATGTTTAAAAATCCATTTCCATATTTTAATATTAAATAATACTAACAATAATCCGTAACTGCTAGATATCTCTTTTACTATTTTGGAGTAGTATAAAATACAGTGGTTTCTCTATTTTACACTAATTCTCTTTTTCTTTCTTTTATTCTAGCAATTACATTCATTGTTGTCTTTTAAATATTAAATTATAGAAATGTATCCTATTTTCTAAACCAACCAATTAACCTTTTAGTTACTCCAAAATCCAGTTATTAGATTAATTAACTTTTCTCATTTTAACGTAATTTATTACAGTAATTCAATTCCTCAAACTTCTATTATTTTACATCTTATTTCCTTCATTTCAGTATTCTTAATTATTTAATCCATATTCATGTTTAATCTATTTTAATACATGCGCGAAGAAAGAGGAGAAAATAAAAGAAGAAAGACGCTTGCATATAAATCCAAAACGTAGAAATAGATGTAAATAAATACTAATACTGTAAATAAATTGTTATTCCTTATAGTTCAGCATAACTTAATTAATAGGATTAATTAATGAATAAAATTGTCTAAACGGGAATTTAACGGTAATATATCTTAAACTTAAAAGATATAGAAACAAATCCACTCATATATCATCCTTAGCTTCACTCTCAATCCCTTTTAAATTTCTACGCTTTTTCCGTTTTTCCCTTTTTTATTCGCTGTAAATTCTCTAATTTGTCTACGCAATTCTCTGATTTTCTTGTATGTATTTCCTTGCCTAATTTTTTTTGTTTGGGGAAAGATTTGATCGATAGAGGAGAAAGGAAGAGGGAGAAGAGAAGAGGAGTTTTTTTGTAATGACAGTAGTTGATTCAGAGAAAATAGTGTAGACTAAGATTAAGTTACGTTCAATTTATCGGTGTAATGAACAAGTATGAAACATCCGATTAACCCTAAAAACAATACTCACTATCGTTTATTGATTTGTTTACGTTAGCTTATAACGTATAATTTTCCAATGTTATTCATTTATTCCTTTGTTATACAACCCTATCAATTCACGCTTCCTTTTAAATAAGATTCTCCCTTTAATTATCCAATTAATAAATCATACATATACATACATACATACATATATATGTATGTATGTATGTATATTCAATATTAATTGATTCTTATACGTTATAATTTCTTATATATTTGAACACAATTAATACCTCTATTAATTGATTGTATATAAAAGCTATACATTTTTAATTTATTCTTATTAACTTGCCTTCATCATAAATTTAATTACTCCGTTTGATTTTTACAGGCATTTCAATTCTTTTTTCTTCTTTTTAACTTGGAAACAAATAATCCTATAACTAACGTTTTCTTCTAAATAATTAATTTACATTATTAGCTATTGTAAGAAGGGCATATTCTTTAATTAATTGACGTCCTTTTTAAAACGATCAACTAATTGCCAATTATTTACTTCATATGTTTTCCCATTTTGATCGGTATCCAAATTAATTCTTATGCGTCATTCAAACATGCATTTATTAGTTTTATATATTTAAACTGTCAATTCATCACCCAATTAATTGACATATAAGTATCCCTCTTTTATTAATTGATGCTTACTTAATGTCTTTAATTAATTTCATAATTAATTGATTGCGTCAATTATAAATTAATATATGTATATTATCATTTAATTTATTCCCCACATGCATTTCCCTTTATTAGAAGATCTCTTAATTAATTAATGCAATAAAAGTGACATATTTTCTGACTAATTGACGCCTTTATGTCTCTTAATTAATTCTCCTTTTAATTGATTTATGCGTCAATTAATCACACACTCATTGCTTGCATAAATCTTTGTAACCTCTTAATTCTTAAATGCATATATTTGACATTTATATTCTATTTTGCAATTATGTTAATTCAATTGATTTTATTTAATTATATAAAAATGCAGGGTGTTACACTTATTCGGCCTATGACGTGGTTGCATCTTGTTCAATCTCTAATCCAACAGTCTTAGATCCACTTTTACCCCTACAAATAAGACCCTAGGCCTAACACTTTTGCCATTCTAGATTTTCTCCACTTGGGTTCACCTTTCCAGGAAGGA
Organism: Allium cepa; assembly: GCA_030765085.1. Lineage (NCBI taxonomy): Eukaryota > Viridiplantae > Streptophyta > Magnoliopsida > Asparagales > Amaryllidaceae > Allium > Allium cepa. The sequence goes on from CM060941.1 coordinate 605,564,777, forward strand.
CCCTAAAAGAAATAATTTTCCATGAAGATAATCTTTTTAATAAAAATATTTTAATACCCTCGAGTGGATCTGGGAAGACCAAAAGGGAAGAGCTTAGGACCACAACTGAGTCATTGTAATTATCTTAGATTTCTTTAGGTAATTTAAAATAATAGAGTTTTCAATAGTTGTAGTTTTTACTAAATTTTTTGAAATAATCTTTTTAGTAGTTTATTTAAAGTTTTTAGAATTATTTTTAATCTATTTCTTTTAGCTATTCTTTTCAGTTAATTTTAGTTTATTTCGGTTAATTGTAGCTTTTCCATTTATTTACATTTTATTTACATTATTTTAATTTATTTACTATTATTAATGCGTTATTTACATATTTTTCCTACTTTTTAGATTTTCTTCTTTTTTCAGTTTTCTTTTATTTCTTCTTCTTCGCATACAGATTATAATAGATTTAGCGCGAATATGGATTAGACAACAATAAAACTGAAATTACGTAAAATAAAATGTAAATTGAAACGACTATAATAAAATGGAATTAAGACTGAAATTGAGCCTAATTATGATATTAATGTTAGAATTTGACTAATTAAAGATTATTGGCATAGTTATAACTTAGAATTATAACTAAAAAGAGTATAAGATGAAAGAAGCTTATTTTTACACTTAGACCTTAGGTTAAGTAATAAACATGATTATAACGTAGGTTATAATAAGAAAAAACATAATGAAGCTTATTTCAAGACTTAGGATAAATTAATGAGCACAGATAGCAAGAACAAAAGTAAAGGCTTGTTTAAATAATTTATTTAAGTTAATAAGCAAGAGTGAAACTAGGACCTATACCAAATAGCATTTCTCTATTATTTTCATGGACACGGTGTTTCACATAATCCTAAAGTGAGACGAGGGGCACGCTTATGCTAATAGTGGTAGTAATTGGTCAATTGGTAGAAGTCCAAATCATGGGGATTTAGGCAAGGTGCACAACTAGATATTATTTGGATGATGGGCCAGTACCAACAGCATTTCCCCTATTTTCTACGAACATAGTGATATCACATTAACTTGAAGTGGGATGAGGGACATGCTTATGCTGGAGCTTGAGGTAATAAGAAGATCCAATATGTAGAACAATAGGTAACATGAGCATGGTGGCGGTTACGCGTCCGACTTCCATTCGGGTGCTCAATAATCGTTATGAGTTTCAAGCGCTTAGTATGTGTGTCTTTCGTAGGCACCATCACCTTCTATGTAGGGAGCTATATGACGTCTATCCCACAGTAGATACTTTGCGTGTCATTCATAAACACCATTTCTGTGTAGGGAGTTGTATAGCGTCTAGTCCGTAGTAAAGTCAATGGAGTAGCAGGCCGATCAAAGGGTAGAATTAGGATTTCAACCTAATTATAGGATTATGAATTCAGCCAAATTATAGGATTAAGATGTCAAAGCAGCTACTAAGGACAAGTGAAAACAATCAAAGTTAATCAATTGCGTTAATTTAGTAAATCGTATTTATTTCCAGCTTATTCCTTTTCCTTCGCATTTCCTTTATTTCCTTTATATAAACTAGAACTGCTGTAAGGTCTATTACTTTTACTTTGCTTAAAGATTCTAGTCATTACTATTATTCATCAGACTTTTAGTCCGACTTACGCCTCTATTTTCCCCCTTTTTCTCTGATAAGCAATCAGGGGCAAGGAAGATAGACCGTAGCTTTTTGGAGACTTAGAGACCCTATCATATATTCCTTCTTTCTATTTCCATCTTTTTGTTCTTTTATTGTACCGGCACTGTATTGAGGGAAAGTTTGTGTTCATACTCTGGTTTCTCTGATAAGACTGAGATTTTATTTTTATAAAACAATTGTATTTGGTATTTGGAACATATGTGGTTTGTCTGAAGTATCTATGAAGTACTAATTTTTAAAATGACTTATTGTTTTTAATTACTTCCATTGTGTTATCATCTATTTATTTTGTCTTGTGATCTTAGCCTCTGTTAGTTTAGTTATGCCTACAATGCACCATGTCTTTTAGTGTGTGCTTTTGGGTATACTAAGGGGTATGGGGTGTTACGTTTGGTATCAGAGCCTAAGGTTACAGGATTCCTAAAAATTTGTTCTAAAAGTAAAGTATTTTTCAAAATAACTTGTTTAAAAGATGTTTTTTTAGAAATAAACTCTTATAAAAGAAGTAGTTTCTAAGTATAAAAAAGTTTTTATAAAAAAATCCCCTCAAAGTCCAGTTCAACTTTCTTTCGATTCTTTCATGCCTAAGTTTCTTTTCACTTTGCATAGTATGGCTGTCTAGTTCCATAGAGTTACGGTACCAAAGGTGCATGGGCAAGCGCCCAATACAACATCGATAGGTGGAAATCTCTTTAATCCACCTACACTAGTAGATTTGTAACGACTCGTAAAATTTGATGATCAAAATGAGTTAAATTAAAAAGATTTTTAATTAAATTAGAAAGAAATAAAAATCTTGTAAATTTATATTGGAGCGAATGTTAGAAATTAGATGTAGCAATTGAATTTAAAGTTAACAATTTAAAATTTTATTGCAATTAATTGAAATAATATAAAATTGTCATTTTGGGTTATAAGTTTAATATAAGAAAACAAAAGGGAATGTTGAATTTGTTAATTGCCAATAAAAATATTAACTAGAATGGAATTCAAATTTATATAATAATGGAAATTGTAAATTTGTTGCATTCGGTTATAAAATTAAAATATAAGTAAATAAAAGTAGGCATTTAATTTACCGATGGAATAATACGTTGATTAATAGTAACTGTATGTAAATTAAGGTAGTAATGTTAATGGCGGTTGATGAATAACCAATTTAATGCAATTCAAATTGATTGAAACGACTGTTTAGGTTATAATTGATTGTAAATAGGAATATTTAATGTTTGTGTTGTTGATAAACGTTACTTTAATGATTGTAATATAAAATAACGAAAGTGTGAGTGAAAATTTAATAGAAACATAAGTTTATTTTAAGGTAGTAATTGATAAATTGGGAAGATAATAGTATGTTAATTGATGAATTAATACGCAATGTATGCAGAGTAATAAGTTGGTTTAAGGATGAAATTAAGGAAAATTCATTTATTGGTTTTAAAACCTTAATTAATGCATTTAATTGATAGAAGTACATTTAGGAATATAATATTTATTCAAATTAAGTGGTACATAGGCGTATATTAATGTCATGAAATAATAATTTAGCGTATATGAAATTATAAATCTGGATCGATAAGTAACGAACTTATGAATGCAATTAAAAGCAAATAGGTGGCAATTAATATAGATTGCTTGTTTATTTAATATGTCAAATAAATCTTTGGTAATCAATTGGAATAAAATCTAAATTTAACGTTTTGTAAGGTAAATTAAAGAAATAGTCGGAAGTAACGTAAATTTTATTCATAATATGATAATTAGTTGAATTAAGGGAATGTAATGACCCACAATATTTACACAACTATGATATTTTGATTTAAACAAGTATAAAATATTGAAATATATTTGTACCTTTGCGCACATATTTGGTATGACTTAGGGGTAAATTTGTGATTTCCCAACTGTTAAAACCCTAGCCGTGAGTGGATTATAAAAAGAAAGATGTGGCCACTGTTTCATTCGACTCTTTCGTTTCAAAACAAAAACTAAAATAGCCGAAGCCCTAGAAATCAGATTGGGGAAAAAATCATCTTGCTGTATCGAATGGCGTTGGATTCGTGAAAAAAAGGGGGAAAGCTATGGCAATATCTAGGGGATTGACATCTCATATAGCTACGTGAGTGTTCTTAATCTTGATTTGGCAATAAGTCCTATCTCAGGCAGCCGTAGTTATATTTCTGCAAATAAATTTGTGTGTATGGATGCTTTGCGTGTATTGAAGCTTGTTAATGATTGTTTGATCCTTGGTTGCTTGCATGTCCATATATTGATGAAGATCAAGTCTGATTAAGTTCATATCTGAACCTGAGATGATATCTATTCACTATTATGTCACGATACACTGATTTAACACTATGTATTACTGCCGAATGAATTGTTTAAGTGCACTCATACCAGACGTATCATGTCTGACCCTGTTGATTGTCTCGACAATCTCCTGGGGTGTCTCATTCAACGAGGCAGTTCGGGATGATGTTTTTACAGGTTGCTATGCACATTTTGATGAGATGATGACTTAAGAGATGGAGTTAAAATGATTTATCACTGCATGTAGATGATATGAAGAAAGTATTTAAGTATTTCATTGTCGTTTTATATGTATTGCTGAACTGAAATATGTATATTTTACTATGAACAGTGAACCATCATGTGTTAGATTGATATGTATATAAATCTGGAAAACTGTTTTGTCTTATAAGTAATTGCAAGTTTGAAACTGAAACACTGGGATCGTTCGGTTTTTATATATTTTCTGAAATCTGTATTTGGAGAATAACTTGTGTCAAGGCAGTATACACAAGTGTTTACACTTGTGTATATGTGCAGACCTATAGATCTGCCGAGTTTTGTGATTTAAAGGATTTTTATGGATTTTGTTCGAGTTTCCTTTCAGAAGTTTTGGGGAAAATCTTTATAAACTTATTTTGATGGATTATTTCTATATTTATGCATAAGCATATATGGATCTGGAGTTTGATTTTAGTATGTAATTATCATATCTGAGAATATATATATATATATATATATATATTTATTTGTTTGTTTTTGGCAAGTTGAATGCCTTGAGTATGAAAAGCAAAGATGAGATTTATATATTTCTCTATGTTATGGTTTTCTGAGATCAAGTTACTTATGGTTTTAAATGGGAGATTATATAGATCTGAATCCACACTTTTGAGATATGATCTTTAATCTGAGCATCTGAGTTTTGATAGATATGTTTTCTTTGATATAAGATGTTTATTCTGGAAAAATGAAGTTTATGGGAGATTTGGATTTATATAAGAATTTGAAATAATTTCTGAAATGAGTTTGAGAAATTACAGCCTCATGTGCTTTATATATCTGAAATGTGTTTAGTTGTTTTAACAGCATGACTTACAAGTCTGAACTATATTTATATGTTTTGGCATATCTGATGCCGTAGATCTTTGAAGAAGAAAAAAATGGATTTTAATGCTTTCAAATGCATTATGATTTTTGAAATGAAATTTCTATGCTAAGTGGCTGTTGCTATTTGAATCTGAATATAACATATAGCTAATACATGTTCATGTAATAGATTCTTGAATCGTATTGTGGACTTGCCATATAAATTAATATACGTGCATGCCCTTACTTTACATTTTTGAAATGAATGAGCTCAGTTTTGAATAGTTTTGCAAAAGAAAGTTAATTAGCAAACTGTTTTGATTCTCTTATGCTATATTCATATGATTTCTGGAAATGGATTACAAGTCCATGTATTATCTTGAGACTTTTATAAAAGGAACTTGTAAGCTTCCCATTGTTTATGTTAAAAATATTTGTATGATGCAAAATGGCTTTTGTCCTTGCATCAGTGATATGTTTTCAGTTTTAAAGAAAGATAGTTGATGTAAATTCATTTTTTATGTCTTAATATAACTTGCATGAGTGAGAAAGAGGAAAACTCGATGACCTCATTTTTGTATAGTTGGATTGGTAATCCTTTGTTTATACGTATATTTATTGATACTTTGTTGGTGCCAAGGCTTCATTGACTCTCGGATGTTGCCAGCATTGTTACTGTGTGATTTTAGGGCTCAATTTTAATTGCCTATTCATTAATACCATTGCTTGAGCTTGTGTGTTGGCGAGGCCGTGCACACCTGTATTTATATGTGTGTGTACGTGCAGCCACACCTATAATTGTGCTATAGCAAGAGTTGAATTAAATAAAGAATATCTATGACTTTTATGATATAATCCGGAATTCTGATATTTCCAGTCTGCTTGTGTATCTTTTGTGTCATATTGCAAATAATTTTCATAAAGAGGGAAATGGATTTATCTTTATATTAAAATGCTATGTGTGAATGCTTTAGCTAATTTTCTTATACTCTGATTTAGTAGCTAAAGAGATTGGTATATCTTCATATATACTAATCTATGTTTTAAGAATACACCAATATTTCTATATTGGTAATAGTGGATCCTGGTTTTGGTTTTGAAGATAGATGACCCTGTGTTTTCATTTAGCATATTTCTTTATGCCAAAAAAAAAAACAAATTAGTCCATGATTTGGCCACTAGAAAAGTAGGGTCATCACATTTGGTGTCAGAGCTATGTAGGTAGATAACATAGCAAAAATTTAATTTGTGTGAACTTGTTTGTATTGACTGCTTTGGTTGCATTGTTTGAATTGATTGCTTTGGATGATCTATTTGGATTACATCAATGTTAATGATGTTTCTCCTTTCTATTATTTTTTTTTGAAAATTGTTTAATCAATCATATAACCTAATTACAGAAATGAGTTTATGACTCAGTTTTTATAAGAAAATAATCTGATTAATTTACTGAGAAGTAGGGTATTGAATAATAATGGATTAGGCAGTATGGACAGAGAGGTTTATGCTCATGTCTAGTTCATTTAAATTTCCTATGAACAAAGAAATATTATAAAAATGTGCTGATTTGTTCAGATCAAAATCTAATATGTTTATGGGTTTTTCTCAAAACCACATCCTATGTTCACAGTAAAAAAAACAAATATGGCATTTCTTATGATTTCAGTAGATTTATTTAAGCAGAGGAAAAGTTCTAGAAACTATTGTACCAGCAGGTTATTAGAAAAATGTAATCAAGCAGAAATGATTCTGAAATGGGTTGTAAAATTTGGTATGAATGTTTGGTATGTTTAGATATGGTTTTTAAGGAAATTAAGTTCCTTACTTATGAAATGAAGAAAGGATTACAAGAGTATTTCTGGAGTTAAAAAGGAAAATTCCTTAAATGAATAAATATGCATGGTCTCTAAATTACAAAGTAATTTAGGAGAGTTGCCTTGATCTATTCATCATTAGGTGGATGATGGGTATGTGCATGACTTGTTCAAGTCCTGAAGGCCTCTGTGCAAAGGTTAACAGAATTGAGTCCTTTGCAATGCACACTTTGTGTTCAAAGGCAAGAGTTTAGACTATATAAAAATGTAAATGGAACTGGAAATGAAGGCTGTGGAATTTAAGAATTTAAATCCAAAGAAGTTTTGTACATTACAATTGAACAAATTGGATGAATGACTGCTTGAATGTATGCTTGATGTATAGGTTTAATTGTATAAATGCTAAAGCTTATTATGGAAAAGAAAAGGATGGGACTGCAGCATAGAATGGTTGCTGCTTATGTCTCATAATTAAATAAGTGGAAATATAGAAGTGCAATGTTACACATGGGCTGAGCTTCTATGTTTACAAACAAATCCAGGTAAGAATAAAGACTTGTGGTTAGTCAAATCTTATGAAATTGTGAGCACCTGATTAAACCAGAGGTAATGGATGTAATAGAGAAAACTATTTATGACCATATATTTATAAACCTGATCCATTAAAAACCCATGATTTAAATAACATGTATATTGAGAACTCAGACTAGCTTGCATGATTAAATCTATGTTTATGAAGACATGATCTATTATTTCTTGAATACATGCTTGATGGTTGAGTTATTTATTTTCTCTGATTAAATATGAGATGCAGAAGGGATTAGCACAATTAGGGAAGGGAAAAATAAACACTTAGTAATTGAACTAAGGATTTTGGACCTTAGGGCTACAAAGTATGGCTTGGCAAGGTGAACATTGCAAGCTCACACATGGTATGATTATACCTAGGGGCCTGAGTGTGCTGGGTTAACAGTGAATATGCCCCAGACAGTGTGTGATTTAATAAAAGAGAAAGTAGCTAAAGACCATAAAAACAAAATACAGGATATTGAACATTAGTAACAGGTTCATGTGAAGGCTTGGGTAAAATTCCTGATGGCCAGAAAATCTGTAGATGAGGAATGATGATTTAATTGATAATTATGTTGACTATCTGATGGTATTCTATGGATGAATGAGCATTACATTTAAAATGACTTCAATATGAATCATGAGTAGGAATGTATTTGTAAGCAACATATAACCTGATGACAAAACATATGAACTGTTACTGAATTAATATTTGTTTGGTTCTGGTTGAGTAAGCTTGGTGTGTATAAATATGTTTGAGACATTAGAATTGCTTTGAAAAGCAGAAAGTAAAATCTGTATTGATTCTAGAATTTACTAAACCAATTTGCCAATAGGGTTTAGTTTAAAACTGAATGTGATCAATATTATGATGAATGCAATGGCACTGTTTCATGCTCTCACTTGTACACTGCCATATTTGTGCATATTCACTTCATCCTGTGTGCACCCCTGAGTTGCACTATATGCATGGACTTGGTCCTAACACTGCTGCATCTGAAATCTGCTGTTGCACTTGAGACTTTAGACTTGATTTTGCTGTTTGCATGCAGTGGCAGTTCCATATATATATGTCCATGTACTTGAAACTACTTGATGTAGCACACTTGTGCTTTGTCTTGATCACTTCTGCTGTTGTCATTTTGTGTTGCTGTCTTGCATTTGCCAAGTCCATGTGTAAGTTCCCATACATCCATCTGAGTTTGTTGTTTCCAGATGCACTGAGTTGCTTGAATATGTCGCTTTCTTATTTATGTTCTGTTTGTATGACAGTTGCAATTACCCTTGTGCTTGTTCATTTGATGATGAAACATGTTGATTGAAATTTGCTTGTGCACTTGAGTTGGCAAGGCAGTGCATGCGTGTAAATTTATACACGTGTGTATTGCAGCCACTCCGCAAAATTTAATGAATATTTGGGATGCTAGAACGAGTAAGAGCGAATTGTGAGGACACAATTACAAAAAAGTGGGGTATTTGTAATGACCCACAATATTTACACAACTATGATATTGTGATTTAAACAAGTATAAAATATTGAAATATATTTGTACCTTTGCGCACATATTTGGTATGACTTAGGGGTAAATTTGTGATTTCCCAACTGTTAAAACCCTAGCCGTGAGTGGATTATAAAAAGAAAGATGTGGCCACTATTTCATTCGACTCTCTCGTTTCAAAACAAAAACAAAAATGGCCGAAGACCTAGAAATCAGATTGGGGGAAAAATCATCTTGCTGTATCGAATGGCGTTGGATTCGTGGAAAAAAAGGGGAAAGCTATGGCAATATCTAGGGGATTGACATCTCATATAGCTACGTGAGTGTTCTTAATCTTGATTTGGCAATAAGTCCTATCTTAGGCAGCCGTAGTTATATTTCTGCAAATAAATTTGTGTGTATGGATGCTTTGCGTGTATTGAAGCTTGTTAATGATTGTTTGATCCTTGGTTGCTTGCATATCCATATATTGATGAAGATCAAGTCTGATTAAGTTCATATCTGAACCTGAGATGATATCTATTCACTATTATGTCACGATACACTGATTTAACACTATGTATTACTGCCGAATGAATTGTTTAAGTGCACTCATACTAGACGTATCATGTCTGACCCTGTTGATTGTCTCGACAATCTCCTGGGGTGTCTCATTCAACGAGGCAGTTCGGGATGATGTTTTTACAGGTTGTTATGCACATTTTGATGAGATGATGACTTAAGAGATGGAGTTAAAATGATTTATCACTGCATGTAGATGATATGAAGAAAGTATTTAAGTATTTCATTGTCGTTTTATATGTATTGCTGAACTGAAATATGTATATTTTACTATGAACAGTGAACCATCATGTGTTAGATTGATATGTATATAAATCTGGAAAACTGTTTTGTCTTATAAGTAATTGCAAGTTTGAAACTGAAACACTGGGATCGTTCGGTTTTTATATATTTTCTGAAATCTGTATTTGGAGAATAACTTGTGTCAAGGCAGTATACACAAGTGTTTACACTTGTGTATATGTGCAGACCTATAGATCTGCCGAGTTTTGTGATTTAAAGGATTTTTATGGATTTTGTTCGAGTTTCCTTTCAGAAGTTTTGGGGAAAATCTTTATAAACTTATTTTGATGGATTATTTCTATATTTATGCATAAGCATATATGGATCTAGAGTTTGATTTTAGTATGTAATTATCATATCTGAGAATATATATATATATATATATTTATTTGTTTGTTTTTGGCAAGTTGAATGCCTTGAGTATGAAAAGCAAAGATGAGATTTATATATTTCTCTATGTTATGGTTTTCTGAGATCAAGTTACTTATGGTTTTAAATGGGAGATTATATGGATCTGAATCCACACTTTTGAGATATGATCTTTAATCTGAGCATCTGAGTTTTGATAGATATGTTTTCTTTGATATAAGATGTTTATTCTGGAAAAATGAAGTTTATGGGAGATTTGGATTTATATAAGAATTTGAAATAATTTCTGAAATGAGTTTGAGAAATTACAGCCTCATGTGCTTTATATATCTGAAATGTGTTTAGTTGTTTTAACAGCATGACTTACAAGTCTGAACTATATTTATATGTTTTGGCATATCTGATGCCGTAGATCTTTGAAGAAAAAAAAATGGATTTTAATGCTTTCAAATGCATTATGATTTTTGAAATGAAATTTCTATGCTAAGTGGCTGTTGCTATTTGAATCTGAATATAACATATAGCTAATACATGTTCATGTAATAGATTCTTGAATCGTATTGTGGACTTGCCATATAAATTAATATACGTGCATGCCCTTACTTTATATTTTTGAAATGAATGAGCTCAGTTTTGAATAGTTTTGCAAAAGAAAGTTAATTAGCAAACTGTTTTGATTCTCTTATGCTATATTCATATGATTTCTGGAAATGGATTACAAGTCCATGTCTTATCTTGAGACTTTTATAAAAGGAACTTGTAAGCTTCCAATTGTTTATGTTAAAAATATTTGTATGATGCAGAATGGCTTTTGTCCTTGCATTAGTGATATGTTTTCAGTTTTAAAGAAAGATAGTTGATGTAAATTCATCTTTTATGTCTGAATATAACTTGCATGAGTGAGAAAGAGGAAAACTCGATGACCTCATTTTTGTATAGTTGGATTGGTAATCCTTTGTTTATACGTATATTTATTGATACTTTGTTGGTGCCAAGGCTTCATTGACTCTCGGATGTTGCCAGCATTGTTACTGTGTGATTTTAGGGCTCAATTTTAATTGCCTATTCATTAATACCATTGCTTGAGCTTGTGTGTTGGCGAAGCCATACACACCTGTATTTATATGTGTGTGTACGTGCAGCCACACCTATAATTGTGCTATAGCAAGAGTTGAATTAAATAAAGAATATCTATGACTTTTATGATATAATCCGGAATTCTGATATTTCCAGTCTGCTTGTGCATCTTTTGTGTCATATTGCAAATAATTTTCATAAAGAGGGAAATGGATTTATCTTTATATTAAAATGCTATGTGTGAATGCTTTAGCTAATTTTCTTAAACTCTGATTTTATTGCTAAAGAGATTGGTATATCTTCATATATACTAATCTATGTTTTAAGAATACACCAATATTTCTATATTGGTAATAGTGGATCCTGGTTTTGGTTTTGAAGATAGATGACCCTGTGTTTTCATTTAGCATATTTCTTTATGCCAAAAAAAAAACAAATTAGTCCATGATTTGGCCACTAGAAAAGTAGGGTCATCACAGGGAATAAGCAGGATTTATGGATTTATTGGAAGTTAAAACTAAATAATTGGATTTATTGCAAATAAGTAGAATTGGAATTAAATTTTATGTTAATTGAAAAGAAGATGGTATTATGAGGAAATTTATGTGATAGTTTTGAATCCAATGCTTAATCCATCTATAATATGACTATTGGTTAATTTAAAATATAGAAAGCGAGATTTATTAATTTAATTGAAGTATAAAATTCAATAATTGAAGTTATTGCAAATAAATGAAATTTAACGTTCAAATATAACCTTATTGAAATTAAGGTGAAATTTGAGGATTGTAATGTAATAAACCATTATCCAAGGTTAATTTCATCTATTTGACAATAATGAATGGAGTAATTGTTAATTTATATAACTATATGGAATTATTGGAAATTTTCTTATAAAGCCTTTAATAAATTAAGGTTAGTACGGAAATTTATAAATTAGTCACCTTAAATTGACATATAAATTTGTTTAAAATTTGGGTAAATGATTAAGAAAATGTAAAAGGATAAAATTTGTCAATTTGAGAATTGGAATTTTTAATTTTGATTTAATTAATCAATTATTAATTTATTTAATTAATGTAAAAACAGCCATTTGGCCACTGACTCGGATTTTGATGAAACCAGTTTCATCGAATCCGTAACGGTGAATTATTGTAGGATTTCAAGTTTCGTAGCGATCGGGCTTGTCGTTTGATCGTACGGATTCGTAACGCCTTGAAATAAACGAAATTAAAATCAATTGAAATCAATTTGAAAAATATTGATTTTAGCATAACTTCTTCATACGATGAAATTTGAACCTGAAACCTTTTCCATTACGTTTAAAATATTTTAAAACCTCTATTTTGATACATGGGTTGACCCAATTTCGTTCCGCAGTCGAAACAGGCTTTTTGGGCCACTTTGGCGTTAACGCGTATATCTGTTTTATCCATCTATTCTATTTTCAATTTTGTCTATAAATATTCTGTTATGAACCCTAGCCTCCCTAATTCTCATTTGTCTGTACGTACATCTCAAATCTCTCATCCTCAATGGCAGACAAACAAACTCTAGAACCAAACACAATTCCAAATCAAATGAAAAGCTAAAAATCCAAACTCCTCCAAAAAATTCCAAAAAATATATATTGAAGCTCTCAATAAGTGTAATCCTCTGGTACTATTCGTTTGTCGAATCGATTCACCGTTTACCCAGAAATCGCAAATCATTCTCGGCCGTTCGTATTGAATTTTGGTCGATCCAACGGTGGATCTACCTCCGATCGACGATCGGGTGGTACCGTTGCGTAGATGGTGTCGAGCGGGTCTTAGGGGTGTCGTTCGTTCGTCCAAATGGTCGATGGGTTCGCTAGAAATTGGCTCCAAACTGGCGGCGGTCGCGAAATCGACTAGGCAACAGGATGAGGCGGCGCGATCATGGAGGGGTCGGCGTAGGGTAGGCGTCATAGGGGTGCTCTCTGATGTAGGCGATGGTAAGCATGGATGCGCGGCGTGGTTAAATTCAGTGGCGGCCAAGATGGGTTTTCCTGTGTCGCGTTTTCTAGGGTTTCGGCTCCTATAGATGTCGTGTGAGTTACGGTCGCGAGGCGAGATACGTGTTGACGTGGCAATTAGTGGATCGTATTGAAATTCCGGACTTAATGATGCTGGTTTGGACGAATTCTGAGACTGTCAAATTTTTGGGTTTAACTTGGATTTGAACTCGATTTAAATTAAAAAGGTGAGTGTTTTAATCCACTCACAACTTCTAAAATTTCTTGTGTTTGTTTAATTAATTTATGATGTGAGTAGAAATTTATTTCTGACTGTTTGGCATATTTTTTTATTCATCGTCTCAGTTAAATCGCATTTATTTAATTAAATTGTTATTTAATTTATTCATTGCATTTAAACTGCCAGTTAAATTGATTAATTAATTATTCATTGCATATAAACTATCAGTTAAACAGTTATTTAAATTATTATTGAATAAAAACTGCAATTCAATACCTGTTATTTATTTTTCGTTCTATATTGATGCTATTGTTTGAATTTGATGATGATTGTGATAAATGGCTGATGGTTGATATTGGATGAATGGATGCTGAATTTTATATGGTCATAAACTGCAAGTTATTATGCATTTTCATTTCATTCGGGATTACGGTTTGAAATGATACATAACCACATTTTTATTTTTAAATTGCAGATTGAAATGATAAATATCCATATCACTTGACCATAGGATAGAAAATTATATACAGGCACCACGGTCTATATATATATATATATATATATATATATATATATATATATATATATATATAAATATTTTGAATTGATTTTCTATGATTTTGGAAAGGAATATACGGTTTAATAAGTATTAATTTCTGATGTTTTATTAATATTTTATATATATATATATAGTTAAATTATTTAATTTAAGATGTATAAAATTGATTTAATAAAATGAGTTTAATAATGGAGCTTGATTGTTTTATATTATATGGTTTAGTACCTATTTAAGATATTGTATATATAGAGTTTTAAATGACTTAAATGAAATTTAAGTTGGAAAATAAATATGGAATTGGGTTAAATTGAATTATTTAAGAATGGTACTTGAATAAAAATTTGATTTGAAAATTTAAATTAAAAATGGAGATTTTAAAGGGTATGATTCTTATAACTTGATTTGGTTTAAAGTGATTTAAATAAATATAAAGTTGAGATATATGAATATATCAAGTTAAATATATTGAAAGTATATCCATTTGTTTGAAGTTAAAAGTTTTACTTAAATTTTATTGGATTTATTAAGCAAATATTTCAAAACTAAATAATAGAAAAGGTGAAATTGGTGTGTGTATATATATGGATTATAAAATTTAGTTTTCAAGTATGGAATTTTAAGCTTTGAAATATATTGAAATTGAAATGGTTTATTTGGAGGTTCAAATCGATATTTGGAATTTATTGTGAAATTAAGGGAGTTATAAAGTAATTTAATATTTAAACCATTTGAGGGGTGTGGTTATATTTACAAATTTTGAAATTCAAAGTTTATGTTTTGAAAGGTTATATTTCAAGCGTTTGGTTTAGAAATATTTTAACTATGAAAAGTTATGGTTTTAGAAAAGGATATATTTGAAAAAGATATCATATTGATTTGGTTTTAAAAGGGAAATGATATCGTAATTATATGGTTTTGAAATGAATATTATATCCTCGTTTTAAAGTATAAATTATTTAAAAAATAACTGCGGTGTTATAATAACGTTTGGTTGTTAAAGAGACCAGGATCGGAAGTTGTCATACTCTCTGCCAACTTCGAAAACCACTTTAACAACCGTGTATGCGGTGGAGATTCCAGAATGAAGTAGGATGGTGGCGACGTTTTCTTTGAGGTAAATACGTGGACCCAACTCCCGTGAGTTGGCATAAGGTGGCTAAAACAGTAGCGATCGATGGGTTAATGAGGTAGCACCTTTGATCGGACACATCCCTTCGATATTCTACTCTGACTTTGGTTTTATTCGGTGGCCACTTTTGATTTCTTTGATTTGGTGGTGTGGCTCGAGGTGGGAGGTAGCAGAGGCTACGCGTTACCACCGACCCGGAAGCGTAATTGGTATATCTACCCTGGCATTGCCTATTTGCGCCGTGTCACCTACAAGACCGAGCCTTGTACGAGTTTGGATTTCTCCCGTAGCCCGTGTGGTACCCTCTGGTGGCTTCTCGATCAGGAGGGACTATGATATTGGATGGACTACTGGGACTATTATTGTGTTAAGGGGGAGATTGGGTAACTCCTTAACGCTATTTAAAAGTATGTTTATTTTACTATAGACACTATTATAATAGCGAAATATTACTGCATAGTAAATAGTTTAACGGATCCTTAAGAGATGTGAATCCCGAGCATCTTTTAAGTTACTGCACTCATATTTATTTCAGTTGATTTAACTTACATAAGATCTTTTAGTTCCGACTCGAGTGTTTTGTCTTTTCAATTCGCTCGGGTCAGCCTGAGCATTTCAGGATTTGAAGACCTTACTTCCGGAGGATGAAGATGAAGATTTTGTTACTATTATATATTATATTAGTCCACTGCATCATGTACTCCGCTGCATTGTTATTTATTGGTATGTGAACTCTGATATATGTTGTATAAGTATAATCGAATTTTTGTAGACAGCTTATTAAACTGTGTATTTGATTATTATATTTTATCGTTCCACTGCATGATTCTATTTCGTTTTTTCTCTCTACTTTTTCTTATTTACCCCATAACAATCCGCTTTTCCGTATGGTTTGAATTGGCACGTGTGTCGATTTAAAGCGTACGAAAAGGCGGGACGTTACATCTGGTATCAGAGCTTTGGTTTAGGGATAAACCTAAGCTTTGTGGGGTTTGACTCTTTACTAATAGGGTAGTAATACCCTATGATGAGTCGCTGAGTGTATATATATGAGAGAGCATATTTGTTAGTGTTATAAAAGGTTTTAATATTGTGTTAATCTGTTCCGTTTTGTATTTATAAATTCTGGTTGGTGCATGGGACGCTATGACATCAATATGGATTTCTAAACACTTAATAGGACAGACCGACACAATATTTGTTTTAAATATAGGTGAATGAAATAATTTTGCCTATTATATTTTCTATATATAAAATAAATTTTTTATAAGGTTATATTTGGTTGCAATATATTGGTTGTTATGTAAGGAAATGTATAGATAATAGTTGAAATAAGATTGAAAATAAAGTAAATAAAAATTGGAAATTTTAGAACGTAAATTCCGGGGTTTTGAAAATTTTCTTTCAAATGATTTGGAATATAATAATAATATTACTAGAAGTATTTTCTAATATAAATATTTCAATATAATTTGAAGGAAATGTTTAAAGAAGATTTTGGAAAGAATAAGCTCTGTACTTCCCTCTCTGTCGCTAGAAAATAATTTCGGTGATGGCGGCCGCATCATCGACATTCATTTTCGAGTTTCGAAGAGGGAAAGCCACTGTAGTAATTTTACTGCAGATTTATTTTGATAATCAAGTACAAATTTTAATTTGCTTTGAAAATAATTGGATATATATAAGTTGTATGTATACACGTTTATCTATTATTTTAAAATGATTTTGAAATTTAACCCGGTATTTAATTCTAAATTTTCCATTAATTAATATCTTCAATTAGTGTAGTGAAATGGAATTTAACTAATAATTAAAACCCATAAATGAAATTTGAAAGTGTAACCTATAAAATAAAGGATATAATTATTGAACATTAAATTAATTAAAAGAAATGGGATAAACTTATATTATTTTCAATTACATTCTTAAAAGCGTATATATAACTTACCCAACAATAAAAGTTGCAATGTTTAATAAGAAATGGTAATAGAATATTATACAAGTAAAAATTTGAAATAATGAAAATATTCCATGAAATTTCCTTAATAAATAAGAATTTGGTGTTGCAGATGTTAGGAACTTAAGTGTAATTGAAAGATTACTAGTTAAAATAGAAAGGTAAGTATTATAAATGGAATTTAGTAATAAATGAAGGTATAATTGTATAAACTTAAATTATGAATGAAAGGCCACTAATTAAATATAATAGAAAAGTTATAAAGAAATGATAATAAACTTAAGTAAGTGTTGAAGTTATTTATAATAAAAATAAATGGAAAGATGAATACTGTAAATAAATGAATTTAAGCAGTGAATAAATGAATGTAATATAATAAAAGGAAATTTTAAATGGTACGAATAAATGAGAATAAATAAAATTAAATTTTTGAAAGAAATAAATGTAAATTAAAGGATAAATTATTGTATAAATAAAAAGGAAATCAAACAATAAATGTTATCAGATGAAATTGTTCTTGATCTATAGTTGGAATTGCTGGTGGTTTTGGTGTATGGTTGTTGGGGTAAGAATACTTTATATTGTTTGGATGTATGAATAATCTATTCAGTTTCACCTAAGACTATTGAGTGAAGGGTACGCTTACTAATTTATTTCACATTCCGTACAATTTAAAGTTTTGACCCTGAACAACTTTTTGTTTTGTTTGATATGAATGAATGATTGATTGGTGTTTGATTGTGTTTGATGTGTATGCTGTTTGTTGCAATGGATTGTTGTTGTATTGATTTGTTTGCTTGTGGTTGAAACAACTTCAAATATTTCATTTTATATAATTGTTAACCGTTTTGGATTATATAAGTAAAATACAGGTTATGGAAGCAATTGCTACTGCTTTTGGTTTCATAATAAAGCGTTAATTGCCCGAAAAATAGGTACGGTTTCGGATTTCGATTTATAGCGTTATTATATTATTTTTCCTGAATTGGGATGTATATTATTTTAAAAAATATTTGTTGTATATTGTTATATTTGATATTGTATTTTCTCCCGAGCCTCTCCGTACAAAGGAGACTCTGCCAAAAAAAATCGAAAATTTTGGACTTTGAAAATTTTGAAACTATTTTCCAAACTTTATTAATAAAAAGATTTAATGGTTATATAAATCGGTATATTTTATTTTAAATTATTTTTTTTGTAAATTTATTTGTTTATAAATTTAATATTTAAATAAGATATATGGATTTCTTAATTCTTCTCTTCCCTTCTTTTCCTTTTCGGGACGAAAAGTTTTAAGTGGGGGGGGGGGAGCGTAACGACCCGTAAAATTTAATGATTAAAATGAGTTATATTAAAAATATTTTTAATTAAATTAGAAAGAAATAAAAATCTTATAAATTTATATTGGAGCGAATGTTAGAAATTAGATGTAACAATTGAATTTAAAGTTAACAATTTAAAATTTTATTGCAATTAATTGAAATAATATAAAATTGTCATTTTGGGTTATAAGTTTAATATAAGAAAACAAAAGGGAATGTTGAATTTGTGAATTACCAACAAAAATATTAACTAGAATGGAATGCAAATTTATATAATAATGGAAATTGTAAATTTGTTGCATTCGGGTATAAAATTAAAATATAAGTAAATAAAAGTAGGCATTTAATTTACTGATGGAATAATACGTTGATTAATAGTAACTGTATGTAAATTAAGGTAGTAATGTTAATGGCGGTTGATGAATAACCAATTTAATGCAATTCAAATTGATTGAAACGACTGTTTAGGTTATAATTGATTGTAAATAGAAATATTTAATGTTTGTGTTGTTGATAAACGTTACTTTAATGATTGTAATATAAAACAACGAAAGTGTGAATGAAAATTTAATAGAAACATAAGTTTATTTTAAGGTAGTAATTGATAAATTGGGAAGATAGTTCATAGTATGTTAACTGATGAATTAATACGCAATGTATGTAGAGTAATAAGTTGGTTTAAGGATGAAATTAAGGAAAATTCATTTATTGGTTTTAAAACCTTAATTAATGCATTTAATTGATAGAAGTACATTTAGGAATATAATATTTATTCAAATTAAGTGGTACATAGGCGTATATTAATGTCATGAAATAATAATTTAGCGTATATGAAATTATAAATCCGGATAGATAAGTAACGAACTTATGAATGCAATTAAAAGCAAATAGGTAGCAATTAATATAGGTTGCTTGTTTATTCAATATGTCAAATAAATCTTTGGTAATCAATTGGAATAAAATCTAAATTTAACGTTTTGTAAGGTAAATTAAAGAAATAGTCAGAAGTAAGGTAAATTTTATTCATAATATGATAATTAGTTGAATTAAGGGAATAGAAGGCAGGATTTATGGATTTATTGGAAGTTAAAACTGAATAATTGGATTTATTACAAATAAGTAGAATTGGAATTAAATTTTATGTTAATTGAAAAGAAGATGGTATATGAGGAAATTTATGTAATAGTTTTCAATCCAATGCTTAATCCATCTATAATATGACTATTGGTTAATTTAAAATATAGAAAGCGAGATTTATTAATTTAATTGAAGTATAAAATTCAATAATTGAAGTTATTGCAAATAAATGAAATTTAACGTTTAAATATTACGTTATTGAAATTAAGGTGAAATTTGAGGATTGTACTATAATAAACCATTATCCAAGGTTAATTTCATCTGTTTGACAATAATAAATGGAGTAATTGTTAATTTATATAACTATCGAATTATTGGAAATTTTCTTATAAAGCCTGATTTTAATAAATTAAGATTAGTGCGGAAATTTATAAATTAGTGAACTTTAAATTGACATATAAATTTGTTTAAAATTTGGGTAAATGATTAAGAAAATGTAAAAGGATAAAATTTGTCAATTTGAGAATTGGAATTTTTAAATTTGATTTAATCAATCAATTATTAATTTATTTAATTAATGTAAAAACAGCCATTTGGCCACTGACTCGGATTTCGACGAAACCAGTTTCATCGGATCGGAACGGTGAATTATTGTAGGATTTCAAGTTTCGTAGCGATCAGGCTTTTGTTTGATCATACGGATTCGAAACGCCTTGAAATAAACGAAATTGAAATCAATTGAAATCAATTTGAAAAATATTGATTTTAGCTTAACTTCTTCATACGATGAAATTTGAACCTGAAACCTTTTACATTGCGTTTAAAATATTTTAAAACCTCTATTTTGATATATGGGTTGGCCCAATTTCGTTCCGGAGTCGAAACGGGCTTTTTGGGCCACTTTGGCGTTAACGCGTATATCTTTTTTATCCATCTATTCTATTTTAAATTCTGCCTATAAATATTCTGCTATGAACCCTAGCCTCCCTAATTCTCATTTTTTTGTATGTACATCTCAACTCTCTCCTCCTCAATGGTAGACAAACAAACTCTAGAACCAAACACAATTCCAAATCAAATCAAAAGCTAAAAATCCAAACTCCTCAGAAAAAATTCTGAAAAAATATATATTGAAGCTCTCAATAAGTTTAATCTTCTGGTACTGTTCGTTTGTCGAATCGATTCACCCTTTACCCAGAAATCACAAATCATTCTCGGCCGTTCGTATTGAATTTTGGTCGATCCAACAGTGGATCTACCTCTGATCGGCGATCGAGTGGTACCATTGCGTAGATGGTGTCGAGCAGGTCTTAGGGGTGCCGTTCGTTCGTTCAAATGGTCGATGGGTTTGCCAGAAATTGGCTCCAAACCGGCGACGGTCGCGAAATCGACTGGGCAACAGGATGAGGCGCCGCGATCATGGAGGGCTCGGCGTGGGGTAGGCGTCCTGGGGGTGCTTTCTGATGTAGGCGATGGTGGGCATGGAGGCGCGGCGTGGTTAAATTCGGTGGCGGCCGAGATGGGTTTTCCTGTGTCGCGTTTTCTAGGGTTTCGGCTCTTGTAGATGTCGCGTGAGTTACGGGCGCTAGGCGAGATACGTGTTGACGTGGCAATTAGTGGATCGTATTGAAATTTTGGACTTGATGACGCTGGTTTGGACGAATTCTAAAACTGTCAAATTGTTGGGTTTAAATTGGATTTGAATTCAATTTAAATTCAAAATGTGAGTGTTTTAACCCACTCACAACTTCTAAAATTTCTTATGTTTGTTAAATTAATTTATGATATGAGTAGAAATTTATTTCTAACCGTTTGGCATATTTTTTATTCCTCATCTCAGTTAAATCGTGATTAAATTGCTATTTAATTTATTCATTGCATTTAAACTGCCAGTTAAATTGATTAATTAATTATTCATTGCATATAAACTGTCAGTTAATCAGTTATTTAAATTATTATTGAATAAAAACTGCAATTCAATACCTGTTATTTATTTTCCGTTCTATATTGATGTTATTGTTTGAATTTGATGATGATTGTGATAAATGGCTGATGGTTTATATTGGATGAATGGATGCTGAATTTTATATGGTCATAAACTGCAAGTTATTATGCATTTTCATTTCATTTGGGATTGTGGTTTGAAATGATACATAACCGCATTTTTATTTTTAAATTGCGGATTGAAATGATAAATATCCGTATCACTTGACCATAGGATAGAAAATTATATACAGGCACCGCGGTCTATATATATAAAAATATTTTGAAATGATTTTCTATGATTTTGGAAAGGAATATACAGTTTAATTAGTATTAATTTTTTATGTTATATTAATATTATTATATATATATATATATAGTTAAATTCTTGAATTTAAGATGTATAAAATTGATTTAATAAAATGAGTTTAATAATGGAGCTTGATTGTTTTATATTATATGGTTTGGTACCTATTTAATATATTGTATATATAGAGTTTTAAATGACTTAAATGAAATTTAAGTTGGAAAATAAATATGGAATTGGGTTAAATTGAATTATTTAAGAATGGTACTTGAATAAAAATTTGATTTGAAAATTTAAATTAAAAATGGAGATTTTAAAGGGTATGATTCTTATAACTTGATTTGGTTTAAAGTGATTTAAATAAATATAAAGTTGAGATAAATGAATATATCAAGTTAAATATATTAAAAGTATATCCATTTGTTTGAAGTTAAAAGTTTTACTTAAATTTTATTGGATTTATTAAGTAAATATTTCAAAACTAAATAAAAGAAAAAGTGAAATTGGTGTGTGTATATATATATATGGATTATAAAATTTAGTTTTGAAGTATAGAATTTTAAGCTTTGAAATATACTGAAATTGAAATGGTTTATTTGGAGGTTCAAATCGATATTTGGAATTTATTGTGAAATTAAGGGAGTTATAAAGTAATTTAATATTTAAACCATTTGAGGGGTGTAGTTATATTTCAAAATTTTGAAATTCAAAGTTCATGTTTTGAAAGGCTATATTTCAAGCGTTTGGTTTAGAAATATTTTAACTATAAAAAGTTATGGTTTTAGAAAAGGATATATTTGAAAAAGATATCATATTGATTTGGTTTTAAAAGGGAAATGATATCGTAATTATATGGTTTTGAAATGAATATTATATCCTGGTTTTAAAGTATAAATTATTTTGAAAATAACCGCGGTGTTATAATAACGTTTGGTTGTTGAAGAGACTGGGATCAGAAGTTGTCATACTCTCTGCCAACTCCGAAAACCACTTTAACAACCGTGTACGCGGTGGGGATTCCAGAATGAAGTAGGATGGTGGCGACATTTCCTTTGAGGTAAATACATGGACCCAACTCCCGTGAGTTGGCATAAGGTGGCTAAAAGAGGAGCGATCGACGGGTTAATGAGGTAGCACCTTTGATCGGACACATCCCTTCGATATTCTACTCTGACTTTGGTTTTATTCGGTGGCCACTTTTGATTTCTTTGATTTGGGGGTGTGGCTCGAGATGGGCGGTAGCTGCGGCTACGCGTTACCACCGACCTGGAAGCGTAATTGGTATATCTACCCTAGCATTGCCTAGTTGTACCGTGTCACCTACCATACCGAGCCTTATACGAGTTTGGATTTCTCCCGCAGCCCGTGTGGTATCCTCTGGTGGCTTCCCGATCAGGAGGGACTATGATATTGGATGGACTACTGGGACTATTATTGTGTTAAAGGGGAGATTGGGTAACTCCTTAACGCTATTTAAAAGTATGTTTATTTTACTATCGACACTATTATAATAGCGAAATATTACTACATACTAAATAGTTTAACGGATCCTTAAGAGATGTGAATCCTGAGCATCTTTTAAGTTACTGCACTTATATTTATTTTAGTTGATTTAATTTACATAAGATCTTTTAGTTCTGACTCGAGTCTTTTGTCTTTTCAATTCGCTCGGGTCAGCCTGAGCATTTCAGGATTTGAAAACCTTACTTCCGGAGGATGAAGACGAAGATTTTATTACTATTATATATTATATTAGTCCACTGCATCATGTACTCCGCTGCATTGTTATTTATTGGTATGTGAACTCTGATATATGTTGTATAAGTATATCAAATTTTTGTAAACAGCTTATTAAATTGTATATCTGATTATTATATTTTATCGTTCCGCTGCAAGATTCTATTTCGTTTTTTTCTCTCTGCTTTTTCTTATTTACCCCATAACAATCCGCCCTTCCGTACGGTTTGAATTGGCACGTGTGTCGATTTAAAGCATATGAAAAGGCGGGACGCTACAAGATTTTTTTTAAGCTATGCAAGGACTTTGTTAGTATAGGAGGCATAAATTTTTCTAGCATGGAGAATTCAGAGGAGACATGAGCTAGGTTAGAGAATATGGAGCAAATGTTTAGTCAGTTAGGTTTGGAGGACCGACAAAGTGGTCAACCTACATCTTGGCAGTTGATGGGAGAGCTTGAGAAGGTTCTTACAAGCTCTAAGAAGCAGCGGAGGAACGACAAGAAGGATAAGGATAAGGACAAGAGGAAGGAGGGAGGACCTCAGAAGCGAATCAAGAAAAGTGGGAGATGTAAACACCGTAGAATGGTTGGTCATTACGCAAAAGACTACAAGAGAGAGAAGGTGAAGAAGTGTTACAGCCATGGACAACCTGGTCATCTTAGTAAGTTTTGTCCTCATTAGATGGGGCAGGGAGTGAGTGCACCTACAGCGCAAATTCAGGCTTTGGATGCAGCACCTTCCAACAACGGACCAGATCGAGGTAGGAAAATTTGGTTTCTATTTCTGATTTTCCCATTTGGACTCTTTTCGAGCCTAAAGCATCACACTCTTTCATCTCTAGTTCTTTGATAGATTGTTTGCATTTAGACATCTCTTTAGTAGTAGACCCCGTTGTTGTTTCAAACCCCATAGGAGAATCGACAAACTTGTCTATGGTTTGTAGGGATTTGAAATTTTTTACCCTGGGCGTAGAATTTGACTGTGATGCCTATGTATTGGGATTTCAGGGTATGGGATGATTTTGGAAATGGATTGGCTATCCACATATGGAGCTATATTAGACCCCGAGAAGAGAGTCGCTAGACAAGAGACATGCAGCGGTAGGACTCTCAAGATTTCTTACGACCCACAAGGGTCAGTATGTTGTGCTTCCTTTATTCCCTCGATTCATCATAAGCAGAGTTAGATTCAGTTTCTGTCATCAGAGATTTTCCAGATGTCTTTAAGGAGGTTAGGGGACTACCCCCTAAGAGAGAGAGATTGACTTCAGGATTTATTTAATTAATGATGCTAAGCTAGTAGCATTACCCAATGCACCTAAGGAGAGGAAAGAATTGAGCAAGCAAGTTCGTGAGATTTTGTAGAAAGGTCTCATAAGAAGGAGCATATTAGAGTAGGGAGCGCTAGTCATCTTTGCTGCTAAGGCAGATGGTTTCCTTCGACCTTGCGTAGAATATAGTGAGTTGAATAAGCTCATGAAGGAGAATCGTTGTCTGCTTCCTAGGATTGATGATCTTTTTGACTAGTTGGTTGGCTCTTCGGTATTCTCCCAGCTTGATTTAGCCATAGGATTTCATTAGCTTAGGGTCGTTGATGACAGCATTAATATGACCGCATTTAGGACACCCGACGGATTCTTTAAGCAGTTGGTTAGGCCTTTTGGGCTAACCGATGCCCAGCCTATTTTGTTGATTTGATGAGCCATGTTTTTAGAGAAGTCCTAAATAAGTTTGTGGTTGTATTCGTGGACGATATTTTGGTGTTTTCCAATGTCAGGAGGAGCATGCTATTCATCTAGAGGAGGCTCTTCGTACACTTCACATTCTTCAGTTGAAAGAAAAGTTCTTAAAGTATCACTTTTGACATAAGGAAGTGTGTTTCTTGGGGCATAGAGAAGATCTATACATGGAAAGAGTCTGATAAACGGTTTTGTACATTTAGGCTTGGATGGTGAAAATCCAAAGAGTGGTAGGCAAAGATTGGAGATGTATCATAGAAAAGGAGAAAAGCCACGTGTAGATAATTGCAGAAATTAAAATTCCCTCAGAAAAGTGGATTTAATAGTAATGCTATAAGATAAATATAGGCACACAAGAGGAACAAGAATATAAGACTTTAAGTAAGGAAATGAGATTTCCAAGGTTCAGAAAGGATACTCCTAGGGTAGTAAGTAGAAAAATCCACTTTATGTATAACCTAATAAAATAAAATTATTAGAATTGAAAAGAATAGTTGTCAATATTTTTAAAGTAAATATTGGGTTTTTGGAAATATGATAAGAAATTTAAATTGGCTTTTATATGATGTAAATTTTGTTGAAAAGGTGAAATTCTTTTTGAAGAATTATAGAGCGTATACAGCTCACTAGTTTCTTTGAAGGTAAACAAAGATTTTAAATATAATAAGTATCGAAAATGTAGATTACAACATTTAGTTTTGTAATAGAGGTTTTTGTGAAAATAAAGAGAGCACAGATTATAACATTCGTTATAGTAAGTAACTCCCAAAGGAAATGTTTTTACATAGTAGATGAGGTTTATTAGTATTTATTTTTAATTAAATTCATATACTAGTATTTTTGGGTTGTAGTAACAGTGTTTTACGCATTTGTTTTAAATCCAAATAAAAATGTATTTTTAAAAGATAATTTCTAAGAATAGGAATAAAAGTGATTAGTGAATACACCTATTAATTAAATAGGTATAAGAAAATGTTTTCTAGTTATGAATATATTAAAAATAGTTTTTAAAATGAGTTTTTACAAAAAGAAAGGTGTAAGTTAAATACTAGAAAATTAGTAAATTCCATAGACATTGTCTATCATAAGAGAATTTAAATTAAACATGCTTTAATTTATTGGAATGAAAAGAATAATGGTATAATTTTCTATGAAACCAATAAAAATGTTTTGTGTAAGTTATAAGGAATATGTGAAAGAGATGTACAAGGTTTGGGAAGCACCATATTTTGTATAGCCTATTTTGAAAAATATAAAATAAGTTCTTTGTAATTTCATAAAAGCATGAAGTCCTCTTCTAAAAGGTTCGTAGAAGATTTTAGCGTCAGTAATTTCTCATAGGAGAAAGTAGTTCTAATACATTAAGGTATGAGACCGTTAGGTGTGATAAGAAGATGTTTTGAAAACACATAAGGATATTTTAAAGATATTTTAAAAGGAAATGGTTTATTGAAAAAGTAAATAAGTTTTTGGAAATGAAAAACTTAATAAAAGCAGAACTTAAATTTTTTTATAGAAAATTGAAAAGGTCTTTAAAAGAAAGCGAAGAGTAAGTTTTGGACTTAGAGTTTGAAAGTTTTCCCTCCAGCTTTGGGAAATAATGTAAATTCAAAAGGATGTAAGGATGCTAATCTAGAAACATAAAATAGCAACTGAGTATTGTTGAATTTAAGAACAACTTAAAGATAGCACTTTTAAGGACAAAGATTTTGGGATTTGAAAATTTAGAAGCCTAAGTTTTTGAAATGAGAGGACAAATACCAAACCAAACTCTTAAAAGTGGAATAGATAGGAATCATTCCCTAAGGAGTGATGAAAAAGGTGTAAGGCTATAAAGGAGACAACAGTGATTACTTTTGGAAATAATAATAGAGTTTTCCGTAAAGCATATAGGGCATTAGTGAGAACTTAGGAATGTTGATTCATATGAGCAGGCTAAAGAAGAACGGTAAAGCGAAATTAGTAAGATTGTAAGGCACACATGGTTGAGAACGTGTATTTTTGATTTTGAAGAAACTTGGGAAAAGCATCTTCATAAAGTGGAATTCTCACACGATAGTAGTTTTCAAGCTAGCATTAGAGTGGTATCTTTCGAAGCTCTTTATGGAAGATCGCACAAGTGCTTTCATATCGGATAGAGTCTATAGAGGTTAAAAAGACTTCGAAGAAGACTAAATTTGATTTGGAGAAAATTCATATCTCATATCCGCGTTTCTTTGATAGTAATTTTTTGAATTTCCTATTTTCCGTCTATAGTTTTGAATATGTTCTTTCCTTTATCATCCTTTACAAGGGTGGAACTTATGATTTAACCTATGGATGGTAGGATTTGATGTAAACATGTTGCTAGAACATGTTGTGTATGATGTTTGCTAGCGGTTGCAAGTGTTTGCTAGTGGATGTTATGGACGCATATACTTACACTAGGCACTATTATCTCTTAGGGATCAGCCTAACTAAGAAACTAGAGCAGATGCATATGGATGTGTGCGTATTTTTATTTTATTTTTCATGGTTGCTACAAAATGGATGTAACACATGATTGTTGAATTTGGGTGATGGTTGTAGAACGGATATAGAACTATCAGTTATCATTAGGGAACTTTGCATTCATTTGGATACATGGCACGAGCATGATTGCATAAAAGGAGGTCAGCTGAATCAATGGACCATCTAATCTTTTAAATTAGTTAGGGACATTGACACTACAATAATTACATAAGTATCATAAATCGCATTAAAAAAACTTAAGGACAATGGATGTGATGGATGAAGGTTGAGTAGTTGGGCGTAGAACTTGAATGAAAACATTTAGTTCATTCTTTATCCTTAGAGATTTCAGGGATGAAATCCCTTAAGGATGGGAAAATGTAACAACCCGAAATTTAACCCTAATAATTAAGTCATTAATTAATAAACTAATAAAATAAATTTGTGAAATTATCAGAATTGAGCCATGGGAGTTGCACCATTGTGTCCGTGGTAATTTTATGGTCAATTTCCATATATAAAACGTCAAAATCCGAGCTAATATGAGCAAGTTATGAATTAAGAAAAGATTAACAAGAATCGAAAAAAAATAGGCTAGGTGGACTAGCTGGTCGACCTAAGCACCAGGGCGATTGACCGCCCGACAGACCCGCCTCGCCTTTTGAATGAACGAAAGCTTGTTTCGTTCGTTCGAACATTGTACGCATCATTTGCATTCTTTTTACCAATTCGGTCCTTCCGTTCTTGCATCCAATGGCTCCTATTCAGCCTATGACGCGGTTGCATCCCGTTCAATTCTCAAATCTAATGGTCTGAGATCCACTTCTACCCCTATAAATAAGACCCTAGGCCTAACACTTTTTCTCATTCTAGATTTTCTCCGCTTGGGTTGACTTTTCAAGAAGGACCCTAAAAGGAATAATTTTCCAAGAAGAGAATCTTTTTAATTAAAATATTTTAATAACCTCGAGTAGATGCAGGTAGACCAAAAGGGAAGATCTTAGGACCACTAGTGAGTGATTGTAATTATTTTAGATTTCTTTAAGTAATTTAAAGTAATAGGGTTTTCAATAGTTGTAGTTTTTACTATGATTTTTGAAATAACATTTTTAATAGTTTATTTACAGTTTTTACAATTATTTTCAGTCTATTTCTTTTTAGCTATTCTTTTTAGATAATTTTAGTTTATTTCTATTAACTATAGCTTTTCCACTTATTTACATTATTTTAATTTATTTACTGTTATTTATGCATTATTTACATCTTTCTCCCGCGCTTTGGATTTTCTTCTATTTTCATATTTGTTTATTTTTCCTTCTTCTTCGCGTTTGGATTAGAATAGATTTAACGCGAATATGGATTAGACAACGAGAAAATTGAAATTATGTAAAATAAGATGTAAATTGAAACTACTGTAATAAAATGGAACTAAGATTGAAATTGAGCCTGATTATGATATTAATGTTAGAACTTGACTAAGTAAAGATAATTGGCCTATTTATAACTTAAAATTATAATTAAAAAGAGTATAAGATAAAAGAAGCTTATTTTAATGCTTAGATTTTGGATTAAGTAATAAGCATGATTATAGCGTAGGTTAAAATAAGAAAAAGAACAGAATGAAGCCTATTTCAAGACTTAGGATAAATCAATAAGCATAGACAGTAAGAACAAAAGTAAAGGCTAATTTAAATAATTTATCTAAGTTAACAAGCAAGAGTTAAAGTAGGACCTGTACCAAATAGCACTCCCCTATTACTTCTATGGACGCGGTGTTTCACATAATCCTGAAGTGAGACGAGGGGCACGCTTATGCTACTAATGGTAGTAATTGGTCAATAAGTAGAAATTCAAATCATGGGGATATGGGCAAGGCATGCAACTAGATATTATTTGGATGACGGCCAGTACCAACAGCATTTCCTCTATTTTCTATGGACACGGTGATTTCACATTAGCCTGAAGTGGGATGAAGGACACGCTTATGTTGGAGCTTGAGGTAATGTAACAACTCGGATTATCGTACGGTTAATTTGCGATATTCAAAATGAATTTACATATTTAATTTGAATTATAATATGATTTTGGATTTGAATAGAATGGTTTTATTTAATAAAAAGGGGATTCAGAATTTAAATATAACAATCAATTGAATTAATTAATTATTAAAGTGATAATTTGATATTGGGTAAATTATTTAAAACTGGAGTTGTAAGCTTGTCAAAAATATTTTAAAGGCCTATAAAATTAATATTGATAATATTGGAGGTAATAGGTACATTGAAATTGAATTCATCAGTCGTTTGTTCAATTTTAAACTTGCATCATTTAAATAGACGTTTAAAAATAGCCTTCCGAGGCACAGTCTTGGATTCCGACGAAACCAGTTCCGATGGATCCATAATATTGAATTATTGTCGGATTTCAAATTTCGTAATTTTTGGAGCTACCGCGTGACCGTACGAGATTAAAACGCCTAGTGAATAATTTATCGTTTTAATTTAAAATATCTCTCGTCATTTCACCTGTCAATTTCTTTTCACATCAACCCTTTTCCAACCTTCTCCTGTACGCCAGCTTCTCACCTAATATTCTTCACTTTTTCATCTTCAAATCATTTTCGTTCCTCTCGTGAAAAAGAAAAAAACGAGGAGAAATTTTCTTAATGGCCGAACAAATTCCAGTGCTCCATTCTTCGTTCAAACCCCGTTCCCTTCTCCTTTTGTTTGTAACCAAACCCTATTTTCCCAAATTACTTTCCCCGCGAATGAAATAACCTCCTCCATTCGAAATAAAAATCGAATCTCGTATTAAAAAAAGTGAAATCGATCGAGGTCGCGATTTCGACCTCAGCAGAGAGCAACCACGCGAGTGGTGGTGCCGCTAAGTGGAGCGGCAGGGTCTCGGGAGCGGGCGACGTTGAGGACGGCGTGATTCGTGGAGGCTGCGCACGTGGAGGAGAGTTGCGAGATCGAGTGGAGTGTCGATTCAGGGAAGCTCGGTGGCGCGCGCTAGGGATGACATCGGCGGAGCTCGCGTACGCAGGGAGGCATCGCGAATTGGTCGCGATGTACCGTTGAGGGAAGCGTCGACGTTGGGTAGCCGAAGTTGTCGTGGGTTTATCTTCTAGAGGCAGTGAGGTAACTACATATACTCAATTCAATTTTTATCGATATACAGAAATAAATTTTATAGACGAAAAAGGAAAACAATTACAGTAAAGTGTAAAACATTCCTGTTTAATTTAATATATATATAGGATATTTCAAAAATAAAATAAATAATATACTCACCTTTTTAATTTACTAGATTATTTAAGGAAAGAAATCATTTGAAAATTTAATCTTTGTTCAAGTTAGATCATTAGATAAAGTAAATTATTTGTTAAGTAAATTAATCAAATGGAAAGAAAAGTAATACAGATTATTTTATAAATAGATTTTGGAATTTATATAGACTATTTTCATTAAGATATGGGTTTTTCAAAAGAAAAAAAAAGAATAAATATATATATACACATATTTTGAACTTATTAGTTTATTTCAAGATAATGTATTATATTGATTGACTTGTTAAATAAACCTATTTAATTTTTTTAGCTAATAAAAGAGTTTTAAAAGAAATATTATTATAATGTTAAATCATGTGATTAAACTAAATTGTTAGATGGAAATTGGTTGACCGATTATTTCGAATATTAATAAATCATATAAATTGTTTATTCAAGGTCAAACATCTGGAAATCCAAGGCAATATTGAAGTGGATTGCAAAACTAAGTCAAAGGTGAGTTAATCTCACTCGGTTTAAATTTAAATTTAAATTTAAATGATTAAATTTAAATAATTGTTTGAATGATTGAATTGATTGATGTGCAATAGTATGATATACTTTTGAATTGGCATGGTATATTGTGCTAACAGCTGTGGACGCAGAGAAAACAGGTTGGAGGGATCCAACTGGGTCCCTCAACATTTATCCAAATTATTTAATACCCTCTGTTGTGATTATTTTATATTCTGTGATGAATATTATTGATAATTGGAATATTGGATGTTATGGTTTACTTGAATATATTCCGGTGCACTAAGTTATCAAGATATTTAGAATTGGATTTTGGAAAATAAAGAAATGAATTTGGAAGTAAAATAATTATAGAAATTTGAATAAATTTAAGAATAAATTGGAAAGGAAATAAAGTGACTTTAAAATTCTAATAAATGAATCCTGAAAATAGAAAGGAAATTTTGAATAAAAAGAAAGTTAATGAATTTCAAACCTCAATGTTATTGTTTAAAAAAAGAAAACATTTATTTAAAATTTGAGATTTAAATTATTGAAAAGAATAAGGAAGAAATTGGGAAAATCTGGAATTTGTATATTTCCGTTAAAGTATTAAAAATCAAACGGAAGATAATAACAATAATAATAAAATCCATAATGAATGAACTTTGAAATGAACCGAGTAAGTAAAGAAATTTATTTCAAATGGAATAAATTGGAAATCAATTTGGAAAATTGATTTAAGTGATTGAAGTTAGAATTTTTCTCTGGATAACTAAGTACGTTTTTAAAGTAAATTTTTAAATATAAATTAAATGTTTTAAAGT
This sequence comes from Allium cepa, assembly GCA_030765085.1. Classification (NCBI taxonomy): domain Eukaryota; kingdom Viridiplantae; phylum Streptophyta; class Magnoliopsida; order Asparagales; family Amaryllidaceae; genus Allium; species Allium cepa. The sequence continues at coordinate 605,597,133 of CM060941.1, forward strand.
TGTTTTAAAGAAAGCAAGTTTCGTAAAATTTATTATTTCTATTATTTAAAGTCTAAAGTATTTTCTTTAATCTATTCTAGCAGTAATTATTAAGAAGTAACTTAGTATTTTGTTTTTAAAAGTAGAAATCTAGTTTTATATTTTATTAAGTAACCTTATTTTCAAATATTCATATAGTATGTATTTTTAAAAAATTATTAAAGTAATTTTAACTTGAATGTTTTAAAGTATATTTTTAAAAGTAAAGTGTTTTAAATTAATTTAGAAAAATCTAGTTTTGTGCTTAGTGATTCCAGTGGAAATAGAAATACTTAGAATTTATTCTGAGAAAGGCAGGTAGTTTTGAAAACTGTTTTCAAAGGAATTTGAAAAGTGAAAATATATCTTGAGAAGATATTTTTGAGATAAATAAATAATATGGGAAATTATTTATTGGTTGATGGTTGTTTGAGAATATTAATTGATAGTTAAAACACCGACTATCAATATTGGACAAATACGTTGATCGTTTCGAAGAGACCGGGATCGAGATTTATTTCTCGAAAAGCACTTCGATCTGGTTTGTACGTTTCATGTGAAACGAGTTTGGATTCGAAGATGGAGCAGTGAAGTGCAAGGGCTAGTCGCTACTAATCCTGAGGATATTTCCAAAATGGATGTAGTAGGAATGGTGCCTTCGGTTCCGTTCGAACCCGGGACGGACTTGTATGGATGAATGCTTGCGAAATATCGTCAGGTGGACGATGGGTATTCTAAGGGATATGTTCTATAAAGGTTAACGCTTAGCCTCATCAAATGGGAATGACTGAAAATCAAGGGTTATGCAGCAAGGCTAGGTGGGTAGCACCCAAGCAGGGTGAGGTCATTCCATTCTAGATGTCCCTTTTTATTTCGGCTTAGTGGGCGGTTGCTGATCCCAACCGCGGGGTGATCTCACTTGGGATTATCCAGTAAGGGGTAGTCCTGGTCTTGTGTTGCAGGGGAGCGGGCGTACTCCTCGGTACGGTGATCTAGGCCCCGTACTGTGGCAGTTGGTATCCCAGTGCCTGGTCATTAGTTGGAAATCCATTCTCCCTACGAGCCTTGTACGAGTTTTGTTTGTATTACCCACTCTGTGGCTAGTAGCTGGAATTTAATAGATGTAACAATTTCGGCTATTTTATAAGTATTTGTATATAGACCCTATTATAATATCAGAGGATTTCTATAAAAATTATTTTAGCTATCGTAAGGTAAAAACCCGACATGTTTATTTGTGGCGTGGTCTTACGAGATGCTTTTGTTTTCAAAGGATTTTTGAAACTTGAATAATCAATTGGGTGTGATTTTCTCACGCTGGTATTCCTGACTGACTCGGGTGTTATTTAACTATAATGCTCGGGTCAGACCGAGTATTATAGGATATAGGATATGATGCCGTGGAGCTCAGGAGATGAGCCAGATGATGATACGTACATTCATACTTGTTTTATATATATATTCCTCTGTGTTGAGTTGTTGTGAATCCATTGTATGATATATATGTTGAGGTATGATTGATGTGCTCTGATGATGTAATATATAAACAGAAATATTTGATGTTGAGTAAAGATTATTTATTATTTATTATATTTTATTCCGCTGCGATGGTTAGATTTTGTTGTTGTTTTCTATTTTCTTCTTCTACCTCTTCTTCTTTAACCCAAATGGTTCGTATTTCTGTACATCTTGAGTTGATTGAATAGTGTTGACTCAAGGGGTACGGATTTGTGGGCTGTTACACTTGGTATCAGAGCTTAGGTTGGTGATAACCTTAGCTCTGGTGGGAATTACTCATTTAAAATAGAGTCCGTAGTACTCTATAATGAGTTTGAGCGTATTAATAGATATGAGCGCGTATTTGTTAGTGAATATAAATTATTTTAATATTGTGTTGATTGGTTTATTGAGTGGCATATGAACTTTCGTCGGCACAGTCTGGACAACTGTATCGAAGGGGTTTCTAAACACTTGAATAGAACAATTGACACGGTATTGTTTTAATTGTGGGTGGATGAAATAATTTTACCCAAAAATATATTTTTGATATAACGAAAGTTTTTGTAAACTATTTTAGCTAGTATATGGTTGCTTGGATGTTAGGAATGATGATATTTAAATTATTATCATTTTTGAGTGGAAATTTAACTAGAAATTGTAAATACAACCAAAAATTAAGGAGATAAATTAAATTATGAAATGAAATTTATAAATATGAATTATAAATGTAAATTATAAATTGAAATATAATCAAATGATAATTTGTATGAGCATAAGCTGTGCAAATGAATTATAGTTAAAATTGATTTAAGCAGGACTTGGAAATTTAAATCCCGGAGATTTGGAAGTATTTTGAAGATAAATAATAACATTATTGTTCTAAAGATATTTCTGAAAGGAAATTTGTTTTAAAGGGATTTTGAAAGTGATATAGCATTGAAATCACTTGGATTATTGGAAACTAATTCTGATGATGACGGTCGCATCATCAGTATTCATTTTCGAATTTCTAAGTGACGGATTGCTGCCAAAAAATTTATTTGTTCATAAAAGCTAGTTGTTTTGAAAATTTCAAAGGAAATTTGTTGGGGATAAACTAGGAATGGTATGACTGTTGAGAAATGTGATTTGAGATGTTGGAGATTTCAAAATGATTTGAAACCAAAGCCGGGGGTTTAAAAATCCTGATGAGATAGTTATAAGCTTATAAATTGAGATGATTTTTAAATCAGGAAGAAATATAAGCTTTGAATAATGGAATGTAAATTTAAAGTGAAAAGTTAAAAATGAAATTAACTTGGATTGGGAAATAAAAATTTAACCGGATTGAAATTAATTGAATAGGCTGAAAATGATATCCAGTGTATTCGAATTAAGTTGAAGTCGAATTGAGTTAAATAAATCTGAGTTAAAATAAAAATGAAATTGGAATAAAATTTCAGTTGAGTTATTGAATGGAATTAGATTCTTACCTGAATAAATGGAAAATAAGTAGGATAAGAATTGGATTGAAATAAATAAATTAGAATAACTTGTAAAAGAATTAGAAATCCGTGAAATAAAAATATGCTTGAGCTATAAATAGGCGTGAATCTTGAGTTAAAAATAAAAGATGAACATATGCAAGCCTATAATCAATGGAATTGTATAAATAATAAGTTGTGACTTATAAAATTGAAAATGGAATACAAAACCCAAAATAAATATTGTTTGATGAATTGAAAAATAAAATGAAGATCAAAACTTGAATTATAAAATAAATTGAACTTAAAGAAATTTAATGAAGTGATATTTGAAATTGAAAATCAAGTATTGAACTATAAATAAGAGAGAACTAATTTTATAATAAATTAGTTAATAAAATGTGTAAATGGGAACGTAATGTTGTTTAATAGAAGCTGAATTGTGAATTTATGATGAAATTTGGAAATAAAACTCAAGTTATGAATTGAATTCGACTTGAATTGTCAGTAAAGTAAATGTAACTGAATTGTGAGTTCATGAAATTTGGTGGTAAATTGAAAATGGATAGTGGATTCAGAACTTGAGTTATTAATTAAAATTTAATGTGAAGTGTTAACAAATTAAGTATAATTGAAATGTGTCGAATAAAAATGTAAATGGATTAAAATAGTAATGGTATGAATTGCAAAAAAATACAAATAAGTGAAGATAAATTGGAAAATAGCCAGGTAATAAATTGAATGAGTTGAATCTGGGAAGTTAAATTCTATAATAACCAATCAAATGAAATTGCAAATTTAAAATGAGATTTAATTGAGAGAGAGAATTAAGTTGAATAGAAAAGAGAAAAACTTACTTGTATAATGAAAATGAGCTTAAGTATAAAATGAAGTAAATTGACCTAAGCTAAACAAATGGAAGAGTTGAATTAAATTCAACTTAAAACTAAGTGTAATGATATTGGGTTGGATTTAAATCAAGTAAAAATAAATTTGAATCGAAATAGAATTTGGTGGGTTATAAATAATATTTAAGGAAATGAAAATTCAAAATGGATTGAGTGGATAAACTAATTATATTGAATAAATAAATGGATGGGATAAATAAGAATCAGATGGAAGTGGACTTAAGTTTGAAGTGAAATAAATTGAGTAAATTAACTTAAGTTGAGAATAATTAGAAGCTCGACTACGAGTATAATTGAAACACCGTTAAATTAAAGCTTGGTTTGAATTAATTCGAGAATGGGTAGTAATATGCAAGCTTGGAATGGGTCGAGCTAAATAAATGGTCGTGAATGAATTAAAATAAAAAGGAAATTTAATTGGTAATGAAGATGACGCTAAATTGTTAATGGTTTTGAATGAACTGGTTTGGTTAATAAAATGAAATGCAGGTGAATGGATTCAAATCTGAAATGCAATGAAAATGAGAATATATGAATTGTGGATAAAATTTAAAAATGGAATAGAATTAAGTATAAATTGAGTTGAAATCCATTTAAATTGGTTATAAAACATAAATACTTGTTTATTCACATAGATCTCGTCAAAATGCATAGAATAAATTGTCATTTGATGTAAATGGAAGTAATCAAAATTCTATGAGTTGATAGAAGTAAAATAAATTGATTTTGAAAGCAACTGAATTAAATATGAGTTCAGTTTGCTTAAGAATAAATTAAATGTAAGCGATTGAGTTTTAAACCATTCAAATTGATGAAGTGGTATACGAATGAATTGAAAACCATTCAAATTGAATGAAAATGGTTTGTAAATTAAATAAACAGTTGAATTAGTATGAAAATTGTATAAATTGCTTACGGAAAATGTTTGATGTGCATTTCTTTTAGAATTCATATGTTTTAACCATTGCAACTAAGTGAAATATATTTAAACTGCAAATATTTGACACTTACATGTTTAAATTGAGTAAGTACAGGTACCTGGAGGTCGTGTGGCTGGATTTGGTTGTGCTATATGCTAAAAATAATAAGCCGCTTGCTTAAAATGCTAAATAAGGTACGCTTACGCAATAAAAATAGGAAATATGAACTGTTTTTGGTTTTTCCGACCGAGTGGGTCGATGTATATATATTTATCTCTTTTGTAAAATTTCAAAAGCTCCTCCGTACAAAGGAGACTCTGCAAAAAAATTCAGAAATTTTGGGAGTTAGAAAATTTTTGAAAAATTTGAAAACTTTTGTTAACGACAAAACGGTTTCAAATTGGAAATTGTAGTAAATTAGTACATGAAGCTAATTAAAATGACATAAATTAGTTATAAATGAAAGATAAAATTAAATGTTCAAAGTTGAAAATAAATAAAATTCATATGTAATGTGGAAATCAATTTGAATAGAAATAGATATCAACTAAAGTGGTAAAGTGAAAACAAACAAAGAAGCATATAGAATGCTTATACTAAACTTAAGTAAGGAATGGTGAATTCTTAACTGGAGATTGATATTACAAATATATTCCAAGTTGATATTTGAATGAGTAAATAATTGACACTTGTAAGGAAGTCGATAAAATGTTTTTGGAATATTGTGATTGGATATTATTGTCGAGAAGAATATGCAGGTATTAAAAGGGAAAAGAGAACTGATTTTGATTTTAGAAGATAAAATTGAATTGCTCGACCAAAAAGGTATGTGTTTAAATTTCTATGAAATTTGTTTGGGATTTTGGATTGAGCCACTTGGCTTTTTATTTTCTTTTGGAATTTGGGAGCCCGTAGAGGCCTTTTGTAGTAGTACCGAGCTAGCCACGCAAAGGAGACACTGGCGAAATTTTTCGGAAATTTAGCGAGTTAGAAAAATTTTGATAATTCAAAATTGATTTTAAGATTAAAACTTGAATGATTGGGCAAATAGGATTGTTGCAAATTATAGGAGAATTTGGGAAGTTAATAAGAAAGGTAATGTGTCTTTTATTAGAAAGATAGTTGGTAGGATGTTAAATTATTGGTTTTGGAAAAAATAGTAACGGGTATTAGACCATTCTTTCTAACTAGTAATTTCGAGGACGAAATTCTTTTAAGGGGGGAGGAATGTAACAACCCGGATTTTTGTACGGTTAATTTGCGATATTTAAAATGAATTTACATATTTAATTTGAATTATAATATGATTTTGGATTTGAATAGAATGGTTTTATTTAATAAAAAGGGGATTCATAATTTAAATATAACAATCAATTGAATTAATTAATTATTAAAGTGATAATTTGATATTGGGTAAATTATTTAAAACTGGAGTTGTAAGCTTGTCAAAAATATTTTAAAGGCCTATAAAATTAATATTGATAATATTGGAGGTAATAGATACATTAAAATTGAATTCATCAGTCGTTTGTTCAATTTTAAAATTGCATCATTTAAATAGACGTTTAAAAATAGCCTTCCGAGGCACAGTCTCGAATTCCGACGAAACCAATTCCGATGGATCCGTAATAATGAATTATTGTCGGATTTCAAATTTCGTAATTTTCGGAGCTACCGTGTGACCGTACGAGATTAAAACGCCTAGTGAATAATGTATCGTTTTAATTTAAAATACCTCTCGTCATTTCACCTGTCAATTTCTTTTCACATCAACCCTTTTCCAACCTTCTCCTGTACGCCAGCTTCTCACCTGATATTCTTCACTTTCCCGTCTTCAAATCATTTTCGTTCCTCGCGTGAAAAAGAAAAAAACGAGGAGAAATTTTCTTAATGGCCGAACAAATTCCAGTGCTCCATTCTTCGTTCAAACCCCGTTCCCTTCTCCTTTTGTTCGTAACCAAACCCTGTTTTCCCAAATTACTTTCCCCGCGAACGAAATAGCCTCCTCCATTCGAAATAAAAATCGAATCTCGTATTAAAAAAAAGTGAAATCGACCGAGGTCGCGATTTCGACCTCAGTAGGGAGCAACCACGCGAGCGGTGGTGCCGCTAAGTGGAGCGGCAGGGTCTCAGGAGCGGGCGACGTTGAAGACGGCGTGATTCGTGGAGGCTGCGCACGTGGAGGAGAGTTGCGAGATCGAGTGGAGTGTCGATTCGGGGAAGCTCGGTGGTGCGCGCTAGGGATGACATCGGCGGAGCTCGCGTACGCAGGGAGGCATCACGAATTGGTCGCGATGTACCGTTGAGGGAAGCGTCGACGTTGGGTAGCCGGAGTTGTCGTGGGTTTATCTTCTAGAGGCAGTAAGGCAACTACATATACTCAATTCAATTTTTATCGATATACAGAAATAATTATTACAGACGGAAAAGGAAAATAATTACAGTAAAGTGTAAAACATTCCTGTTCAATTTAATATATATATATATAGGATATTTCAAAAATAAAATAAATAATATACTCACCTTTTTAATTTACTAGATTATTTAAGGAAAAAAATCAGTTGAAAATTTAATCTTTGTTCAAGTTAGATCATTAGATAAAGTAAATTATTTGTTAAGTAAATTAATCAAATGGAAAGAAAAGTAATACAGATTATTTTATAAATATATTTTGGAATTTATATAGACTATTTTCATTAAGATATGGGTTTTTCAAAAGAAAAAAAAGAATAAATATATATGTACACATATTTTGAACTTATTAGTTTATTTCAAGATAATGTATTATATTGATTGACTTGTTAAATAAACCTATTTAATTTTTTTAGCTAATAAAAGAGTTTTAAAAGAAATATTATTATAACGTGAAATTATGGGATTAAACTAAATTGTTAGATGGAAATTGGTTGACCGATTATTTCGAATATTAATAAATCATATAAATTGTTTATTCAAGGTCAAACATCTGGAAATCCAAGGCAATATTGAAGTGGATTGCAAAACTAAGTCAAATGTGAGTTAATCTCACTCAGTTTAAATTTAAATTTAAATGATTAAATTTAAATAATTGTTTGAATGATTTAATTGATTGATGTGCAATAGTATGATATACTTTGGAATTGGCATGTTATATTGTGCTAACAGCTGTGGATGCAGAGAAAACAGGTTGGAGGGATCCAACTGGGCCTCTCAACATTTATCCAAATTATTTAATACCATCTGTTGTGATTATTTTATATTCTGTGATGAATATTATTGATAATTGGAATATTTGATGTTATGGTTTACCTGAATATATTCCGGTGCACTAAGTTATCAAGATATTTTGAATTGGATTTTGGAAAATAAAGAAATGAATTTGGAAGTAAAATAATTATAGAAATTTGAATAAATTTAATAATGAATTGGAAAGGAAATAAAGTGACTTTAAAATTCTAATAAATGAATCCTGAAAATGGAAAGGAAATTTTGAATAAAAAGGAAATTAATGAATTTTAAACCTTAATGTTATTGTCTAAAAAAAGAAAACATTTATTTAAAATTTGAGATTTAAATTATTGAAAAGAATAAGGAAGAAATTGGGAAAATCTGGAATTTGTATATTTCCGTTAAAGTATTAAAAATCAAACGGAAGATAATAACAATAATAATAAAATCCATAATGAATGAACTTTGAAATGAACCGAGTAAGTAAAGAAATTTATTTCAAATGGAATAAATAGAAAATCAATTTGGAAAATTGATTTAAGTGATTGAAGTTAGAATTTTTCTCTGGATAACCAAGTACGTTTTTAAAGTAAATTTTTAAATATAAATTAAATGTTTTAAAGTTGTTTTAAAGAAAGCAAGTTTCGTAAAATTTATTATTTCTATTATTTAAAGTCTAAAGTATTTTCTTTAATCTATTCTAGCAGTAATTATTAATAAGTAACTTAGTATTTTGTTTTTAAAAGTAGAAATCTAGTTTTATATTTTATTAAATAACCTTATTTTCAAATATTCATATAGTATGTATTTTTAACAAATTATTAAAGTAATTTTAACTTGAATGTTTTGAAGTATATTTTTAAAAGTAAAGTGTTTTAAATTAATTTAGAAAAATCTAGTTTTGTGCTTGGTGATTCCAGTGGAAATAGAAATACTTGGAATTTATTCTGAGAAAGGCAGGTAGTTTTGAAAACTGTTTTCAAAGGAATTTGAAAAGTGAAAAATATCTTGGGAAGATATTTTTGAGATAAATAAATAATATGGGAAATTATTTATTGGTTGATGATTGTTTGTGAATATTAATTGATAGTTAAATCACCGACTATCAATATTGGACAAATACGTTGATCGTTTCGAAGAGGCCGGGATCGAGATTTATTTCTCGAAAACCACTTCGATCCGGTTTGTACGTTTCGTGTGAAACGAGTTTCGATTCGAAGATGGAGCAGTGAAGTGCAAGGGCTAGTCGCTACTAATCCTGAGGATATTTCCAAAATGGATGTAGTAGGAATGGTGCCTTCGGTTCCGTTCGAACCCGGGACGGACTTGTATGAATGAATGCTTGTGAAACATCGTCAGGTGGACGATGGGCATTCTAAGGGATATGTTCTAAAAAGGTAACACTTAGCTTCAAGCCTCATCAAATGTGAATGACCAAAAATCAGGGGTTATGCAGCAAGGCTAGGTCTGTAGCACCCAAGCAGGGTGAGGTCATTCCAGTCTAGATGTCCCTTTTTATTTCGGCTTAGTGGGCGGTCGCTGATCCCAACCGCGGGGTGATCTCACTCGGTATTATCCAGTAAGGGGTAGTCCCGATCTTGTGTTGCAGGAGAGTGGGCGTACTCCTCGGTACGGTGATCTAGGCCCCGTACTGTGGCAGGTGGTACCCCAATGCCTAGTCATTAGTTAGAAATCCATTCTCCCTACGAGCCTTGTACGATTTTTGTTTGTATTACCCAACCTGTGGCTAGTAGCTGGTATTTAATAGATGTAACAATTTCGGCTATTTTATAAGTATTTGTATATAGACCCTATTATAATATCAGGGAATTTCTATAAAAATTATTTTAGCTATCGTAAGGTAAAAATCCAACATGTTTATTTGTAGGGTGGTCTTACGATATGCTTTTGTTTTCAAAGGATTTTTGAAACTTTAATAATCAATTGGATGTGATTTTCTCATGCTGGTATTCCAGACTGACTTGGGTGTTATTTAACTATAATTCTCGGGTCAGACCGAGTATTATAGGATACACGATATGATGCTGTGGAGCTCAGGAGACGAGCTGGATGACGATACGTACATTCGTACTTGTTTTATATATATATATTCCGCTGTGTTGAGTTGTTGTGAATCCATTGTATGATATTGATGTTGAGCTGTGATTGATGTACTCTGATGATGTAATATATAAACAGAAATATTTGATGTTGAGTAAAGAATATTTATTATCTATTATATTTTATTCCGCTGCGATGGTAAGATTCTGTTGTTGTTTTCTATTTTCTTCTTCCACCTCTTCTTCTTTAACCCAAATGGCTCGTATTTATGTACATCTTAGGTTGATTGTTTTAGAATAGTGTTGACTCAAGGGGTACGGATTTGCGGGCTGTTACAGGTAACAAGAAGACCCAATAGGGTGAATAACATGTAACATGAGCATGATGGCAGTTACGCATGCGACTTCCATTCGGGTGCTCGGTAATCGTTATGAGTTCCAAGCACTTATTATGTATGCCTTTCGTAAGCACCATTGTCTTCTTTGTAGGGAGCTATATAACATCTAGTCCAGGTAGATACTTTACATGTCATTCGTAGGCACCATTTTTGTGTAGGGAGTTATATAGCGTCTAGTCCGTAGTAAGGTCTATGGAGTAGCAAGTCGATCAAAGGGTAGAATTAGGATTTCAGCCTAATCAAAGTAGCTACCAAAGACAAGTGCAAACAATCAAAGTTAATCAATTGAGTTAATTTAGTAAAGCGTATTTATTTCCAGCTTATTCCTTTTTATTCATATTTCCTTTGTTTCATTTATACATACTAGAACTATCGTAAGGTCTATTACTTTTACTTTGCTTAAAGATTTTAGTAATTACTATCATTCACCAGACTTTTAGTCTGACCTACTACTCTATTTTCCCCTTTTTCCCTCCCTCCCATAGGCAATCAGGGGCAAGGAAGATAGACCACAGCTTCTTGGAGACTTGGAGACCCTATAATGTATTCCTTCTTTCTATTTCCAGCTTTTTGTTCTTTTGTTGTACTGGCACTGTATTGAGGGAAATTTGTGTTTGTACTCTGGTTTTTTTGATAAGGCTGAGATTTTATTTTTATAAGACAATTGTATTTGGTATTTGGAACATATGTGGTTTGTCTGAAGTATTTATGAAGTATTAATTTTTAAAATCATTTATTGTTTCTAATTACTTCTGCTATGTTATTATCTATTTATTTTGTCTTATCAATCTTAGTCTCTGCTAGTTTTAATTATGCCTACAACGCACCATGCCTTTTAGTGTGTCCTTTGGGTATACTAAGGGGTGTGGGGTGTTACATTTTACTGGGAATGCATTAACATACATTCAAAAATATGATAGCATAAATAAGGTAATATAAACAAGTGTATAATATATATATATGTGTGTGTGTGTGTACATCTTTATTGCCACTTATAGTTTACATTCATAAATAAAAGGTATGAAAATAATCCACATAAGGTGGCAACGAATGTAATAGTATATTAGAAGAGTGAATATGGAAAGGTAAATTATGTTGTAATTAAATCTAATTAAATTTAATTGAAAAGGAAATAGTCAAGTGTAAATCTATTTACCCCATTTATCACCTATTAACATTTAATTTAATACCATATGAGATTTCAAACCTAAATAATCCTTTTTTATGATATAATTGGATCCAAAATATAAGTTTGTATTTAGGTATAAACATATATGCAGTAAATTAACATTAAATTTTGAAGCATGAACTGAATTAATTGAAAATAAATCACCTAATTTAAATTTATTTCAATATATGCTTACAATTAACGTCTTCCCTCTTTTTAATTAAAAGATTCCAATAAATTCTTCTAATTTGATTCTCACTATTATTATTAAATCAACTATTACCTTGTGAATATAATTAACATTAGTTTACATTTTTTTATATTCATATTCTACAGTTATCATCTTAACTCATATTAACTGCAATATTTAATTACATTAAATTTCATTGATTTCCAAATTAATTCCAAACTGATTTAATCAATGAGATGTTAATACATCAATTGTTACAGCTTAGTAACTCATTTCTGTTAATTTACTATTTACAACCAATGGTTATAAATTACTTACCCAAACTGATTTCATTTTATTTATTAACTAATCTTAATTTAATACATATAATTTCACCACTAATGTAGCATTTAATTCATCTCTTATTGACTTACAATTATTTCCAAGTTAAGCTTTATAATTACAATCCCAATTAGCTTTACTATTACATTTTATTGGAATCACATCAACAATTGTCAATTTCATTTAACAAACACTATTAAATTACATTAAAAAATTCTCTTTTATAAATCATAAATTTTAATTTTTTTAAATATTAGGTTCCAAAAATATTATTAAATTGAATATTTTTAATTATCAAAAATACAGGTCGTTACAACTATTCTGAGTTGATAGCCAATTCCTAATCCATTCCGAATCCTTAGCCGAATCCACTTCCATCCTAAGCCAATAGCGAAATCCACGATCTCACCAGATTGTTGTCCAAGTCCTCGATCTCATTGGATCCTTATTCAAATCCGAGATAGCTCCGGTTCCATGTCCAAATCCATCGCTGTTCGAACCTGGTATCCAGATCCGTAACCTTTCTGAGTTCTTATCGAGCACAATCCATACTCAACGACCGAGTAAGTCGATCCTATCACTCTCCGAAAAAGCGAAGTTACTTCCTGTACTTTGGTTCAGTGCCCCTGAATGTTAAGTGATGTCTTGGCCTAAGTCCTAGGCCGATCGTGGTCTCTCCGGACCCTTACCGAGCATAATCCATACTCGACAACCTGAGTAGGCTGATTCTGTCTCTCTCCGAAAAAGTGACCTACTTCTTGCCAGGCATAATTCATACCCGACGACCTGTTGTGTTTTATTCTCCGGCCTCAACTCTTCGGTCAAGGACTTAATCCATGAAGTATCCTTCTCCGGCTTCGATCCCTAGTCGAGGACTTAATCCATAGGGTATCCTTCTCCGGCCTCGATCCCAAGTCGAGGACTTAATCCATGAGGTATCATTCTTCGGCCTCGATCCCCGGACGAGGACTTAATCCGTGGGGTATCCTTCTCCGGCCTCGATCCCCAGTCGAGAACTTAATATGTGTATGAATCCATCATGTCTCTCTCTAGCGAAGGGCTAGCACCTTGCAGTTATTGCCTCGTCTCTTCGGTCATGGCCACAAACTGCAACCTGTGTTATTTATTACAGTAGTGTGGATCCAAATGTTTTAAGATTCATTAGTAATGGTGGTTTATAGCCATCTCAGAGCATGCCTAAGGACCGTCATCAATTCCGTGCATGTGTAAGTAACTTAGCCATTTTAGTGTAGAACTTATTTTTAGTTCATGCCATCCCGAACAAGAGATGACGACCAATGCCCTTAAGCCGGGGTCGCTCCGATTTATGGTGGATGATGGCTGGTTCTGTTCCATCACCGCTATCCAGTTCCTTACAAAGCCATCCAAATCCATACTCTAAGTTTCATGGGGAACACTGTCGATCCATGTGAATGGATCAGTGCCGGTCCATCCACCTTGGCCATGGTTTCCACTTGGTTGCTCCAATCTATATCTAAGCCAGCTAGTTTCTTCTCCAAGCCCTGGATTCCAATTTCCAATTGTTCCAGCATCTATAAGTGGTCGTCGATCATCATTTCCATCATGCCCCTTGAGTCTGTGAGGGAATCCTAGATTATCTCTTCCAAACACACAACCAGTTTCTGATTGACACCAAACTACTCAGCATTGTCCAACACCCCAACTGGGATCGATCTAGCATAACCAGGGAGCATGCCCCAGAGTCTAGCTCGATCCAGGTCGATCATTTTAGAACAGCAGTATCGATCATTATGGGTCGGCCGAGAACTACCTCCGGCTGTACTTTATCCTACTGTCTGTCAGCGTCATTTCCTTGGTCTTGATTCCGGTTTTCCTCAGCTCCCGCTGCTCCAGCTCCATGATCCATAATTCCAACGTGTCCTATTATTCCATTTCCTTAGTTTTGTGCTATAACTTGTCCAATCATATTCTGCACCGTCTCCTTCCATCTCATTAGCATCTTCTCCTGCATAGCATCCATCACAGTTTCCATTTCATATATAGTGATGTAGACTGAGGTTTGATTAGCTTCTGAGGAAGCCTCCTGACTCCCTTCATGATGGCTCCTATCCACTATCTGTCTCCTTATTGGTGGTTTCACCATTGCCCTAATTTCAAGTTCTTTAGTTGATTCTAAATCTAAAGTCTAAATTCGTGGGGCCTAGCTCTCAATGAAAGCACCAAAATGCTTGCGCCAAAAATGGTTATGAACACCTAGTTGTATGTGAAAGCACCAGTTTCCAAAAAAAATATCCAAATATAAAGATAAGCATGCAAATCAAAGAATAAGTAGTACAAAAAGTAAAGGAAAACATGAGTTTTATAGTTGTTCGGCTATCTTTGGCCTACGTACACTCCAGTAATCTTTTATTTATACTATAAGATTATAAGTATAGTTGTTTTTTGCCTTAGAAAAATAATGGAGGAAGATATAAGAAGCGATGAAGGAGAACACAAAAGAAAAGCCCTTTGCAATGAGTCAAGTCCACTGTATTTACAGGTAAAGACATGTGAATTGGGCTGAAATATCGGCAAACTAACCTCCAGGCCCACACGACCCGACCCACAAAATTTGGGATCAAGGGACACCAAAAAATAATTTAATTTGATCGTTCCATACTAAATCCAATGGGGCTATGATCATTTTTATGGGTTCCATCATCCCTTTAGTCCATGCTCTCAATATTTCGCGCCATTCTGACTTACTATTTGTGAGATATTGATCGATCTTCACTCTTTTGACTAGAAATTGAATCAAAGGAGATCATCCAAGCTTCATCCTTTTAAACTACGATCGATCATGTGGGTTCCCCATGATGTTAGTTACTTGCTCTCTAAATTTTGTGCAATTCTGACGTACCTTTTGTGAAATTTGGCGTTTTCCGTGAAACTATGGATCGTTATGCTTATTTTATACGATCGTTATGGAACGATTGGTATATTTTTCTGATATTACTGAGTTTTGACGTTCGATCGATTTGGGGACTTCTTTCTTTAATATATTAATGTTTCCAAAGATTCATGGATAATGGAGTTATAGATCTTGAGTTATAGACCGATCATCGTCAAAAATGGTCAAAACAGTCATCAAAAAACCAATTTCAGGGTTAACTCGAAGCGAGACCCAAGTAATCACCTTTCTGGCTCGGAGAAGATGCTAAAGATTCTGGCCCGAGGTTAGATCCGGGTAAAAAAAAAATTCTCCTAAGAAAACGTGATTCTGACTCCAAGCACGAATAACGATCGGGCCCGATCGTTTTTTCTCCAAGCACCAATCAATCTGACTCCAAGTTGACTCAAAGCACAAAAAACAATTGGGGTCGATCATTTTTCTCCAAGCACTAATTGTTCTGACTCTAAGACAACAACAAGCAATCATGTGTCTGATCCAGGCACGGTCCAATATTTCAAATTGTTATGACATCAAGCGAACCATGTGTCGAATCCAAGCAAGTAGCAAATTTTCCCTGCTCCGACTCCAGGCAAACTACCATTGATCTGTCTATACCGATCCATCTTCTTTTGTCTATAACTCAAGCATACGAACTCCGATCGAATTGAAATTTGAAATGTAGCCTCATGTGGCCTTCCTTGTCATTTCATATTGATTGCACCTTGATTGGGACTCGGTCCAAATCCGCCCAACTATTGCCCATAGTTCCAAATATCATCGAATCCAAGCCTGATAATCGTCTCTCTATGTTTCCTGCCTTGATTGTCATGGCCAGTTTTCCCATACCCTTTGAATCAACAATAAACCACATATGTCTAACTCAAATTGCACGAAAATACGGAACATGAAGGGTAATAAAGAAAAATAGACAGAACAGAATCTCACACGAGTGGATTAACATATAATATTGAATAAATATCTTTACAGCGGAATTTTTTTAAATGCATATATCAGAATCTAACCTAAATTCAGCCTGGGCAGTTATAAACATCTGTCCTTACAATTACTGACAAACATCAAACAAAATACACTAAGTACAGCGGATAATAGAATATGTCCATACGTAGATGAATATTTCCAGCTCTCCTCTAGAAACTCCAAATGTCTTCGACAAAACCTGAAACTACTCGGATCTGACCCTAGTATTGAAAATACCCGGATCAGGCTTGATAAACCAGCGTGAGAAACTCAAATATAAATGACAGTGTCATATATCAGCCTTTGAATAAAATCGTTTGAAAAGAAAGAGTATCTCATAAGACCACGTCCACACATAAACACAGATGAGTTTTTACCTTATGATAACTAAAACACTTTTATATCAAAACCTTTGATATTATTTCTAATGACATCTCTTTGAAAACATTTGCAAATAAACTAATTAATCTTAGCTGAAATTGTTACCATTATTAAATTCGAGCATACTAGGCTCTACAAATAAAACCGTAGGTTCTTATTGGAGAATGGATTTCCATATAAATGACCAGGTGAAGGATCTACCTTCCGAAATGGGTACACCTCTAGATGGATGCCCCAGGCATAGAGCATCTACCCTCTACCAACACAAGACCGGTCTACCTCGGTAACTAGATAGTACCGAATATGTCATACCCCGGTCGTTACCGACCTTTATCTGATAGCTCTCTTTCCATATACCACATTAATTAACATCCCGAACGTCATAGCGGGAAGAAATATATCTAAAAGGGGATGATCATGCCCTAATTGGGAATGACCCACTTAGCATTGCCGCATCTAATCCTGTTTCGGTCATTTCCGGTTTGATGAGGCTTAAGGCAAACGATTACCTTTTCACATAGCACATATCACATCTTTGAATGCCACATTGTCATCTCTGTTGACTACTAATTGCCTTCCACAAAAATAAAACCCTTGAGCTCGTATGTCTCAAGGAGGGTGTTAAGCTAAGAGAAGTTGCCTTCTCTGCCACCACTGATGTACGTTTGTAAAAACCAATATACATAATCTTTAGAAATGCAATGTCAGACAAACGTCCATACAAGTTGTCCAGGAACAGGACAAACCGAAGGCACTCTCCTACTACCACTAGTAGCGAGTAGTCCTTGCAACCAAAAAAATCTCCACAACGAGGAGACCACTGCTATATATAACTCTATAATGGGTGCGACCCCGAGCAAATCAACAAGCAGTCCTCACGTTATGAAGATCCACAGTCTTCAATATTCGTCATCTTCAACATGTCTTCACATTCGAACGTATACATTGGTTCGAAGTGGTTTTCGGATAGGAATTATCCAAATCTGACCCCGGTTCCTTCGAAGCCAATTATCGATTTAAAAGATATTAAGTTCATATGTGGATATCAAACATCAATCAATTACTTCATCTTTTATTTAAAATATATTTTTTAGATTTTTTTTTTCAATTTATTCCATTTTCTTTTCAAGAGTATAAGGAATCATTAAGCCTCATTTATTAAATCATTTGGTTTATTTAAACCTTTCTTAAATCCTGGAATAATTCTAAATCATTTTATCTTTTACTTAGGAAAACGTTTCCAAATTATTCATTAAATCTTAATCAAAGATTTTCTTTCTTAACTTTTAACTTAGGGAAAATATTCCCTTTTTATAATATCACTTTCCAAAACATCCATTTAATTTAAAGGATTATTCACTGTCCAAAATCGCGAATATAATTCCTTTAATAAACTTCCGCATTTAATTTATCAATTTAAATTGATTTCAGATTTACCAAACGGTGTTTATAAATTCCATTTTTATTTTATAAACTTCCACATACATAATTTCTTTACAAATAAATTCCATTTATATCTCACTTATAAGTCAAAATCCAATTATAATTTAATTACTTATAAAACTCTTATTTACAAATTCATTCCTTTCAAATCTTATTATTTATAAAATCCATAAATTCTTTTCTTAATTCCAATTGTAAACCCATATATAAATTTGATTACAATCCCATTTCTAATATTATAAAACACTTTTATAATTCCATTACTTTTATTTATAAAATATCAATTTTATAAATCTTATATCTATACCATTTATAATAAATTCAAAAAAAAAATATTTCTTTTCTTTTATCTTAGAAAAAACTTAATTATGATCTTTTAGAGCATCTTGGCTTTCCTTTCGATAGTTCCACCCCTCGCCTAAGAAGAGAAAATATAGGCCAGGTAAGTTCAGGGCACTGGTTGCTCCATTCCTAACCTTAATTAAACACCTTATTTTATCTTTGCAGATCTCACAGGCGGGACAAATGTACTAGTTGTTTCCGCATTACTCAGTTTTTTATTATATTCAATCTTCTTCACTTATTGTTTAACTGGTATAAACAATTCATCTTGACCATTTATTCAAACCCTTATTAAAACTTCCAAATCATCTTTAAATTACTTAATTATTCTTTCAAAATTATTCACAAAATATATAGAAAAGAATTATTAGGTTTAATACTGCATTTCAAAAGTTATTTCAAACTGCTGCGAAAAGCCCTGCCAAAAGTGTTGCAAATAGCGTTTTAAAAGCTATATTCGTCAAAACGACTTTTATATCATTTATAAATCCATATTTTCAACTTAAATATTTTAATACATTTTAAAATATTTTTAGTATTTATTTCATATTTTAAAACATTTAAAATATCAATTTTAAACTTTGGTCACTTTACTGCAAAAACACGATTTTTCTGAAAAATTGTTTTGGACATATTTAAAATATACAAGATAAAATATTAATTTTCTTCCTTTATTTCTTTATACATATTTAAATATTTATAAAACATTTCTAACTCATTTTAAAACTATTTCCAAAAGGTTTAAACATTCCATATACACCATTTCATTCTCAAAAGGAAAGTGCTTTCCTTTGTGTTTGTCGACGTGTATTAACGTGACTTGATAAAAAAGTTTAACAATCATATCAAACAATCAAAACTTGATGATCAAAGCATATATAAGCATCCATAGTAATCATAACACAACATCAAACATGTATATATGTAAATAGAGATGCTAAATAGAGTTTCTCACCATAAACCAAAGCAATTAACTTCCTACCAATATTCTAATCAACCAACACTTCACAACCTAATTCCTACTCCATTAAACACTAGCAAACAACACCTTCTTCATTCAAATAGCTTGGCTGAGGCTTGAGATGGAGGTTGGCCGAAAATATAGAGAAGAAGCGGTAGAGCTTTGAACATGAATTTCCAAGATTTAAATCCGAAAAAGGGGTCATCTTCTCTCTTGTTTTTGTCTCTCTTACTCACAAAATTTGAAAAGCTTGTTAATTGAAAAGTTGTTGAAAATTATTTTATATTGAATTTGAAAAAAGAATCACTTGATTTTGGTTAATTTTGAGGAAGATATAGTCGAAAGAAAAAGAGCTATTCTTGGATTCACAAAAATAAAACCCGAAAATGCACTTCAAAGAATTAAGTTTCAGGTATAGCAAACCTTAAAACTGAAAAAAGTAATCAATATAAAAATTGTAGCCACTGAAATTTTATATGCTGTTAAAAAAATAATTTCTTAATTTGGTCTGTTATGATCAAGTAATGATAAAAACAAAATGGCCTATTTTCTGACTTAAAAACTGGACCAAAAAATGCACTGGAAAGAAGTCGAATTTTGACATAGTTATCTTCAGAATGGGATAAAGTGGTCAACATAAAAGTTGTATCCACTGAAAATATACATGATTTGAAAAAAAGAATTTTGCAGTTTGGCTCGGTTTTGAAGAAGTTATGACCGAGAGAAGAAAAGGTAAAATATGAAGAAAAAATGAGTTTGATTTGAAGAGAATGAACATTGATTTCTTTTGAATATTTTGAAAATATTTTGACATTATATATTTCTAATTTTTTCTATGGCTTGAAAGCTATTAAAGAGAAGGGGAAAAAGATGAAGAAGCTTAAGAAAAGAAGAAGAAGAAATATGAATGAAAGTGAAGAAGGAGGTGGGTATTTAGAGAAAAAGAAAGAAGTGGTAAATTTACCAAAATAACATCTTACCAAATTACCAAACTAACCTTACTTCAACCTAAAACAATCTCCACTTTTTCAATACTTTACATCATCTTTCACATCCTTACTTTATGTCTTAGTCGCTTAAAGATTAAGTAAAGAATATCATAATTATGTTGGTTTTGATTTGATGTTTACTTTTTCTTACTTTTGTTAATTCTTACTTACTTTTACTAATGACTTCTAAAAGTTTTCTAATCTTATTTAGTAAAAGTTAACATGTTTAGTGAATTAATTAATACTTACACTATTTGAATATATGTTCTTATATAATAAAATAAAGGTGCGACGACGTTGCGATAACTTTTAATCGACAAAACGTCGTTTTTCAACAAAACATTTTACGGTCACATTTTGACGTTTTATTTAAACTATTTATTTATGTAAACCAAATTAAAAATAAATTTGTATAATGCTATTTCAAAATATAAACACTCATAAATTAATTAAAATAATTTATTTAACCATTGAAACATACTTTTCTGAAATCAGCATTTTGTCACTTTTGTCGATATAGACAAATGTTACTATTTTTGTGTATACTTCTCTTTTCAAATCCTGTCTAATTTTGTTTGAATCATATAACCTTACTTATTTTATATTTAAAATCGCTTTAAATACTATGTTTTAAGGTGATCAAATTCAGGGTCGTTACATTGATGATCTCGGAAGCCATTTAGCCAACTTTAATGATATAATACCTGGTCAAAAGGTGGTATAACATTAACCATCGGTGCAATAGTTTGTCCTAATTCATGAATTATAGATCTTTTGCGTAAAACCATTGTAACACCATGTAATATTAACGATAATTACTAAATAATTAATAAAGCTTCAAAAATGGAATTTCAGCCAATGTTGAAATTTGATCATGAAACTTGCACTATTGCATTCACGGTGATCTTCTGAGCAATTTTCATATTTAGAGTTTCGCGATCAGAGATCAAACGAAAATTTTATTAGCATTTGAAGTTTCGGGATAAAAAATAATTAAATGCGAAAAAGGAAATTAATTAATAAATGCAGGACCCCACCGATTGACCCCTTTCTTGCTCCGATCGACTATTAGCGGTCAACTGGTCCTATAGTGGCGTCTAGGGTTTGAACCTTGGCTCATGGCCTAGATTTAATTATTTTAATCTGACAATTACGATTGATTCATGAGGCTATAAGGTCTAACCTCTCACTTCTCTTCTCATATTTTTTGATTCAGACAGTTAAGCTCCGCCATTTTCCCTTCTCCACTATTTCTAAAAATTATTAAATATTATATTATATAAATCGGAGAATGACAGAAAATAAAGAGAAGCGAATCGATACTATGGAAAAAGGTAAATTTCAATCTATATTACTCTTAACCTCCGGCCACTTCTCAAATATGTAATTCTAATAATATGTATATGTCTTTTCATACATATTCTTTTGATTAAAAAGGAAAATGAAGTCAAGTAAAGGAATGGATTCAGATTTGAAAGATTTAAAAAGCTTAAAATGGCGTGTGGGAAATTATATAATCTATTTATAACAATGAAATTTCTCACGTTAAATTCCTATTTAATTATTATTAAAACAAACGTATAGGATTATAGCCTAACATATTCAATATAACAGATAATTGAAATATGAATAGTATGTACAACCTAATCAGGAAATTTGGAATCGGTCCTAAATATTCATTTGTAGAATGTTTGAAAAGTTGTAAAATTATTCCAAATCTATAATTGGATTATAAATTAGGTTGCCATTGGAATGTAAATTTCAATGTTTTGATTTAATTGGAGTAAGTTAGTGTAATTTCCATAAGTTACCCAATTCTAAAATATGTATAAAAGCGTATCGTTTGAATTAACCAGGAATATACCAAAAGGGAAAAGAGATGTGTAAGATATAGATATTGTTTTCCATAGTTTACATTATCTATATCAATAAAAGAAAAGAAATAATTTCTTGTAATATAAACGAAGCAAAGGCCTCACATTTGGTTAATTTATGGAAAATTATAATGGTAATTCTTTTAAAAGGATAGCTCTGATAAATCAAAATGTGAAAAGGAATGTTCTAGTTTAGAAATATATATATATATATATATATATATATATATATATATATAGAGAGAGAGAGAGAGAGAGAGAGAGATGTATAACCATGCTTAACATTTAGAAATAGAAATATATAAATAGCATAATTTACTACTATAAATCTATTAGTTATTAACAACATAATAATTAACGGAAATGGATTTATGGACATTAATTACAAATTTAACAGGTAATAAATTTGTAATCGATAGAAAGTTAAAAGGGACTTAAATGGGGAGTGATTAAGGAAATTAATATGGCATTTATGGGAAAATGAATAGGCATAATAGGTTAATTTTGAAATTAGTAAAACGCCATTAGGAAATTTAATATGGAAATTATGGGAAGCTGAGTAGCCATAATAGGTAGATTTCAAAATGGATAAATAGATTAAAGGAATTAAACGAGGATTAATTAATTTTGGCATTAATGATTAATTATTACGGGTGATAGACATTTATTAGACATTACAAGGAAACTAAAATCTAAGTGTATAAATTAGGAATAATAACGTAGCGAATAAGTATTAATAAGTTAATTATCGTAGGAAAAAATTATAATTTTCATACTAGGAAATTATATAGCTTCAATTATATATTTAGATTGAGCATGAACTAGTGGGCTTAACCCAACATTTAGTGGGTGATAGTTTGGTTTAGTGGATCGGGATGCCAGGTCAGTAGAGTTACACAAAAGAGGTTTAACCTTTACCTAGAGGCTACCAACAGTTGTGTACATCTACTGATGTGGGGAATCTCCAACCATAGGACCCGTAGGGAAGGGATATGCGTTGCGGATGGGTAGGGAAAAATATAATGAGGCTTCACTTCGGATTTGAAGTATTAAATGGCTCAATAACTTTTCGAAAATGGGGTCTGCTTCATATCCAATAAGAGGTAGTAAGTAATCGAAAGGAGCATCTGTTTGACTAACTTAGGTTAGTCTAAATGGGATGCTAGTTATGGAGGGTTGGCAGGCTATGCCAGTTGTTGGTATTGGTACTAGTAGTAGGTCTGGCATATAAGCTTTGATGCCGAGTAACCCTGAGCGAGCAGTAGCAAAGACTCAAGTTATGCCTTAACGGATTTTGCTTCTTACTAATATAGAATCCATATAGGAGACGCATAGACATCAAATTAGATGGTTAGATGAAAAATTAGTGCAGCGGGATATGTTAGTTAACCCTTAGATGAGTCTTAAATTATATATTATATTACAAAGACATAGAAAGGTCTCATCGGTCTTTGTAGCTAGAACCGATTGACGAGCGTTGACGTTGCAAAGGGCCCACTTCAGGGATTTGAGGTTGTAAATGGTCGATGGGTATGCCTTCTCCTTATTTAAGAAGTATTAATTGGCCAGGGTTTTGAGTAGCGTATGTTAAGATGTATATATGCACATAGGCGTATGTATGTATAGTGTATGTTGGAGAAGGTTAGGTTAGATATATCGTATGCACATATAAAAATTAAACGGACTAGCTATAAAATATAGACATAACACTTAAATGGAAATTAATCGGCAAAAACTAATGGAATAGGTCAATTATGTAAGTTTCCAATCACCAAAACGTTGTTCTGACCCCCCTCCTCATAATAACCCACATGTTAGCTTTAGAAGGACTGAATACTGGAGAAAAACAAGAAATGTTGATGGTGAAGTCTTCTTATTCATGCTCGGCACCGACAGACAACTAAATATCTAAGTAATGATATTCCGAGGTAGCAGCCTTAGTCAATACATATGTTATACTATATCTTTCAATTCCGCTGTAAGTGTATATTTATCACACTATGATATACTTGTGTTTATTACAGATTACCAAAACCATTGATCTATGCTTTAGTGGACTTTAGTTTTGAGATATATATATATATATATATATATATATATATATATATATATAATGCATAACTCTATAAATTCTGACTATGGAATTAATTGTGACTATATTCCAAAAGGATGGATGAGGCAACTATGAGTTTGAAAAATAAATAGAGTTAAATTTATACCCCTACCCCGATTACCCCACGAGGCGGAGGTTGTATCGTAAGGAGTGGACCAAGAAGAGCATGATTGTGACTGTTATCCACGTATTTCCAAAGAATGTATGCAAAGGAATTTATAGGATGATGTCACAATCAATGATGTCAAAGGTTTACTAATTTCGAAAGTATATGATTTCAAGGCTTAAAGCTATGCCAAAATTAAAGATCAATATCGAAGGGCAGTTGATGTCAACGCTTAGAGCTTCATATTGAAGAAGAAAATTAAGCCAACTAGAAGGTTCTATATCAAAATTAAGTGCCTCATGTCGTAATTCAGCTCCAAGTCAAAGTTAAGTATTCATGTCGAAATAAAAAATATCGAAAGCTTACGCCTAATAATCATGCCACACTCCATCAACGCCACCCTCCATTGATGCCAAATTTCATCAAAGTCGTGCGATTATCAATGCTAAATATATATATCCATGGCGCATTTTATTAATACCGCATCTAGCCAATGTCGCACTTAGTCAACGTCACGTCTCTTTAATGATGTCTCTTCTCTAATGTCGCCTATGTTGCCTTTATCTCATGTCACCACTCTTCAACGCTGCCTTTCAAGCAATGCCATGCTCATTTCATGCCACGTAGTGCTTTACTAATGTCGCATGTCATCAAATCAATAAAGAATGTCGAATAAAAGCATGTCATAAGCCATTAAAAGAGTTGATGTCGAAGACTGTCAATAAGAAGTTGCCGAGTGATATCAAGATGAAAGAATAACGAATGGTTATGATGAGAATGCTAAATTTTAGGTCAGATTTGAAGTTTAGAATTGGTTTGAAATTATTCAAAGGAGAGCATGGTTGATATTCAAAGAGGGACAAGATTAATTTTAAACAGAAAATATTATCAATGTTGAAGGGAAATAAATTAATGTTGAATGGAAGAAATCAATGTCAAATGGATTGTCAATGTCGTAAAATATCTGGCACCGTAAATAGGCAACATTGATGTATTTGATGACACTGGGTTAAGTCAATGCCACAAAGTTAGGTCAATGTTGCAACAATCAATGTACTATGGAAGTCAATGTCGTCCCTGTATCGAAGCATAACTTTATATCAAGAATTTCCAGATCTGAGAAATTAACTTCACTTCCTAAACGATTCAAACTTCATATCAAGATTCAAGGGTTAAGGCCGGGAATTAACAGATCTGGAATCACAGGGTTCAGATCAAAATTTGATAGACTTTTTGAGATCTGGGTATCAATTCATATCGCAGTTCATTAGGATCTATGCCGAAACAGAGATACTTACTGAGGTTAGCGTCTTCATTTTCAATAATAACAAATTTCGAAGCTATCAATTTAAAAATTAAAAATTTTCAAAAGAGCTTCAAAATAAAGTCTTGGAAAGGATTCAGATTTCGAAGGCATATCTGGTCTGGGATTTTGAGCAGGGAAGCTGTATATATTAAGTTTTAGAACATATCCAATTTTATCGAATTTTTCAGAGACATCAATCTCTGTCTATGAGTGAGTTTTCAAATATATAAAGAAGAATTAGATATGTATAATTTTAAACATAGCATTTTTTCAAATATTTATGGTTGAATGTGAATATCAGATGTATCAGGTTTGAACATTCGGATCATGTTCACATCAAAAGATTTCAATATCATGTATTCATTTGATTCTAAGTATATATATGTTTTATATATATAGCTAATTTTGAGGATAAATGATTTCGAAAGTGCAAGAGGATTTATATATCTGCGATCTTGAAAATGTGCAAATAATTTTTGTGGGTAACAGTTACTAAAAATTAAGTTCTTAAACACATACATGATTTCAAATAAATCTGATTTTTTTTTTTATATATATGTACCATTTCCTAATATACATAGTTTTATATACAGATATATGTTCTAGATTCATATTTACATTAATTTCCAAAAACATAAAGTTTCAAATAGATATGGTGAGTTTCAAAAGCATTAAATTTCAAGTACCTGAGTTTTGAGTGTATGTATATAAATGGTTTTAAAATCCCAAATACACACACGCACATAAATGTTTACAGATATGTATTAATTTTGCATATATATATGCTCGATATACATAGACTTTGAAAAAGATGAGGTCCAATATATGCGTTGTTTCAGGCTTCAAGTATAAGTGCATATTGCTTTTGTATTAAATTTTAGAATATGTACGATTTTCGCATATGTAAAGGTTTACTATGTTTTGTTGAAATAAGATCTCATATGGTTTTGAATACACTTGGGTGACGGGTATATGTAATGATTGATCTTAAAAACAAATGGTTTTGGAAAATGTGAAAAACATGTAATTGAGGTTTCGAAAATTTATCGCACGCAGTTTTGAGTGTGCAAAATTATATATAAGGATTTTTGGATATGTATGTATAGTTCCATCAATTTGAGTTTCAGAAATTTGCAGCTTGTTCACAGATTTAGGTATATATCATATCACGAATGAGAACAGATCTTAAAAATGTAATATATATTTAAGGTATGTATGCAACTAGGATTTTGAATGCATACAGTTTTTGAGGATTTTGGAAGAAGTTTCTTATAGTTGCACATATGTAAATTTCAAATGCTGAAGATATAATATTTTAAATACATAGAATTTCAAATGGACAAAATTTCAAATAAGTATTTCTACAGTAAAAGCTTCAGACATGTGCGTGTGGGTTTTTTCAAAAGAGCAAAGGACTTCAAGCGTCTTTGTTTTATATAATGTTTTGAAAGCGTGAATTTTCTCATATATCCAACTTTTGGAAATGACACTTTTAACAATATTAAGTTTGACCATATAAGTTTACTACATGAATCCGGAATAATGATATAATTTCGCATATAGCAATTTCCAAATATATCGGATTATGGATATGTTAGTTCTAAGTATATTCAATTTCAAGTTGATGCGGTTTTCAGACATATATAGTTTTGTATATATGAAGCTATAAATACGTATTGGTTCATGAATGCACGCTTTGAGCATGTTTTGGTATTCTAGATATAATTTTTTTTATACATGGCAGATTCATGTAAATTGAAGTTGACATTAGTTTCAAAAAATAAATATACAAGGCTTTTGGATATCAAGACAAAATGCAATTTCGAATGCTCGAGGATTTCAGATGTATTAGATTTTGATATGTATAGTTTCATGTGTGTGTATGAGGTTTCAAACGGGCATAGTTTTGTACATATACAAGTTCTGAGTGAACATGAACTTTAACATATAAATTTTATATGTTCGGTTTTAAACATATCAAGCATTTGGAGATAAGAGCTTTAAATATGTATTACTCTATATGTAACGGTTTTAATATATATTGGGTTTAAGGTATAACTGTTTCAAATATATATATGGTTTCGTACAAATATGATTCCAAACATGTATATGAATTCCAAAGTATATCTCATCAAGTTTTGAACAAGAGTGGTTTGGTGCATGTGCACAATTTCAAGTCAGCATAATTTCGAGGCTTATACAATTTATACAGGAAAAACATATACATGATTCCAAATTCAGGGAAGGCTTCGAGCTTCAGATAAGATGTAAGCGTAAAAGTGGTTTCAAATATTATCAACTAATATTGTATGGCTTAGAAGATACCGAAAGGATACATAATGTCACATGGCTTAAGTGATGTTGTATGTATAAGTGATGTTGATTGGATTAGGCGATGTCATATTTTGGACATGTAAAGTAATGTTGGATGACACCAATAATGTTATATAATAATTATCGAAGATATTATCCATTGATTAATGTAGCGAGTAGCAAGTAACTTCGGCCATATCAGAAAGCATCAGGGAATGTCGGCTACACCAGTGGATTTATATGCATTAATTGGTTTCATACACATTAATTTTTTATATCATAAGTTTCTTATATGTAGTTTCATGTAACGTGACTTTAAATGTGTATATATTTATTTTTACAAGCATGATTTCAAATTGTAAAGTTTTATATTAAACTTTCTTATACCAATGAATTTTGAACGATGTATAATATTATAATTCGTCATATGATAATATAATTGTTTGAGAAAGATTATTTCATAAGGGGGACTTCTCATCGAAGAGCATGTTCTTATTTAGTCTATTAGTTCATGAATCATGATGTTTCAAACTTATAAACAAGATATTCCATTTCACTAAGTAAAACACAATGTGGTACAATTTTACATCTTACAAAGGTGGAATAATATATACCAATATTTATTTTAACAAGCAATTTTACTCGAAGGATTTTACCATGTACATCTTTGGTAAAACATTTTGCGTAAATCAAAGGAATTGTTCCTAATTACCCTATGGATTAGGAAAACAAATATCTATTTATTTCAACAGGAAATTATAAAGTTTTTAGAGTGTATACTATTGAAAATTACGTCTTTTAAAAAAGCTTTTAAAACAATCACAACTTATTTATGCTACTAGAAGAGTCTACTCTTAATTAAGATACTGCTGGTTCATGAATCATGACCATTTTGTCCCTTACTCGAGGTTTACATTTTTATTATGAGATTTTAAGTACTGCAAAAATTTCCTTTGGACATTGGACATTGAGAATAGAATCTCTTATCAAAGCCATTAAACTGCTCTAGGTGGATTTCGAAGAATGGTAAAGCATCCATCAAGAGTTATGGTCACAAGCAACCAGAAGGGACAAATTAATTAAACTAATATTTGTTGAGAAAAGGAAAATTAAGGATTGAAAACGAATCACTTTGTAATATTAGCATATGAATATTCCCCCGAACACAGCGTACAACTTTCATCGTACTGTGATCTCCAAAGAGCAACTCGTCTCAAAATCTCAAAAGGTGCTGAGTTGGAATCCCATTCATTCTAAGGATTCTTGTGGTTCTGGAGAATCCAGCTACAGGAGAACCAGGAACAGAGAGCTCTCTCCCTTTTTCCGACCGACCCTTTGGTCTTAAGAATGCTAGTTTTATTTTAAAAACGAGTGATTGCCCTTCTCCGATCCTTACTGCCCAACCGGAGATCGGACAGCTAATGTGTTACACTTATTGAACAGGGTCTATGGTCAGTCTGTGACCCCTGGATGCCGAAGGCGTCATTGGGGCGATCTCGTAGTTCCTACGGGGTGGAAACGATGGGGTTGGTCCATGGATTTTCCTTCCTTTTGCCACATTTCGCTCAAAGCAAAGGGTTGAAGGGAGATAGTGCACCAAGCTATTCGCAAGGGCCAACTTGATCCTGTAAGAAAACCACCTTCTGGTTAAAAAGGATAAGGAGCTCAAACAAACCTGCAATTCAAGAATCAAATCAACATCCAATATGATAATTTTCAAGCTACGAAAATTCAAAGTAGATCTATAAGGATCATTCAAAAATAGGATAATAAGATTACAAAGTAGTAAAAGGTATCTCGGATTATGGCTTGTTTCGAGTTCCAAGGCACTTGTGATTTTTGTTCCAACTTGCATCAAATTCCAAAACACTTGTAATCTCGATTTTTTACTTTGATAAAATTATTCTGCATAGATTGACTCGGGGATAGTGCGGCTTTAACAGGACTATGCTTATAGCTTCTGTCAAATTCTAAAAGCAATTGTGATTTCCTACAATATTATGGATTCAGCATGAGATCAATGCAAATTATCTGTAATAACCATGGGATTCGAGAGTATTAATTATAGAAAGCCAGTTTTTAATTATCAATGAAACCACAAAGTGCAAATTACCCTAAAAGCGTGAATTCGCTAAAGAGTTACATATACAAAGGATTGCTCCCCAGCTCTCACTACACGCTTTCTGAAAAGAAAGTTGGATGGAATAACTGTCGCTCACACTTTAGGCACATTAGGCCACGACATGATGAATTTCATATGCATAAGAAATAAAGCTTCCAATCGAAGTTGAGATTGCAAATCTCATTAAAAAGATAAGGGACAAAGGAAAATCCCTAATTTTATCAATGAATCAAGGCGTAAGACATCAAAGTAAGTGCCCAGGTATTGACAAAGGATACCAAAATGCAATGACCATGAATTTAGAAAAGATTGTTCCAACAGTAGATTTGATATTCTGAAAAATATGCTTGGAATAATCTCATCGTAAATTTACCTACTACACCAATATAATGGCAATAAAAGAAAGATGTTGAATGTTTTGAGGGCATATTTCCCAATAGTTCTCAAGTGAATCTACTGGATCAACCATAAAAAAGAATAAGACTCTCCTTATATAAAGGAAAAAGCCTTTGTCCCCACCGAGATGGCCTGGTTAAAGCACCTCCTAGAGGGTGGTAAGAGTAAGCCTTTGTTACTATCTGAAAAAACCTGACCAAAGCATTTGCAAGCACGTACTCCCACCTACATGGCCTGGCCAAGGCACCTCCTAGATGGAGGGTGGAGTAAGCCTTTGACACCACCTAAGATGGCCAAGTCAAAGCATCGACCTGCTTTCAGTACCCTAACTGAAGCACCTCCTAGAGGGAGGATGGAGTAAGCCTTCGACACCGCCTAAGACTACGGGGTCAAAGCACCAACCCACCTTCAATACTACCTATATGGCCCGATTAAAGAACTTCCTAGATGGAGGATGAAGTAAGCCTTTGACACCACCTAAGACGGCCAGGTCAAAGCACTGAACTAGCCTTTAGTACCGTTTATAAGGCCTGACTGAAGCGCCTCCTAGAGGGAGGTCGGCTAAGTCTTTGTTTTGTTTAAAGATAGCAAAGCAAACGTACTGACAAAAAAAAAAAACTAAACCATCACTTAAGACGGTGATAAGGGGTTTGATCCAAGTTGTGATCATCATCTAAGATAGTGCCAAAGCAATCTTCTAGAGGAAGATCTGTCAACGCAACCCATTTGCGCTCCAAAACTAAATCAATCAATCTTTAAGAGGAAAATCAATAAACAATGAGCTGTTTGTACTCCAAAGGAAAAGCAATCTTTTAGAGGAAGATCAATCAAAAATGAGCCATAGCTCCGAAGTAAGATTCAAGTAACCTTCTAGAGAAAGATTTATCGTAATTCAGAACGGAATTTTTCCGTCGACCTGAAGGGAAACATAATTGCCAAATGGATTTTTCTGGTCTTCTATTTATAATACCATATGGGTTTTCCGATCTATTATTACCAGATGGATTTTTTGGTCTTCTATTATTATTTGCTGAAGGATTTTATGGTCTTCTAATGGATTTTATGGTCTTCAATTTAGAATATTATCATTACAGATGGATTTTTGGTCTTTTATTATTATTGGCAGATGGATTTCTGGTCTTCTATTATTATTGCTAGATGAGTGTCTGATCTTTTATTATTATTATTGCGAAATGATTTTATAGTCTTTTATCATTATTACCAGATGGTTTTTTGATCTTCTGTTTAAGATATTGTTCTTGTAGCTAGATGTTTGCTTGGTCTTCTAATTAAGAGATTATTATTATCAGATATGTTTTTTGATATTGCCAGAAGAATTTCTGGTCCTCCCTCCTATGATATTTTCAGATAATTTTATAGTTGTCTATTCAAGATAATACCATTGCCATATGGTCTTCTAATTTGGAATTTATAAAATCACTATCGCTAGATAATTTTCTGGTCTTCTCTTCAAAAGAGATATTATCAATGGATAAACTTCTGGACTTCCATTCAGGAATTATTACTATTTATTGATTTAAGAAAATTCATAGTCGAAACTAAAATGGATAGTGTGAAAAATATATACCTATTTATGGCTTAATCAAATCCAAAAAGGATTGCTTAAAACTAAAACTGACTTTAAATTTTATAACGAAAATCTTCACTTGTTCTGTATTATGCCGGCAAACAGACTTAGAAAGAAAACCTTGTAAAGTATCATCAATGCAAGGAAACTTTTTGGTTTTGTACTAAAGTGTAAAAAGCTTCTTTTATGCAAGGAGGATAGCAGATGTTATCCACATAATTCCCAAAGGATATAAATGAATGGATTTATGGAATAATGTCGCAATCAATGATGTCGAAGGTTTATTGGTCTTGTAACTATATGATTTCAAGGCTCAAAGCTATATCGAAATTAAAGATCAATACCGAAGGGCAGTTGATGTCGAAGCGAAGAGCTTTATATTAAGGAATGAAACGTTAAGCCAAATAAAAGAGTTTATATCGAAATTAGGTGGCTCATGTTGTAATTCAGCTCCAAAACAAAGTTAAGGATTCATGTCGAAGTAAGTAATATTGAAAGCTTAGGGCTAATAATGATTTTCGTGCTCCATCAACGCCACCCTCCATTGATGCCGCATTTCATTGAAGTTGTATGATTATCAATGCTACATATAGATCCATGGACCATTTTATCAATACTGAATCTAGTCAATGTCACACTAAAACAATGTCGCATCTCTTTAATGACGCCACTTCTCCAGTGCCGCCTTGCATCTCTATCTCATGTCACCACTCTTTAACGTCGCCTTTCAAGTAATACTACGCTCATTTCATGTCGCATCGTGCTTTACTAATGTCGCTTGTCATCAAATAAACAAAGAATATTAACTAAAAGCATGTGTCATTAAGAGAGTTGATATCGAAGATTGCCAATAAGAAGTTGTCAAATGATATTAGGATGATAGAAGAACGAAGGGTTACGATAAGGATGTCGAAGATCATGCAAAGAAAAAGGAATAAAGTCATGCATACGAGAAAATTCAAGAGGATTTGGAATATTTTCTTCATAAAGCCTCCAAGGCCGTCACATTCCATCATATGCTCCAAATTGAGGCCACCACAGAGATAGTAACAAATGGCACCATAAGTACCACATCATCAATGGAAGCAAGCCAACCTCCTTCCTACCACTATAAATGGTGATGCACCCCTGCATGGAAATGGTCTCTAAACCTCTTTCTCGCTTTTATCACCTTTTTCAATTAGGATCTTCCTTAAGTTCTCTTCATTGAGAGCTCGAACACTAACTAATGCAATAAAGAATGATAAGGGAGAAGATGACATATTTGTAAATAAGGGCATATGCAATTAGATAATTGCATATTTGTACCATTTGTATCATGTTCGTTATTGAATAAAAAGGACATGACTTAAGCATGTTGTATATTGACTTTTGGACTTTCCTAATTTATTTTATGAGCTATGAATTGAATTTCAAAAGATCTTGTGAATTATCATAGAACCAATGGGTATCATTGGAATTTCTTCAACAAGCCCCCTTGAACACACATCATAAATGTTGAACCAAATTTCGATTTAACAATGATATACAAAAGCACCCTTGAGGCTTAATGGTACTTGTAACACCTCGCAATTTTAACGTTAGTTAATTTAAAAAGAAATGTGATAAATAAGTAATAATGCTAAAAATAGGATTTTTGCACTGTCAGAATTTGGCTACAAAACTTATACCATTGGGTTCATGGTGATTTTCTAATTAATTTTCATATATATAATATTTTCTGTTTGGAGTTCAAACGTAAAGTTATTAACGTTTGAAGTTTTAGTGTTGGAGATAATTATATATGTAAATATGGTAATAAAATCAATTAACGCTAATTAGTAACGTTAATGGAAGATTAGATGTTAATAAATGTTAACGTTAAATTAAAATATTAGAAAATATACAAAGTGGGAAAGAAATGTACGGGATTTGTTAAACAAGTAATTAAATTAACAAAATCAAACAACGTAATTAATTCACGTGTAAACAAAGCAATAGGTCGACCCAAAATAGACCCAGGTTGACCAGTAGCGGTCGACTAAAGGGCTTAAGCGGTCGACATATGCTTGTGTTTAAACAAGAATTTGAAGAGGAAGGTGGACAGACATGATGTGTTGTGTAATATTTTGCTTCATTACGAAGTAATTGAGCTACGTCCGAGATTAAATTAAAGATTTTCTACATAAAACTGACGCTTTAAATCAATCCCTAACTCCTACAAATTAAGAGCTAGAGTAACCCTAATTCGTTTAGAAATCTACCTCATATTGAAACTCTACCATTTTCTCTTCTCCTCCAAATTCTAAAAAAAATAGTAATTTTATTATAAAATATACATAAGTAGAAGTTGGCGGAGAAGAAGCGAAGGGTAGAGGAGAATCAAAATGGTAGCAATGGTAAAATTATAAATCTAAAACTCAAATTCAATTCAATTCTTTTTTCAGATATGTGATCTTAATAAGTGAATACCCTTTTTATTATTGGATTTAATGTAAAAGGGAGTCAAATAGAAAGGGAACAGATCTAGATCTGGAGAAGGGAAAGCTAAAATGTAACAAGCCGCCCTGAAATAGGCTTAAATTCTAACCCAAAAAGGCCCATTGAAACTTAGATCATTCCAAAGCTGGCTGTTGGTTGGTAAAAGTAATAACAATACAGAGCTATAACTGTTCTTTCACAACTCACAATGGAAGGAATAAAGAATAATAGCAAATTGTACCCATTTATTTCAAAATAATTTCAAATGTCATAATACAGAACAAAACATAGTCTCCATAATGATTGTTACATCATTTGTTTAAAAGTGTTATTTCCTGGGTATAGTAAAAAGCATCACAAATAAGTAACAATAACTGCCACAAGCTTTACTCATGCCATCTTCAAGCATCATCATCTTCATCACTACTTCCTTAACATGTGTTGTAATCAGGAGAGTCGAAACAATAAGTGTCTGGTGAATAAAAACTTCGAGCATTATTATTTTGGTACTTGGGCATTGTATGTCAAAATAGGAATATGTCTTACGTGCTATAAAACCATTTAATACTTCATATAAGGAAAGGAAGGAAGCCCTCAAACAGCCTCTTATTATCTTCCATTCCCGAAGCAAGTTTCCCAATCCCATATCCTACGACCAATGTCATAAACGTCTAGTAATGCGAGAAATAGAAATCAAGCCACTAATAACTTTTAATGGAAAAATAGGCAGACACCGACCATTTAAGACCACATTTGAGGTGGGCCCCATCATTCAATTCCTATTCCTAAGGCGGAATCCACATAGGCATCTATTTAGCTGACATTGCATAAAAATCTTTTTGGATACTTCATACTTCCTATTCAAGCGAACCTTTTCGAGATATCCTTAACCGTGTCTAAATTCAATCCCGACAATTTAATACTTCATTTGGGGAAAAAGGCAGACCCTCAAACAAACATTTAATATCTTCCAAACCCCAAAGTGGGTCCTTCATATTATGACGTGTACCCTCGGTACGTCTCACATTAGCCCGATTATTCATAAGTACTAGTGACCAAATTAATTGGGTAGATTTATCCTATAGAATTGGGACTAACATCGCATCATCGTTGTTACTTATCAAAGGTGATGTCTCACATCAGCCCCAAAGTCACACTGCTGGTAGCCAAATTAGCAGGCAGACTTCCGTGTGTATTTTGACCGACTTGGCATCACTTATGACTTAGTCGTATTTTACAACACTCTTAATATATTACCACACACCTCACTGTGTCCATTAATTAGGCTATATATGAATTCCTTTTTATTTTACCTTAACAAATTAATTACCTTCCTTGAGAGGGATTTAATGACAATGATTACCTTAACTAACTGTGCAATTATAGGTTATAGTCGTACACCATTTACATTAATTAATATATAAATAAATACGCACCTACTATTTCCTATGCATGCAGAGATTTCGCCCTAATTGACATTTAAATATCAATTCCTTTTTAACAACAATAATACTCCTTTTCCATATTATCAATGGCAGAAAATTTCACATATCCATAACAAGGGATTTCAATATTTTTAACAAAGGATTCAACATTCAAATCAAAAAATTGTAATAAACAGACTTGTACATAATTAAAATTCAACTCACTCTATCACATCAAATTAGGGAATAATCTCAAAAATAGAAATTGAAATTCTAGTTTCAATCTCTACTCAACGCCTCTTTTACAAAAAAAAAATTAAATAATGAGATTTCTCTTTTATTTTCATATGGAATAAATGGTGTAAACTACGAATAAATTCATGCTTTTACACCCTATCCGTTAATAGAAACTTCATAATCAAAATAGAATTTAAAGAGGAGTGTAACAGAAATTAGAATCACCAAAAACTGCAAAAACTACATATCAAAACAATTTAATATAAACAATTGAGAACTCCAATAAGATTTAACATTTCAAATTATAGGAGTTTTGGGGAGTTTCATCTTGTTTTATTTTCGTAAACCCAAAACCCCTAAGGCATATTCAAATCCATAATATACTAAATAATTATTGGAATAAAAATACTAAGATTCCACTCACAGATTATCTTTAGCCCTTCTTATATGGATTTGCAATGCCAAAATACTCTTCTTCGAATCTCTTTTTTTGATACACACACAGCAAATGATTGGTGTATATATAATTTTGTTAGATTCACAGAGGTTGGAAGTGAAGAGAATACATTAAAAGAATAATTAGAATTGAAATAGAATCTTACCTGAATTCCTAATTGAATTTTTGAATCAAGCTGAAGAGAGAAAATGGTAGAGCTTCACTGAATTCCTAAATTTTTTTGTGAATAAAAGTGAAGAGGGCATGATCCTATTTATAGGAGTTGAAACATTCCAGAACCGTAGGATGAAAATAAGTTGGAAGCGAATGAATCTAGAACGTTTGTTGATAGGAAAACCCTAGCCGCCAACAGGAGCGGTCGATTGCCCTATATGCACCGGTCAACCGCCGACGGTCGACCGGTTGGGGTCGGCGGTCGACCCCTCTGCCTATTTTGGGAACTAATTATTTTTGTACCATTGTTTTATTTAATTCCTTTATCATACTTTCAACGTTAATTTTTAAGATTAACGATTTCTTAACCCTCAAGCCGGATCTCAGTTAAATTTCAATTTTCAATTTTTTAATTTAATTATTTATTTGAATTTGAATTAAATTATTTTAAAATTGAAAACTTCAAATACCCATAACTTCTTCATTTGAACTTCATTTTCAGGATTTTATATATGAAAACAGATCAGAATTTCACCGCGAACGCAACGGTACAATTTTTGTGGTCAAATTTCAATTTTTACAAAATTTCCATTTTCACCCTTATTTAATTTTTATTTAATTTACTTATTTAATTCTTACTAAAGTGTTACATAAAAGCATGGTGAGTGGTAAAAATTACATGTCTTGTAATAAGATTAGATTTATTTCATTGTAACCTAATTCCAATTATGCCTATTTATAATCAATTTGGATATAAATATGTAAGTGCGTAATGACTAGATTTAAATCTGTAAATGCGTAATGATTAGCTTTAAATCTATATATGTGTAATAATTGGATTTAGATATGTAAACACGTAACTATTAGATATAAATCTGTATCGAGTAACGATTAGATTTATATTTATTGTTTACACATGACGAGTTTAATTAAATTTGGAAAACTCGCCAACATATGATATCCTAATAAATTGTCATAAATTTGGTAATAACAAATTCAGGAAAATAGGCACAGGGAAGAAGTTGTGAAAAAATTTAGTCTTAGGGATAGGAAGTATGCTTTTTTGTCTGAAGGACATTTGTTAGTAAACAAAAAAATGATAGTTACAACTATCATTCTGTGATTTACACTAAAAAGTGTCTTTCAGTCTAAAAAGCAAACTTCTTGTCCCTCTAACTAAATTTTTTTGCAACTTTTTCCTTAAGCCTAAAATCCCCTAACAAATTGATATTTGGAAGTGGTAAAATAATATAAAACAAAAAGGAACCGTAATAAGATTTTATGGTTTAAGTGATTTTTTAATTATTGGATTTGGGATGTTGCTAGTAGATTTCTATGTATTATCAAGTTTAAATAAATAAAAGTGCAATGTTTGAAATGACAACAAATACACCGAAAAAGAAAGAGATTTACAAAATAGGGATAATTACCTTATTTTGTTCCTTCTACTTCAAGAAATAAAATGATAGTTCTTTATAATTACAAACACTGTAAGAACATCTTCCCCTTTTGATAAGATGTGAAAATTTAATATGTTAACAGTCCTACGATATGAATGTAATTCCAATGCATTAAGATGCAATAGAACCCAAAAGTTAAATGGTAAGATATGAGTGTGATAGAAATATCTTAAATAGTTAAGAAATGGAATACCAATAAGATTCAATGTAAGTAAAGAAGAAAATGTGAAAAATAGACAAGAAGAAATAAAAAGGGATAATATGGAAATAGAAATGGAAGAGTGGGAAATGGAGTTATAAACCTGATAAAAGGAAAACAGTAAATGAACTTAAAGTAAAGAAAAAGGAGAAACACATAATGAATTAAAGACCTGGGTCAACTACAAAACTGCAGAGGCATGATAATTAAGTAAGCATGAAGGAATGTGTGTGTGTGTGTTAGCCTCAAGTATGCATATGACCGGTGTGAACTATTATAATTAAAGTAATTAAAGAAATGACATGAAATTAGTCATTAGTATGAGTTGAAATGCGAGGTCGGTAATGTTACACAATAGAAGCCAGACCAACGAAAGGGGCTACCAGCAGTTGTGAATACATTTATGTGAGGTATACCCAAACATAAAACCCATGGAGAGTATATGCTTGTTATAGATAATTGAATCCCCCCAACAGAAACTTAGTCTACTTTAAATATGTATTAGAAGGGGTATTGTCTTGATTGTACTAGGCAATCTAAATATGATAGTGAGCGGGATCGGGCACTATGCGGCAAATATGGGACCAAAGTCAATAAGTGAGGCTGTCATGGGTCGAGAACATCATCAATCATTAGCAGTTAATGAAAGGATAGGGTTACATCTAGACTAGTCTTCATCCGCCTATCATAGTTGACTATATTGGGTCATGCACCGCCATAGTTATTTGCTAATTTGTTTATTAAGGCAATGCTAGTTAACCCACAAAAGCGTTCCTTCAAAATAGTTGGGGTGGTATGTGCGATCGAGTCCACAATAGGAAGCATACGATGTAGTAAATCCCCAAAACGAGATCAGGTAAGATAAAATGTATGACAAGTAATCCTTAGGCACCGCGGGAGTCTCTCAATATGCGCAGCAATGAGACCGCGATACGCCGAGAGCAAGAGATCTTGAAGGGTGCAGATAGAAAGATACTAACAGGGATAGTATCTATGTTTAATTGAAAACCATGGGATATATATTTTTATACACATAGCTATGATTTTACTAAGGGTAGATGGGAATGGTTCGTAAATGGGCATGGAGTCGAAATGACTAATAAAATGTAAATAAACCTAACATGATATAGAAGATAATTAACATAAACTAGTGTTATGTACAAAATGTATAATTTTATCAGTCACCGAAACGTTGTTCAGACCCCCTCCTCATTACAACTCACATGATAGATATAAGGGCAAGTACTAATGCTTGGCATTTTCGGTGTTGATAAGGACACTTGACTTTGGAAGTGTAAAACCTTAGCCAGTAATCTATATGATCTATCATATTTTATTATTCCACTATAAGTTATATCGTTAAAGCCTTAATACGTATTCTTTTGCTTTATTTTCAAGATACTAAACCAACGATCCATACTTTGTTCGACTTGGATTTTTGATTTAGTGCAAATTCAGGTCCACTAAAGTGTTGGTTGTTACATTACTTGACTCCTTTGTTGGGCTTAGACTACCTTATGATTGTGGATTTTGATGGATTGCCAATTGAAGATGCACAATTCATCTAGGAAAATGGGAAGTAAGAATTATATATTGCAAGCATTAGGAAGTAAGGAATCATTGGAGTGGAGCAAGATGTGAAAAAGAAATGGAGCAAGTTCCCGCAAGAAGGTGTGCATGAATCACCATAAGAAAATAAGTGGATTTTTGATGGAGATAAGTTAAGGATAAATGGAAAGGAGGAGAGCCCAAAAGCAATGACTATTAAAGTTCATTTCTAAGTCCAACCCCATGAAGGAATTAAATAAAAGGGTTTTTAAAAACACCTTGAAATGTTTTGAATGGATTTTTTAAAGATTTATTGGAAGTTGTTGTCTTAATAAAGCAAGGAAATTTAGAAATTCATAATTTGAAAATTTATTGAGTTAAAAGTTTCTAATTTAATAGTGAAAAGGGTTTTTCATTTTTGAAATTCTTAGTTTTAGAATTGGTGGAATAAAAAAGTTTTTGATTTAAAGATTATTTATAAAGAGATATTTCGACTTTAAAATAAATGTAAAATAGTGTAGGTTGGGGTCGATGATTTTTCCTATTTTTTAAATTTGGAATTTACATTTTTAAATTTTCTTTTTATAAGGGGTAGATAAATGGAAACGGTATTTAATTCAAACGGGGTATAGAAAATAGAATGGTAAGAATGTCCAACAATTTAGATAGAAATAACATTAGGAATTTACATATATATAAAAGAAAATATGATTAGTAATCTAATTAGAAATAATATAGGAAGAGAACACTAGGAATATGATAAGAAGAATGGATAAATTCCATGGATATGTAATAATTGCGCATATACCTTAGACAGACGCTTAGATGGATGCTGCAATTACGCATATCTCTTAGAAGTCCCCTCGTATACTATTAAAAACCTTCGTCAATGTTGGAAGCAGAGATAGCATGAGTATTAGAAAATAATAAGATGAGACTTATCAATGTCTACTCCATAGTTTTCATTATTTAAAGTTATAGAAGGTGTCTTTTTGAAAAAATATATGATTTAGTATGATAATTGAGTTTT
The DNA here is from genome assembly GCA_030765085.1 of Allium cepa. NCBI lineage: Eukaryota > Viridiplantae > Streptophyta > Magnoliopsida > Asparagales > Amaryllidaceae > Allium > Allium cepa. Next base: position 605,638,080 of record CM060941.1, read on the forward strand.
TGAATGTTTTGAGGTTAAAATTACACTTTTAAAAGAAGTAAAATCTCTATTGTAGAAAGTCCTTAAAAATGTAAATTAGTTAGAAAAAATAAAATTTTCACGGTTCCTTTCTGAATCCAAGAAACTTTTGAAAAAAGTTTCTAAATTATATTATAAAAACAATTTTTTGGAACAAGTACTTCGTGATTGTGAAGTTTTAATTTTATAAATAATGATGTGAACCAAACCAAGTTTTTAATATGGAGTAGATAAGGATCACTACCTAGATAAGATGGGGTAAATGTTTTAGGTTATAAATAAAATAGCTACGAATGCTTGTAGGGTAGAAACAAGGAATCCTCGTTGAATATAAGGAATGTTGGTATGTGTAATGACCCATATTTTACATATCGAAGGATTGTAGGATATTTTTATTTTATTCGTATGAGGTCGTATGATTCTAATATTTTGGGATATGGTTTTTAGGGACATTTTACACATCTATAATTTTTTTTAATTTATATGTGATCATTTTGACCTTGAAAATCTTGTTTGGGCTATAACTTCTAATGGAATTCGAATTAGAATGTCAAACTAATTCCATTGCTTCAAGATGATGGTTTCACATTCAGAGTGGTCATAATAGAAAAATGGCCTTACAGCTAGAAAGTTATGCCTATTTTAAGTTTTTGAAGTTGTTGGCTAGAATTAGTATGCAATTAGTGAAGCCCATTAGTTGGTCCATTAGTCTGATTAGATAATACTATAAATAAAGGGCTAAAGAGTCAAGTTAAAAAAAATTCTCTTTCATTTTAAATTAGATCTAGACCCGCCCTAATTTCATCCAAAATCACCCAAATTGATCTCTAAATCAAACTAGATTGCGGATTAGAGATCAGATCATCAACTAGAACATAGAGATCATAGTTTTGCTTTATTTGAAGTACATTCAATTGCTGCTTGAATTGTATTTACATTCATATTGGTTGAGTTTGGTATTGGTTGAGTGGTTTGTGCCTTCTCACTATACTATGCATGTTTATATGGTAGAACCATAGGATTTAACATGTTTTAAATCGATTTTTGACCCTAAAACATTTTCCAACTTTAATTACATGTTAAACTATGTATATGGTTTAGATTGATTAGAAATCACCCTTGCTCATGCTCATATATTCATGCTATATAGATCTATGTTAGAAATTGATTTGTTTATCTTATTTTGATGGATTACATGTTTGATTGGATGAAATTGTTTGTTATTTTATGTTGGATGATATAATTTGATGTTGTTTGTTATTGTTGTGATTGCTTAGAAAGTTAGATCAGAGAGTTGAGCAAATCGGAGGCAAAGTTGGTCGGAATTAGACGAAACTTGGAGGGGAGGCTCTGGAGTATTGGAAGATCTCATTTGTAGCACTCCCAACTCTATACCAACACCATCCAAGAATACTACAAAGTAATACTATCAGATAATATGGAGAATGAAGCAATATGGGGTACAAAAATGAATATTCTCTTCGACTAGCAATGGTATGTATTAAAACATTGAATAAATAACTCACCCATATGTACACAGTATCAGCACAAAGCAATACACATGTGTCCATCCAGGGTAGAACGATAGATAATATACAATATATAAATAGAAAACATAGAGTCAGGACCGTAGAAATAATATATAATGCATATATATATCTGGTATGTCCAATATACAACTTTAGAGTTTACATACATGATTCTATATAATATACGACTGATACACAAAATATCACATCCTAATCTCCTCTATGCCGAATATAAAAGTCGTCTCATTGTTCATGTACCTAAAATGTCTCGAACTGACCCGAGTATTATATAAATAACATACGGATCAGACTATATCTAAATCCGAGGTTACTAGATCTGTGGTTCTCGGTATATACAAGGTAATGATATAATAACATTATCTCATACAAATTCAAATACCATATAGGGTAAAACATCACAAAACCCAGTATAAAATGTCATCACCCATACAAACGATTCAATAAAAATCAAGAATACTGTATCCAATGGGTAAATTATCCATACAATAAAACATCATCGTAAAAAACGAAATCATCAAGTGAATCAGGCAAACACATAGCAATGCTCTAATACAATATCATAAAACCATATAATTAATGGATAATGTGAGATAGCCTATCAAATCACACAAACGATATCCAACATTATACATACCATAAAGATAATATAATACAATCCAAATCACAATCAATAATAACAAAGGCTGTCTAAAAATATCAAACAGTATGGATATAATGGGAACTGACTACACTTTATAGTCAACCCGTCTCTAGTCTTGTCAACTCACTATAGGAATGAGACATATATGCCAATCCACTACACATACATATACCATGAATCTAAGGGGAGACTAACTGCTGCCTACAGCAAGTTTGCTCTAGGAACATGGGTCTACTCGCCAACCGTAGAGTAACCGTCTATTCCTATAGTCTTCAAGGTATATGCAGATCTACTACACTCACATATCCTGAACCAGATAGGAAGAGTGACAGCCTCCTACCGCAAGCCTGCTCTTATAGAGTAACTGTCAATTCCGACAATCTTCAGTCACCTCTATTGACATTGCGACCCCATGAACCGTCGGCTTATCTACGTGTAGCCTCGGTCATGACTCTGCTTTACCCTTAATGGTAACATACTGATGACCTAAGCGACACAAGGGGCTATGGGAAACAACCCATCTACCACTACCAATACTGTGATGCGCATCAAATGGATATATAACTACAGTTTCGTGAATCTGTGGCGCGACTCCACTATCAGGCCGTCGGGGTAGATACTGGCCAATATGGTTCACTCCTGAAAAATAGAGGAAGCCAAACACAATGTGGATGGTCATATAGAACTCATACCCTATAGCTACGCATATCTCTAATAGTAGGCCGATACGCGGCTCTCATAAGTCAAGGCCTGACTATACGATACTCCACACCGAATATCACATATACACATACATGAATGCCTGACTATATGATACTCCTCACTGAATATTACATACACTTAGGAGAGTAATCCTCATTTGAGTGACATTTACTTGCAATAAATAATCAAACAAATAACATAACGTTGTCCCATACCACTGCATGTTATTTGGATTATTATTCAATACTTATAAACTACATTCGATCCACATTAGATATCTCTACATGACAAGTTCGATGAATAACTGAAAATGTATTACGGAAAGTCCCACATCAAACGATATCACTAACCCTGTTATTCAAATTTATTTTCACACGGAAGTGAATAACAAAATCAACATAAATATCACAAATCCATTCAGAAACACTAATCAAATCCATGGTGAATCACTCATAATATTGAGATCAATATAGAAAAGATAAGAAATTAGAAACTCAAAATCATTAATAAAGTTTATGTATGTACCAAATCAATATATAAGGGAAGGATTGATCTAGAAATTATGAATAGATTATCCTAATAAATACAATTATAAAATAATTAAATTAGTATTAAATAATATCATTTATATCATTTTTAGTTCATATAACAAAATAGATACTTATAGACAAACAATAAATAGATTATAAAATAAAATATTACTCATTACATCCCAATTCAATATACATTAAATAAATAATTAGGAAAACAATAGAAACAGATTATCTGAAAAGGCATTAATATGAAACATTCAAGTCGATATCTAAAAACAGTTCTTTATAACATTTCGTTAGACATAAGAAAGAAAATACTTAAAAACGAACGATAAACATATATTCAAAATGGGAATTATATATTTTTATTAGAATTACCTAAATATTTTAATAACTATACAACATCAATTAACCAACGTTTCATATTTACATTTATTAAACCTTGTTTATTTGTTAAACTTAACTCTTATTTACATCTATAAATTCTCAGTAAACTTCTTAAAACATATATCTATTCAATTTTTTTTATTTCACTTTAGTTTTATCTTAAACATTATATTTATTTAAATCTTTACCTTTTAATTCATTTGTTTCTTTTCTAATCAATTTCAAGGATTGTATTCAATTAATATTATCATCGAATCAACCATAATCAAAACCATCATTACTCAAACAATCAATATCATCCAACAGGGCATATCAAATGATATATAGGATAATATGGCATAAATTGATATAAAATAACATTGTTGTGAGTTAATAAAACTCATTAAAAGTCCCAGCAAAAACCCAAACCGAGTTTCACTGCACTGGTACCAACAACCACCACATCAAACAACCACGCAGCACCCGACACCATCATCGCTCCACTCTTAGGTCATGGTCGAGCTCTTACTCCATCGCACATTCCTCCTCCACGCTGCTACAATCACACCAAAGAAATCCTCTATTCGCTTCCACCTCTGACATGCACACACTTTAGTTGTATGGCATCACCATTGCATCGCCTACTCCCGTTCATCGCCTCAGCATCGAGCTTGCCCTCTCGTCTGGTTACGAGGCCAATTACCCTTTTTTATATATAATTAAATGCCATGAATTTGATTTTGAAATTAGGGTTTCTTTTCTCAATTGAGAGAACGAGTTCACTTGTGTTTGACTATAGGGGAAGAATGAGAATTGTAAAGAAGTATCAGGATACTTGAATAAGAAATAGGCTTGGGCTTTTCTTGAATTTGAGTCTTATTTATTTATCTATTCTATTTCCCTTTGAATAGCCTTTGTATTCATCTATGAATATATCTCAATCTATATTAAATTGATTTATACTTCAAAATCTTTTGTATTCAATTTAAAACATTTTACTCAATTCAATAAATTATTCGAAAGGAATTTATTAGTTTAATTCAATTTATTTAAACAAAATCTTTTATTAAATAGACTTTTAATAAATAATAATTTATTCTTTAAAATAATAATTATCAAAATAATAATGTTCAAACAATTTTATTTTAATTAAATTTATTTAATTATATGCATAGAAAGCAGGGCTGTTACAGTATGGTTCGGACGTAAGTTCCAATTCATTAACTACACAAGTTGGCACTAAGTTGAGCGGTCGGCACCGACATTTGTAGTTTGGTCCATGGTGGTGGCAATTTTAGGGAGAAAGGGTGTTACTAGTAGAGGCTGCCTGAGGTGATGGATCGCTGATTGGCTAAGTGTTGGACGTTATGATGACTTGTTTCTAGAATATGAAGTAGGGTGTTTTGAAGAGAGGACTTATTCTATGACAACTTGATTTGTGTAGAGAAGTCAGGGTTAAAGCATCTGGGTATGGGGTACTAGAAGTAAGGAAGGAGTGGAAGAAAACATAGCCATGGACTGGTTAAGTAAAGGCTTAGGGCCGAGGGTTAAGCCCAAATGGGATAAAAATTCTCGAAGGTGAAGTAGAGGTCTTGTAGGTCGTGTTGGAGGTGTTGGCTCATTTATATTAGGTTGAATGACGATATAATAGCACGATGAAAAACTATGGTCTTCGAATGTTGGCTTATGTTGGGAGTAGGTTCTGAAGATGGCGGCTTGCAATAGGGGTGGGCCGTAGGATAATGAAATATGGAAGGGTTCCTAGTGAATAATGAAAATTGGATTGAGCAAGAAGGGCTCGGTATCCAAATGGAGCAAAGGAGGGCTCAGGTTTATGTGCTAAGGAATCGTTGATGCTCGGAGTGTTTTATATTGTACTCGAAGCAAGAGTATTTTCAGTGGGGACGCCCATGGGTCAATGGAAGGGCCTGTACCCTAGACCTATAGCCTTGGTTCTAGTGTCCAGCTTTAGGCTAGGAGACACATATCCAGCTTTGGTATGCAAGATACGAGAGTACAATGGAGAATCGGGCCCTGGTAGAAAGAAGCCCATACGAGCTATCATATATTCAGAGCACATGGAGTGGTAGTTAGGATTGTTTGATGGATTTTATGGTTTCTTTGATTGCTCTCTTTAGTAGGCTAACACCCATAAGCATCAGCGGAAGTAGGTATTAGAAATAGGAATACTTAGAAGATTAATATCCTTTATTTGGTTTGTGGCATATCTTTATGATATTGTAGAGCAACATTTTATAGTGCTGTATGCTAACTTCTTGGTTGCAGGGACAGGTCACTTGTGGCTCATGTACTCTTGTTCCTTACCAATTTACCTATTTAGTCATTGGAGACCATAAACTGCTCATAACAAACTATTATCTAATCCAAGGTTTTATGTTTTGCATCTTATTATCTTGGGTACTCTTAAACGAGCAGACTAGATAACAGCCTAGGTGATGCAATAGCTGTTTGAGGACGAGCTGGATAGAGCTATCTTGTATTATATACATATATCTATGCTTATTCCACCAAGCAATGCTGTAGAGCCTGTGATAGTGCTTGCTTATTACTAATTGTATTAGAGACAGTTGTTGAGTTTGTTTTCATTGTATATACTCTACTATTGATGTATAACTCTATGGATATTATACTCTAATGACGATGGTATGTCCATATGGTTTTTACCGTCTCTTCTATTACATCTGTCATATTAGATTCTACCCATGCGCTATGAGATATGATAGATTATATGCAATATTGGTTCATTCCAAACCCTGATGATCATCCTATATCAACCGGGCACGACAGCAGCACACTATTTGTATACTATTTTTGTCGATGATATAGTGCAGCCGTCGCATTTGATATCAAAGCTTTGGTTACATGATTAATTGGAGTTAATACCGTGATCCAGTGGAGATAGGGAAGGTGTTATAACCTTAGACTTGATCGAGAGTTTATATACATAGGAGAAAGTGTGTGCATGTTATAAGTTTGGTTTTCAAAACTATATAGTAATATATCATATAGTATAGCTGGCATGCACATGAGCACTATAGACACAGTTTTCTTTATGAGAGACGGATCATTCTTTTTATATATAGGAAAGAGCTGGAATAGAAGGAACGCTGTAAGGCATTCTACTTTAGGAGTAGATGAAGGAGCGGGATCAAGAGCTGCTACGCCTGATGTCCAAGCCATGCTTAATGCTATGATGGCTAATATGATGAGGAACACTCTTGGAGTGGTGATGGTATGCTCTATTGCAAGCGACTAGGGCTGATTTTGCCAAGCCAAACAAAGATAATTCTACTCTTCAAAGGAAGTCCTTTCATGGGACGAAGTCGGCCATAGAAGTGCAAGATCGGTTGGATACTTTTGAGTGCATCTTCGATGATGTGTAGGTGGAAGATGCTATGGAAAGAAAATTGGCTTTGAGACAACTTCAGGGCCGAGCCATGAATTGGTGGAATGCTATTACTATTTCTACTCCAGGGGATTAGTTCAGCTGGGATCAGCTCAAGGCAAGTTTTGAGGAGAAGTTTATTCTGGCTGCTCAAAAGTCGGCTCTATGTAGAAAATTTGATGTTATCAAGCAGGGAGAGGCGAAAGTTTCTGTATATGTGGTAGAATCTGATGCTTTATCTAAGTATGGGTTGTCATTCTTTGATGCTCCATTGAGGAAGAATGACAAATTCATCATTGGTTTTCGCTAAGGAAGAGAAGCCAATGCCGCAGCAAGGCAATAAAGGCAAGAAGAAGTGGAATGGGAAGAGGAAGTAGCCTAGGGGCAAGGGTGGCAAGAAGAAGGGTAAGTGGGATCTTGTTTGCTTCGAATGCAACAATAAGGGTCATCTAATTAAAGACTGCAAGACGAGTGAGAAAAAAATGTTACAACTGTGACAAGCCTGGGCTTTTAAAGAAAAATTGCCCAGAATTGCTGAAGGGTAAGCAGGCGGTGAAGGAATATGCTTTGAACGTAGTCCCAACTTCATCAAGTGCTCCCTTGGTGAAAGATAAAGGGAAGGGAGTCTTCATTCAAGGTATGCTTTCTATTGGTGATGTTCATGTTCGATTTTTTTATACCAATACTTCTCATTCATTTATCTATAGTGACCTAGTAGATAGAATGGGATTGTAACCTAAGATAGTAGATTAACCCCTAATCATGACGAACCCTATTGAAGGCTCTATTAGTCTTTGCGTGGTTTGGCATGGCCTAGTTTTATCGAGTCATGGATGTTCATTGGTTTGTGATTGCTTTGTTTTTGAACTTTATTGGGTTTGGGGTAATCTTGGGTATGGATTGGCTTGGAAATATGCGGCCATAGTGGAATGCGAGAAGCTGTTGGTGACAGTTAGAAATGTGGATGGGTGAGTGGTAGTGATTAGCTCCTTACCAAAGGATGGGGTTACGGTTAGCTATCTTTATTTGCTTGAAATTCCACATGAGGGTTTGTCGTCTGTGCCTATCACTAGAGAATATCTTGATGCTTTTGAGGAAGTGATTGGATTGCCACATCATAGAGAGATCAAGTTTCAGATAGACTTGGTAAAGGAAGCCATACTTTGAGGCTTATGGAACCTAGAGAGCAGAAGGAATCAGGGGTGCAAGTGAATGACCAATTGAGAAAAGGATTCATTCGGAGAAGCATATCTGAGTGGGGTGTACCTGTAGTATTTGAAGGTTGTGTATGGATTATCATGAACTAAATAAAGCGATGAGGAAGAACAAGTATCCACTCCCACGCATTGATGAATTATTCGATCAATTACATGTTGCGAAGGTGTTCTCCTAAATGGATTTGGCAACGATATTTAACCAATTGAGATATCGAAGGAGAGTGTTCCTATTATTGCACTTCGTACGCCATCGGGTTTCTACGAGTGGTTGGTGATGCCCTTTGGATTGACCAATGTTTCGGCATACTTTGTAGATCTCATGAATCAGGTTTGAGAAACATGTTCAATAAGTTTTTGCTTGTGTTCATGGATGATATTCTGATCTAGTCTAGGACTGGAGAAGAGCACAAGACGCACTTGAGGAATGTGCTAGAGATATTGAGATAGCACAAGTTGAGAGCGAAGTTCTCTAAGTGTCACTTTTGGAGAGTACAAGTAAGATTCTTAGGTCACGTCGTTTCGGTATAAGGTATAGCAGCGGATCCTATGAAGGTGGAAGTGGTCTAAGATTGGAATCGGCCCAAGAATGCTATGAATGTGAGAAGTTTTCTAGAATCGGTGGGGTACTATAGACACTTCATAAATGACTTCTTGAAGGTAGCATACTATTGAACAATTTGACAAAGAAGAATCAGACCTTTGTATGAGATATGAAGTGCGAGCATGCATTTGTGAATCCGAAAGAGAGTTGATGAGGGCACCAGTGTTGACCATTCTAAGTGGAAATGAAGAGATGACAGTATACACCGGTGCTTGTGGTACTGGATTGGGTGTGGTGTTGATGAAGAGGGGAATAGTTGTCGCTTTTCGAGTTGATAGCTAAAACTGCATAAAAGGAATTATCCAGCTCATGATTTGGAATTGGCGGCAATTTTTTTTGCTTTGAAGATGTAGAGGCACTATTTGTTGGAAGAAAGGTTTAAGCTATTCACGAACCATAAATCCTTGAAGTAATTTTTCTCTTGGAAGGATCTCAACCTTTGACTGCAATGGTGGTTGGAGTTTTTGGCCTCTTATGATTTCAGTATTTCCTACACTCTAGGAAAAGGGAATGCAGTCGTCGATGCGCTGAGTAGAAGACGTGCTGGGTTTGGAGAAATGTTCTTGGAATGGAACCAGATAGAATATATTACTGGATTTGATTTTAGGCCCCACTGTGAGTTAGAACCTGAAATGTTGGCAAGTTTGTCGATTAGAGAGACCTACTCTAACTGAAAGGATCGATACTAGTTAGAAGCAGAATGCTAGACTAGCGGAGATCATAGCAAAAATAGAAGAAGGGGTAAAGTCTAAAGACATGAAGCAATATGAACTCGATTGAGAAGGTTGGCTTCGTGAGGATGGAAGACAATTTGTTCCCGATGTTGATGGATTGAGAGATGAAGTGCTAAGAGAGTGTCAAAATTTTAGATTGACTATTCATCATGGTGGTAACAAGATGTACTGAGATATGAAGAGAAGTTACCATTGGAAAGGTACGAAGAGAGATGTTGGAGCATTCATCTCGAAGTGTATAAACTGTCAGTCGGTAAAGGCGGAGTAGAAGAAAGCTAGTTGATAATTTTAACCATTAGAGATTCTTGAATGGAAATGAAAACAAGTATCAATGGGCTTTATTGATAGATTGCCAAGAACTCGAGCAGGGTACGATGTCATTTGGGTCATAGTAGATCGATCGACCAAAAGTGCAAGAAAAGTTGTATGTAAAGTGGATAGATTGATTTTACGGTGTGCCAAAGATCATTATGAGTGATCGAGACCCATTGTTCACCAGTGGATTTTGGAAGAGCTTACGAGAGGCTTTGGGGACCCAGTTGCATCTTAGTACAGCTTATCACCCACAAATGAGGTAGACCGAAAGAGTAAATGTATAGTGGAAGATCTCTTATGAGCATGCATTACAAATTTTGGAGGGTCATGGGATGATTATTTGCATTTGGTAGAGGTGGCATACAATACAATTATCAGTCGAGTACTGATATTGTCCATATAAATCATTATATAGTCGACTATGTAACACTCCTTTATGTTGATGGGAAGCAGGCGAGAAATTGATACTTGGGCCAGATATGATTAGAGAGACTTGGAGAAGATTGAGTTCATTCAACAACGAATGAAAACTACTCAGGGTCGATAGAAAAGCTATGCAGATAAGAGACGAATGGAGTTATGTAGTGCTTGTAAAGGTTTGTCGTATAAAGAATGTAGTTTGATTTGTTAGAAAGGGGAAGTTGGCACCGAGATTGGTAGGACCTTTTAAATAGTTGAGAGAATCAGGAAGCTAGCATATAAGACCGGCATTCCTCAAAAGATGGCGGATATGCACAACGTTTTTCATGTTTCTTATCTACTGAAGTTTACGCACAACTCGGGCATGAAGATCACATCGGATCAGCTAGAAGATGTTGAGGAAGAACCAGAAGATTTTATACCTCGTAGGCCATTTTGTATCATTGGGCACGATACATAACATCTTAGGAGAAAGAAGGTGAAGGTAGTGGAGGTACAATGGAGCAAAAGTGAGGACGATTGTATGTGGAAGATGGAAGAGGGCATGAGGACTTCTCATCCGGAGCTCTTTGAATGGTAAGATCTAGTATTTATCGAATCTACTTTCACCATCGTATACTATATTTAATAAGTTAGTATTCCACATGCTATGATATGTCACCCATACTATTGATGGCATGGCTGCTTGTTTGATATGTGTGATGGTTGCTTATGGTTTGCAGGCATGTAGTATGACCATGGTTGCTTATACTTTGGCTTGTTTGGGGATTTTGAGGGTGAAATTCTGAAAGGGGAAAGAATGTAAAAATCTGTATTTCACGTATCAAATGATGATAAAATATTTTTATTTTATTCGTATGAGGTCATATGATTCTACAATTTTGAAATTTGGCTCTTAGGGGCAATTTAAACACCGATGATTTTTTTTAAATTTCTATGTGACCATTTTGACCTTGGAAATCTTATTTGGACGATAACTTTTGACAAGAGTCGAATTAGGGTCTCAAACTAGTTTTATTGCTTTAGAATGATGGTTTCCCATTCTATAGAGTGATCATAAAAGAAAAACAGACTTAAAGTTAGAAAGTTACGCAAGTTTTAACGTTTTAAAGCTGCTAGCCAAAATTAGAGTGTAAGCGAAGCCCACTAGTTATCACATTAATCAAACAAGAGAATACTATAAATAGAGGGCTGAAGAGTCATGTTAAAACTTTTTCCTCTCATTCAAAATCAGGTCTGACCCTAATTAGTCCTAGATCCGTCCTATTAATCCAAAGTCACTCAAATGCTCTCTAAATTAAACTTGATTGCGGATTAGAGATCACATCATTAACTAGAAGATAGAGATCATCGTTTTGCCTGATTTGAATGCATTCCATTATTGTTCATGTTGGATTTTCATTCATATTGGTTGAATTTGGTAATTGATGAGTGGTTTATGCCTTCTCACCATACTGTGCATACTTACACGGTACAAACATAAGATTTAGCATGTTTTAAATCCATTTTTAGCCATAAAACCTTTTCCAACTTTAGTTACATTTAAACTATGTATGTGATTTAGAATAATTAGAAATCACCCTTACTTATGCTTATATATTCGTACTATATTTAGATCGATCTTAGAAATTGACTTGTTTGTCTTATTTTGATGGATTACATGTTTGATTGGATGAAATTGTTTATTGTTCTATGTTGTAAGATATGATTTGATGTTTTTTGTTAGTGTTGTGATTGCATAGAAAGTTAGGTCAGAAAATTAAGCAAATCAGAGGCAAAGTTGGTCGAAATTGGATGAAACTTAGAGGGAAGGCTTTGGAGTATTGGAAGAGCTCATGGTTCAAGGCGCAAGTTCCAAGTCATTAACTACATAAGTCGGCACCGAATTGAGAGGTCTGCACTGACATCTATAGTTTGGTCCATGGTGGTGGCGACCTTGGGGAGAGCAAGGATGTTGCTAGTAGAGGTTGACTGAGATGATGGATCAGTGATTGGCCAAGTGTCAGAGCTATTATGACTTGTTTCTAGGATATGAAGTAGGGTGCTTTGAAAAGTGGAAAGTAAACTTAGCCATGGATTGGCTAAGTAATAAGCCCGGGTCTGACATGAGAGGTCGGTACCGACTTCGAGGATTAAGCATAAATAAGATGAAACTTCTAGGAGGTGAAGTAGAGGTTCTGTAGATCGTGTTGGAGATGTTGGCTCATTTGTATTACGTTGGATGACTATATAACAACATGATGAAAATATGTGGTCTTTAGATGTTGGCTCGTGTTGGGAATAGGTTCCGAAGATGATGGCTCGTAAAAGGGAGTGAACTATGGGATCAAGGATTATGGAAGGGTTTCTAGTGAATAATGGAAACTGAATTGAGCAAGAATGGCTTAGTATCCAAATGAAGCAAAGGAGGGCTCGGGTGTATGTGCTAAGGAATCGTTGATGCATGGAGTATTTTCTGTTATACTCGAAGCATGGATATTGTAAGTGGGGATGCCCATGTGTCAATGGAGGGGCATGTATTACCTAGACATGTAGACTTAGGTCTAGTGTTCATCTTTGGGCCACGAGATACATATCCAACTTTGGGTTGCGAGATATGAGAATACAATGGAGAACTAGAGTTTCCATTAGCCCCTGGTAGAAAGGAGGTCAGACGAGCTATCATATATTCAGAGCACATGGAGTGATAGTTAGGATTGTTTGATGGATGTTATGGATGCTATGGTTTCTTTGGTTGCTCACTTTAGTAAGCTATCACTCATAGGTATCAAGAGAAGTAGGTTTTGGAGATAGGAATACCTGAAAGAGTGATATCCTTTATTTGGTTTATGTTATATCTTTATGATATTGTAGAGTAGCATCTTATAGTTGTTAACCTAAAAAATGGATCAACACCCTAGTTTAAGTTTCAAAGTACCAGCCCTGTTCTGACAGAGAAATATCACAGATCACAGATATAAGAAAAGAACAGTAAAAGAAAGAAGGCAGAGAATATTTATAGTGGTTCGGCTGTTAATGAAGCCTACCTCCACTTTATATTTTTACTAAAGATTGATTGATGTTACGAGATGTATTTGATTACAAGACTTTGATTATTTCTATGTAGATTGAATCCCAAGATTTGGAATCCACCGGAGAATCACAGTGAATCCCTTTGGAGATTGTTGTGAGGGAAGTAGAGAATGAGGAATGTTTCCAGCAGAGCTTCAGCAACCATTTCAGAGAAGATCATGTTTATGTTGCAGGTAGGATGGTATTTATAGAGATCGGAGGACTTCTAAGACAGACCACTTAATCCACTTCTCACATATGGATGCATAATGTCCTAGGGGGCTTTAGCTCGTGATTCGAGCCAAAATCATGGGTCACTAGCGACCCATGGTCTATGGCTCGCTAGCGACCCATAGAGTTGGCTCGTGTCATGAGCTAAAGACTTGGCTCCTTAGCCATTGCATTGCTTGTTGGCTTATCGATGACTTGTGGAGAAGCGTTGGTCACTAACGATCCATGATGTACACTTAGCACTTTTTTTTAACATACTTTTTCCTTCCTTCTCTTCTTTCATTTAGCAGAGTGACCTTCCACTTTGCATGGGGTCGCTAGCGATCCATAGGGCATGGGTCACTGGCAATCCAAGCACTTAGATGTCTTTTGGAGTGGTCTTGTATCGTCGTTGCTTGCGCAGTCTCATTGCACGTTGTTCTGTTTTGATGGTAGTTTACTAGCTTTTTGCACTCAACTTCCGATTGCATTGAAAGAATGTTGTTCTCTTAGTTTAGTCAATCTCAATTGTCGTCTCAGTAATATAGCTTGGCTCTTGTTAACTCCTTGTCTTTGCTTCTCTGGATAAGTTTTGATCCATCCTGATATCATGAGTTTGTTCTGTTTCTTGTTAGATCCTACAGGGTTAAAAACCTGGATAAAATTATCCCCATAGAGTACGTCTTCGTTGTAAACAAGGCATGATTTGGAAGTTATAGAGTCAATATTTGTTCGTCGTTTTCCAAGTGATTGCATTGGAGTTTCATGAATATGTGGCAGGTCGTGCCGTTGGTCATCTAGATTTGGTTTTAAATGCTGCTGCTTGCTGTAATAGATCAAATTTCTCCACTTAGTTTCCCGAAATGCTTCAAAACAATGGACAGGTGTCGAAGGATGAAGCGAAGAAAAAATTTACTCCCTTATTATGGGTCGCTAGCGATCCATATACGATGGGGTCGCTAGCGACCTGACCTATTAATAAAGATGGGTCGCTAGCGATCCATGATGGATCGCAGGCGACCCAATGCCTTAGAAAAATTTTTGCTTCGCTTTTTTATTTGCCAATATATACACTCTTATGCGACGACCTTCCCACTCACTTCCTACGCGACCCGAACTTGCTTTCCTACGACTAGAAATCCTTGGCAATTTGATCCATCTTGCTTCATTCAATCCATTATTTCCTCAAATTTGTCTTGTTCAATCTCTTGGCCTTGATTTCCAACCACACCGCCATGCTTCATCAGTTCACCTTGAAACCCTAGCTCGCCTTCGAATCATTATGACCATCTCCTAGCCCGCTAGTGGTCCATCCATGTCTCGTTGATTCAACATCTTTGATCAATCTTGTGTTCTTGAATTCAATCAGAGGTGGGTTCACTTAATTGGTTTGCTAATTACTGTGTTTGTGTAAAAATTTGATGACTAATTTTCATTACAATGTTGGTCGCGAGAAATTCGAGTTGATTGTGGTTTAAAGGGTCAGATAGCCAATCGTGTCTTGAGTTTTCTCCTAGAACGACATTTGGGCTTTAGCCCAACGCTTGACGCATTTTGCTATCTTCACCCATTAGACCAGAATTGACCGATGCCCAGTTTCGTAGATGTTATTGCATGACATATCACCAGTCGATCCTGATTCTTCCAGAGAATTCGGGCTTATCTTGCTTGCTTGTTGCACGCTCAGCATCCCTGTAGTGAGAAGAATTTTCCATGTCGCTTAAGACAATGGATTTGTTATCGATCATTGATCGATAACTGGTAAGTGTATAGGAAGTAGAAACAAAAGCAGAAAATGAAGTGACATGGGAAGTTCTTTTCTTCTTCCACTGCAAGTGAACTATCCACATGGGATAGGGCATTTGTAGTGTTTTGAGTGTCGAGTTTATCCCATTAGGTAGCACACTGCACTTGCCCCAGTTCACACTTGAAATGCGACGTGTCGATTACAAGTTAATATTTCTTTGGAATTCAAGTATGGTAGGGGAAGCTTTTAGTTTAGGATAGATTTACCTAACCGTTTCGGGCGTGATTTCTGTTATTTAGAATGAAGCAGCCTTTCATGCATCATAAGTCAAGCGGGGGAAGCTCGGTGCTCTCAAAAGCCAAGTCATCATCCACTTCGCAAGCTCGGTATGGCCAGCTAGTCCCTGTCGGGCCAATCGTGGATCGATTGCCTCCCAAGTTTAGAGTTCTACTTAATCCGCCTGAGAGAGCATCATCGGTGGTTTCTCCCAAGGTTCTTCATAACATCTGTGCGCAACACGAAATTCCCGAAGAGGATGCGCGTCTGTCAGAGAAGGATGAATTCGCTCATATGCCTTCCCGGGGGTACACCACTTGCCACCGATACATGTGTTTGAATGGATCTGTGCCTTCCTTTAACAACTTTCTGCATAAGATTCTTTCGAACTTGGATATTGCCCATTTCAGCTTCATCCTAATGGCTATGCCATCTTGACTTGGCTAAACGTTCTTTTCATGCAGATGTTCAACCGTGCTCCAAGTTTTGATGAGTTGCGGTACTTTCTAGCATTCAAGAGGAGAGATAACTGTCCCTCCTTGATCATAATCGAGGCATAAAGAAATCGAAAAATCATAAGAGCTTGCAAAGCAACCTGTCTCAATTCAAGACGTAATATTTCATTGTAGAAGCCCCGAGGGGTTGGATGACAGGCCGTAAGCTTCTTTTTTATTCAATGAGCTCTGATGCAGTGCGATGGAGTTTCTAACTAGCCATGTGTCGCTTGCAATTATTCCAAGGCCAAATAGAGACACAGCTCTCCATGAATTTTGTCAGACTTTAAAGGACATCGATGCTGAGGAGAGAAGCGTTAAAGTATTAATGACTGATGAAAACTTGTGTCCATATGGATTGCTGGCTCCGAACAGATTCGCTATTCAAGTTGAAATTCCCTCTCCTTCTCGATCCAGGGTTCGTAGGAGATCTACTTCCTCCTCCTACGATTTCGAAGAAGGTGTTTCTCAAGAGAGAGAGCCTGTCCGAAGGATCAGCCGACAAGGCCTACAAGGGGGAGAGGCTGTTGCGACTGGATTAAGCGGCCCGGCTAGAATACCTCCAATTCTAGAGGAAGTAGAAGAAGAGTTCAAGCACAGAGAAGATAAGGTCGTGTTGGACTCAGAAAAAGAAGAAGGAGAGTTCGAGAGTAGTAGTGACGAATCTACTGCAAGTGATGATCTCTTCGCAGAATTCGATGACGAGAACTCGGAATCATGTGATGAAACTACAAGTATGGGCCTCATTCTTCCGAGCTTGCCTCTCCTTGATATAAGCGATAAAGGCAAAGCTCTAGAGTCCGGAAGACATCGAGACTCTCCAAGTAAAGACATCGGAGTGGAGTTTTAGGATTTTAGCGATATTTATGTTAATTTTGATGAGCTCATGAAAGAAGATTTTAAATTTGTTACGGCGCCTCCCTGCTCGGGTGATAACGCGCTGGAAATTAGCCTGGTTCCGACCACAATAGAGAAGTTAGTCCGATTCCACATACGACGGATGTCCATCCTGGTTCATGATGATGTTTTAGGCCTACGTTAGAAGCGCACTACACATTGCACTAGGATTACACTCATTTCCATTCATCCTTTCATTTTTGTGGTGTTTTTCTTATGTTTCTGAACTCTTTTATGTACTATTTATGCTAGATATGACGAAAGGACAAGGTTTCTACAATTTCTTTGAGTAGTTTACTGACTCACGATGGTATTTCAAGCGCACCTCCGGCCGTCATTAGTTCCAAGAAATGGAGGATAAATATAGGAGGAGGAAAGAACTTGAAACTGAAACCCGCCGCCAGGAAGAAAGAGATTGAAGCCAATCGTATAAAGGTGGGTATGAGAAGAGGAGATCTTTTGAAGAAAGGGATGAGCCATCGAAAAGGTCGAAGTTTGACCATTGCCCTCATTCTTCAGAGCATGCTTCAACACATTCTTCCATGGATCAAGAAATTGCTATCACTTCTGCCCTACTCTGCCTCCGACTCATGTTTTTTCATCTTCTGTTGTTACTTCCGCCCCCGGTGCTTCTTGCCTCCACCGAAGACCTGCCTATGTCCTTTCTTTGGGCCCTCCTAAACTTGAGGCAGCGCTTCTTAGTTGGTTTTTGAAGGGGTTAAGTTTGACCGCGATCTGCGCCCGGCCCGTAAAGATTCATATATGCCAAACCTCCAGACCATTCAGAGCGACTTAGAACAGGCCGAAGGATGGGAGAAACTCTGCAAACAATTGGCAGACACGAATCACAATAGTTATTAGGAGATCATCTCTTTCGAATCAGAGAAGGACGACTTTGAGAGGACGTGGGCCGATCGTGACACCAAGATTAAGCAGTTAGAGGAAGAGAAAGCAGCGGCGCCATAAGAGAGCAAGAAAAATACAGACTTGCTGAAAGAGGTAAAAGAATCCCATACCCAATTAGAAATTGTCTACAGGGACGAAATAAAAAAGGTTCACGTAGAGGAGGAGAAGTTAAAGTAAGAAGTAACAACCTGCAATGCAACGATTGAGGCTCAATGGAAAACTATTGCTAATCGCAACCTCATCGTTGAAGGGCACAATAAAACTATTTCTAACCAGGCCGAGATCATTGCCAAGTTACAGGCTCAGGTCACACAGGTCGATGCCGATAAGTCTACCGCTGAAGCTGAGAAAGCTGCCTTGAGAGCGAATTATTTGGAGCTCTAAAATGCCTTGAAAGAAAGACGGAGAAGCTTGATGTATCTATTTTGAATTTTTATATTAACTCCTTGTTGCATCAAGGAAGTCTCGGTTATCTGGACCCAATGTTCCCGTGCACTCTTGCTCTGGTATTGGAAGAAATATTGTCTCGCTTTTTTGATAGCAGTGATGTCTACACCAAGTAGGAGTTGAAGGATGCTTATCTGAATGAAGAGTCGAAGAAAGCGTTGCTTGAGGGTCAGGAAATTCTTCGAGTTGAAAGAGAGCAGGAGGCCACCGATGCTACCTTAACGACCACTGCCGAAGTGCTCACCAAGCCTTTTATTTCTAGTGCGGGCGAATCATTAGAGCAGCCTCACGACCGACCAATGAGTTCGAGACTTGAACCTCTCCCTTAAGTAGTGAAGCCGGTAAAAGAGGGCGAAGGTGGTGAATTTGAGGTCGCTATTCTTGATCGTTCCTCCGGTGCAGGCAATGTTCTTGCCTCCTCGAAATTTAGGAGTTTCCAACATATGCCGCAAGTGTAAGAGGAATTTAATGCATTCATTTTTGATCTTATAGGTCCATTTACCTTCCCTGTTAACATGCTAGCTTCTTCGGCGCCCAGACCTGTCGCCATTTCCACATCTTCCATGGTTGTTTCTATTCCTGTTCCAGCTTCCACGTCTGCGTCCGGCTCGCAACCGGGGCCAGAGGCTAAAAAGATTATCGCGCTTCATGGCCTGGACGACTCTTCCATGTCTTTAGAAGGCGACATTACAGTGGCAGAGGCCAAGGAGCATGAAACTCAGTCAGAATAGCCCTAGGAGACTCACCCCGATTTGGTCGTCATCAAGAAGGAAAAGGTGGAGGCAATCAAGGCCTCAAAGGGCTCTCGGAAATCAAGAAAATGCAAGGGGAAGGGAGGATCTTCTGGGAAGACTACAGAGAAAGAGGAGGACATTACCACCAAAGTATTCATTGATATCACCGGCAGTGATAGCACTCCTGAGGCGAAGCAAAAGCTGCCAACAATGGGTGGAAAGGGAAGCGGAGGAAAGAAGCGTTGAGAAGCTTGCCTGAAGTCTACTTCGATTTTGGTTCTTTTTTGAGTCATTTTATACAAGTGCAGAGTCTGCACTTAGCGTTTTTGTTGCGGAGTCTATATTTTCTTTTTTGTTGGCCAGTATTGTGTGGGTATGGCCCCCCATCCTGACCCTACTTAAAGAAAATTATATGCAATATATTAGTATTTTGACTGTATTCTCATCTGCATGCTCATATATGTTCTGTGCACTTGTGCTTGTTTTATTTTATACTTATCTAGTTCTATGATTACACCCAAAGCCTTTCGTTCGAAGTAACAGAACTTAGAAATTAACAGCACTTTGGACATTAATAGAATTTTAAATTAACAGAACTTAAGAATTTTTGTTAACTTAGAAATTAACAGAGCTTTGGAAATTGACAAAACTTAGAGATTTTTTTTTAGAGTGACAGAACTTGTGAACTTAGAGATTTCACGTGTTTTTGTTCAAGTACCAGTGTATGCCCCGGAAAGTTACGGTTTAGATAATGCTTATATCAAACTTGAATTTTGCTATGTCCCGGCTTGATTTTCCTTCTTTCAGAATTTTAGCAACTTTAGCATGTAATCCCAATTTCTGGCTATATTCTGGTAAGTATGCAATTTATGCATGTTTGAGAGGTGCAAATTGCATGGGTTAATTAAGGGCAGTTTTAATCATTATATGTCTATAGTTGAGACTTTTTAGTTGGTTTATAGCATTCCAATTTCATTGGAGTCGTGCTCATTATTCTTGATTATAGGAGCAGTTGGCGCTAGTTATGAGAAGCACGGTTTTTGGTGCTCCTCGACGTTGCCTATCTTCAGGCCACATGAGGAGCGTGCTTTTTAGTGTTCCCCAACGCTGCCTGTCTTTGGACAGTGTGAGTGGCTTAAGCTTTGAGAATCGGTGCACGATTTTTCCTGTTCCTTGGGTTTGCTTATCTTCGAGCAGTATAAGGAGTTAGTGTCTCGGAGTTTAGTGCGTGGCGTATGGGGTGCTTTACTTTTCTTTTTCCTCATTGTTGCCTATCTTCGGGCAACATAAGGGGTTACTATATTAGTGCATGGCTTATAGGGTATGCGAATTTTGTTTTTCCTCGGTGTTGCCTATCTTCGGTCAACGTGAGGAGTTATTATTTTAGTGTGCAGCTTGTAGGATGCGCGGCTTTTGGCACCCTTCGGTGTTGCCTATCTTTGGGCAATGCGAGGTGTGTTGATTTTAGCCTTTTAGATGTTGCCGGAGCAACACCAGTTTTGGAAGGCAAAGACCGAGTTCCGCCGAGCTAACGGTTCGAGTCTATTTGCTCCCGTCGACCAGACGAGTAATCATTATGAACACGGTTTTGTTGGTTCAAAAAACAAAATTTATTAAGGAAAGTAGGATAGTTTTTTCCTATGTACAATGCCCTCGGTATCTCAGGATGGCTATTTGCTGGAAAATAAAAAATACATAAGATAGCTTTTAGAAAAAGTAACGGCGAAGCGATTCGCTCTTCCATGCCCTAGGAACTTGAGTTCCGTCGACGGTTTTAGCTTGAAAGTCTCATCTCTTAGCTTTTGATTAATGGCATATGGTCCCTCCCAGTTTTGCCGAAGGCCCCTGGAATAGGGTAAACTCACTTGAGTACAAGATCTCCTAGTTCGAAGGTTTGACTATGAATTTGGAGTTGAAGTACCGTGCGATCCTTTTTTGGTAGACGACGGTTCTCATCTCTGCTTCTTCTCTTCTTTCATCAACCATATCTAGAGATTCGAGTAGGAGCTGCTCGTTTTTTTTTTGACTAAAATTCTATCTTCAGTGCGAGGGGACTTCTAACTCAATATGAATCATTACTTCTGAACAATATGCTAGGGCGAACGGAGTACGGCTGGTTGCCTCTTTGTGGGTGTTCTGTAAGCCATAGTGCGAATGCAAGTTCATCAACCCACTTTCCTTCAGCTTTTTCCAGTCGCTTTTTGATAGTGGACTTGATGATCTTTTTTATCGCTTCCACATGCCCGTTTGCTTATGGATGAGCCACTGCAGAAAAGCTCTTTTCAATTCAGAAGTGCTTA
Organism: Allium cepa; assembly: GCA_030765085.1. Taxonomy (NCBI): domain Eukaryota; kingdom Viridiplantae; phylum Streptophyta; class Magnoliopsida; order Asparagales; family Amaryllidaceae; genus Allium; species Allium cepa. The sequence goes on from CM060941.1 coordinate 605,659,644, forward strand.
CAGAAGTCTTTGAACTTTCAAATTGGGTTCCATTGTCGATGATGATTTTTTTACGGTAGACCAAACCTACAAATGATGTTTTTAGTAACAAAGTTAATAACATTCTTTTGGTTATGGTGGCCAACGATTTCGCTTTGGCCGATTTTGTGAAATAATCTATAGCGACTATAGCATATTTGACTCCTCCTTTTGCTATTGGCAGGACGCCAAATCGATCCCTCATATCGCAAACGGCCATGGGCTGACCATCTTGTTAGCTCCGTTGAAGGAGTTCTCCTAATTTTGCTAAATCTCTAGCAGCAATTGCATCTTTCTAGTGTGATCAGCGCATCGAAATTTATTTTTGGCTAGAAGTACATATATCAAAGGACTTTCTTTGCAAGGATCTGCCCCCTAAAGCGATCTGCACATTCTCCTTTATATACCTCCTTTAGGATTCGTTGTGCTTCGTCATCAGTCACGCACCTAAGAAGGGAGTTAAGAATCCCCTCCATTAAAGTATTCCATCCTATAACATGAACCGTGGTGCCTTTCAGAGTAGCATCTTTCATTGATTTCGGTCAGTTGGAAGGGTTTCTGCAAGTAGATAGTTCTTTATCTATGTCATCCATGTATCTAGTTCGATGGTGGTCTCGAGAATCCAGTCTGCATCCATTTTGTCTATGCTTGGGTTGGCCAGAGTTTCGACTGGGACTAGTCCGAATGACTGAGGTTCTCCTGAACTTGCCAGTTTAGCCAAATAATCCGCCTTAGTGTTTTTCTCCCATGGGATGAGAGTGATGGTGTAGTGCTCGACGTCGCTTAGAAGTTCCTGTACTTTGGATAGGTACGGGGAAAGATTCTCATCATGCACTTGATACTCCCATTTTACTCAACAGACGGCCAGTTGTGAGTCGTTGTATATGTGAACAGATTTTATTTTGAGCTTTTTCGCAACCTTCAGTCTAGCGATCAGTGTTTCATATTCTGCTTCATTGTTTATGGCTGGGAATTCCAAATGTAGAGCGTAGCTGATGGCTTGCCCCTAGAGGGTTTCAAGCACTACTCCTGCTCCTGAATAGAAGTTTTTGGATGCGTCATCAACGAAGAGCTTCCATTGCATGTCTGTTTTTGACTGAACTTCCTCCGCATCATCCCGGATAGTAAATTCGATGATGAAGTCGGCCAATGCTTTCCCATTGATGGCTTTCCTTGGGTGGTATGTAATGTCATATTAACTCAATTCTATATTCCACTTGAGTAGCCGTCAAGAAATTTCTGGTCGGTATAACACTTGCTTCGGGGGCTAGTCAGTCACACTTTAATTGGATTAGCCTAAAAGTATGGTCTAAGCTTCTAGGACACGATCAAGAGGAAATATGCTAGCTTTTCTAGTTTTGGGTAATTATTCTCAACTCTAGTGGATCAATGCTAATGTAATAAATGGGTCGCTGGATTCTCACTTCTACCCGCACGAGAGCGGCGCTCAACGCATGTGGGGAGACTCCAAATAAATGAATAGGTCTTCTCCGTCGATCGGCTTTGATAAGATTCGGAATCTTCCATGCGTCGTAGCAATTCTTCAAAAGCTATTTGACAAGTCTCACTCTATTCGAAGTTTTTTTCCCCTTCTTCAATGCATCGAAGAACGATATGCACTTGTCTGTAGCTTTTGAGATAAATCGGCTCAGTGCTGCAACTTTTCCGTTCAAGCTTAGAAGTTCCTTATTATTTCTCATGGCTTGGACTTCTCGTGGTGCCGTTATTTGCTATGGATTTTCTTCGATGTCTTACGCACTTACTATGAACACCAGGAATTTCCTAAAGGCTACTCCGAAATGACATTTGAGTGGATTGAGCTTGATTCCATACTACCCAAGTATTTCGAATATTTTTGCAAGATTTTCTAGATGGTTAACAGCTACCCGAGATTTGACCAACATGTCATCCACATAGACTTCCATAGTCTTTTCGATCTGATGTTTGAATATAGTATTTACTAGCCTTTGGTATGTAGCCTCGGCGTTCTTTAACCCGAATGGCATTACACTGTATCAGTACAGTCCCAAATCGATGATGAAGCTGGTGTTTTCTTGACTTGGCTCGTGCATCAAGATCTGGTTGTAGCCCGAGTATGCATCCATAATTGAAAACAATTCATGCTCCGTCATTCCATCCACAAGCTGATCGATTCTAAGGAGTGGGAAGCTAATCGATTCTAAGGAGTGGGAAGCTATCTTTTGGACAAGCCTTATTTAGATCCGAGAAGTCAATACAAGTTTTTCATTTTCCATTAGACTTCTTGGCTAAGACTGGGTACGATACCCATTCAGGGTAAGTTGCGTCCCGGATAAAGTCGTTGGCCATTAACTTATCAACCTCCTCTCTCAATGCTTTGGACCGTTCGGGGCCCAAACTGTGCCTTTTTTGCTTTACCAGTGTGAATATGGGGTCAATATTGAGCTCGTGACGGGCAATTTTGGGTGATACCCCACACATATCGAAGTTTTTCCAAGTAAGTACATCCAAATTGGTGCGGACGAATTTGGTTAGTTCTGGTCGCATCTTGTTTCTAAGCTGCGACCCAACTTTCAGGACCCACGTTGGGTCATCCATACAGACTGGGATAGACACCGTCAATTCTGCCGGTGCTGCCCGATCCTCCCCTAAGCTCTTCTTTCTAGGGTCCAAAGCCTTATTGAATCGGCTATGGTCCCTAAGCCAGGTGCGGCTCTATAGTTGTTATTCGGAGGGTTTACGGATATGGAGGGTTTTCCCCACATTCTTTCCTTTTTCCTTTCTTCTTGACTCACGCAATTCCACAATGTAGCATTCCCGGGTGGCGCTTTGATTTCCTTTCACAATTTCGACTCCCTACTCTGTATGGAACTTCATTATAAGGCACCATTGGGCCAGTGCTATTCGTAAGTCGGCTAATGCGGGTCGTCCCAAGAAGGCGTTGTATGCTGAAATTTCATCTACGATCACAAAAGTCTGAATGAGGGTGAAACTTCTCTCACCCTCTCCAAGCTCTATAGGTTGGTCTATTGTTCCCACCGGTTGTTTGGGTACACCGATAAATCCTTGAATATTTGTTTGGCACATGGATACACATTCCATGCCAATATTCATTTAATCGAAAGTATGTTTGAAGAGTATGTTAATGGAGATATCATTGTTAACCTACACCCACCGAACTATAGCGGGTCCAATTCCTACGGTCACCACCATCCAATCGAGAGTTGGAGCTTCGATCCCCTCGGTGTCCCTATTTTGGAACACAATATCATCATTCATGACCCTTTTCATCTTTGCTGGAGTTTCGTCTTCCACGGCTAAACATGATTCCTTCGTAGCATGCTTCAACAAACTTGCATATCGCTCCATTTCTCCCTAACTTCTTTGCACGGGATTTGGTCCCTCGGATATTTTTCCGATAATAAGCCTTTGATCAGTTCATTTTTTCCCTTCTTCGCTGGTTCTAGCATGATTCCTTCGTTCTCTTGAGTGCTGAGGAGTCATAGATTGATTGGAGTTTTATGGTTGTCTTACGTACTGTAGGAGTTTATTATTCTGTATAAGTTCCTCAATGAGATTCTTTCGGTGGCAGCATTCATTCGTATTATGGCCGCGAGTCTCCTGGAAGCATTAGAATTTCCCTAAGTGCTTTTGTTACTCAATCGCCTCCTTTATAGGTGGCTTTTTGCATTCCTCGGTCCCTTGGATGCAAAAAAAATATTTTTCGGTGTGTCGCTTAGGGGAGTGTAGCCTTCGGGTCTAAACCCTTTGAGCTTTTTATTACTGCCATTACGATTCTTCTTGTTGTAGTTTTGACCATTTCTCATTGAATTTCCGTCTTTTCCAATGGTTCCTTTAGCAGTTTGAGAAGTGTGCCCAATTTGATATATTGCTACATCGGTTTGCTTAACGTTCACCGATTGCACACTAGTAGACTTCCCTTCTAATTCCTGCGCTTCCTCCAACCTCATGTACTGACTTGCTTTATGATTGAAATATTTCCTAATGGTAGGTTGCTTCATCTTAATCCACTTTTCGAATTCAGTTTTCGGGTGAATGGCACGGATTAATGCTATAAATACCATTTCTTCATTGGGTTTCTTACTTCCGTCACCATGGTGTTAAACCTGTTCATGAAAGATTTCAGTGATTCATTACACCCTTAGAACAATCTGGATAGAGAAATGATGTCTTTTGGCTGTGTAGTATGGAGTCTGAACTGATCAAGGAACTTTGTCGCCAGTTGGTCAAAAGTAGAGATAGATCCTAGTGGAAGCCTAGTGAACCACATTGACGCAACCTCTTCGAGAAAGATAGGAAAGCATCAGCATCGAACAGCTTCAGAGGCATTCTCTTCGTCCATATACCAACTATAGCTTTACAAGTGAGGTTTCAGTCCTTTGTCCCGTCAGGGATGGAATAGTTGGCAGTGTGAATTTTTCTAGATATCTCTTATTCATTATTTCATCGGTGAAGGGAGTCTGACTTGGCATAAATTTCAATCATCATCATCTCTTATATCTTTACTCTCCTCCATTAATCGTTTAACCATGTCTGCTATGTATGCTTTTGATGTCCGGTAGTCCTGAGGACGGTGATCAGTCATTGTGCTAAGTGTTTGACATTGCAAATGGTCTTGGTGAGTGGGCTGAGGCCTAGGCTTCCCTGTCTTCGGGAGAGCCACTCCTGTAGGGTCCCGTTGGCTTGCGGTTGGTCTAATTGGAGCATTTTGGGTATTCCTTGCATTATCAAATGCATTAGAGTTTTCTTCCAATTTGTTGTCTTGCTCTCCGTCCTCCAGTCGGAGAGATTCGTGGCTATGTCTTCTACGGGGGTCTTTGCCCCTTGGCTCAAATTCAAAATAGGTTGCCTTGTGGCGAATGGAGTACTTGAATTTCCATCCACGTTAAGTCATGTTGTCACCCTTTTTTGGTTGTTTTCCGTTTCTTTTATGTTGACCAGAGATAGAGGAATTCTCTTGTTCCATAGCAGCCGTGGGTGCAGGCATAGTCCTTGGAGTGAGATTTGACTGTAGGATTAGGAGAGCATTAAGCTTATCCATTAGATCCATTTGGCTACTTTCCATTTATTGGTTGATCTCACTAACCATTTTATTTAACTAATCCCGAATAACAACTTCATGCTGACTAGAGGAGGCTTGCGCCCGATTCCTTAAGTTAGCGTCATTTACTTCAGTTTGTTAGGGAATAACATATTCTCTAACTACTACTGCCCCTATGGATCTTCCAGAGGCAGTTCTTCTTCTTTCAGGGCTGTTTTTTCCAAATAGTGGATTTTTCAAGCAAATATTAAAGATCTAACTTCTGGACCTATGGGATCCAAAGTAGATAGCAGATCTGGGTCCTGAGTTGGATTTCTCAATGAAAGCGCCAAAATGTTAACCCAAAAAATGGATCAATAACCTGATTTAAGTTTGAAAGCACTAGCCCTATTCTAACAGAACAATATCACAGATATAAGAAAAGAATAGTAAAAGAAAGAAGACGGAGAATTTTTGTAGTGGTATGGCTGTTAATGAAGCCTACATCCACTTTATAGTTTTATTATAGACTGACTGTTGTTACAAGATGTGTTTGATTACAAGACTTTGATTATGTCTAAGTAGATTGAATTTCCAAAATTGGAATCCACTGTAGAAACACAGTGAATCCCTTTGGAGATTGTTGTGAGTGAGGTAGAGAGTGAACAATATTTCCAAAAGAGCTTTAGTAACCAGTCCGGAAAAGATCCTGTTTACGCTGTAGGCAGGAAGGTATTTATAGAGATCAGGGGACTTTTGGTCAAGGCCACTTCATCAACTTCTCATAGATGGATGCATAACGACCTAGGAGGCTTTAGCTCGTGGTTCGGGCCAAAATCATGGGTCGCTAGCAACCCATAGAGTTGGCTCGTATCACGAGCCAAGGACTTAGCTCCTTAGACATTTCATTGCTTGGTTGGCTTATTGATGACTCGTGGAGAAGCATGGGTCGCTAGCCATCCATGGTGTATGGGTCGCTAGCGATTCATACACTTAGCATATTTTTTAACATAGCAAAGCAACCTTCCACTTTGCATAGTTCACTAGCGATCCATAAGGCATGGGTTGCTGGTGATCCAAGCATTTAGATATTTTTTTGATTTTAAAGTTTGGGATATTTCCATGGTCTTGTATCGTCGTTGCTTGCGTAGTCTCGTTGCACGTTGTTCCATTTTGATGGTAGTTTACTAGCTGTTTGCACTCAAATGCTGATTGGGATGAAATAATGTTGGTCTCTCTTGGTTTAGTCGATCTCTGTTGTTGTCTCGGTAATATAGCTTAGCACTTGTTAACTCCATGTCTTTGCTTCTCTGGATAAGTTTTGAACCATCCTGTAACGACCCGACTTTCTATCACCAGAAAGACGCGTCACTAATCAAGAAAGAAAGGGATAGAAGAAGAAAAGATAAGAAAAGAAGAAACACAACAACATCAGATACTCACAGCGGAACGAATAAAATATAATATATCACATAAAATATTACATAGTATCATATTACATCAGAGTACACAACTTATACAACACATATTAGACAGTTATAAACATCTGTCTAACTATACAACTCAAGATATCACAAGATACAGATATCACACAAACACAGCAGAACCATAATATATCTACACGTGGAAGCCTCCTGCTCCATATCTCCTCCAGAATACAAGCTAACCTGAATCCCTCGACTACTCATACGTAATATGAGTATCCAAGAGTTTAATAAAACAGAAAATAAACACTCGGGTCAGACAAGGGTCTGGTGTGAGTAAACGGGTTTAAATTGCTTAACTTTAGAAAATCCTTTGAAAAGAAAAGGTATCACGTAAGACTTCCCATACATAAACATGGAAAAGTTTTTACCTTACGCTAGCCAAAACATTTGATAGGAAATCCAGTGATATTATAATAGTGTCTAGGGTTTTCAAGTAAATAAGAAATAGACGAAATTGTTACATGATTAAATTTTAGCAACTAGCCACAAAAGTGGGTAATACAAACAAAACCGTAGAGTCTTGTTGGAAGAATGCGTTTCCATCAATGGCAGGGCTACCGAGATACTACCCGTCACAGTACGTGGCCTAGATCACTGTACCGAGGATCACTCCCAATCCCCTGCATCACAAAGCCGAGACCATTCCTTACTGAGCAGTCTCGAGTAAGATCACCCCGTGGTTGGCGCGACCAACCACCCACTAAGCCGAAATAAAAAGGGACATCTAGACAGGAATGACCTCACCCTGAAATGGGTGCTTCCCATCTAGCCTTGCTGCACCTCCCCTGTTTTAGCCATTCCCGGTTGATGAGGCTTGAGGCTGCGATTACCTTTATAGAACACATCTATCTTAGAATGCTCATCGTCCACCTGACGATGTTCTGAAAGCATTCAATCCATACAAGTTCATTCCCGGTTCGGACGAAACCGAAAGCACTATCTCGTTGCACTCATTTTGGAATCACCCTCAGAGTCAACGACCATAGCCCTTGCACTCTAAATCACCATCTCGAACCTATAAGTACTATCTCCGTCAAACTCATCACGGAATCACCCCCAGAGTTATACTGACGAATAGTTCTTACACTTCGAGTCTTCACTAAGCTCCAATTGGATTCACGACCTAACGTTTAATTTGGATCGATGTGGTTTTCGGATATCCAAATATGAAAACCTGATCCCGGTCTCACCGAAATCCAAACGCCATTTTAATGTCCAAGTTGTTTAAGGGTTTTAAACAGTTAAACTTGTATTCAGGATGATATAAACAGATAGATGAATCACATTATCACAGTAGATAATTCATATCAACCATTCATCTCACAAAGGAGCATATCACATTCAGAGATATTCAAATCATCCAGTATCATCCAATTACCCAATATCAATCATTCAATATAAATCAATCGATCAATATTAACCAATCATCCATAAGCAGAATTGATTAACTGTAAATCAATTGGATTACCCAAATCCTTCTTCATTAATTATTTACAAATTAATTTATTAATCATTTCTAAATGACCTTCCTTAATTAATCTCCCTTGATTAATTATCCTTTAATTACATTCGAATAATTATCCTTAACCATATACAGTAATTAACCTTTAATTACTATCATTAATTACAATAATTAATGATCCTTCATTTGCTTCCATTAATTAATTAACTATGATTAATTACGTTAATCCTTAATTAATTACAATTAATCATACTTTAATTAATCACTTTTATTAATCAATCTTGATTAATTCATTAATTATATTAACTAATGATCCTTATTAATTAATAATTCCTTTAAATTAATTAAATAATTAACTCGTAATTAATCATCTCATTAATCATAAACAGTAATTAACAACTTGTATCTACTTATCTTAATTAATTAACTTCTTAATTAATTATATTATCATTAAGTAATTATTAATCAATTAAATTAATAAATAATCCTTAATTAATTACTTTATTAATTAATTACATTTTTAATTAATTGCATTAGTAATTAATCTTAAATTAATCACATTCATTAATTAGTTAATCATATTAATTAATTAACTAAAATTAACTAAGTAATTAACCCTTTAATTACTTACATAAGTAATTATCTTCTAATTACTTCCATTAGATGATTACTCTCTTAATTAATTACTTAACATGTAATTAATTCCATCATTAAATAATTCTTAATTCTTAAATTAATTACTCTATAACTAATTAACTTAAAAATAATTATATTAATCAATTTCTTAATTAATAACACTATGTGATTATCCATTAATCACTTCCATTTAATTACTCCCATGAGTAATTTTCCACTAATTACTTCCATAAGTAATTATTCCCTACTTAATTACATTCAGACATTCATCATTAATTACTTCATTAAGTAATTACACTTAATTAATTCATAATTAAGTGATTATTTAAAATTAAACAAACCATTAACTAATTATTTAAAATTAATTAAATAATCAGTTAACCTCTTATATTTAAAGAAACTCCTTAATTAATTAAGAAAATCATTTATCTTAATTAAACTCTTTACTTATTAACAAATCCTAATAATTAAGTATTCTTAAGTTCATATCAAAATAATTTAACATTATTTATCTTCATAAATAAATTATTTTAAATTAACCAAATTTTAATAACTTAAAAACAAATTATTCTATTTGGATTTCAAAATTATAACAATAACCTTATTTGAAAATAATGCATTTAGAAATCAATTTAAAATTTAAAACACTTTAATTATATAGTTTTAAACTTATTCATTTCAATATAAATTTGAAAACTTTAGTTATTAAACATTACTTTAAAATTTACTTAAAACTTTGATTTAATAATTAAATTCAAAACACTCTTTTAAATTGAAATTCAAAATTTAATTAGATAATTCCTTTCAAAAACAATCATCTTAAAACATTTTAAATTTAAGATAAATTCAATTAATACTTTTTAAAGTTTGATTTACATTTATTTCAAAGGAACAAGCTTTAACTTTGTATTTTGTTTCTTTTATAAAACTTTTTTACAATTTAATGCTTGATCTCATTTATTTCAACAACAAGTTAATTTGCAACTCAGTATCTTCTAATATAAAACTAAGCATTGATTTTATTTATTCAAAAACAACAAGTTTTAACATGCAAACCCAATATCTTAATTTTACTGTACTAAATATCTTTATACAGTACTTAACTAAAAAGCAATATCCTAAGAACCCGAGATAAACATGGCAACTACACGAGCCTGCCCCGAAGACACCCCATGCTTCCCCCTACTTCGATTCGTTGCTCTAAAAACATGAGAGCTATTCTGAGTCAACTCGTCTTCCCTAATTCAAAAACTTCACCAGATCCAAAACCGTGCACGGTGCACGTGCATCGTCCATTCTGGCCAACGTCGATCGCCGCGACAATCCCCTACAACCCCACGATCGCGTGCGAACACGAAAACCAACCCAGCTCGAACAATAAACTCGAGAATCAAAATCAAGCAAAATCTCCATATTGCAGCAACCACCATGGCCAAAATCTTCACCCTTGCCGACGCCACACCCCTCGAAATCGCCTACCATCCTCACCGAAGCTTCATCGAACTCTCCAGCTCATACTTCCACCAACGCGACTCACTCCGGTCACGTAACGACGACGAGACACCCACAGAAACGCCAGTTCCAACAACAGACCTTAAAACCCTATTTCGAACGAATTCGAACAATTCAGCCATTGGAAAAATTCAATTGCATTTTATCCATCATCAACACTTCGGAAACTAGCCTCGACCATAAATTCAACTCAAATCAGCGAGTTGATCATCGGCAATTCACCATATTGCCGAAACCCTTCAACATTAAATTCCCAATTGATTATCAATTTAAAAATTCCGAATTGCATGTTAAAAATCATAATTTATAATAGCTAATCCATTTATATAATCCAAAGCAAGAATTAAGATTATTGATTTCTGACATGAATCAAGATTTCACCGTATTTCCCATTTTAAATACTATTTATAAATTTAAACTTACAGAAAATATATTTAAAATTTTCATCAAACAGTAACAAACAACTTTTATTTAATCATCAAGGTCAAGTATTTATGTTAGTGGGAGATTTTGAATTTTTGAAATGAAATCCTGGTCTGAAATAAAAACAGAAAACAGAGTGTTTACATATATACACAGGCTTTACACATATATAAACATAACTATAAATTCAATAATATAAAAACTGAATGATTTCCATGCAACACCAATATTAAATCATAGATTAACACATGCATTAGAGTCTAAATCAATTTAAACTGTTTTTAAAATAAGTTACTCACCTATTTAATTTGCAATGAACAAAACTTGTTCCAGGCCTTGAATCTTAAATCTGGATAATGCTTTGATGTTGGAATCCTACTGCATGCCTCAAATTGATGTTTTAAAATGTTGAAACTTGCAGAGTTGATCTTGATCCCTTTTAAGTTGCAGTAGATTTGGAGGTTGCTGCTTTTACTTTCAAATTTGATTTTGCAGATTTTAAATTCTCAGATTTTATCTTTTGCTTTTGGTTTTCAAATTTCAGGTTTACTTATTTTTTTTCCTTGTTGAGCTGAGAAATAATGGAAGAAGAGTGAAAAGATGGAAAAGTTTTATTTTAAATGAATTATGTTATGTTTATTAAAATTAAAGAAAGTAAATTTTAAAAAGAAGACACTTGTAATTTAAACTTACATTTGTCATTCATATTGCTTAATTGCCTTACATGTGTTATTAAGATGACTAACATGTTTACACATGTTTTCTTAAGTATTTTTAATTAATTTTCATTTAATTTAAATATTAATATAAGCTTACTTATTTAAATCTCTTAATTAATAAATATTTACATATGTATATATAAATTTACTTTTAAAAGAAAATATTCTAAAACCAATTATAATACGAATAAATTCTTATATATGGATTTAAAAATCTAAAACATTTACATATATACATTTATAGCCATTTTAATTTAAGCATTTTAAAAGAAAACGAAAATAAAACTTTGATTAAATCCTTTTTAAACTATCATATTTAAAAATAAATAAATTATTTTATACTTTGAAAATAAATTGAATTAAACTTAAATTATCTTTTGAAAATATTAATTTTGAAACCAAGCTTCCAATTACAATATATTCATACATACATACATACATATATATATAAATATTATTAATAGATTATATTAAATTCCAAAACAACATCAAATTATAAGATATACATACATATATATTACAATTTGAAAATTCATCTTTTATTTAAAACAAAAGATTTTCCCATTCACAATATATATCAAATATATATATTATAAATAGAATAAAATTTTATTAGCTTTGAAAAATAATTCTTATCAATTTTAAATTGTTAAAAAGATATTGATCAATATTACCAGATTAAATATTTATTAACCTTAAAATGGTTAAATTTACCAATTTAAATTAAAATTATAAAGAAAAATTATCAAATCAATTAAATTATTAATTCAGATTATTAAATTCATATTGCTCAAAATTCTGGGTCGTCACACATCCTGACGTCACGAGTTTGTTTTGTTTCTTGTTGCATCCTGCTGGGTTAAAAACCCAGACAACAATAGTGTTGTATGCTAACTCTTTGGTTACAGGGACGTGTCAAGTATGGTTTGTGTACTCTTGTTCCTTACCATGTTTACTTGCTTAGTATTTTAAGACTCATTTACCACTCACACCAGACTGTTGTCTAACCCAAGATTTTATGCTCTACCTCTTATTATCTTGGGTACTCTTAAATGAGCATATAGATAACTGGTCTTGGTGACGCAGTACCTGTTTAGAGGACGAGTTGGATGTCTCCTATTATATACATATATAAAGTCTACTTATTCCATTAAGCAATGCTGTGGAGCCCGTGACAGTGCTTGCTTATTACTATTTGTATTAGAGACAGTTGTTGAATTTGTTTCCATTGTATAAACCTACTATTGATGTATAACTCTGTGGATATTATGCTCTAATGATGATGGTCTGTTCACATTGTTATTACCATCTCTTCTGTTATATCTGTGATATTTTATCTATGCGCTATGAGATATGATAGATTATATGCTATATTGGTTCATTCTAAAGCTGGTGATCATCCTATATCGACCGAGGATGACAGCAACACACTATTTATATACTATTGTAGCCAGTGGTATAAGGCAGTCATCACAGTATGAACATATTTTATTAGAGATGTGCAGAGGCCATGAAGACACTACAAGAAATTTGATTTTTAGTAGCGCTTAAAAAACGCTATAAAAAGTTTGGTGGCGTTTTGATAAACGCCGCTAGAAAACATGCGACTAAAAATCCATGATTTTTTGTTGCATTTATTTTAACGCCACTATAAATGAATTTTTGGCAGCGTTTTAAACGTTACTAAAGATCTTTTTTACAGTGTTTAAGAAACGCCATTGAAAAGGTGTCGTTTACTATCTTATTTTTTTTGTTGCACTTATTATTAATTTTTGCAGCCTTTTTTGAAAGCCACGGAGATTATCTAAGTTACTATAATTGCTGATTCTGTAGCGCTTTTTAAACACTACAAAAAAATATTTTTGGTGGCGTTTTTTCTCCGCCACCTATGTCTCGATTTCATTGACTGCTGTTCCACGACTACATCTGATTTCTCCTCCAATTCAAGTACTTCAAAACTTATACAGTAACGTAATATATAAACACATATACATTTAAAAATAACACATTCAATGAACCACAATAACAAAAACAAAAGCAATTACATAATCACCACTATATCATAACATTAGTGGTAAGACAAAAGGTTAACCATACGTTTACACAACCAAACTACCATAAACAGTTGTAGTGCTGCTACCATACATACTAGTTTCATAATAGTTTCATAACAGTTTTAATCAACCTAACTACATACATGTGCTGCTACCATATCAAAAACCAGTGCTGCCGCTTGAATTCTTCACAAACGTTTATCTACCTGTAAATAATAATAATCATGTTACTAAATATTTGTGAGGTGAATGTATCAAAGATCAAAAATGGACAAATATAGAAGTCCTTAGACTATAATACTTCAAACAAATATGCCTCTGTGTATTAACCACTGATGTGAGCACATTGTAATCGTCCAACAACTTTTACATCATATTTGTGAAGTCAGTGCACTAGACTTGCCATACGATAACCATCCTCTTCAACCATGCACTCCATTCAAAACAGCAAGTTCACCTGATAACATCCCCATTTCCTTCCTTCATTCCCTCTGCCTATACACTACTTGTTCACACCAACTTCTAACACAACACAGTCAACTTCTCCACCAAAACTTCTTCACAATCATATTTGATACAAACTTCCGACCATACCCACAACTCGTCCCACAACACAACCAAAAAAAATTCGAACCTGCCAAACAACTCGTCCATCTTCCCTGTTCTTTATCACTGGTACAATCGAACCACCGTGCTTCTGAAACCTAACCGCAACTCCTCTGATTACTCAACAGACCATCTTCCCTGTTTTCTTCTTTCTTCTCTATCTTTTCTCTTTCTATCCCTTTCTTTCTTAATTCATGAAACATCTTTCTGGTTAGTGGAAGATGGGTTGTGACACCAGCATGAAAATCACCCTATATTTATTGTTATTTGTTAAATTGTGTAATACACCAAAGTGCTATTATAAAGTTAAATTCTCAAAATTGTTCTTAAGCTAAATTAGTTATATAGAATCTATCTTTTATTTATAAAACTTTGTTAAATTAGCTATATTATTATTTATAAAATTTAGTTAGCTTAAACTTAACCAATTTTATAAAACTTGTTTAATTTTAACAAAGCGTAGTTAATTTTTATTAACTTGGTTAACTTAGTTAATTTATTATTATTATTATTAAAAAACAAGGTTAACTTAATTGTATTATTATTAGTAGTATTGTTATTATTAATAGTGTTTGTACCAAAATTGGGCACAACACTCTTCGGATGTGTTTGAAGAGATAAAATGAAGAGAATAAGTGTAAAATGAAGCAGATCTAACAAACACACCAATAAACATATAAGAAAATTCACAGAAACACAGAGTTTTAGAGTGGTTCGGCGTGTTGCCTACGTCCACTATGAAGTTTTATCACTTTATTGCTTGATACTTGAAGATTACAAGTTTTTGATAACGAAGTACAGCAGATAATAAGCTTAAATTCGAGATCAATGGCAGTAATGGCGTTCGGGAGTGAACGTGGCAGAGTCCGGGCGCTCTTTTGCTCTCAAAATTCTCCCACCCCCTTTTTGAATGACCAGGGGCTCTATTTATAGGTGTAGGAGGCTGATATTTCGCCTAAAATCTAGGGAGACCGCTTCTAGCACGTGAGGGGGCCCACAAGCCCGGCCTTAGGAGATTGGGGCCCGTTCCGGGATCGATTCGAACTCAATTTCGAATCGATCAGGATTTGATCAGATTGTGCTGAAATTTGGCATGAACATTCCTCATGTTGGCAGTAAGCTACTGTGAAAATTTCGTATCATTTGGACTTGTAGATCTCGAGATATGATCGATGCAAGTTGGTCCGTGATCGATACGACGCAACTTCGAATCGATCAAAAATTCATCCGATGGAGCTGAAATTTGGCATGAACATTCCTCATGTTGGCAGTAAGCTACTGTGAAAATTTCGTATCATTTGGACTTGTAGATCTCGAGATATGATCGATGCAAGTTGGTCCGTGATCGATACGACGCAACTTCGAATCGATCAAGAATTCATCCGATGGAGCTGAAATTTGGCATGAACATTCCTCATATTGGCAGTAAGCTACTGTGAAAATTTTGTATCATTTGGACGTGTAGATCTCGAGATATGATCGATGCAAGTTGGTCCGTGATCGATACGACGCAACTTCGAATCGATCTAGAATTCATCCGATGGAGCTGAAATTTGGCATGAACATCCCTCATGTTGGCAGTAAGCTACTGTGAAAATTTCATAGCATTTGGACCTGTAGATCATGAGATATGATCGATGCAAGTTGGTCCGTGATCGATACGAAACAATTTCGAATCGATCAAGATTTGATCCGATCGAGCTGAAATTTGGCGTGAACATTCCATAGGTTGCCAGTCGGCTCCTGTCCAAATTTGGTGGCATTTGGACTTGTAGATCTCAAGTTATGATCGATGCAATTTTGGATTTCTCAACCGTGATCCATCAATATCTTGAGCATACGAACTCCGATTGACTTGAAATTTGGAACATTGGCTTTCTCAGCTTTGCTTGTCATGTCATATAAATTGTAGCTCGATCCGAGTTTGAAAAAATTTTCACCGACATCCATAGTAGACCTATGTATAACTGATCTCCAAGACGAACCATTCTTGGTTTCTAGTCAAGTTCTTGGTGTCACGGCCTTGCCAAAAGGTGGGATAACAAATATAAACTTAGTTAATTTTATAACTTAGTTAATTCATCATCGTTGTCGTCATTACTATTTATAAAACTTAGTTAAATTAGTTATAGTATAATTATTTATAAAATATAGTTAACATAAACTTAGTTATATTATTATTGTTGTTGTAGTTGTTGTTATTATTATTATTATAAACTTAGTTAACTTTTATAAACCTAGTTAATTCATCATCGTCATTTATAAAACTATGTTGAATTAGTTATATTATTTTTATTATAAACTATAGACTATTGTTGTTATTATGATGTTATTATTATTATATTATTATTATTATAAACTTAGTTAATTTCTTTATCAAACTTATTTTATTATTATTATTGTTTGACCTACATCAAACTGCAGACTATAATTGTTATTGTTGTTGTTATTATTATTATATTATAAACTTAGTTAATTTTTTGTATCAAACTTAGTATATTATTGTGTTGTTGTTGTTGTTGTTATTATTACTATTATTATTATTATTATAAACTTAGTTAATTTTTTACCAAAATAGTTTATTATTGTTACATTATAATACTTTAATATAAGGTTAAAAATATGACAGTAAGCAATTGCTGCAATTGTCTGCTCAACTTGTCATGGTACATAAGGATTGCTAGATTGCTCGATATAACTACGTTGAGAATCCAAGATAGCACTTTTAATTTTATCACTTGAGTTTTCTCGTATTCCTAAAATCAAATGTGAGATATATCAACTTAACAGAATTTACCGGATTATTAGCATCGACACCACCATCAACAAGATTAAAACTCCTTGTATTTCCATCTTCATCCTTTGTTTCAAAGTAGTGAGCAGGAAGATAAGTTGGAGCTGCTGAAGTACCGATACAAACGTCCGATAAAAGAGCATCTTTCAATGGATCAGCTTTTTCTTGTATAAGCAGCGGATGAAAACTAAGTCAAGTCTATAACCATGTTCAATACATATATACAATTATTCAAACTACTCAGAAACTTTATGCATACCTAAAAAGTAGAAAAAATTGTAGGGTGAAGTAGCTTGATGTCAAAAGTAGGAATTACTACATTTGTTAGTGTTTGGTGCAGTCTTGTATTACCCAACACTTGCTTTACTTTTGAGTGCAAAATTTGCCATTATATTTAGGTCCTTTGACTGCTTTTAACATATTTTTTACTGGTGCAAATATCCCAGCACTACAAAATAGAACAGTATGTATAGATGGGTTTGTAAGTTAGATCACTGAAAATAATAACTAAAGTGCTGAGTTTTATGCATACTCCTTCTGTGGAAATATTTTTGGGCAATTGTCAAGGTAGAATTCATTGATATCTTTGGCTTCAAAAAGTGGTCTTTTATTCGCACCTGGAGATGTAAGCATTGCTGTAACGACCCGATATTTTCAACCATTTGCATCCGCACATGTCGGACTTGAATTGCTCAAAATACCGCGTTGTAAATAAAATTTGGCAAATCTCAGAATATACAGTAAATACATAATCACAGATCACAGACACAGAGTATTTAATAATGCAGCGGAATTTAAAAGAAATAGTGGTTCATGAAGCTACTATATAAAAATAAGATACATCAGAGTTAAACATGATACAACAAAAAGTAACAGGATACATCAGGTACAAATCAGAATACATCACTGAAATCACCGGATACAGAAAGCAAAATAGATGGCTGGATCTTCAAGGAAAGCTCCAACTCCGAAGGTGAATCTTGAATGCTAACTCACTCAATCTGACTCGAGCGTAAAGAAAAATACAAAACACTCGAGTCAGGACATAAATACTTACGAACTGTAAATAAACTCAAGTGAACAGT
Source organism: Allium cepa (assembly GCA_030765085.1). Lineage (NCBI taxonomy): Eukaryota > Viridiplantae > Streptophyta > Magnoliopsida > Asparagales > Amaryllidaceae > Allium > Allium cepa. The sequence goes on from CM060941.1 coordinate 605,677,460, forward strand.
AACAAAAATGCATCAGTAACTTAAAGGATGCTTGGGATCGCCCATCCTTTAAGGATCCGTTAAACTATTTACTATGTAGTAATATTGCGCTACTATAATAACGTCTACAGTAAAATAAACATACTTTTAAATAGCGTTCCGGGCTACCCATATCACCCTTCACACATAATAGTCCCAGTAGTCCATCCAATATCATGCCATCTCCACTCCGGGTGACTGTCAGAGGATACCACATGGGCTACGGGAGAAAAACAAACTCGTAGTAAAGGCTCGGTATGGTAGGTGACACGGCACACAAGGCAATGCCAGGGTAGATATACCAATTACGCACACGGGCTGGTGGTAACGTAGCAGCCACATACGCCCACCTCAGAACACACTCCCATATCAAAATCGGAGGATGGCCATCTAATCAATCACCAGTAAGAGTATAGTATCGAAGGAATGTGTCCGATCGTAGGAATGACCTCACTTGGCCCGAGATCGCTCCTGTTTTAGCCACCTTATGCCAACTCACGAGAGTTGGATCCACGTAATATACCTCAAGAACGTCGCCACCATCCTACTTCATTCTGGAATCTCCACCGCATACACGGTTGTTGGTTTTCGGAGTTGGCAGAGAGTATGACAACTTCCGATCTCGGTCTCTTTAACAACCAAACGTTATTATAACGCCGTGGTCATTTCAAAATAGTTTGTACTTCAAAAAGATCAAATCATTTCATTTCAAACTATATTTCTTTCAAAATAGTTTATACTTCGAAACCAAAACCATTTTTATTTCAAAACTATTTATTCAATCAAAATAGTTTATACTTCGAAACCAAAATCATTTTTATTTCAAAACTATTTATTCAATCAAAATAGTTTATACTTCGAAACCAAAAACATTTCAAACATATATTCATTTCAAAATCATAATATTTTCAAAGTATAACTCTTTCGAAACCAAAAATACTTGAAACAGTTACACTTTGAAAATCATAACATTTCAAAATCATACATTTGAAATCATGGGATATTCATTTAATTCTTTACATGTTACAATTCATTCAATTAATCCCAAATTTTCAATTTCCAACTTAATTCAATTCAAACCATCAGTTTCAATTAAATTTCCCAATAACCATTTCAAAATCATTAAAATATTACATCCTTTCAAAACTTCATAATCAAATCATTATTTGAATTCAAATCCAAATATTCAAAGTTAAATATCATTTAAAAATCAAATATTTCATTCATTTATTATTTCAAACATCATTACCAAAAATACATTCCAAAATTCCATTCAAAAATTCATTTATTATATTACATTTCATTCCGTTTAACACATAACCAAGTAAACTTTATTTAAATTCAAATTCAATTTAAATTCCTTAAAATTTCAAATTTAAATATTCAAAACTTCTAAAATTTCACAGATAATCCATTTCAAAAGTTAAATTATTTAACACTTTAAAATATAGCCCAAACAGTGTTAAAATCTATAACATTTCAAAACATTGTCAAATTATAGCAACGACAGCATTTATAAAGTGCTATCGTAGCTTATATTTTCCAAAATGGTTTATTTCAAGAATAGCGACATTTATAAAATGTCGTAATAGATATTTAGTTATTTCAAACATTGTTAGATTCAAAACAATAGCATTAAAATGCTGTCAAAAGACTAAAGCATTTTGAAAATGCTATAAAATTCCAGGTTTCATTTTAGCTTTTCAAAAATAATAATAAAACTCCAAATTTTTATTATTACAACTTAAAAATCATATTTCTAGACTTCAAAATTTCACATTTAAAATCATTTTAACATATGATTTAACACAATAAAATTTTAGATCAAATATTCAATTTTGCAAACTCCATTCATTTATTAAGTCAAAATTCACTGTTTATTAATTTATAAATTTAATAAACTTAAAATTTTACTTCAAATATCATTTAAAAACTTTAAATTTAATTTCCATTATTTATTTACATCTTAAAATAAAATTTAAAGTCAAACGTCACATTTACTCCAAATTTACATACTTGAATTCACTTAAATTCACAATTTCAAGATTTAATATTTAACTTTCTTAAAACCATAATATATATATTTTAAATCAAAGTTTCATACTTTTGAAAATACATATTTAAAAAAAATCATTTAAAAATATACCACGGGGTCTGTATATAATTTTCTAACCTAGGTCAAGTGATTCGGATATATATCATTTCAATCCGTAATTTACAAAGAAAACCGGGTTTTATCATTTCAAACCCGCAATCCCAAGCCAAATAAAATACAATAAAAATCGCTCAGGCCTATCATTTCAGCCCATAACGATTTTTTCCTATTCTAAAGTCCGTTTGGGTACCTATCATTTCAACCCATAATGATTCTATTCTAACAGGGAACTTGCAGTGTGAATATATGCATAAACAATATAAACAATGTCAATGTCACAATATAATGTCATAAATCAGATGTCAGGTTATAATTAACAGTTTTAACATGGTAACAACATGGCATAGCATATCATATGATCATCATTAACTTGCATAAACATTTTATATTACTAAATACTTGCCATCAATTCACTATTTCATAAGTATAAATGTCAGAGTGAGAAAGACTCACCTTTTACGAAGCTAGAGACAAACAACACACACAAGAGCGATTCCAAAGGCACGACAAGCACGATTTGATTTGAATTGATGGAGACCCTTGTAAACAACACAAAATATAACATACATAAGCACAAATATAGATATCGACATACAAATATAATCAACAACTTTAGTTTGCAGAACAGTTGCAAAACAAGGGAGATGACCAAACCTTAGAAGCAAAAGACTTGCACACGACAACATAAGCTTGTCACATGATCAAATGGGCTTGATCTCACCACACTAGGCTCTGGTTTAGGTCAGGTATGGAAACCATAAAGGTCAGGTTACAAGTGGATGAAGGTGGTGGAAGAGTTACAACATGAAGCATATCAATGGACAAGGCAAAATAGGTGAAGTTTTTGGTGCATTTTGGTTCGCCAATGACCACATATAGGCTCGGCCATGGGGTCTTCATGTCAGGTCAGATCTGGACAGTAGTGAAAGGGGCAGCCAGAGGTGAAGTAGATGATGGTGGTGGTGGCTAAGGGGTGGCCAAAGGCAACTATGAAGGCAATAGTGGAGTATAGGCTTGGCTAGCATTGTTTTGGTGAAGTGCTTTGCAAATTTGAGGTGGTGGATTCATCTAATGGTCATGGCCAGAGGTGGTGGTCAGAGGAGAGGGGGTTGGTGCCGCTGTAGATGGTGGAGAGGATGGCGGTCAGCAAGGAGAGAGGTGAGGCCAAGCAAACATGAAGAAGAGGAAGGCTAAATCAGTGAAGAAGAGGGAAAAATGTGAAAAGAAAAGCCATTGTTTTTTTTCTTTTTTTTCTCATTCATGGCCGTGATTTTTAGGGGATGAGAAGTCTTCCCTTTCTTGTGAAAAAGAAATAAGAATACACGGCTGAAGAATGGAGTTAAGGCAGCCAATTGAAGAGATGTTGGGTGAGAAATGAAAAGACAGAATACAAAAAGGCTTAAGCAAATAAAGAGTCACAAACCATTCAAATTTCCACCATTTCTTTTTAAAATTTAAATACATGTAAAATATGTATAAATACAGATAAAACATGAAAATACAGTAAATAAACAAAAATAAATAAATAAATATTAATTAAATATAATTAAATTAAGAAAATAACAAAGAAAATGTAAATTAGGCTTGAAAATTTGAAAATAAATGAAATGAACTTTGGGAAAATTTTATGTACATGAAAATATTTATAAATAATGATAAAAACATAAAAAAAAAATGCATACATAAAAATGAATAAATAAATTTTGATTAAATATAATTTAAATGAAGAAAATAGCAGAAAAATGGAAACTAACCTTTAAAAATAGAAAATAAATTCAATGAGCTTTGGAAAAATTCAAAAGTCACTTTAAAAATATTTAAAAGGTAAAAATATATGTAACATAACATATAATACAATTTAGAATAAGATATGACAATTTAAATGATTATTTATATAATCTAAAATAAAAAAAATAGTGTTAAATAAAACAATTTACACCCAATTTTGTAAAAAGCATAACTTTCACAATATTATTCGGATTTCAACGAAACGAAAAGCAGTGTTCTTGAAATTTTATTTACTTTCATAATAAAGGATAAAATTCAAAATTTTAAACTTTTAAAATTTAAATTTAAAAGTAAAAGTTTGACCAGATTTACCAAAATTCACATTTTCTGGAAATATTCAATTTATGCATGTTTGAAATTCTAATCCACATCAAAATCAACATTTATATTTCAATTAACAAAATATATTCACTTTAATAAATAAAATAAAGTTTTTAAATTAGGAATTTAAATTAAAATAATTAAAATATACAATTACAATAATCAGAAAATACAGGGTTGTTACACTCTCCCCCACTCAAAACTTTTCGTCCCCGAAAAGGAATGAGGTACGGGAAAGCACAGAAAAAGATAGAATGAAATAGTATTAAGACAAGATGACAAGAAGATTAAAATTATACCTGATAACTGTTGCTATAGGTAAGTTTAACAATGTGGAGATGATCTTTCCTAGATCTTCCAGAATCAAGAACACAAGCATGAAAAAAATCTTTTAGAATCTGATTCACCCTTCCCGTTCGACCGACGGTCTGTGGATGGCAAGCAATGCTTAGATTCAATAATGAGTACCGAAGATTATTAAAAATTATAGAAAGATTTCTAAACAGACTGGTATATGTAATAGCCTCCCATTCTGTAGCAAGATAAGGGAAATTAGGACAACCAAAAGATAGTTTGAAAAACAAAATAAAATAATAAATTTGAAACCATAAAATTTCAACTTAAACTGAAAATTAATTTTACATAAGTCAAATAAATCTTAAGCATCTCTAATTTCATTATCTTATCATCCAATTATCTTAAATTAACAAATCCCCAAAATCATGTATTTGAAAAATCTTTTATTATACTCAAAATGTACCAAATAAAATTTAATTCTTCTTCACTATTAATTAAAATTAAATTTATTCCTATCAATATATTTTATCACCTATGTTAAATATATTTACACTCATTGTAACTGCCTTAAATTGATTCTTAGTTCCTTTATCATCATTTTATATTGTAAATTATTCCATTACACTTTTTCTTTATTTACCTTTGTTAATCCTTTTATAACTAAAATTTAAGTACATAAAATTTATTATAACCACTAAAATTTTATTTATAAAATCTTTTTTTTATATTGTATATTATCCAATTACATATTCAACTTCTGAAAATTAAGGTAGGTTATATTGGAATGAAATTGTGTATTATACAAATAAAACTTTCTAATTTAATCATTTCAAGCTTGAATATTTATCCAAATCTTGAAATTATACTTAGAAATTATCTTTGAAGATAAAATTTAGGAATTAAATTTCCGATATATTCCAAACTATTTAGAGATACATAAATGCTCATATACTATATATATATATATATATATATATATATATATATATATTTGTCCATTCAAATTTAAATCATATATCAGCATATGTTATAAATCCATTCTTATTTTAGAAATTAAAATCAATTAAATTTTCCCAAAACAAAACTGTAGCAAGACTACAGAATGGTCTCTTCACTTCGAAACTCGAAAATGAATGTCGATGATGCTGCAGTCATCACCGAAATTATTTTCCAGCGACAAAGAGAAGAGCACTAAATTTAAATTTAAAATTATTTGGAAACAAATTTCTATTCGAAAATACTTTAAATAATATATCCCTTAAAACTTTAAACACAAAGTTTGAAATCCATCAGAAATTAAATTCTCAAATTCTTGTTTTACATTCATTTTAAATTTCTAAATTTATAACCATGTTTTATAATTCAATTTGATATATGAAACAATAGAAAATGATATATAAAATCAAATATTATTTCTTAACAACCAATTCAAATAAAATCCAGGTAAAGATTTATAATATAATTACAAAACTTATTTCACAAAATTTATTTCATTACTAAATTTTAAAAACATATTGTGTCAGTTTGCTCTGTTCAAGTGTTTTGGAAATCTTATCGATAGCGTTGATCGGACGAATCGATTAGAAACCCAAATCAACATCAACAACTCAAACAACACAATATATAAAACATTTTAAATATTAGTTTACAAATACACTTCAAGAATAATTTGAAGATAAGTTGGAAACAAAGATGAGATGATTAAATAACAGAATAGGAAGATGGATGAGTTTATATAAATCGCGGGCAACCTTAACCGGGTCAACCGTGACTTAAAGAATAAGATCGATGTGGGTTTCTTGGGTAAATCGACATTCGATCTCAAGATGTAGATTTCGAAATTATAAGAGATACTAGCATCTAAACTGAGGATATAAAATCTCTAGTGAATCGATGTTGTTGTAAAGGAGTTTTCCCCCTTTACAAATAAATTTGAAGTTGGCGAGACCGCCGACTCGTTATGAAGATCTTTTGAAGTGGAGTTATAGGATACTCCAGAAACAAAAGAAGATAAATAGTGAGGGACACGAATGGATTTTGGAGCCACAGGGAATGTTCCAAAATTCAAAGGAATCGAGTCAAAAACGAAGAGGTTTAAACTCGAATGAAAGTGATTCTGTAAATACATTTACCCTATATACTGAGTTTTGCCTAGAGCTACCAAAGCTCTGATACCAACTGTAACGACCCGATATTTTCAACCATTCGCATCCGCACATGTCGGACTTGAATTGCTCAAAATACCGCGTTGTAAATAAAATTTGGCAAATCTCAGAGTATACAGTAAATACATAATCACAGATCACAGACATAGAGTATTTAATAATGCAGCGGAATTTAAAAGAAATAGTAGTTCATGAAGCTACTATATAAAAATAAGATACATCAGAGTTAAACATGATACAACAAAAAGTAACAGGATACATCAGGTACAAATCAGAATACATCACTGAAATCACCGGATACAGAAAGCAAAATAGATGGCTGGATCTTCAAGGAAAGCTCCAACTCCGAAGGTGAATCTTGAATGCTGACTCGAGCGTAAAGCAAAATGCAAAACACTCGAGTCAGGACATAAATACTTATGAACTGTAAATAAACTCAAGTGAACAGTAACAAAAATGCATCAGTAACTTAAAGGATGCTTGGGATCGCCCATCCTTTAAGGATCCGTTAAACTATTTACTATGTAGTAATATTGCGCTACTATAATAACGTCTACAGTAAAATAAACATACTTTTAAATAGCATTCCGGGCTACCCATATCACCCTTCACACATAATAGTCCCAGTAGTCCATCCAATATCATGCCATCTCCACTCCGGATGACTGTCAGAGGATACCACACGGGCTACGGGAGAAAAACAAACTCGTAGTAAAGGCTCGGTATGGTAGGTGACACGGCACACAAGGCAATGCCAGGGTAGATATACCAATTACGCACACGGGCTGGTGGTAACGCAGCAGCCACATACGCCCACCTCAGAACACTCCCATATCAAAATCGGAGGATGGCCATCTAATCAATCACCAGTAAGAGTATAGTATCGAAGGAATGTGTCCGATCGGAGGAATGACCTCACTTGGCCCGAGATCGCTCCTGTTTTAGCCACCTTATGCCAACTTACGGGAGTTGAGTCCACGTAATATACCTCAAGAACGTCGCCACCATCCTACTTCATTTTGGAATCTCCACCGCGTACACGGTTGTTAAAGTGGTTTTCGGAGTTGGCAGAGAGTATGACAACTTCCGATCCCGGTCTCTTTAACAACCAAACGTTATTATAACGCCGTGGTCATTTCAAAATAGTTTATACTTCAAAAAGATCAAATCATTTCATTTCAAACTATATTTCTTTCAAAATAGTTTATACTTCGAAACCAAAACCATTTTTATTTCAAAACTATTTATTCAATCAAAATAGTTTATACTTCGAAACCAAAATCATTTTTATTTCAAAACTATTTATTCAATCAAAATAGTTTATACTTCGAAACCAAAATCATTTTTATTTCAAAACTATTTATTCAATCAAAATAGTTTATACTTCGAAACCAAAAACATTTCAAACATATATTCATTTCAAAATCATAATATTTTCAAAGTATAACTCTTTCGAAACCAAAAATACTTGAAACAGTTACACTTTGAAAATCATAACATTTCAAAATCATACATTTGAAATCATGGGATATTCATTTAATTCTTTACATGTTACAATTCATTCAATTAATCCCAAATTTTCAATTTCCAACTTAATTCAATTCAAACCATCAGTTTCAATTAAATTTCCCAATAACCATTTCAAAATCATTAAAATATTACATCCTTTCAAAACTTCATAATCAAATCATTATTTGAATTCAAATCCAAATATTCAAAGTTAAATATCATTTAAAAATCAAATATTTCATTCATTTATTATTTCAAACATCATTACCAAAAATACATTCCAAAATTCCATTCAAAAATTCATTTATTATATTACATTTCATTCCGTTTAACACATAACCAAGTAAACTTTATTTAAATTCAAATTCAATTTAAATTCCTTAAAATTTCAAATTTAAATATTCAAAACTTCTAAAATTTCACATATAATCCATTTCAAAAGTTAAATTATTTAACACTTTAAAATATAGCCCAAACAGTGTTAAAATCTATAACATTTCAAAACATTGTCAAATTATAGGAACGACACCATTTATAAAGTGCTATCGTAGCTTATATTTTCCAAAATGGTTTATTTCAAGAATAGCGACATTTATAAAATGTCGTAATAGATATTTAGTTATTTCAAACATTGTTAGATTCAAAACAATAGCATTAAAATGCCGTCAAAAGACTAAAGCATTTTGAAAATGCTATAAAATTCCAGGTTTCATTTTAGCTTTTCAAAAATAATAATAAAACTCCAAATTTTTATTATTACAACTTAAAAATCATATTTCTAGACTTCAAAATTTCACATTTAAAATCATTTTAACATATGATTTAACACAATAAAATTTTAAGATCAAATATTCAATTTTGCAAACTCCATTCATTTATTAAGTCAAAATTCACTGTTTATTAATTTATAAATTTAATAAACTTAAAATTTTACTTCAAATATCATTTAAAAACTTTAAATTTAATTTCCATTATTTATTTACATCTTAAAATAAAATTTAAAGTCAAACGTCACATTTACTCCAAATTTACATACTTGAATTCACTTAAATTCACAATTTCAAGATTTAATATTTAACTTTCTTAAAACCATAATATATATATATTAAATCAAAATTTCATACTTTTGAAAATACATATTTAAAAAAAATCATTTAAAAATATACCACGGGGTCTGTATATAATTTTCTAACCTAGGTCAAGTGATTCGGATATATATCATTTCAATCCGTAATTTACAAAGAAAACCGGGTTTTATCATTTCAAACCCGCAATCCCAAGCCAAATAAAATACAATAAAAATCGCTCAGGCCTATCATTTCAGCCCATAACGATTTGTTCCTATTCTAAAGTCCGTTCGGGTATGTATCATTTCAACCCATAATGATTCTATTCTAACAGGAAACTTGCAGTATGAATATATGCATAAACAATATAAACAATGTCAATGTCACAATATAATGTCATAAATCAGATGTCAGGTTATAATTAACAGTTTTAACATGGTAACAACATGGCATAGCATATCATATGATCATCATTAACTTGCATAAACATTTTATATTACTAAACACTTGTCATCAATTCACTATTTCATAAGTATAAATGTCAGAGTGAGAAAGACTCACCTTTTACGAAGCTAGAGACAAACAACACACACAAGAGCGATTCCAAAGGCATGACAAGCACGATTTGATTTGAATTGATGGAGACCCTTGTAAACAACACAAAATATAACATACATAATCACAAATATAGATATCGACATACAAATATAATCAACAACTTTAGTTTGCAGAACAATTGCAAAACAAGAGAGATGACCAAACCTTAGAAGCAAAAGACTTGCACACGACAACATAAGCTTGTCACATGATCAAATGGGCTTGATCTCACCACACTAGGCTCTGGTTTAGGTCAGGTATGGCAACCATAAAGGTCAGGTTACAAGTGGATGAAGGTGGTGGAAGAGTTACAACATGAAGCATATCAATGGACAAGGCAAAATAGGTGAAGTTTTTGGTGCATTTTGGTTCGCCTATGACCACATATAGGCTCGGCCATGGGGTCTTCATGTCAGGTCAGATCTGGACAGTAGTGAAAGGGGCAGCCAGAGGTGAAGTAGATGATGGTGGTGGTGGCTAAGGGGCTATGAAGGCAATAGTGGAGTATAGGCTTGGCTAGCATTGTTTTGGTGAAGTGCTTTGCAAATTTGAGGTGGTGGATTCATCTAATGGTCATGGCCAGAGGTGGTGGTCAGAGGAGAGGGGGTTGGTGCCGCTGTAGATGGTGGAGAGGATGGTGGTCAGCAAGGAGAGAGGTGAGGCCAAGCAAACATGAAGAAGAGGAAGGCTAAATCAGTGAAGAAGAGGGAAAAATGTGAAAAGAAAAGCCATTGTTTTTTTTTTTGTTTTTTTTTCTCATTCATGGCCGTGATTTTTAGGGGATGAGAAGTCTTCCCTTTCATGTGAAAAAGAAATAAGAATACACGGCTAAAGAATGGAGTTAAGGCAGCCAATTGAAGAGATGTTGGGTGAGAAATGAAAAGACAGAATACAAAAAGGCTTAAGCAAATAAAGAGTCACAAGCCTTTCAAATTTCCACCATTTCTTTTTAAAATTTAAATACATGTAAAATATGTATAAATACAGATAAAACACGAAAATACAGTAAATAAACAAAAATAAATAAATAAATATTAATTAAATATAATTAAATTAAGAAAATAACAAAGAAAATGTAAATTAGGCTTGAAAATTTGAAAATAAATGAAATGAACTTTGGAAAAATTGTATGTACATGAAAATATTTATAAATAAAGATAAAAACATAAAAATAAAATGCACACATAAAAATGAATAAATAAATTTTGATTAAATATAATTTAAATGAAGAAAATAGCAGAAAAATGGAAACTAACCTTTAAAAATAGAAAATAAATTCAATGAGCTTTGGAAAAATTCAAACGTCACTTTAAAAATATTTAAAAGGTAAAAATATACGTAACATAACATATAATACAATTTAGAATAAGATATGACAATTTAAAAGATTATTTATATAATCTAAAATAAAAAAATAGTGTTAAATAAAACAATTTACACCCAATTTTGTAAAAAGCATAACTTTCACTATATTATTCGGATTTCAACGAAACGAAAAGCAGTGTTCTTGAAATTTTATTTACTTTCATAATAAAGGATAAAATTCAAAATTTTAAACTTTTAAAATTTAAATTTAAAAGTAAAAGTTTGACCAGATTTACCAAAATTCACATTTTCTGGAAATATTCAATTTATGCATGTTTGAAATTCTAATCCACATCAAAATCAACATTTATATTTCAATTAACAAAATATATTCATTTTAATAAATAAAATAAAGTTTTTAAATTAGGAATTTAAATTAAAATAATTAAAATATACAATTACAATAATTAGAAAATACATGGTTGTTACAATTGCAGTCACTAAACCAGCTGTACTTGTTCCTGATATGACATTGAAGTAGTTTGCAATTCTTGCTTCTGGTCCATCAAGCTCCTATATTATTAGCATGTTTATTTTTCAGAGAACTTGTATGATTAGTACAAATCAATGGAGTAGGGACATAAAATATATTCATTTACTTGAAGTTTTAGTCAAGTAGAGTCTTAATCATAGTAGGCACTGCAGGTGACTGTAGTCCTCGTTTCGGTTCATTGCACGCAATAGTGGTTTTGAGATATTAACTGGCCCTGGAACTCATAACTAAACATAAATATTACATTAAACTGTTAGTAAGATCATGTAATCTGATATTACACTCTAAAAAATTACCCGCACTTGTCCTAAATTTGTCCCAACTCCTAAATATGTTCCTTCTTGTTCCCATCCATTTTGGCTGTACGTGAATCATCTACACAAAAACTAGAAGAAATACCAAAACAAAACCCATAAAAGATAGATTCAAACAAAAGCTATGACACTCTTCATAAGCAATGTGGCACATAAGCTTAATAAATTAACGAGAGCCAATTTTAGTTTACTATTTATGATACCATCATGTACATAAACAACAGAATGGAGAAGTGTTATATGCAAGTGATAGAGTAGGATAATCTTCACAAGCAAAAAACAGCTCTTGCCCAATGCTTTTTGCTGAAGCCATCTCTCAATGAGTATACTATATATTACATCATATGGACATAATTTCTGACATGTATTTAACAAGCATCACAATAGAGGTGAGATGGTAAAATCACATGCTTTATCTATGAATCAACATTGTATCTAGTTTTAGGATTATTCTCAAACAGCTTATGTGCTAGCATTATATTAGACCTTAACTCGAAGAATAAAAATACCTTCGATTAGTCGTATTAATCGCCAATGCTTTTAACTCAGTTCCTCGGCAAACCGCTAATAGCATTATAATAACCTCCAACACACTTCCTCAGCAAACCGGAAATCACCACCCATTGCCTGAAACCATCATCCAAAACCAGCACCATTATTCACAGCCAAAACCTCACCATAACCTCACATCCACTATTGTTTGCATCACCCGAACAATCTGCAACCAAAACAAGCAACACGGTTATTTTTGTAACGTTGAAACAATTATGAATGGTTGTGAGTATGGTTGTATGTTGATAAGATGACATGTTTCATTGATACACCCATTATGTACAACATCCAATAAATTGATGTTCACATGACCTAGATTTTATTATAATGATAGAGTGGAAATTTAATAAAACAAAAGTGGAAATTATGCCTCATAAGAATCAACATTAACGTGCAAAAATTAAAGACTACATGCATGTTTCTTTTTATAATACATTGATAATTCACAAACCTTGGGAAAACAATTGAAGCCTTTTCTTTTGCTTATCACTTGAATGAGAATCTTTTCATTTATAGGAGGTTCTTCCAACATAAACTGAAACTTCTCTTCCACATTGGAATTCAAGAGTTTTTAATTACATGGTATCGTAAAACTTTAATGTAAAGAAAGTGAAAAAATAAAACTAAATTGATGAACATGCTAAACAGATTTATGTTATTTTCCAACTGTAACAGGCCAAGACTTCCATATGGTTTTATAACTTATAGCAACCACCCCATGAATTCCCTTGATCCCCTTGGATTTTGAGTATTATTGTAAACCCCAGCACCCTTCTCTCCCCTACTTTGTCTTTTTAGTTTAAATGTTTATATACATGGTGGAATTTTTAAAACCAACAGGTCATTGTGGAAATCAAAGGAAGGAAAGAAGGTAAGAAGATCTAGAGCAAACTTATAAGTTATAACATACTTCTAAGCTATATTTATTCAAGGATGAAAATTTACTAATATCATGTTTTACTGAACAATGACATTAGTTTCAAAGACATGTCAATGGGAATGCATTTAAGCAAACAATCACCATCATAGGTTATATTTATGCGTTTTCAAAATAAAAATAAATCAACAAGGCTCAAGGGAAAGGTTAAGAATCAAGTAGTATAAAATACTTACTAAAAACATATTTTTGAGTATACGGGTTATCTACCACTTTTTAGTTCATTTTCATCTTGATGAATGTCCTATGTTGCCGCAATCAATACACACCAAAATGTTGATGATTCGAACATGTTCTATTTGGACCATGTTAATATGTAATCATATAATTAGTGT